>JARHVA010001130.1:1132500-1782500 GCA_037957365.1 Torreya grandis
TATGGATGTTATCACTATTAAAAGTTGTTTGAAAGTTAAATAGACCATAACTTAACTAGTAGGTTGATTAAATATTTTGCACATACTATTCTATATAAGTTTCATTATCAAATAATAAATATTTATGTTAATTAGTTAATGTGATTATATGTAAAGTGTGCTTATATAAATAAAATAAAAAATCCATGTTTTATTTATTAAAACTTAGTGGGATTGTTTCATGTGGTATCAGAGCATAGGTTCAAATTATCAAATGTAATGAGTTTATTGACATGAATTTATCTATCCTATTTTAGTAAAGAGAATGGTAAGATGTAGATTTAATGTTAAGGGGATCTATAATAAGAATCCTAAATCTGATCTTAATCATATCATAGCTAAACAAATTGCAAAACTTGATCAAATCATCACTATCATGAATAAAAAAAGAGACAAATTAGCATCCCTAGAGTGGGAGTTACATGGGTAGGGTGATGAAAATGAAAAAGATGTTTCAAAGGAAAAAATAGTTGGTGAGGTAAGACTCATGATCAATGTAATGTTGAGTAATAATAAATAATTAGATCTCAATTAGATACATAACTTATGTGAGATATGAAAAAATTAAATCCATATAAGTTAGATGGTACAGTGTTGGGTGATGACTCTAAAACTTAGCTTACATAGATGGAAAAATATTTCAAATTTTGAAATTATTCTAAGGTGACCAAGGATATATGGAGAGGTTACCAACTTGATAGTGAAGTAGCAACTTGGTGGTCTAATAAGAAGTTAAATATGGGCCTAAAATCCACCACCATCACTTGAAAGTAGTTTGAAACCTTGTTTAGAGATTGGTGGCTACACCAGTTTTACTTTAATCAAAAGTTAACAGATTTTTTAAAATCTAAAAGAAATAGATCTATCAATAAATGAGTACCAAAACAATTTATATACACATAATATTTTCAAACTTTATCAATTATTGATTCTTTCTCTCTTGCAAGAAACCATTGAGTCTTAATCTCTGTGAGTCCATTCCTTAAGGTGTGCACTCGAAAAGGGGTAAGTAGACTATTGGTGCTTCATAGGATTGTTGTTTCTTTATTACCACTATCTATCTATACACCCATCTCTTAAAAACAATTCCATAAACTTTGCCTCTTATTTTTCTCCCTCTTTTAGTCATTTTCTACCTTCATTATCCCTTTCCTAGCCTAAAATCTTTTTTATCAATTTACAATACACTATTGACCCCATTGACCCTATACTCTAATTGAAAAAAATAATTTAGGGTCTGTCGACCTAAACCATGACCTAATTTTCTTTTCAATAATGATATAGAGTTGATTGGACTAACTCTATCAGCTAAACTTTTTAAAAGGATTAGGGTTAGATTCAACTATATAAACACATCCATTTCATCATTTCTAGGAAGAGAAGAGAAGAGAAGAAGAAGAAGAAGATATATATATATTGTGAATTTGATTATCCACCATTCTACTTGAGGATCTTATCTTAGGTTTCTTACTTTCTTTGAAGATACATATCTTGTTTTGTGGAGAAATATTTTGGATGCATTGATAGGTTATGTAGCCTAGATTTGATTCATCCTTGTCATCCTTGCATACCACAACAACCCATTGTAAAACACCTTGGCTAAGGGAGATATTCAGGCTCTCCATGTTCATCTTCAAAGGTAAGTATTCATAACTTTGTTTTTCCTTTGTAAGAGTAGATAGATATGGATTTGTACTTCTCTCCAATGCATTAGGATTTTGTATACATTTACACGAATATATGGCTTTTATGCATGTTTAATTTTCATGTTTATTACCCCAACTTTGTGCCATAAGATTTAGTGATAACTAGATTAGACATTATTTTACTTGTTATTAGTTTAGTGAATATAAAAACATAGGACTTAGTTAGGGTTATTTCATAGTTTTTCTTGACTGGAGGCTTTGAAGCCCTCCCTAATGATATTATTGTGGTAAGAGATCCATTAGTTAGGTCTATTAGATCCATATTGGTCATGACCCTAAATATCTAATGTATCAATAATCAAAAGTGTATGTATGATTTATCTTTTATGAGTTATGATTGATTATAGATCAATTGCATTTCCCTTTGCATACATTCTAGTGAACCCGATGTGAATCTAACCCTTACAAGTTTTCTTTCAGGCCATTTTTTATCATTCTATTATATTTTTCCATGTTCATAGTACTGTATCAAATTAATTGATATAGTTCTAACTTTCTATGCACATGTTCAACATATAGTCACTTCAAAATGACTCTATTATATCCATACAAGTCTTCATAAACTATAGGTTAATGGATCAAATAGTTTGACACATTATTCTTCTTCAGTTCCAATTAGCATACACTATCAAACAGGTTGACTCTATCTATTAATTTTTTCTCTCAACATGCAGGTCAACAAACACTATCAAATAGGTCAACTATGTTCATTATTTCTTCTTTAGCACATAGGGTTTTGTGAAACTTGATCAAACCAGTCAACCCAGTTTGTAGAATTTGAAATCAATAACTAAATCACTAAAACATAAAATTTATAATCTAAGTCATTTTCAATAATACCAATGTTCCTTTATTTTCTCTCTTTGTCATTTTAGCTCTTCCTTCTATTTTTCACATGTTAGAAGTATTTAAAACTACAAACCTAAAACTAACTAGGTTGACCTGGTAGACTTAGTTATGTAGTCTATTTTCTATCTAAGAGGCATAGTAGACCCATTCAACTCTATTCTTAAAGACTCTAATTATGTAAAATAGTAATGACCCAGTTGACTCTATTCTATATTATTTGCATACAGTGTCATCAGAACTGACTCTATACTAGTCTTAATCAAGGATAACATTTATTTGTTAGTAATTAATTCACATTTTCTTTTTAATTATTTACATGCTTAGAGTAACTCGCATATTCTAAATAGTTTTTTTTAATTACCATTTTATTTACATTAATTTACTCTTATGCACACACTACCAAACCACTTAACATTCAAAAAGATTTTAAACATTTGTCTTCCCAAGGTTTACCTACTTGGATTTCATCATCAAGGGGGAAGTTAACTTGGTTTTCTAGCCAAGTATAAATACATGATTAATGGTATATATTGAAAAAACACCTAACACTCTTATCATTATGAGATTATTAAGTGAGGGGGTAGGCCCTAATACTAATCTAGTACCATTACCAATAAAGATCTCTTTCAATCCAAACATCTTGAAACCAACTTTAGACTTCTTTCTAGTTCCCTATTTCAGCCAACTTTCCTATCACATTAAAATAAAAAAAACTCTAATAATATAATAACACTTAAGGTGACCAATTAATTAGCATTTACTTTTTAGTTGATTGCTTACTTTTTTATCATTACGTGTTGTATTGAAAAAACTTGCATTGGCTAGTATTGGTGCAAAGTTTTATGTTGTGTGCCCCAATTAGATCATTCACATTGATCCAATTATTTATTTGTTTACTTTCATTCTTCTAACTATCTTACAAAAAAATTCCTCTATTTTAGCACACTGTCATCTCGATTGATACGATCTCGGTCAATACAATCTCTTATAGACTATGTTTTACCTTCCTTCTAGTAGTACACAGTTGATTTATATGGATGTGTCTTATTATCCTCTTGTTCAATCATGCACAATTGACCTAAATGACTATGTATCCTTATTAACCTACTTTGCCTTCCTATTTTCAATACACAATTGACCTACATAACTATGTATGCTTAACTATCTATTGAGTTACAAAGTATAGCCAACAAATTCAATTCTATATCTTATTTTCTAACTTTGTCTTTGCATCATCATCATACTTCTTAGCCTTTTTCTCTCATCATAAACTTCTTGTTTGAGGATAACATAGAGTTAAACTCAACATATATGATGAACTTTATCAATCTCAATAGGTTTCCCCTTAACAAATTTTGGCCTCCACGTTAAATGAAAGTAATGTGCATGTGGCCACTCGCACTACCAATTATGGGACTCCTCCTCATGTATCTTCAGTTTGTAACCTTTTGTGCTCCTTATAAGATCAACATAAATTAGAGTGTACTCTAGAAATGCTTTTATCCATTAATGGATTTCTTCAACATTGAGGAAGCTACCCTTCCACTATTTACAACCTCATGATAAGTGGTCAAGAAGAAGAACCCCATTCACCTTCCACACATTCTCACATGGCTTTAGGGGTAATAGTTTCTTTTCCTCTCACCCTCTTCCTTCTCTTTTGACTCTTTCTCATATTATGACCTCTTCTTCCTTGATTTGTTCTACCTACATGCCAAGTATCACTACTAACATGGTAGGTTCAACATCTAGTGGGCCTTTTCCAAGACATGTTCTTCTTAATTCCTCCACTAGTACATCATTTTCTACCAGTGGTAATCATAGCACTAATCCTTCTTATTCTTCTCATCCTTCTAATAGTGCATTTTTTGAAACACGTGTTAATCATGCCACTAGTGCCTCATTTTTTAATAGTGTCTCTCAATCCACTAATACCGTGCATGCCACACTCATAGTGATACCCAAGCCACTAATACCAATGCTAATATTTTGCATATTGTGCACAACACCACTCAAACCCATCAGCTTTTATTTCAAACTCTTAACTAAATGAATGATTTACAATCTAATAATGAAAACCAAATGATGCAAATGTAGAATCACCTTATTCATATCCAAAATCAACCTCATTAGGTTCCATGGGAAGTGCACAACTAAAATACCCCCCACCCCTCCCCTTAGGGATTCTCATGGAAACCTTATTCCTTAACCACCTCTTGTTAATAAAATAATTAAACATCTTCAAAATAAACCCCTCATGCCTCAAATTACCAAAATAGATATAGGATATATCACCTCTACCATTATCTATAATGGGTCAACTGATCTTACCTTACACTTAAAAACATTCATAAATCTATATAATGATTGGGTCAAGTTAAACACTTTTGCTACTACCAGGCTCTTAGTGAAAACCCTCTCTAGAGATGTTTTAGATTGGTATAACCAACTCAAATCTCATTTCATCACTATTTTGGAGGACCTAGTTAACACTCTAGTATAATAAATTCAAATTACTGACCTCCCTTAGAATACCTTGTCTCATTTTATTAATTTGAAACAACCTAAGATGAAAATTGTAAAATATTTCATCAAGTGGTAGAAGACCTTATCTAACAAGTGTGAATACAAGATGGTAGATTATAACCTCTTTCATATTCACCAACACTCTCTATCCTAGGTTATAATATTGGGTTTAGACTCTCTCTTCATAAAATTTGGAAGATGCCCTTAACCAAGCCAAGTGCCAATATTTTCTCATGCATCTATTTTATCCATACTAACCTCCTATAGGAACTTTCATACTCATCAAAAATAAAAATCATCATGATATTAATGATGGTGTCATTGATTCCTATGATACCACTTACAATATTCAAGTTATTTCTTAGACCTTGCTTTAGAATGCTTCCCCTTTAAACCACACCCTTAATCATTAATTTTCTCTAATAAATAACATCAATGTTTATAATCCATTATCTTTAGTGAAACTTCAAAATCATTTACAAAGGCCTCTTCCACAAGAGCTCTATACCACTCTCCCTATGAAAGCATGGTATGATCCAAGTAAATTTTATTTGTTTCATGCTAGTTGGGTTCAAATCTCATGATACTTGTAGGCAATTACATAAATTATATATGGATTTACTCCTTGGTCTAAATTTTGACCATGATTGCCTCATTTGTAAATGTTAAAAATCCTATGGCATTGCCTTTAAATCTCATGAAACATAGTAAAATCAAACTTTAAACTAAGATAATGCTCATTTATCCATTTAAAAAATACCCTCTTCCAGACCATCAAGAAAATAATGATAGGCCTATTCCTTTGACAAATAATGTTGGCAGTCTTATAGATCTAACTCCTAAAGAGAATGTGATCAACATAACTAATATATGAAGGGTAGTTTCCTTAATTTATTCTCATCCTACCCACATGCACCAATCATCTCACACTTTTTTTGTTATCCAAGATTATTCCCCAACTCACTTAATAGATTTGGGGTAATAGGGTCTTATCTCTTTCAACAAACAAATTCCAGCACCTCCATTGGATAACACCTCTCATACCATTTCTCCAACCTCTTTACCCATCACCACTAATATTAATCCTTCTAATACCACTTTTTTAAATCTATCAAAAAATAAACCTACATAAACTACCTCATCCTCTCATGATAATCAACTAATTTATCTCCTAATTAAACCTCTCACATCCTATCAACAAAAATTTACATACACTTCTAATCCTCCTAAGAAACTCCTCCAAAATTATGCACCTCTTTCTAGTAATCCACTCACAAGATATGATGAATGGGACTTGTTGTCACTCAATATTTTACCCTAGATATGGTTTTTCAAGACTAATCTAAATTGAGTGAAATATTATATTACCTTTAGGCATGTGGGTTACCTATAACAGAGGTAAACCTCTAGGTTTAAGGGTTATCTCACTAGATTAATATTTTATAGCTTATCACCTACACTACATGTTTATTTGGGGTGAAAATGTAAGAAGGAAATAGAATGGAAACCTATAATAATGAGGTGATACACCAAAATCTTATTCCACAAACACGCTTACATATGCACTAAAAATGAAGACTATCAAAACTAACCCTAACTCATAGTGATTATAGCATAAGTATTTATCATAGAGGATGATTGATATGAACATCTAGAGGTGGGTGAAAATAAGGTTTGATACTAGACACTACTATTCCCTCTCATTATTCAAAACACACTCAACAAACACATACACTTCATGAGACCTATTAGAATAGATATCCATCACACAAAACATGCAAGGGAAACATGGAATTAAGGAGAGCATATTCATCACTTAACCTCAAATTACACCACTTAACACACTTAGGTAAAATATTTTAGATATAAAATCAACTTTAATTGTCTTATTCAAAAGAAAAATAAGGTTTCAAACTAGCAGGGATTCACCATAGTAGGTCATAATAGATACAATTGCCAAAATGACTTACATTTATAAACAAAAGGAGAAGAGGGAGAAGAGAAGTTAAAGATTCACCAAGAAAAATTTCAAGCTAAATAAACTATTTTAAAATAAAGAGAATAAGGTGGATAATAATTCAAGAAGTGGTCTTGGATAAGTGTCTATCAGAGATGCATCATTCTCTTTCAAGGTGGTGTAGAGATTCTTTGTTGTCTTGTTTGAAATTGTCTTGGTGATGAGAGATTAACTTGATTGTTTGAAAATAGTATAGGAGTATTTGACACCTATTATATATCTTAAAAAAATTTAAATAATATGTAACAACTCTCATATGCCCCTCAACTAATAGCTTCACCTATAACACTTGTCATTCACTATTGATTAACCATTCATTAGCCTTTCTCGGCTTGTCCTCACACTTATCATTAAATTGACCTAAAATTTTCTAAGAGACATGTTTTAGAGGTGTAAGGACACTTTTTAAATATTTTCTTTTTTTTGGTATATCATATAGATCTTCATGAAACTCAAAACATGCTTCTCAATTCCCATCTTAGACAGTCACCTAGCCTTCTCACTATCTCACTTAGACTACTTGTAATGAATGTACTATCAGAGAGTTTTTCATGATTTTCTATGATTATTAATGAGTATGGAGAGTGGTAATAATCCTCTATAGACCTCTTTCAATTATTTTCATTCAATAATTCTCTTTTGTACCTATAGAACTAGTCAAAACTTATAGAAAACTCCATATTAGGTATGTCCATATAAAAGATAGTATTGAACAAATTATGGTTGAGGAGCCTATGAGAGTTATAAATTTTCAAACACTTTCTCTACCAACTAACCCTTTTTATATGTAAATTCCTTCATGTATCCACCATCGGATCTGAATAAGGGTTTTAGGAGGGTTTTTGGTGGTTGGGACTATTAGTGTTAGTTCATAAAATAATAACATATAAATTTTAAAATAATTAAAATAAATTTGAGCTAGATACCCCCTTTAACTATACATAAATCCTTGAGTCACCATACAGTCCCTTTGTATAGATGTGAGCCAAAGAAAGTGATCTTTGAGTTCACTACATACATTCTGAGTAGGCCTAATATGGTTTTAGGTCAAATTGAGCAACTTTGAATGATTCACTACAAATAAATCACTCTTATCATCCATGTACTCTCCCAAAAAAGTCCTCAAATGGTTTGGAAGATTCATGTGATCACTGGATCAAGTTAGGGGTCATGAGGGTTTAGGCCTAATATTAGGCTTAATGAGCCTAACTCTACTTTGTGTGTTTGACCACTATAACTAATTCCAATGATTAAAAGTACTCATTCAGCACTTTTTCAATTTTAAACAAACCATTAACACTATCCAACAATGTATTCAATACTCTTCTACTCATTTTTTTATTGCTCACATATTAACATGTAGACTGTGTTGTTCATGGAGTGCCCTTTATCTGAGATAAAATAGAGGGCATCTCCCCTATTCTTATGACTTAAAGGGTATCATGACAAGATTTTTTGGGTAATGGTGACCATATTCACAAATTATCAAAGATTTTTCATGCCCAAAAATAACTCTACACCTCAAACTCCTCAAGATTTATCTTTGAGACAATGACTATGTGCAAGATCCTTACTACCTAAGTGTAACATTTGAAAACCTAACCTAGTCTCTGCTCCTATCATCTAAAAGTCACATGAGGATGATACTAACTTAATTAGAATTTTCTCCACATTTTCATCTATATTTATTTACTACCAACCAAATTAACTTGCATCTTGTATTGGTTTAGACTAGGTTGCAGACTATGTCAACTGTAGGTGTGCATTGAGTAAAAGTCAAAAGGATCCTATAAGTGTTTATGAATAATTTAGTATTATGTTTATCTATTTTGACTTCCTCTAAGGTCATCAAGATAATTTAATACCTAGATAATCCTTTTTATAATTTGACATCATTCATCATCTTTTGTCACCAATGCACTATGAGTCTGCAGTCATACTATAAATGTTGTCCAAGAGATATGAGATTCTTGTAGGTGTCTATGTAGGTTTCAAAATTTTATTTCATGTATTTTGACACATATTGATGTCATTAGGACATATCCACATTTGAATAAACCTATCTCATTCTTGTAAACTAGGTTCTCATCTCTCACTACCAAGGTGTTATGTGCCACTACAAGCTATAAACTTCTTTGAGCTCAAAAGCATTATGTATCACTGAATATCCTCAATAAAAACTTGACTAAGTTAAGACCATTCAATTATCTTCCATTCTCAATAAAATAACCTACTCTTTTGATTGGTATGTTACTATTATGTCCAGGATACAAGAATGGAAACACAAAACCTTCTCAAACCTCATAGATCTTCATCACAAGATGGTATTGTATTAGGCAAAGACCTATTTCAGAAAAACTAAGGTAATTGGTCTCATTTGCAACTTTCTGACTCTGAATGACCATAGTTTTTAATGAATCAATTTTGACTAGAAGTTTATGAACATTTAATGACTTGATAGACTCATTTAAGTCGTGAAGTTGAGTCCAACCTATGTCCTTAGTTTTGGATGGCTCCTTCATGTTCCATACATGCTTGTATATATTTTCGATGATTATGAACACTAGGACTCTAATAGTCTTTATTCACTATCTTGGGAAGCCTCTCTCACTCAATCTCCAAACATTACAATGCAAACTTTCCATGGATAAACAATTTACCATGGTTTTGGAGTTGAAATATAGACACATTAACTTGATTTGAAACCACTGACAAGGAAAAGAACACTACAATTAGTGAAATAATGTTTGTAGACATAAATGGTGGTCTCCCCTAATACAATAAGGGTGATGTTTCATATCTTATCATGATTCACACATGTAAACCAAATTAGAAACAATAAGAAGATGGAGAATATGCTTTGTTAGAACACACACAACACTTAGAAACATCAGAACATGTAAGTAAATGAGAAAACCTATAGGCAATACGAATGTGAAGACAATTTTGAGTCACTTTCATTCTTAAATTTTTTTAATGTAGCATAATCCATCAATCTACAATTTATAACTATGAATTTTAAGTCCATGAAGAGTTATAATGTCCACCAAAACTATTTCAACTAGTTCTCCTTTTATACATACTAGCAGAAAATCGATTGGTCTTGTTTAACTTGCACAAGAGAGTGATGGGATAGATAAACTAGTTTTTATCATTTTTGGAGTTGTTCAGGCTACTTAAGCATGGATATTAGTTTTTGGGATCTAAAATGTCACTCTAAAGTAGACACACATGTTAGGACTATTGTACAGTCTATATAACTCCCTAAAACTCATTTTTAATTGATCTTATTTTAAATTTAAAACCTACAATTTTTAGTTATAGAATAATTCCTTGACACCTACCTAATACATATGATGTTCACTTTCACTTTGACACACTTATCTTAAGAATGAAATTATACAAAGTGGCTCAAAAGTGGCATAATATGACATAGGGTAAACTAGACAATAAGACCATAGTGGACATTTTAAGACCTAAGGGACCATATGGAAGTTTTAATTTACATGGGGGGTTAACTAACTTGACCATGGAGTCAAATTAGACAATAAGACCCTATCATGTAGCTGACTAATCTCCCATTTCAAAATACCTTTCTTGAACTCATGAAAACTTTTTCACATAATTGAAACCACCTTATGTAACTCTTATTTGAAATGAACATCCCATACCTTCCCCTAGTAGGATGTGCAGCTACCTTATCTAGGTCAGAAGATAGCATATTAAAAAAATTTGAAGAGATGTCTATACACATTGATCAAACATTGAACACTTATCTCTCTCTTAAATTTCTTATTGATTTTAGGATTCTATATGAGATTCTACTTCATTTGGATGATCCTCCCCTCTTTATAAGCATCAAAATTGATGACATCAAAAATAATTGTGCCTTGATTGATGAGGGTTCAAGTACTTGTGTTGCCTCTTTTGACTTCATTAAAACCTTTAGATACTCTAAATGTAATCTTAAGTCCACACACAGCATGTGTAAATTTTATGGCTAAAGGTAAATGTCTCCCTTAGGTTGTGTGTGGATCCCTATTATCATCCCACCTATCACTATTTAAGCGAAGGTTATGATCTTTAATTTTTCCATCTCTTATAATATATTCTTTCATAGGCCATGGACTCATTACATGAGGGTTGTCACATATTTTTCCTACCAATGTGTCAATTTCCCTCATAATGACTAACACTTAGAAATTCAAATAATTCTAAAATTGTGGTGTATTCAAAATTCCAATGCTTGAAGCCTTGTTGACTATTCCATTCTATGAATCTCAATGTTTTAATTTCTCTGTCAACTCTATGAAATGTTACCATGGTCACCCTAACCACATTAGGAATATACTACCTAACATCTTAGATTTAGGTAATGATGATCTTGATGAGATCACTCTCAAGATAAAAACTCATGATCTCTCTCTTCATCTCATTTCCTAGCTTCCACCATCCTTGAAGCCACATTCCCATCAACCACGTAGTGATGATATACCCATAGACTTAACTAAAACTTATCACTCTATTCATCATGACACCTCAAATGAGAAGGTTAGACCTATCTACACAATTGATCTTCATACACCTGACTATGATTATGGTTATACTTTAGATGAACCATTTTTAGGAGGTCTTATTCAGGTTTAAGATGTTAATATCCTTCATTATCATTCTTATTTATTTTATTCTTTCTATTTATCTTATCACATTTCATATTATATAGTTCCTAATTTTATCATTATTCCTCTTATTCATAAGGTAGAGATGGTGTGTTTTCAAGGCACACCTCAAGTTTTTTAAGAACCTCTTAGGAGCATACTTATGGATTGTGTTATGACTGGTCCCTATCACTTCTCTAGATATCAAGATCCCTATAGACATCTTCCCCCTGAGATGCTTGATACTATTGTTAAACCCCCTATGCATCCTACTCCCTCTATTGAACCTAGTTTGTATCATATTCCTACTCTACCGTTAGTTGAATCTCTTATTGCTTATAATTTTATTTCTCATTCATTCAAAACTCATCCAGTCTCTCTATTAGCCCTACATCCCCTTGGTAATGGCCAAGTTCCTTTACTTTTGATTATTCCTCTGCCCCCTAATGGGCCAATCAATCATATTATGACATTTATAGAGTTTTTAGTCATTAGACTAGAGATTTTTAACTATACCAACCTTCCCCAGCTTCTGTTTCCACTCCCTCTATTAGTACACCCACAAAATCTACTAACAAGCATACATCTTACTTCCATGGCATAGATAATCATTCCTTCACCCACTGTCAAAAGCTTTGACAATATATAGACACCTTGCATTCCTACCCTTCCTCAACCTATAGACAAGGATATACCTTTACCCAAATTATTACCTAAATATATACCCAAATATGGATACGTATATTCTCTATGACACTAATGCAGTACCCATCACATTGATTGTTTTCACATCCTCTAGTAGCATCTCTAAGACCAGCTTATGACCATTCATGTAACTATTATCTCTTGAGTATCCTATGCATGATGGCCCTCACGAACATGATCCTTAAGTCCTGCCTCTCTTTTCTATTAAAGGCATTAGATGAGATGCATTTTCCATCTTTCTCTAAAGATCAATAAGACCCTCATTGCAGTTAGGGTCTAGCTTTACAGAGACCTATCAGATGTTATGGATAATGTTTATGGACAAGTTTACCTATATTTATAAACACAACATAGTGTTTCTTCACTTTTTTATTAATTTTAGATTAGACATGTGCTCCAAGTTTGTATTTATATACTTTATATCATTTGACTCAGTGTCAAATTTTTATTTACCTATTTATCTTATCTAGTTATTTATATTTCATATTATATGTTGTCTATGGTGTCATTGTCTTTCCTTCTGATCTCTTATGAATTATTTTCATGAATTTATGATTCTCTTTATGACTTAATTTATTTTCATGAATTTCTTGTTCTTTTCTCATGATTTTTTGCTACCTTATCTCCATAACATAGATAATCATTATTTTACTTGGTTATTCAAACCTTGTTTCCCTTAGTATTCCTTATTTACCATGTGATCAGTTAGCAAATGATTCATATCAATATAACCTTATTTTAATGATCCATCTTAGATCTCCCTTTATTCCCATTATTTCTTTCTTACAAACTAAGTATACACATGGTTGAAACTTGAGATAACATGTTGGTTCATAGGTAAGCCTAAGTGTTTTAGTTAGTCATGTCTTTAGATACTTAGCCTCCTTTAACCAAAGTCTAAATCTCATTCATGTGTATCACTTTATCTCTCATCTTTGGTTATTCCAAGTATGTATGGAGTAATAATCTTTAAAGTATAAAAATATAAAATCCAAATCATTTTAACAAAAGGCAATGATATAAAAGGCAACATTCAAAAGTCAAATTACACTAAAAAACATGACTCAAAGCACATCTCCTTTTTCTAATTGAAGGTCAAACTCCATATTTGGCATCATGATAGAATAAAGGTCCATTGGGGTGCAGTAGACTAGTAGATTGGAAAAGGAGAATAAAAAAACATTGTAGTGCTACCTAATTTCTCACACGAGTACCCAATCTTCGTAGTAAATCAATGACTCTATAAAAGCTCCAAAGGAATGGGGAACACATTGTGGGAAGTTAGGTCCATTTTACTTTTCTTGTTTAAAAAAATATATATGACTCGATATTTTTACCTCACTTATTTTCATATATAACTTTGTGTTTACTAGGAATGGTATCCTTTGTATATTGATGGTCACTAGTCACTTAGTGTCTTATTTATGTCCTTAGTATGCCTCATGTTTCATAAGGTCTTATCATAGATGCCTACATTGTGATTTTTACATTCTCTCTTTCATTTAAAAGAATCCTAATATCTCTCCTTGAGAAATATTGTTTTGTTCACTAATTACTCTCTCCTAGGGATTTAATTTATGAGTTATAGTGTCAAACTATGGATAGAACTAGGCCTTCCTCACAAATTACTAAATTACCATTCCAAACATTCATTTTTACATTACTTTTCATAGTTGTTTCTACCTTATTGGTATTCCCTTTGTCAGTTGCAGTGTAAGACCATAGATAGGACCAAGCCTTCCTCACAAAATTTTCCAATACCCAAGTCACAATGAAATTACATGTACCAAATTTGAGATAAGTCATGATTGATCATAAGTTACATGTCATTGACATGTTTCTCATCTTGATATAGTATGTTTTATGCTTACTTAATTGAACCTTCCCTTTATATCTTTTTATTTTCTAATTGTATGTAAAAATACAATCATTTTTCTTAAGTTTTTTGTACTTCCCGGATTGAATTAGTGTGATCAATTTAATTTCATTTTTTTCTAATTTTGTTTTTACTTTATACTTCCCAATGTGATTTAGTATGATTGATTGACTTAATTGTTTTGTTTTTATACCATTTGGTTTACTTATGCCTTCTAATTTTTTACATTATTTTCATCCTTCCTAATGTGATATAGTGTGATTTTACTTGTTTTAATTTGTTACAAATCTTTTCATGGTTTATAAACATTTCTATCCATTTTACCATCTTTGGTTTATTATATTTAGTCATCCTTTGTTATTACACATTTCTCATCATAATATAGTGTGTAGTACAATTTTTTTGATTACTTGTAATTTTTCAAGTCATTTTTGCCTTTTTATTTTTAAATCATGCATGTATATCACATAATGCTAGAAAATAAAACACTCCACATATATTTCGCATAACATATACAACACAAGTTAAATGCATGTGCTAGAAAGAAATATATATATGCATCAACATCCACAACCAAATATAACTCATGAAATCAAATCCAAATATCCAAATAAATATCTATATATCATGTGTTTTATATAATACAAGGTATAAAATACAATATACATAGCTCCAACCCTATGGCTAAGTTCCATTATGCCTATCCTGTGGCCTAGCCATGCTTCCCATAAATGCTTGGGACTCTCTTCTCTTAATGGTAATTTTTAATGAGGTAGTCTGGGATCTCAATCTTACTTCCTATCCCTATAAGTTGGACACCTAAGCTTGCACCCATCCAAGTTACACCATAGTATGCATATGTGTTGTTCTCTCCTGAGCCAAGGCCTGTTAGGCCTACACCTCTCCTTCTCCCACCCCTATCAATGGTTGCACTTCATCCCCACATGTCTACCACTACATTGTCACCTCCCCCACTAGTCTAAACCAGCCTATCTGGGTTGGAGTAGATAGTACCATAGGATCATCTAGTATGGTGGGGTTGTATGGAGCCATCACCCCATACAAAATGTCATAGTGCAAAGCCATAACCAAAGATACCCATTTGATCTTCTCTATCATCAAATCTACAAAACCAAAATTGGATAGATATTAGATCACACACACACACACACACACACACACACACACACACACACACACACACACACACACACACACACACACATATATATCTCAAAATATATCTAGATACCATAATCAAATTAAACTAGTATTTTATATCAAAACTTAAATAAAAATCATAACATTTCTCACCAATCTTGGTATCACCAAACACTATCTCACTATTTGCTTTCCCATCGAGCACCATCTCTATGTCTACTCATCCCCTAAATGCCTCCTTTGTGGATTACCTCTATGTTAGTGAAAACATATGAGTCACCACTCATTCATGTCAAGACCCTCTCTTAAGAGGTGTATTTATAGACTAGTTATGTCCTAAAATGATTATTGGGTCATCCTACATTATCTCCCTCACCTGTGCCTACTCTTACTTGTGGTGGCTCCATCTATGGTGTGGTTGATATGGTCATTGATCCTATTTTAGTAATTTTTATGTCATTACATCCACATCCATATCATCCCCTCCCCCAATCAGCTACTACCATACTCAACTAGTCCATGGTCTAACACATTATAGCCTAATCATGGGTCTCTCAACTAGTACTCTTCCTCCTAATCCTGCTAAATAAGTAGGAATTACAATAGGGCATGATGGGTGTGGGATTATAACCTTATCTGATAAGCATGTCATCATATGTGGCTTTACCAATGAGGTATAATGGCCCATGATCTACATTTATGCTAGCCTTATTGCCATAGTCAACCAACTAGTCCAAATAGTAGTAATGTGCATGTAGGGATGCCACATGATCTCCCCTCATGTGATAGACTAAAAAACTTTCACATGGGGCATGACCCATGATATATGGTCATGCCTCTATCTCATCACCTAAATTTAACTATCATCAACCACATGGGGCAACCCAGTTGGTTGATACATAAAAAACCTCTCATATATCCAATCACTCAAAATAATTGGCCCTATGTTATTTTACTCTCTAAATAGCATCACATACATATCATGTATGATTTGGACCTAGATGATAGCCCCAAAGTCATACAATTATGCTTGATCCAAAATACACTAACACAAGGCTATCATGTATAACAATACCTTATTGTCTAACTTGTGACATAATACTCATGTTATCACAAGTCCAATCATGGCCTTTTAGATGATCAGAATCTTAATGATATATACATCAAATAAACTAACCCTTAATCCTAGGTATATCCTATTTGATCATATCATCCACTTCGTTAGTGTTCACCTCTCCTTTAAATCACCTGGTGTCCCTATGATCACTTATGTCTCTCTTATTGGCAATCTAGTAAAGCATGGACATCCTTTAGCATGATACCCACCTCTATGATATCCTCATCCACCACCCATCAAAAAGTGTTTGTAAACTATTCCCATGCTCTAAAGAACATGACAATAATATCAACACTAAGTAGGATTCTCCTCATCTCCATGATGCCTCCAAAGCCTAGTATATCTAGCCACGTTCTGTCCATGTCAATCAATCACTTTAGTAGATCTAGTAGCCATGATGTATCTATCAGTCATAAATACCTCTAATTTCTCTACATAATATAAAATAATAAAGGATGTATCAAACCTCCATGTCATAAATAATCAAAATACATTCT
Organism: Torreya grandis; assembly: GCA_037957365.1. Classification (NCBI taxonomy): domain Eukaryota; kingdom Viridiplantae; phylum Streptophyta; class Pinopsida; order Cupressales; family Taxaceae; genus Torreya; species Torreya grandis. The sequence continues at coordinate 1,149,652 of JARHVA010001130.1, forward strand.
TAAAATTTCAAAAGTTAGCTAGGTTTGATTTAGTTTCTCAATTTTCTATAGAATTTGCCACATTGATACTAGATTAGCCTATTGAACACACCTATTTACTGAGAGGGGGGAGAATCAGTAAATCACAAAATTTGGTTAATTAAAAATTTCAAGATGAATTAAACAAATGTAAACTTAAACAAATCAAAGAAATATATCACATGCATAGAAGCACAACACATAACACCTCATTTATACATGGAAACCCAAATGGAAAAACTATGATGAGAATGTTTCTAGAATCTACTATTCTAATCTAGCCTCACAAAGTTTGTCTCACTGACTGAAACTCACTAGTTACATTTAAAGACACCCATCTTAAGGAGACATCAATCCCCTAACTTTAAGAGCACCAACTCTAAGGAAGCAACCACTCCCTATACTGAGCACCAACCCAATTCAATCTAAAGGCACCAACCAATCAGATACTTAAATTAAAATTCAAGTTAATGAATTAGATTCATAAAATAATTCAAGTCTCTATTCTTTTTTCTAAGTCTAATCTAAAACTACTCATTTCTCCTTCAACACACTTTCATGTATCCTTCACTCTTCCTGCACCCTTTCTCTATGTCTAAATTTATCTATTTGACATTCAGATATTTTCCAATTTAAAACTACTCCATACTCAGATGAGTTTCATATTTCTACACCTACAACTCAAACTCCTCTCATTCCAAAAAATGAATATGACTATTTGTCTTTCCTATTATTCATCACTTTGGAATTTTTTATCACATCACTTTGTTTACATCATTTAAAATATATAGATGACTAAAAAAATAACTATTTTTACAAGAAGAATCAACAAAAATTCTTTCAACCATTATGCCAAATTTTTTAAACTAACTTACTTCATCAGGTTCTTGAAGATGTATGACTTAACCAAGTCAAACATTAACCTTTGGCAAATTTTATTTTATCTCACTTTTCATTGCATTCATGAAAGCTTTCACTCCATTTGATTATCTCAGATATGTTCAGTCTTTATCCTTCTATTGTGTCGTTAACCATCGATCACCTTTGCTTTATTGACTCTACCTTAAAATGTTGGATCTTTCTAATCATGCTTTTCATGTGCCATTTGATCTCTAAAGAGGCATGATCTTTATCTTAGCTTTGGTTGTTAAACTTTGGCATGTTGATCTCATCTCATTTTTTTTAGCTTATTTGAGATTCATTCACTCCTTTGATCTCTTTAGACTGGCTCAACTTTTAACTTGCCTTAAATCTTCTTCTGAGTTACCCTTCAGAGACTTGTAATGGTCCTTCAAGACTTTTGTTTGTGGCACATACCCTTCAGAGCATATCCTTTACAAAAATTATTTCAAGCTTTTTATCTCAGATAATTTCCTAGATAAAATGCATTGAGACAATTTTCCTGACAAAATGCTTCAGGATAACTTCATTGATGAAATGTCCTTCAAAACTTTTAGCATGTACCCTTCAGACTTTTTCATAAGGATCTTTCAAAAACTTTGTAATTGTCTACATACCCTTTGGGTTTTTTGGTAACAGTCCCTTTAGAAGTCATGAATGGTCCTCATACCCTTTAGACTTTTTGAAATGATCCTTTCAAAATTCTTGAACTATCCACTTGCCCTTTAGACTTATTGTAATGATCCTTTCAGATTTTTGAACGGTCCACTTGCCCTTCAAATTTCTTGAAATGATCCCTTCAAATTTTTTTAAATGGTCCACTTACCATTCAGACTTCTTAAAAATATCCCTTCAGCATTTTTGGAATGGTCCACTTACCCTTCAAAAACTTTTTTTGGGATCACTTGCCCTTCAGACTTTTTGTAATGACCCCTTCAAAAAATTTGTTTGGGATAATTTTTATGAAAAATAATTAACCATTTTTTTGAAATAATTCTTTTAATACCATTTTGGGTTCTCCATATTGCTTGACTTATAAGTTCAAAAGAATTTAATTCATTCCATTACCCTAATTAACTTTATTAGATTGATTTGGGTTCTTGACGTTGCTCAACTCATAAACATGAAAGAAGTAAAGTCATTCCATAAACTTGATAAACTCACCTAGACCCATTCAGGTTCTTGATTTTGCCCAACTTATAAAAATGAATGAAGTAAAGCATTCCATAACATCAATTAACTCTTCCTTAACCTATTTGAGTTCTTCACATTGCTTGACTTGTAAAGATGAGAGTAGTTAATTCATTCCAGAAACTCGATCAACTCTGCTATACCCATTCAAGTTCTTGAGACTGCATAGCTTATGAAATTGAATAAATTAAAGTTATTTTAGAAACTTGATTTACTTTTCTAGACCCATTTAGGTTCTTGAGACTACTTAACTTATAAACATGAGAGAAGTGAAGTCATTCTGGAAACCTGATTTACACCATAAGACCAAGTCAAGTTCTCTACATTGATTTACTTATTTTATAAGTAAAAGCACTTCACAAACCTAATTTACACTACAAGTTGTTCAACTCAACATTTGACATTAATTCATCATGGCACATGCTACCTTTGACATCAATGACAATTCTTCAAACCTCAATGACTATGTCCAACAATTTCCCCCTTTGTCATTAATGGCAACTCATCACTCATCATCAGAATGCCTTAATTATTTTATCTCCATTCTAATTTCTCCCCCTTTGACATTAATGACAAATATTCTATACCATAATCTATCCACAATCTGCTCCTTTCTTGGTATCTTAGTTATTTTGATCCTTGGACCTGACAGGCAACAATACTTTGTGAGGAACTCCCCCTTAGGCACTAGTACATTAGTTCCCCTTTGTCACCACCTTTGTCATCAACTATAAAAGGGACTATAGCTTTCTTAAATGGATACCTTTTCTCTTAATCTAGGAGATAATAATGTTTCTTCAGTACTCCCCCTAGATTCATGCCCTATCACTAGAAATTAGTGATGTGGTGTGGAAGCCACTACTCCCAACCACTATCTTAGATATTAAAATTGGTCCTTAGAGTTTTAGTGAATATATCTATAATTTAATCTTGTTTTGGTACATATTCCAATGTAACCTCTTGATCAACAACCTTCTCTTTAAAAAAATGATATTTAATTGATATATGTTTTGTCTTAGAATGCATCACTAGATTCTTAGATATATTTATGGCACTTGAATTGTCACATAGAATGTGAATTAGTCCTTTGAACTCCACCTCCATGTATTTTAGTGTTTTTTTCATCCACAACACTTGTGTGTAACATGCCACTATTGTAACATATTCTACTTCTATTGTAGATAGAGTAACTGACTCTATTTTTTGCTCAGTCATATGACAAGTTTGTTACCTAGGAAGAATGCACTACCACTAGTGTTTCTTCTATCATATGTGCTTCCAACCTAATCAGTATATGTGTATGCTAACAAAGTGAAATCATCACTTGAAGGGTACCATAAAATATAGTATACTATACCTTTGATATATCTAAAGATTCTCTTTATTACATTTACATGTGTTTCTTTTGGAGTAACTTGGAATCTAGTAACCATCCATACATCTTGCATAATGTGTGGTCTTGTAACAGTAAGATTTAGAAAATTGCCAATAATTGACTTATACATTATAAGATTCACTTTATGTGATTCATCATCTTTGCTCAATTTACATCCAATTATCATGGGAGTGCTAACTGGTCTGTTATCCTCCATGCTAAATTTCTTGAGCATCTCCTTTGCATACTTAGTCTGAGATATAAATATCCTTTCTTTGGATTGTGTAACCTATAGGCTAAGAAAAAATGAAATTTTTCCCAACATGGACATTTCAAACTCCTTTTGCATAATATTTTCAAACTCTTTGCTCATATTATTTTTGCTGCCACTAAAAATGATGTCATCAACATAGACAACTATGATCAACATATGATTATTTTTAGACTTAACATACAATTTATTGTCTACACATCCTTTGATAAATCCATGTTATTTAAAATATTGATCTAGCCTTGAATACCATGCTCTAGGTGCGTATTTTAGACCATAAAGTGCTTTCTTTAGTTTTCACACATAGTCTTCTTCATCTATCAGCTGAAAACCTTCAAGTTATTCAATATAAACTTCTTCTTCCAAGGTTCCATTTAGGAAAGTTGACTTAACATCCATTTGATAGATTTTAAACTTCTTAAAGATTGAGAATGCTGAAAACATTTTGATGGCTTCCAATCTTGCCACTAGAGCAAATGCTTCCTCAAATTCTATTCCTTCTACCTGAGCATATCCTTTACACACAAGTCTAGATATATTTCTCATAATAGTTCCATCTTCATTCAACTTGTTTTTAAAGACCCATTTTGTGCCTATGGCATTCTTTAATGTGGGTCTTGGAACTAGCTACCAAGTTTTATTCTTTTCTATTTGACTTAGTTCCTCATCCATGGCCTTTTACCAATTCTAATCTTTGTTAGCCTCAACATAGTTTTTTGGCTCAATTTTGGATATTAAAGAAAAACTTACCTATTCTTTGCTCATTATTGCCCTTCTCCTTGTTTGGACTCTTTGCATGTCTCTAATGATCTACTCCTTAGGATGATCCTTTTGAACAGACTTGGGAGGCATATTTTCATTTTTCTTTAACTCTTCATTATCTTACATTTCATCCTCCTCTTCTTCTTTCATCTCTTCAATATTGATCTCCTTTGTAGGTTCAGTCACTTCATTGAGATTCTCTTCAACTTTAACATAAATGCTCTCTACTAGATTATGAAGTCTTTTTTTGTAGCAGACATAAGCTTTACTATGAGTAGAATAACCAGGAAATATTCCCTCATCACACATTGATTCAAAACTTCCTATCTTTTTCTCCTTCCTTCGAATATAAAATTTGTTACCAAAGACTCTAAAGTACTTGATAGAAGCAGGCTTTCCATACCATAATTTATATGGAGTCTTATCTCTATTTACTCTCAACTGAACTCGGGTCAAGATGTATATGGATGTCTGGACTACCTCTCTCCAATAACCATCTAACAAGTTAGCTTCTTTCAGCATTGTTCTATCCATCTCTTTGACAGTCCTATTCTTCTTTTCAACCACTCTATTTTGTTATGGAGTTCTTGTAGCTGAGTAGTGTCTTTTAATTTTATGCTTCTCATAGTAATCTATGAATTCATTTGAAGTGAATTCACCACCTTTGTCAGATCTGAGGCACTTGATCTTTCTACCAATTTCATTTTCAACCATAGCTCTAAAGATCTTGAATATCTCAAAGGCTTGAGACTTGTCCTTTAAGAAAGTTACCCATGTCATTCTAGTGTAGTCATCTACAAACAACATGAAGTAATACACTCATTTAGATCTTCTTATCTTGGTTGGTCCATAAAGAATAGTATGAACTATTTGTAGAGGCTTTGTAGTTGAATATTATTTAGTTTCAAACAAGACTCTAGTTTACTTATCGATATGGCATTCTCTATATGATGTGTCTACAGGCTTGAATATCTTTGGCATGTGACTTACACATTTGTTATAACTTACTTTGACTAAATTGTCAAATTTAACATGGCCCATCCTTTTATGCCATAACTAGCTCTCATCAATCTTTTCTATGAGATAATTTATATTATTTACTTCAATAATTATATATATATATATATATATATATATATATATATTGCTTTTAGTCCTCTTTCCTTGAGCAACTATTTTACCAGACCTTCTTAGCTCACAACCTTCAGCATCAAATATGACTATATAGCCATTTTCACACATTTGCTAACACTTAGTAGATTATGTTTTAGTCCTTTAACATAAAAAACATCATGTGTAGGGAGCTTACCATAATTTGTGCAATGTTCTTTTATCTCTGATTTTGACTATTGTATTGTCTCCTAAACTGACAATCCCTTACTTGCACTAGCTCAAATTGGTGAACTTACTCTTATCATCAGTCATATGCTTTGAGTAGCCACTATATATGACCCATATGTAGCACTATTTGGGTGACCATAGATTGATTTTTATTTTTCCTTGTCTTATTTGGCTTCTTGACTATACTTTTCTTTATTTTGATATTGATTTGTGAGCATTTGTTCTCTTTATGAGTCTCAACCCTTTTTGCATTGTTAGACTTTGATTTAACAAGTTTTGTTTTACAATGCTTTGTTATATGCCCAAAATTATTACAGTTATAGCATAAATTATTTAGATCTAGTAGAGGGGCAAATGAATTATTACTTAAGAAACTTATCCTTCTCTTAGGTATAATCTTACAATCAATTTATTTATTCCCAAATTGATTATAGCTATAACAATAACCATAAAATGATGAAGAAGACTTGGTTATCATTCTCCTTTGAGAATATAAAGGAGGTCTCCTGAGTTCTATTTTCTTCACGTTCCTTGTTGTTATGTTGGTTTTTATAGTAGCAACCTTAGTCTTTGTAGGAGTAGAGTTATTAATTTTCTTCTTCTCTTTAGGAATGTGCTTTTCTTCTTTTTTAATTCCTAATTTTGCTATAGCCTTGAAGTTTTCATACAGATTCTCAATTGTACTCAACATGGGACTCTTGCCTTTCTCATATCCAAGACCTAATCTTTCATTGGAGGGCTTTTGTGAGCTAATCATCTCATCCAGTATAATAGATCCTCCTTTTAGTTTTATACCTTTATCAATTTGTTCTTTGGCATTTTTGAGATTTTCTCATAGGTCCATGATTTCTTCCTCCATCTTCAAGCATTCTAAGTATTTTTCTTTCAAATCAATTTTGACCACATTCTCTATCTTATTTGCCTCATCAACTTGAGTCTTCAAGCTCACTATCATTTGATCTGATTCCTTATTTATTTTTTTCAATTTCTCAAACTCCTTTTGACTAAGCTTCTTTTGTTTATAATTTTCTTTTCTAAGCTTATTAATTTATTTTAAAGCACAAATAATTTTGCATTCTAAATTTACTTCTCCTTCTTCTTAATCATCATCTAATTCCTCTTCTTCTTGGCATAAATAAGTTAATTCATAAGTCATGAATAGAACTTTGTTTTGTTTGGCCACAAAATCACTATCATGGTCATCACTTGAACTACTATTGTCATCAATCAAGTCACTGTCTTCCTTTGAGTACAACCCCTTTTTATTTTTAAAGAAGCTTTTCTTCTTCTTAGGATAATAAGATTTCTCTTTTTTATTTTTTTCAGCTAAATCAAAGTCATCCTTATTTTTATGTGGACATTTAGAAGCAAAGTGACCTATATTTCCATAATTAAAACATTTGAAGGGTAACTTACCTTTTTATTTGTCTGAGCCCTTCTTTAACTTTCTAATGAAATTGGCCTCTACATCATCAACCTCCACAGATTCAAAATTAGGAGCTGCTTCTTCTTCTGTCTACTTGGAAACTTTGAAAGTAGCTTCTCTCTTGGATGACTCAACATCTCCCAACTTCATCTCATATGAAGTGAAAGTTCCATATAACTCATCTACTGTGAGCTTGTTTATATCTCTTGCTTCTTCAATTGCAAAAATTTTAAAATCACACTTTATTTTTAGAGATCTTAAAACCTTTTTGACAATAACTACTTCGTTCATTATTTCTCCTAGTCCTCTGATTGCATTAAAAATCTCATCTACCCCAAGAAGGTAATCTGTAATCTTCTCATCCTCACTCATCTTGAGGCTTTTGAACTATCCCTTATGAGTTTGAATCTTTGCTTGTTTTACTCTATCATCTCCTTCATAGATGCTATTCAATTTGCCCCATATGTCTTTTATACTTTGATAGTGCATCACTTTGACAAACTCGCTATTTGAAAATCCACAAAGAATGGCATTCTTTGCTTTAGCATTGTTTTCACATGCCTTTTTCATTGCCTAATCAATAAGAGGAACTACAAGGGGTATGTATCCATTTTTGACTGACATCCAGACATCAAACCCTAAATAAGTCAAATATGCCTCCATCCTTATGTGCTAGAAGGCATAATTAGACCCATCAAACAAAGGTGCCTTGTTTAATGAAGTTCCTTCATGACTGGTCATTTTGTGTTTAGACTCCAAGAATCACCTGAGATATTTAAGCTTCTCTCTAGGAACCTTGCTCTGATACCAATTGTTGAACACACCTATCTACTGAGAGGGGGGTGAATCAATAGATCTCAAAACCTGGTTACTTACACTTTCAATATGAATGTTAAACAAATACAAACTTAAAAAAATCAAAGAAAGATATCACATGCATATAAGCACAACATATAACACCTGATTTATGAATGGAAACCCAAAGGTAAAAACCATGATGAGAATGTTTCTAGAATCTACTATTCTAATCTAGCCTCATAAAGTTTGTCTCACTAACTGAAACTCACTAGTTACATTTAAGGACACCTATCCCAAGGAGACACAATCCCCTAACTTTAAGAGAACCAACTCTAAGGAAGCACCCACTCCCTATACTTAGCACCAACCCAATTCAATTTAAAGGCACCAACTAATCAGAAACTTGAATTACAATTCAAGTTAATGAATCAAATTCATAAAAGAATCCAAGTCTCTATTCTTTATTTAAATTCTAATTTACAACTACTCATTTCTCCTTAAACACACTTTTATGTATCCTTCACTCTTCCTACACATTTTCTCTATGTCTAAATTTATCTATTTGACACTCAGATATTTTCCAATTTGACACTACTCTTCCATGCTTAGATGAGTTTCATATTTTTACACCTATGGTTCAAACTCTTCTCATTCCAAAAAATAAATATGATTATTTGTCTTCCCTATTCTTTGTCACCTTGGAATTTTTCATCACATCACTTTATTTACAACATTTGAAATAAATAGATGACTAAAAATAATAACCATTTGTAAGACTTTTTAAACTAACTTACTTCATCAGGTTATTGGAGATGCATGACTTAACTAGGTTAGACGTTAACCTTTGGTATCTTTGATTTCATCTTGCTTTTTGATACATTCATGAAAGATTTTGCTCCATTTGATTATCTCAGATATGCTCAATATTTAGCCTTTTGTTGTGTCATTAACCATCAATCACCTTTGCTTTACTAAATCTACCTAGCTTTATTAGATCTTTCTAATCATGCTTTTAATGTGCTATTTGATCTCTAAAGAGGCACAATCTTTATCTTGGCTTTGGATGTTAAAATTTGGCATGTTGATCTCATCTCATTTTATTCATCTTCTTTTAGATGCGTTCGCTCCTTTGATCTCTTCAGACTTGCTCAAATTTTAACTTACCTTAAAGCTTCTTCTAAGTTACCCTTTGAAGACTTGTAATGGTCCTTTAGGACTTCTGTTTGTGGCACATACCCTTAGGATCATATCCTTTGGAATAATTATTTTAGATTTTTTATCTCAGATAATTTTTTTGGCAAAATGCTTTGGAAAACTTCCCCGATGAAATGTCCTTTAAAATTTTTGGCATGTACCCTTCAAATTTTTTCATAAGGATCTTTTTGAAACTTTAAAAGTGTCCACATACCTTTCAAGTTTTTTTGTAACAGTCCCTTCAAAAGTCTTGAATAGTCCTTATACCTTCAAAAATTTTGAAATGATCCTTTCAAAAGTCTTGAATGATCCAATTTTCCTTTAGAATTCTTGAAATGATCCCTTTGACTTTTTGAATGGTCCACTTGCCCATCAAATTTCTTGAAATGATCCCTTTGGATTTTTTGAAATGGTCCACTTTGGATTTTTTGAAATATTCCACTTACCCTTCAGACTTCTTGAAAATATACCTTCACCATTTTTGGAACAATATACTTACCCTTCAGATTCTTTATTTGGGACCACTTTAGATTCTTTATTTGGGACCACTTTCCCTTCAAACTGTTTGTAATGACCCCTTCAGAATTTTTGTTCTAGACTTTTTTTCTGAAAAAGACTTAACCATTTTTCGAAAAGAATTCTTTCAAGACCATTTTGGGCTCTCCATATTTCTTGACTTATAAGTTCAAAAGAATTTAAGTCATTCCATAAGCTTGATTAACTTCGTTAGACCCATTTGGGTTCTTGACATTGCTCAACTCATAAACATGAAAGAAGTAAAGTCATTCCATAAACCTGATTAACTCACCTAAACTAATTCAGGTTCTTGACTTTGCTCAACTTATAAAAATGAATGAATTAAAGCATTCCATAACCTCAATTAACTCTTCCTTGACCCATTCAATTTCTTCACATTGCTTTTCTTATAAAGATGAGATAGTTAAGTCATTCTAAAAACTTGATCAACTCCACTAGACCTATTCAGGGTCTTGAGACTACTTAGCTTATGAAATTAAATGAAGTAAAGTTGTCCTAGAAACCTGATTTACTTCACTATACCCATTCGATTTCTTGAGACTTCTCAACTTATAAACATGAGATAAGTAAAATCATTCCAAAAAGTTGATTTACACCACAATACCAAGTTGGGTTCTCTGCATTACTTTACTTATTTTATAAGTAAGAGCACTTCATAAACCTAATTAACACTACAATTTGTTCAACTCAACCTTTGACATTAATGCATGATGGCACTTGCTACCTTTGACATTAATGACAATTCTTTAGACCTTAATGATTATGTCCAAGACAACCACCTTCTTGCCTTGAGATACTATATTGGACCTAGTATACACAGTCACCCTCTATTAGAGATACTACATTGGTCCCATTAAATAAACTAAGTCATCCCATTGTTATGTAATCGGGCTTATCATTCTCCCTTGCCTTATAGACTAAGTTGACCAAGTCAAATCTATTCATCTATAATAGTAATTTTTTTCCCATTTATCATAAATGCCTTGGGAATTTATTAGTCTATATTTTTCTTGCCTTATACCCCATTTTACCCCTAGGTTACCTAAAAATTTCTTAGGGTTCATTTCAATGCCTATATTTTTCCTACCAGTCAATTTTCTATTTTTTACCTTAATTTCAAAAAGAAATATTCAAAAATTTGAAATTTCTAGTTGTTTATCTATGTTGCACTCATTATCATCAATATGCATCCTCCTCATCTTAGTTGTCATCTCCTCACCATGATGGCTCTTTGCTCTCCAACTAGATCTCTCATAGCTTTGTTTTCTCAGAATAGTAAAAATCATAAATGAATTATTTTTCACCCTATTTATATTTACTATTCAAAATTGTTTACCTTTCAAATATTTACCATTATATTCTATCTTTTTATTATATCTTTATTTTTATTTTCTCTTTTTCCAAATTGTAAAATGTTCTAGAATCCTAACATTGTAGAGAATTTTTTCACCTATTGTATGTCTATATTTTGAAATTTTCAATTTTTTACTCTTTTTTATGCTAACTTATATAGGTTTATCTAATGTTATCTACATTGGACACCTTCACATTTTATAAATCCTTGTTTATCTATAATATCAAGGTATGTAAAGGTATGTGTTTTTCAATTTTGTCCTTTCATTTATCTTATTTTCTCCTTACTACAATTTGTTGAACTTCAGCTTGTATGTTGTTATGTTCTTTTTCTGAAGCACCATCTCATTTTGCACCTACATGACATGTGATGAGCTTTAAGTGGGTCATATATATACACATGATATTTTAAAACTTTATTAATTACTAATATTTTATCTCTTGTAATAACCCATCGTGTCTTAATCTATCTAAGTGCACATCTTAAGGGGTGCACCAGAAAAGGGGTGGGTAGACCATTGGTGTTTCACAAGATTGTCATCCTTTTAGTACCAATTATTATCTACACACTCATCTCTTTAAAACATTTTCCTAAGATTTTCCTCCTATTTTATATCCTCTTCTAATCATTTTATACCTTTATTAACCCTTCCCTATCCTAAAATCCTTTCTAGTAGTTTATGATACACTATCGACCCCGTCGACACTATACTGTAATTAACAAAAGTCATTTTTAGTCTAGGTCACCCCTGGCTAACCTAGACCAAAACCTAATTTATTTTTGTCAATAATGATATATAGTTGATCAGGCTGACTCTATCATCTAAAATTTAAAAAATGACTAGGGTTAGATTCAACTATATAAACACATCCATTTCATCATTTCTAAGAAGAAAAGAGAAAAAGAAGTGATAAATATTGTGCATCTACTTTTCCACCATTCTATTATAGGAGAATATCTTAGGATCTCATACTTTCTTTAGAGATATAGATCTTGTCTTGTGAATAAGTCTTTTGGATGCATCTATAAGTTGTGTATCCTAGAGTTGATTTATCCTTGTCATCCTTACGTAATGCAACAACATCTTATAAAACACCTTGGCTAAGGGAAATATTGAGGCTCGATGGGTTTATCTTCACATAAGTATTCCTAATTGTTTTCCTCCTTTATAAGAGTAGATAGATATGCATTTATACTTTTCTCCCATGCATTAAGATTTTATATACATTGACATGAGTATATGTCTTCTATGCATGTTTACTTTTCATGTTTATTACCCTCATTTTATGCCACAATCTTTGGTGAGCACTAGATTAGAATTTAATTTAACTGTTATTAGTTTAGTTAATAGAAAACATTAGACCTACTTAGGGTTATTGCATATTTTTTCATGAATAGAAGATTTGGAACCCTCCCAAGTGATATTATTGTGGTAATATATCGCTTGGCTAGGTCTAGCAGATCCATCTTGGTCATGACCCTAAATATCTAATGTATCAATAGTTAGAAGTATAATTATCATTTATCTTCTCTAAACTATGATAGATCAATTATATTTCTCTTTGCATACACAATTCACAGAGCTCTTAAAGTATGTACCATAAAACCAAAAAGATGAATATTTTTAGATCATGAAGTTTAGAATAGGTTTAAAACCCCAAATTAAATGTGAAGTGGATGTTCATGGGCCATCCACCATGGATGAAATATTTTATAAAGTAGTTAAGTGAAATAATAAATTAAAATAACTTGCTAAGGTTAGAGAAAAAATTTAAAGGAAATTTGGAAACCCAAAAACAAATTTCAAGAAAAATAATTAGAGATTGAATGGTAATTCTTAGAATAGATTCAATAGTTATATTGCAAGATTCAAAAATGCTTCAAAAAATAGTAAAATAAGAAATGGTTTCAAATAAGGATTCAAGGGAGGCAATCAATCTAAGAAGAAGGGACTGCTTGTCAAATGCTTTACATGTGGAGGAGGCCATTACACTAAGGACTATCCTTGGTGGAACATAGATGGTAAAAATAATAATTTGTCAACTTCTACATCATAATAGATAACCTTTCAGTAGTGAATCCATGTAGATATTGACAATCATCAAGCTAAATTTCAAGTTTCTCTATTTGAAGTATTAGGTACTTTAATTGGGAATCTCATTTCCATTTTAATAGATATAGGAGCCACTGAATATTTTACCTCTCCTAAAATATTAAGTAAATTATCAAGATATATTAGTTTTATGGAAAATGTTTGGTTAGTTTAATATGGAAATGAATCCAAAGTCAAATTTGATAGGTGTCTTATTGAGGCTAAGGTGAAGTAGATAGAACTCATTATAATATTTTATCTTTATCCATCATTACTAGGATCATATGACATAATCATAGGAATGAATTGGCTCTCTAGGCATGAAGTTAAGATTGATTACTTTCTAAATAAAGTTGAATGCTTAGACGATTTGAGAAACCAAACCCAAATTTAGGGTGAAAAGAGAGAGTTAAAACTAAAGCCACTTTCAGCCATTCAATTGAAAAAATCTCAATAAAAAGGATGTCAACTATTCTGGGTCAAAGTCAATGAAATCAAAAAAACCAAGGAACCCTCTATTGAGGACTACCCCTTCCTATAAGAGTTTCAGAATGTATTTATAGAGGGTTTTTCAAGTTTACCTCCCAAAAGGTAATTCAACTTCACCATTGATATCATTCAAGTATCAAAACCCCAATCTAAGGCTCCTTATATAATTAAAATAATTGAATTGGTTGAGTTAAAATCCCACTTTAGGATATGTTGGCCAAATATTTGATTTAGATAAGTGTTTCCCCATGGGGTGATCCTATAATGTTTGTAAAATAAGATGCAAACCTTCACCTGTGAATAGATTACAAGATGTTTAACAAAGCAACTATTAATAAAATATATCCCTTACCATGCATTGATGATTTTTTTAATCAAATGTGTGGTGCAAAAAAATTTTCTAAGATTCACCTTCGAGTTAGGTACCATTAGTTGATAAAAAAAGAAGGAAGACATTCTAAAAAACAACTTTTAGTATTAGGTATGGGCATTATGAATTCACAATGCTTCTTTTTGGGCTAATGAATACACAAATATAATTCATAAATCTCATGCATAGTGTGTTCAAGGATTACCTTGATCATTTTATGATAGTTGTTATCGATGACATCATCATCTACTATAAAAGTGAAGAGGTTCATTTTGAAAAATTTTGGTTGGTTTTGAAATTATTGTGAAATCATAAACTCTTTGGAAAAAAATTTAAGTGTGGCTTCTTCCAAGGAAGAGTACAATACTTGGGCCATATTATATCTATAAAAGGAATTCTAGTTAATCTAACTAAGATTAGAGCCACCATGGAATGACCACCACCTAGGAATTTGCATGAAGTGTGTAACTTTATGGGTTTAGAAAGATACTATAGGAAATTTATGCTAAATTTATCTAATAAAAACCAATCATCTCTCTTTAGAAGAAGTAATAACATTTTAGTTGGTCTAATAAATGTGAATAATTCTTTCAAGTTATGAAAAAGAGACTTAATTTGACACTTGTGCTAAAATTTACATATCTAAATGGTCATTTTACAGTGATAAATAATGCTTCTAGGGATGTTTTAGGAGGATTTATTATGCAATATGATTCAATTATAGCTTATGAATCAAGGAAATTAAAGCTATATGAGGCAAACTATGCCCCACATGGCTTCGATTTAGTTTTCATAGTACATGCTTTATAAGTATGAAGGCATTACTTGTTAGTAAAACCTTTTAAGCTAAAAACATATAAATTAGGACTCAAGTACATATTTATCCAGCCTAACCTTAATTCTCTTCAAAAATAATAGTTATTTTTTTTTAGACTGTGACCTTGACATTAATTACATCAAGAGTATGAAAAAAGAGTTATAGATGCCCTTAGTCGTAGAATGTACATAGAAACTTTAGATACTCTCAGGAATACCTTTTGAGACTAGGTAATAAAGTTATCACCAAGGGATGAATTTTATGAGTAAATAAAGAAAGCTTTATCAAAGGAATCATAAGATCTTAGATATAAAGGATTCTAATTTTAAAATTATCAACTTTTGAGATACATTTGAAGAATATATGCTTGACAAGGAAAATTTGAGGAGTATTATGCTGAGAGAGTTTCCCAATGATCCATATTCAAAAAATACTAGTGTGACTAAGCTCTTACCAGAGTTAAGTCCATTATATTTATGGAAAGGAATTAAGAAAGATGCACTAGATTTTTTCTAGATGCCTGTAATGTCAAAAACTTAAGGTTGAATATGTGCATATAGCTAAGTTTTTATACCCACATTCCATACCATTGTGTAAATTAAAAGTCATTAGTATGGATTTTTTCCAATGATTTCCTATGTCAAGTAAATATCATGATATGATATTGGTGGTTACTGATAAAATCACCAAAGTAACACACTTCATTCCAAGTAATTTTATATATGATGCACCAATTCTTGCCAATATATTTGTTAAGGAATTATATAGATTGCATGGGTTTTTATAAAATATTATTTTAGATAGGGACCCTAGTATGACCTTGAGGTTTTGGTAAACATTTAATGTAGCCTTCGGTACACAACTAAACTTTAATACAGCTTACTATCAAAAAATAGATGTTCAAATATATAGAGTGAATTGGATCTTGGAGGATATTTTGAGGATATATTACATGTATCAATAATAAAAATGATAATAATACCTAATTTTGGTTGAATTTTATTATAATAATTCATTTCAATCAATATTGAATATGGCTTCTTTTAAAGCATTGTATAGTAGGAAGTGTAAAACACCAATTAGCTAGGATTAATTATAAGATAGAGTGGTTTTTGGACATGATATGCTTACTAAAATGGAAGAAATAGTGAAGCTAATAAGATAGAGATTAATTGAAGTCAATGATAGAAAGAAAAGATTTGTTGATTTGAAAAGGATAAAAAGATAGTTCTCAATTATAGATAAGTTTTGTATATGATTCAAACACCAAAAGAGTGCCATTAACTTTGAGAAATCAAAAAAGTTATCACCAATATATGTAAGGCCATTTTAGGCTATATAAGTGATAAATATTATAGCATATATACTTCCTTTGCCACCAATTTTAACATAAATGCATAATGTTTTTCAAGTATCTTATTCTAAGAATATATAGTTAATCCTTCATATGTTTTGAATTATAATGTATTATAATTCTTGGATACATGGGTGGTCATAGTAGAACCAATAAGAAAAATTGATACTCACAAGTATAGCTTGCATAATATGAAAGTATCATAATGCAAGGTCTAGTGGGATAAATATTCTAAAGATGGTACCACATGAGAGGATTATGAGAAATTATATAGGTTGTTTCCTTATATATTTTAATAATTTTTTATTGAACATTATTATTTATTTTTTAAACTTTTGTTTGAAATAAAAGTCATCAATACAATGATATATTTCAGGGGGGATGTTACATCTCATCATACTCTTTAAGGACTACATTTTTTATTTGATTATGTAAATAAATATTTTTTACAAGGGTCCTACAACCCAAAGTTAAATTAGTATCAAATTAAAATATGGAAAACACCAAGGGATGAAAAACACATTACAATCAAAACAAAAACAATTAACAAAAGTTCAATGTAAAAGTCAAAATAGTAATTAATAAAAGAGAGAAATTATTTAAGGAGGGTAGTGTCCTTAATGAGTTCCTTTTTGGGGTCCTTGTCCTCTATCTTATCCTTCATCTCATTCCTAATGATATTTTCCCTAGTCCTATTACTTAGGCCTTTAGTTATGTGCTTCAACATAATCATCCTCAGGTTCTTTCAAGGCTTTTTTCCCCAAATATTCTTAAGGGGGTTGTTTATATTGAGGGATTTAGAGGAGGGTTTTAGAGTGAGCTGAACCTCCACCTTCTAATCATTCTATTTGTGGGAGGAACCTATAATTTTTTTAACTTAGTGTAATCCCTTAATATTTTTCTAATTTCCTTGTTAATTGAATTCCATTCCTTGATCAGACTGGCTAGGCCTAAACCCACTACGTGAATTTTACCATTAAAGTCTTTAGGTTGTCTCTTCTTTTTCCTATCCAATTCAAACATGAAGGCCTTACTTTTCTTATAATATTCCTATACATCTTCCTCTTCAAAGACAATATGTTTAGGTTTTTTATAATTACCTGGAAAGGAAGATCCCCTATGAGACTTTTGGAATAAGAGCTTGCATGAGAAGGGCCAAGAGGAGGCTAGGGAGAATCCATGGTTGGATTTTATTTGGGGGAGTCTTAAACAAAAGGCCCTCCCAGTAGAACTTCTTTTCCACATAGTGTCTCACCATGTTTAACAAGAAGAAAGATAAGCCCTTGATGGATGATGGTGTTTGCTTCATTAATTTAAAAAGTAAGGTCTATACTTTCTAAGGACTTTAAAAAGTAATATGGTAGACTGATTTTAAATCCATAAAAATGATTAATAAGAAGAAAATAGTGTAATAAAATAAGGGTTAATTTACCTTCCATTGTAAGGTATTTCATGATCTAAAGGCAGACCTCTAGCCAGTACGTCAATAGGTCCATTCATAAAAAACCCTTTTTATCTATTTTTAGTAACTCATTCATCCTAAAAAATATTTGCATCATCTCCATCTTATTAGATTAGTTCTTAAATTCATTTTAACCCTCATATGACATCCCAATTACCTCTCCTATAATCTCCTCAGTGACACTGATTCTAAGACCTCTTATCTCCACAGTTCTTTTATTCTAAACAACAAAAAAGTCTTAGTAAGGTCTATGGCATGCCCTATGATCCATTACATGTATGCCATCAGACATCCCTTGTGTAACTTTTACTACACCTTATTATCATTAACCTCTGTGCATGATAGAAATTTGATCATGTCTCTATCTCCCCCCATTTTATGTGGGCCTAAGGATAGATTGTTTGAATGGTGACAAAGGTATGTCTTTTACTATTTAAGTTTGTTGCTAATGATAATATTGGGGATTAATGAAATTTATTTCACCTATCTTGAAACATTAAACTCCCATGAAAAACTATGATGGTTTAACATGATATTTAAAACACATTGAATAGGATGTGAGTATCATGCATGTAACCAACACTGTCACACCCTACAACATGAAGGATTCATTTTGAATGGCTTTGTTGATGTGTAGTGGGATGTGTCTGCTTTCATTATGGGTCAATTATTTACTTTTTTATGGAATAAATAATATGGAAATGGATGCTCTTGATAATATAATTCATTGATTATGTTATTGTTCATCTCTTATATGAACCTTTGTGAAACCTTTATATGAACTATAATTATGGATTTTTGGGTATGAATTTGGATGGACCTATTTTTATATATTAGGGTATAAGGTGTTTATCAAACTATGTCTTTATATTCATTTATCTAAAATTTGTTTGACTTAACTATATCCCTTTTGGTGGCATAAGAGAGTATGGGGGAAAAGGCACCCAAACATTTATCTTAAATAAGTTTTAAATCTTAGATAAATCAGTTTTGTTGGTGTGAAAGGTTCTAGTGGCATCATTACCATGCACCATTTGAGCCAAAAATAAATTAGTTCATTTGGAAATCATGGAGAAGAAAATTTAGGTTTATTTTGATATGATTACATAGTTAACCCCATGATTTTGTGGGGAAATATATTTTTAGGATTTGGCATTAAAAAATATGGATTGGGATTTTTGCATAAAGTGGTAGAATTAAATAACATACATTGATGAATCCAAGTCTTATTAAGGAGACTTATAGAGATTCAAGAGAAACTCAAGGGCATGCAAAACATGGATGAAAAAGGGAAATAAAATAAAAGGAGGTAATTGGATGATTTTTGGTAGGTCATGGAAGAAATAATAGGAGTACTATCAATAAGGAAATAATATACCAACATCTTCATTAGAATGACAACCATTTTAGTAACAAGGCAAGTAAAATTTCAAATTTAAAAATAGAAATTTGTATGGGTTTTGCTTGTATTTGTATATTGACTAGGTTTCTATTTAAAAGCAAAAATTTGAATATTTTTATTACCTAGGTTAGTGTTAAAACTATTTGAATGTATATGTTGATAATGAATTGTAAATTTAGGGCCTCATATGTATAGACTTAGGGATGGAACTCATCTCCGTCCACAAGCCTATAAAAGTGATAATAGAGCCATTACTAAGGATTAAAATGCATCTTAACTATTATTCCTCTTATGGAATATATACCAATACATTTATTTTTCCTATGTAGGATGAATTAAAAGAGGATAAAAAAAGATATTCTATTGTATAGTTCTAGTTGTAATGTGTTTGGATTATATTACCTATAGTGGATAGAACTATAGACTTGCCTTCATGAAATAACCTAGACAGAATTTTTTGTTGATTCAAAGATGTAGATAAAGTAGTGCTTTGGTATATATTATTTTAGATATTGATTTTAAAGTTTTTGATTGGATATTACATGTTATAGTATAATAAACTGTGGGTTATATTTTGAGAAAAGTGGCATGTTGTTTACAGTCATACCTCTATACACAAGTTGTAGATGTATATCAGCAATGGAATTATAAATTACATGTATGTATATGTATATGAATAGTATAAAATGAATGATGAAGTATGTTTTTGAGTTTTTTGATAGTATCATAAACATATATACATCTTGCTCATATTAACACCAACTTAGCTTAGTTTGCCCACTAAATCATGTGTGTTTGTGTGTGTGTGTGTGTGCACATGCATGTGTGCATTTTGATAGTGTCATAAACATATATACATCTTGTTAATATTAACACCAACTTAAAAATAGTCTGCTCACTAATTCATATATATAATAACAATTTAATCACAATCTGCCCACTAAATCATGTAAATGATTTAGTGGGAATACTATGTTTAAAATTATTGTTATATATATATATATATATATATATATATATATATATATATATAGACACACACACACACACACACACACACACACACACACACACACACACACACACACACATAGATATAGATATATATATATATATATATCAACTACTTAAGGATAACCTACCCATTAAATCATGTATTTATATGTGTGTGTTTATATATAACAACTAATATTTATAAAATATATAAACACATGCATATATAAATACATGATTTAGTGGGTAGGTTATCCTTAAGTAGTTGATATATATATATATATATATATATATATATATATATATATATATATATATATATATATATATATATATATATATCAGTGTGCCCATAATACACACACATCTAATTTATATTAATAATAAATTAAGCATAGTCTACCCATTAAATCATGTACTTATGTGTGTGTGTGTGTGTGTGTTTATATATTCATCTTATTGATTTGGTCACACCTTGCATGTCATCTTAGATTTTAAAAATACTACTCATTTAGCAATGATTTGCTCACACCTCGCATGTTTTGAATGATTATTTGAGTGCTTACAATGAACAAGGTGATTATTGTCATAAAATTGTGCACCCTAGGACACTATATGAATCTCCTACAATTTGATGCAACATTTAATCATCTCTCAAGTTGTGGGTGAACTTGTAGGAGAGATGAATCTCTAGATTATAAGGGCTAGCTCCTTGGATTCTTCTTTAAGTGCTTATCACCTAATCTAATTTTTGTTTATGGGAAAAAGGTTAGAATTTTTCATGAAAATAAAACTATACTAAAGAGGTGATACACCAAAACACATCTCCACATGACTATCACACTCCTATTAATAAATAAAGATTTCCAAGACCAACTCTATGCATTGAAGGATTCTAGCATAATTGATTTAATGTGAAGGTAGGATACATGGAATAATAAACAAGATAGCTAGTCTAGGGGTAGATTTCACATCATAGAGATAATTATTTTCTTGAAGAAGATCCTAGTATAATCAGAACTCTTACTTAAACATGAAGGATAAAGGGAGTAAGGATGATACTATTACTTAGCTCCACTATTCATCACTCACACACTTAGATAAAGATGTTTACAAACCAAAATTAGACTTTTATTCAATGTTCAAAGACAAAATGCAATGTCATACTAGCAGGGCTTCACCCTACTAGTTGTGGTCTCTTTTCAATAGCCAAAACGGCTTACATTTATAGAAATTGGAAGAAGAAAGAGAAGAGAGAAGCTGAAGAGGAACAAGGACAAGTTTAAAAGGTGTAAATTAGTTAAAATACATGTGTATGAGGTGTAATAAGAGTCATGAAATTTAATTACACTTGATCACATCCCAAATTAGCCTCCTATTCCAAGTGTGGCATAGTAATCCTCTCAATAATTCTTCCTTTTGGAAACTACCTTCATCATGGGATTTCTTGAGCACTCAAAAGAAAGTGGTAGATAAATGTCTCATGTGTGAGGATAAGAGGGAATTACAAAGATTATTCCACCTACATTAGGATTTTTATTCATCATGACATTCTCTTACACAAGCTCATCCTCACCTTGCAACCATGATCACTCTCCAATAGGCTTGTTTTGACACTTGGCACTAGAATATTTGTATCTTCCCTAACTGATCCATACCAAGGGTATTTTTTCATGTTCTAATACACCTCATATTCTTGGTTTCATCAGAAACATCTTAAACAGCCTCCAAACTTGAGTTTCCATGTTGTTTACTATGCCATTTTAGATGCCACTTTAGATTAGGTGAAGAGAGAGACATAGTAAGAGAGCTTATGAGAATTTCCAAGCTCTTAAAATGGAATAATTAGTTTTTTTAATTCAAAATCAACCTCCCAAATTTATTTTCATCTCATGGTCATCTTTAAGACCTACAAAACATAAGAAAAAGTCAAGAAAACATGTTTTTACATCACTTGTATGGATTACATAAAATCTAATTCAATGGATTTTACCCTCATGTATTTTTAAACAACTTATCTTCATCCCTCATGTTCAAATTCATCCATTTAGATTCACTTTTGGCTTTATTTCCACCATCAGGTCACAAAATAGGGTTTGAGAGGGTTTTGGAGTGACTAGCCCTCTTAGCATTTGTTCATGAAGATATCATGTTATAATTCCCTAAAAATTAAACTTAAGTCTCATAAATGACCTTATCCAACTCTCATAAATTTATATAGGTCCCATTAATTAGTTCATGAAAGTTATGAGCATTTGATCTTGACCATTAGAGCCATTTTGTGCACCTCTGTGAAGGTTTGAGTCATTTTAAGCCAAGAGGATTATTGATGTATTTATTTACCAAAAAATGGTCAAAAAACTTGTATATTTACCCCAAAAACATTTTCCCATCATTCTAATATCTCCTCAATATCTAATTATGAAACCTTACCCCTGTTTGGCATTAGGCCTAGACCTTGCCAATAGGTCTGTCTGCCATTTGAGACTCCACGTGACCCTCCAATGGCTTATTTTTCATATTTATGGATTAAAAACATATAATTTACCTCTTAAAACATTAATTATTCAATTTTAAATCATGTACAATGTCAAAAACATACATGACCCTCGACTTGGCTTGTAGGCTCAAGGGTTTCCTTCACGCATGACTATAACCCTTATTGTGTAGGGTACCATGTTTGTCCTCAAACATTATATCTAGGTTAATTAGGTATTTTTAGGCTTTTTACATCTTATAAAACCTTTATTTTTTATTTTATTTCCTTATGATCACCAATTTCACCATTTTCTCAAAATTATCATCTTCATGCATGGTAAAACTACCCCAGCTCTAAGACAAAACAAAGAGTGTATTACATACTTAAATTGGAAAATTTAAAATTTTTGAGTGTATTATGGGTCCCAAGGATACTCTATACCAATTTTTATCTTCTAAATCCTCCATTAGACTACTAAACTCCTCAAATTTGCTAGGCAGGCTTATGAAGAAGGCAAACTGTGAAGGTAGGCAGGGTATAGGTTGTATTAGGAGGTATAATGGATTTAAATGATTTTGGTTAGAACATGAAAATATAATTTATGCATAAAATTATTTATTCAAACCATTTCCTATCTATTTTCCCCTCAAACATCTTCTTATGCCCTTGGAAACCTAGACTAGGTCTATGACTACAAAGGAAGGGAAACCCTGTTTCAGACCTAGTTGTAGGTTTTTTTGAGTTTGATTTGAGATTTAGGAACATAATACACACCCTTTTTTATTTTAAAAATATCATGTGAGTTATCCTTCATCATTTTTTCATAGATAATCTCCACCCTTTGCATTAATACACCTCACATTCCTAAGACTACGCCACTGCTCGTTAAGGACTGAGACAGGCCTGTAGGTGCTTATTTGGAGTTTATAGCATTTGGTTTTGATTTAATAGGATATATTTTCCATTATCCTTAGTTTATAAAATCCTCATAATTATTTAATTCACCTATAAACCTTCAAACCAACATCACTTCATGTTTAGTTAATTGATTAAGACATCCCTATCTTGAATGTCACAGTCATGGTTCTTCCGCTGTAAGTGTGCATCTTGGCAAGATTTAGGCCTCTTAGATAGTGTGTTTAGGTTTAAAAAAAGTTCATTGAGGTCACCTTTCATTAATTTCACCTTATATCTACTAATACAAATTCATTTGGTACAAGTAAAACCTTACTTTTAAATCATTATTTACCTCAGATGTATGTTGTAATGCGCAGGCCTATAGTTTGTTTTAGGCCATTTTGAACTCATTCAAGGTGTGGTAGAGTACCTAAAATTTCATTTATACTCACATTACCTGATTTCAACCAAAATTATTACCTTTTAAACTTCAAAACACCATGTATAATTAAAATTAGATCACTATCTAAGATGTTGGCTATAGGTATTGTTCTTTGCCAACTGTACGGACAAGGAGTTTGCTTAAGAGGCATCAAATCATCAAATTCACATTTTATATATAATTTTGTCTCATCAATTCCTTTTGGATAATTTTATATGGTTCCCCATTTATGGCATAGTTTAGTATTCTTAAATTGAAGTGCAAAGTCACTTTTCCATTAACACCGTGTAGGTGTTCACTACCCCTTTTCAGTGGTTTTTTGATAACTTTGAGGATCTCAATGACCATATTCCTCTTACTCTTTACCCTCAAAATTGGAAAAAAAAATTTAGGTAGATAGGGATAAAAGTTTAAAATATGATAATCCTTTAAAACCACCATGATATGATTGTGTGAAAACCACAAAAACATTTAGAATCTTTGTTTGGTCCATTTAGGGACTGTGAGTCTGAATTCAATCACTTAGATTTTTAGCATGGTTGTCTTCTTTGTTTTAATTATATATATTTCAAAAGGAGATTCATGATCCAAAACCAAATATATAGCTTCAATAAAATTTCCAACTTGTGTTTCACCATTCACACCTCCGTACAACCTCCTACAACTCTTATGTAAGATGATTGTGAACTGACAAGGTAGTGAACAAGGAAATTAGGAAATTTAGATTTGAAAGAGTATGCTAATTTGATCTATAAAAATATAATTAAAATAAATAACTTTTAAAACATGAACCCAAGCATATTAAACATTTTCAGGATTTGCCTTCATGTTACAAAACCTCATGTTACCCATCCATGGCTACAAACTTGAGAAACAAGCACAATGTGGAAATATCTTCAAGGAAAATGAGAGAGGAAGTTTTGGCTGTTATAAATATCATATATGTGTCCTATTACAACCTTAAAATAATCCATAAAACTCACACAACTCCATTGATTTCTAAAAATAAGAAATAGATGCACAACCATACCCCTCTTGAATGCAATTTCATAAAAAGTTGCCTAGAGTGTAATTGATTATTAATGAAGGAGGAGGAACCAATTTGAGACTTATTTTTATGTATTTTAATTTAAATTAGAGTAATATCCACCTATAGAAGCATTCTCCCTGACTCCACTTATACGGCCCATAGCAAGTGCTTGAACCTACCCTTCCTTAGCTTGCCAAGTGAAAATGAAGGAAAATGAGTTAGGACTAAAAATTTTTATGTAAAATTTTCAATAAAAACATGTAAATGACCTATGGAGACTTGAAGAGTCATACCACCACATTTTTAGTTGCAAGTGCACTTGAGAAGTCTGTACAAGTGCTACAAATGGGCCTATTTTCAAGGTAAACCATCATTTCTTGCATATATCTGACTTGTAACTACCACCTAACATGATTTGACATTATATTACCTTCTCCACATTCTCATCCACCTTGGTGACAAAAAATTTAATTGAAAAGTCCCTCAAAGTCATTTAATTAAGCTAAAAAGGTGGTCAAATGACCCTTTTATCACATGAGACCTAAAAAATGGTTAATTTATGACTTGTAAACACATTTAAACCTATAAAAGAATATTTTAGGATATTTAAAAAAATAATTTATCCTTTGACTAAGTTTTACCATGTTTGACCAATGTTGACTTTTGTTGACTAGGTCAGTACAAAGAAGATGGACTTCAACAGGGACTAGGGGAAGGGCAAGTGAGATATGTGGGACAATATGAGACCCCATAGGACATATGAAACTTTCCTAAAAAATTTAAAATATAATGGGTTGACCCAAATTTAACTTGGGGTTAAATTTGGTCAATAGTGATCATTGTAATTAATGGTATTAATATTGAGTCTTATCATTGGTTAAACATTGTGTGAGGGAGCCCCTTTTTGGAGCTTATAATTTTAAATTTGGCTAGGAAAATTATTTTTCCTTTACCAATTGATATAGTTTAGGTTAGTATTAACTAACCCATCTGCTACCCTATTTCCTTCTCTATAAATGTGACCGATAGATACCTCCTTGAAATGTTCTAATAGACCTTTAGAATATTTAATCTCTTTTTGTATGGACTAGGATAATTTTTATTTACCTAAAATATAGTTAAATATGCTTACGTATTTCCATTCCATAGATAAATTGTCAATTTTTAAGTTCACCGCTAGTTGAATTCCCCAGAGAGTAGATTTTGCTTCAACCACATGATTCATCAAATAGCCCATGGGGATAGCATAATCAACCACTACTCCACCCTTGAAGTCTTTGATAAGTCCTCCTCCACCTAAAATTTTTATTTTTATTTTATTATCCCCATCAAAATTTAATTTCAACTAAGACCTCGGTGGTTTGGACCCTTTAATCTAGTTTCTATCAATTTTTAGGGAGTGATTTTCATCTCTAGATTAATCTTCCATTTTTTAATATGTACAATCTAAATTTTGAAATAATATGTTTCTCTTTTGGATTGAAGGCCCTCTATTTTTCATTAATTCTATAAAATTCCTCTGGATTGTATTTTTCCAGTAGCTTTTTTTGTCCTCAAATATATAATGATTCCTAGTCTTCCATACTCCCCGAAGAAAGTGTGAAAGAGCTACCCACTATAGAAAAATCAAATATGACATTTATCATGATGGTTTCCATTTATTAATTAGATATAGAAGAGATTTGGGTTTGACCCATGCTATATTTCTAATCAAGCATCAGATGCCTTACTATTTCCTCACTGCATTTACAAATCACACCATTATTAGTGATAGAAAACCCTCTCTTGGCAAGGTTATCTATAGTAATAATTTTATTCTAGTAATAAATCTAAAATAATATATTGACTTTAGGGGTGAGGGGTTTGATCCATAATACTTTCTAATAATCCTCATCTTCCTCTATGTCTAACTCAACTAGGTATAAAAAGTATTATCCACTATCATCTACTATCCAAATCAGAGTATCTTCTTTAGGGAAGATAACAATATGCATTTGACATATTTTTAAGTTTAATATCTATAATTCTTGGTTAATGACTTTGCTTGGTGACTCTAACCATTATAATGACTTCTAAGTTTTTCCTATAATCCTTGACCTTAGTTCCATGAAGATCTCTGAAATCATTTTTTATCTCTAACCAATGGGATTTAAAAGCAATAGGAAATTTAAAAAGTCAAGGATAATTCTAAAAATCAATGTGTTCTACATTACCTACATGTCATCTACTACCTCTCCTCAAAATATTCTTACTGGATGAAATAACCTTCCATAAGGCTAAAACATCTCTAGAACCTTCCTTATAAAGAAGACTATCTTCATCCTTGCCTTCTATATATTTAGCTCTAATAATTATTTCCCATTAGTTGTCTTCCTTAATGACTTTCCACATTTGTTTAGAAATAAGTTCTTGATTCATCATCTTTACTCTCCTAAGACCAAGACCCCCATTCCCCTTAGGAAGGAAAGCATTTTCCCATGCCATTAATAAAATATTAATATGTCCTCATAACCTCTCCAAAGAGAACTTTTCTAAATTTGTTCCACTTTATCAACAAATTTACCAAGAATACAGAATAAGGACATTAAATACATTAGAATGCTTTGGATTGAGATTTTAATAAGTTCAAGTTTCCTAGATTGAGGTATTAAATAACCTTAACAACCATCTATTTTATTTTGTAGTTTATCCAACTGTGGATTCCAAATATTTGAGTGCATTATTCCACTAAAGAGAAGCATTCCTTGATAGGTAAAAGGTAGGTTTCTAATCTATAAACCAAAAAAAATTGATAGATTCTTATACAGTCCCTCTAGAGTGTTAATGAAAAACATTAAACTTTTATAGTAATTAATATTTTTCCCTAACATTTTTTCATAATCTATAAAGATATTCTTAGAAGCCTTAGCTTCAGCAACCATTTCTTCCCCCATTAATAAAGTGTCATCAAAAAACTATTGGTGGGTAATGGGAGTGGTTTTAGGGATAAATTTAATGCTTTTCATATATCCTTTCATTATGGCATACTATAAACTTCTTCCAAGAACTTCAATAATCATAATTAAGAGGTATGGAGATAGAGGGTCTCTTTATCTCAAACATATACTAGTTATAAATAAACCTTTTGGGACTCCATTAACAAGAATGGAAAACATAGGGGAGGATATATAATTGGAAATTATACCTATGAAAAATCCAAGTCTTCTCAAAGCCTTGTCTTAAAAACTCCAAGGCACCTATCATACGCTTTATTCATATCTAATTTAAGAAAAATACCTTATCTTGAGAATTTTGAGACTGAATTGATAACATTAGGTGAAATTATTATCCCATCCATGATTTATCTCCCAAACACAAACACATCTTGTTACTTAGTTATGTTATTATTCAAAAGAGGTTGGATATGCATGAAAAGAGTTTTAATACATATTTTATAGATGGTTATGCATAGGCTTATAAGTCTAAAATCCTCTAGTTGTTTGGCTCCCAACTTCTTTGGTATAAGAATAAAGAATGTGTTGTTCATTTCCTTAAGAATAGTTCCATCTCTAACAAAATTCACTCATTGATGCCACCACTTCAATAAAAAATTTCCCAAGTCAAGGAAAAATCATGACACCATACTTGTAGTGGTTTAAAAACTTACAAAAGTAACCCACTTTATTCTAGAGAATGTCACTAATGATGCTCCCATTCTTGTAGAAATATTTGTTCAAGATATTTTTTGTCTTCACAAAATGTTTGAGTTATTAATATTTAACAAGGATAAGTTTCAATGTTAATGTTACGGGCTGTGGAATGGGCGCTCTTTCAGAATTTGAATTAGCTAGTTCGCAGGCAGGTAGGAAACTGATCAAGGAGAATCTGGTAGGAGGTATAGATCTGGGAGGAACTATAGGGGGTGTTGAAAATAATGTTAGGTCAGAATCTTTGGCTGATGTGGATAATGGAAAGTCTTTGTGTGTATCTGATCCTCTTTGTGGGGTCCATGTCCCCCCAATGGATCATGTGGTGGGGTAGGATCTTGAAAAGGAGAAAGATAATGTTGATTCTAACAAGGAAAAGTCCTCAGAAGGGATGAAGGTAGGGTTATTATAATGAAAGACTTGGTCATCTCTGTTTGGCAAGAAACCTACTGGAAAATCTCTTTTCCCACTGGTGACTGTTAAGTCTTGCTAGGAGAAAGGTGAGTTTCAAGTTTTTATTCTAGATCCTTTAGTCAATTTTTTTGTGTCTTCCATGGATTTCACCCTAGTGGGAAAATTTTTAGGAGCAAGACCAGATCTAGAATCTCTTAGAAAAATGGTTAAAAGGAATTGGGTTATTCGAGGAGAGGTAGATATTACACCAATGTCGAATGGTTTCTTCTCGTTTATCTTCAACTGTAAGGAAGACATGAATATAGTTCTTAGTGGAGGACCGTGGTCTTTTGGTAAATGCTCTCTCACTATTAAAAAATGGGAGCCTAACATGGATCTCTCAGATTCTTTTTTCTTAACCACTCCCATTTGGGCTAGACTTCCTGGTCTCCCTTTAGAATTTTGGCATGAGGACATTTTTAAAGGTATTGCTAGTTCTTTTGGTGAACTTGTGACATTGGATAATGCTACGGCTTCTAGAACCAAACTTCAAAGTGCTAGACTTTATGTTAAACTGGCAGACCTGAATCATCTCCCAAAAAAGGAGGAACTAATATCCAAGCTTGGTAAAAAAATTCAAAAAAAAAAATTTCAAGATTTGCCCAACTCTTGTTATGCTTGTAAGAAATAGGGGCATCTGGTTAAAAATTGTCCCTCCAAAAATAAAAATCATCCTAGTAGTGTTTTGGATAAGAAAAAGACCAAGGTCCAGCAAAAGAAAGTATGGAAACCCAAAGAAGATCATCGCCAAGAACAAAAGAATAATGATGATTCTAAAGCTCCACATGCTGAGGTAGATAAAGAGCCTTCTTTTGAAGATTCTAATGCTCTATATGCTGAGGTGGATAAAGAGCTTTCTTTTACGAAAGTAAACTCTGAGAAAGAAGGACATGGTTTATAATTAGAGACCATAATACCTAAACAAAGAATAGAGGATCTGACAGATCTATCAAAACAAATCATTATCTATCAAAGGATAGAAGATTGATGGAGAGATGTAAATGACAAAATTGTGCTAGAGGAAGCTGAATTCTTGGTTGAAGCTGGAAATAAATCAGAGGAGGGAGATCTTCTTTTTTCTCAGTCTAGGGAGATCTAGGTGTTATCTCAGGCTGATAATGACTTTCCTTTGGATGAGCTTCCTCCCCTATAAGTTGTGAAAGATAATGGAGAAAACTCAAAGCATAAACTAAACCAAAGAAAAAGGGTTGAAAAATAGATCAATAATAAGGGGGTAGAAACTAGAAGCAGCAAAATAGATCAACAAACTAAGGTGAAACCTCTTGCTTCTACTCTGAATAAATTTGGAAAAAGAGCTGAACAGCATTCTAAGGTGAAACTGGATGTTGGTTCCCTAGACAAACCTGGAAGAAGATCCACTAAGAAAACCAGAGAGGTAGAAAGTATGCAGAATATTGCTGATGGTAGGTAGGCAACTATTCTAGATTTTACCCCTAAAAATAGATATGAAAATCATTACTTGGAATATTAGGGGGCTGAATAGTATTCATAAACTAGATATTGTTAGGAATTTTGTTAGAGAACAAAACCCTGATTTTCTCTTGCTACAAGAAACTAAGATTAATAAAGAGAAAGTGAAATAGAATAAAGATTTTAAAAATTATTTTATAAATGCCAGCAGTTCAGAAGGTGCATCAGGGGGAACTCTGATGTTATGGAAGAAGAATTATTATTCTAGAACTATTATGATTGCTAGTAATTATCTTATGATAGCCAAAATTACTAGTGTTGACCAGAAGGAGGGTTGGTATATTGTGAATATTTATGCTCCCAACATTAAGCACCCAAGGAAAAAGGTCTGGGAGTCTGTTTCCAATTTTAAAATTAAGGACTATTCTGGACGATGGATTATAATGGGAGACTTCAATGTGCCTCTCTATGATCATGAGAAAATGGGAGGTAATACTACCCAGCTAGAAGGGAGATTGGATTTACTAGAGTTTATAAATAAAGAGGGTTTAATGGATATGGACTTCCATGGAATTCAGTTTACTTGGAGTAACAAGAGAGTTGGTAATGAATGTATTCAAGCTAAGATTGATCGTGCTCTTATTTCTCCTGATTGGACTAAAGAATTCATTTTCAAGTTGGAAGCCTGCTATAAAATTGGATCGAATCATTTTCACTGTTGTAAAGATTAATCTTAAGAAGAATTTTCCTTTTAGATTTGAGAAGATGTGGATGCAACACCCATAGTTTGCAAGTAAATTGGAAGAATGGTGGAGTATTGATATTGAAGGCACGACCCTCTTTAGAGTTGCTTCTAAGTTCACAAATGTTAAAAGGGAAGTTAAAATATGGAATAAGAATAGCTTTGGGAATATCTTTGAGAACAAAAATGCTATTAAGGAGGATATTCTAAAAACACAGGAAAAAATTCAGAAGGATATACTCCTGACCTCCTCATTGAAGAAAATGAAAAGTTGGCTCAATATCATGACATCATCACTAAAGAAGAAATCTACTGGAGACAAAGATCAAGGTTGTTATGGTTGAGTGAAGGAGATAAAAACACAAAAGTTTTCCATCTATCCACTCTTAAGCAAAGAGCCAAAATTCACATATCACACCTAAAAAAGGGAGACTTGAAGATTATAGAGGATAAGGCCATCATGGATGAAATGGTGATTTTTTTCTCTTCTCTAATGAAGGATGATCCTAACATCAATTTGGATAGTCAGGCTGAAATCGTTGGAGTGATTCCTCCTTTGATTTCAAAGGAATAGAATAAAATTTTAAGCTCAATTCTTAAGGATGATGAAATTTTCAAAGTTGTTTGTCCCCTGGGAGGAGATAAAGCTCCTGGTCCTGATGGCTTCCCCATGTTTTTCTTCTAAAAACTTTGGAAATTTGTTGGTAAAGATGTATGTGATGTTGTGAAGGAATTCTATAGAGCTAAACAGATGCTTAAGGAAGTCAACTCCACCTTTCTATGCCTGATTCCTAAGAAAATTGGTGGTGATTCTCCTGATCACTTTAGACCGATCAGCCTTTGTAATTCTTTCTATAAAATTATTTCCAAAGTTCTTACTTCCAGACTTATCCAAGTGATTCCTTTGATTATTGCTAATCAACAAAATGGCTTCATCCTAGGTAGACAAATCCTTAACTCTATCATCTCTGCTCATGAGAATATTCACTCCTTGTCATGTTCTAACAATCAGGGGTTCATTATGAAAGTTGACATTGTTAAGGCCTATGACAGAGTTGATTAGTCATTCCTCTCAAACATTCTATTAGCTTTTGGATTTGAATAAAAGGTTGTTGGTCTTATTTATCAATTGATTTCTACCTCCTTTATTGTTGTTCTAGTTAATGGAAGCTCATCTCATTTCTTTTATCCCTCTCGGGGATTGAGACAAGGTGATCCTTTATCCCCCTTCCTTTTTGTTATTATGGCTGATTGCTTGGGAAGATATATTAGGGAATTGGTTCATAGAGGTTTCTTTAAGGGATTACAACATTCTTCCTATCCTCTAATTTGTTCTCATGGACAATTTGTTGATGACACCATCTTTATGGGTAAGGCTGAAATCAAGGAAGCTAGAAGTTTGAAGCAAGGTATTAACTTATATTCTTCTGCCTCTGGTCAATTGGTTAACTGGAATAAAAGTGTTGTGTTCCTTATCAACACCCCTATCCAGAGCCAAAATAAAATTGCTAAAATCCTTGGATGTTCTATAGGATCTCTCCCCTCTTCTTACTTGGGTCTTCCTCTTGGCCTAAAGGTCCTTGATGCCTTCTAGGAAGATCTTATTAACAAATTTAGAAAGAAACTTGTGGGATGGAAAGGAAATCTTTTAAGCCAAGCAGGTAAGTTAACTCTTCTCAAAGCTTGTCTTCAAAGCATACCTACTTATGCTTTAAGTCTCTTCAAAATTCCTATTAAATTTGTTGAGTCTATTGAAAAAATTCAAAGAAAATTTCTATGGACTGGTACTGAGGAAAAAAAGAGAATGCCTTTAATTGCTTGGGATCATGTTTGTAAACCTCTCAGTGAAGGGGGATTAGGAATCAAGAAAATCAAAAGTATGAATAAAGCTCTTTTAGCCAAACTAGGTTAGAGAGTTTACCATGAAAACAAAGAGTGGAGTACCATATGAAAACATAAGTACCTCTTCAATGCTAAATCCCTTCCTGATTTCTTCTCTTCTCCTGATGTTATTCATCCTTCTTCCATATGGGGGGCTATTCAGGGGACCAAGAAAACTCTAGGAAAAGGATGTTCCTAGAAAATTGGTAATGGGCTTAAGGTGAAATTTTGGGATGATGTCTGGTTAAAGGATCATCCCTTGATTGGAGATTTTCATGACAAGGATTTAGTTGACTGATGCAAGCAGAGATATGGCATATTAGCTAGTCATTATTGGCAGAATGATTCCTGGGTGAATTTAACTGATGTTGATCAAGGCTTCAGTAACATCTAATTATCTCTCAATGTTGTCTCTCTTTATCCTTATCTTGAGGATGAGATTATTTGGCATGCTAACCCTAGTGGCCAATTTAAAGTCTCTACTATCTTTGCTTCAAAGGAAATGGGTAATCAACCTTTTTGGTCTCATGCCTGGATTAAGGGGCTCACCCCCAAAATTAATATCTTCTTTTGGACTCTGCTTCAAAATAAAATTCTGACCCTTGACAATTTGCAAAAAAGAGGTATAAATGTGGTTAATAGGTGTATTTCATGCAAAAATGGACATGAAGATAGAGACCATATGTTTTTGAATTGCTCTTACACCCAGCAAGTTTGGATTGAGATTCTTAATTTTTGGGGTATAACATGGGTCCATCAAAACAATGTGGAACTCTCTTTTAAAAGTTGGTGCTACCCCTCTAAGGATCCTGATGCTTATTTTCTTTGGAAACTAACTCTCCCTCATCTCTAGTGGGGTATCTAGAAAGAAAGAAACAATAGAATATTCAAGAGTAAAGAACTTCCAGGATGGGTGCTTGGTCAGAATATCATTAGAGCCATCAAGGAGAACTTTAAATCCCAGAGGAATTCTGATCAAACCTTCTAATTTGATAACCCTTTACAATCTGAAGGGTCTAATTTGAAAATTGATAATCCAAGATCGATCATAAAATGGTATGTTCCTCCTAATGGATGGATCAAAGGGAACTTTGATGGAGCAGCTAAGGGAAATCTGGGAAGAGTGGGATGTGGAAGGCTCTTGAGATATCATGTGGGAAATATAATTGATGCTATCACTATCCCAATTGGTAATTCGAATAGCCATATTGTTGAAGCTACTGCAGCCCTCTACACTATTAAATTAGAGGTTGATTTGGGGTATTCCAAATTATGGTTCGAAGGTGATTCTTTGAATATTATTAACACCCTAAATAATAAAAATTCAATCTCATGGTCTATTGAGGCTACGGTTATGGAAATCAAAGCCTTAATTCAAAAATTTGAAAAAGTGGCCATATCCCATACATATCAAGAGGCCAATGAGGTTGCTAATTGGATAGCCAATCATGTTATTCAAACAGGGCATAAGGTGAGGTGGATTGATGAATTAATAAGCACGTTGATCTTAAAGCACTTATTAATTATGATGCCATTCATTCCAAAATAGAAAAGATTTGCTTGGATTAGCAATTTAATGATTTGGTGGAGTGGCCTTATGGTTGTTAGATTACCTTCCCTGAGGAGGTACATTCATGAGAATGTAATGTGGTCACTACATGTATCATCAAAAAGGCAAACTCCATTTCAAGTAACAAATAAATGGTTCCATTTCAACCTTTATGCATTCTATGTTTGGGTGCTTCTAGTTTTTCATTTGCTTTACAATATGAGGGGTGAACCACGGAAGCAAGAGCCCAAAAAATGTGATGACTGGAAGGCTAGACAGGACGTATGGAAGATTCTATAGAAAGGGAAGGTAGTCAGTTATTTGGAGTGTTTGCATGACTTTAAACCCCATGTCACTATAGCCTTCTTTAAAAATTAGGTTGATGACAGAGTTACTCTCCACAGAGTCACTGTGAAGCTTACTGAGGACTTCATTGCCGAGGTCACGAGGCTTCCCATGGGTGGTATTAAGTTCTCAAAATAGACTAGTATATCTAATGCCGCCTACAAAAAAAAATTGAAGATGGATGCAGAGGAGAAGCAACTGGAAAAGAATGGAGACTTCTTTGGCATGGAACAGATAAAAGGAATTTGGTGAGATGTGCTCTATTGTATCTGTGAGTACTTTATCCTTGATGGTAGGAATAAAAGAGTTCACAAATTTCATTTTGTTTTTCTCAATCACTTCAGGCATAAGGATAGAGTTTTTTCCCTTTCTATCTGTGTTTTTCATTGCTTCAAAGTTTGTATGCCCATAAGGAGTCTCACCCCATTTTACATGAAGGTCTGATACTTCTCATAGAGGGTTTTTGTAAAAATAAGTCCATAGCTTTAACTCCTTCTGACAAACATAAGGGTTCTCAGTCCAAAAAGTGTAAGAAGAATGAGAATGTTAAAGGGATAGAAAAGGCAAAACCAAAACCCTCTAGTTCTCAAAAACAAATTGTAGAAGAGGATTTTGAGTCAAAGAGTACTAAAAGCTCTGAGAAGGATGTCCAGGAGGAAGAGGAAGGGATGGATGTTGGGGAGTTCAGCTCCAATTTGGATGGATATCTAGAAACTAAAGGAAAAATTGAGAAAGGGAATGAAGAGGATATAATTGAGGGAAACTCAGAACAGAGCGATTCTGATAATGAAGGTAATCAGACTGTGTTCAGGGGAGGTGTTAAAGACAAAGACATCTTAATTGATGATCTAATTTCTATGAGAGAGGAGGATCACATGGTTTTGGCTTCTACTCCTGCTATGGAGATTGGGGGACAAGAAAAGGAGGACCCTATTCAGCATGAAGACCCTGTTGAGACTAGAGAGGAGGAACCGATGGATAGGAAGTAACAAATTGAAAAGGTTGATTCCCCTCCACATGATATTGCAGAAGACATTTATGACTCTCTGTAGAGGGAAACCAAGCTTTCCTTTCCACATTTTGCCAAGTTCAATGCTGACTCTATTATCCAAGTTGATTCTTAGATCTATAATGAAATAATGGGGCTGAAGAAGAAAGTGGAAACAATGCAACACAATCAGGATGTTGATCAGACCATGATCAACCACTAGAGGTGCAAATGACAGATATCCCAAAAAAACTTAAAGATTATGAGCATAATCTTAGAATGCTTATCAAGGAAAGTCGAACAAAGATGGAGCAGGTAACATCAAGCATCTATGCTGCTACAGATAGCCTTGGTAAAAGAGAAAATGAAGAAACAATATCCTTAGAGGGTCCAAGTAAGAGGACAAGTTAGAGTTTGAGGAAGAAAGCCTTGCAAGCTGCTACAACTTTGGCTGCTAACTCCATCTAGGATACTACTACGATTGGGAAGGAGGTTGTCAAGATGATCATGGAATTGCAATAAAATCTTAGGGTCTTCTTTGTTGGTTTTGTTCTTGTTCAGGTCCTTATTGTTGGTTGTTGTAATTGATTCTTGTTTTTGGTCATGATTCTTGGTTCTTGGTCTAAAACTTTATTTGAGGTTCCATGTCCTTGTAAAAGCTGGGTACTTTTATTGGACTATGTTTGTGGTTTCAGGTCCCTGTAAAACCTGATTTTGATGCTACTCTCTAGTAGGTTTTAGGAATGCTTTTCCTGGTGGTTGTTAATGCTTTATCTTTTTTTATTCTGTGATAGGGTTTCGAGGTCCCTTCAAAACCTGCTTTTATCGTAATCTAAAACAAGGATAAGTTTCCCACTTCTTAGTTTTGGGAGACTTTAATATCATCTTTTGGTATTATGTTAAACTTAAACTCTTCATATCATCTAGAAATAAATGGAGAAACATAAATAATAAATCAACTATTGGATGTCGTAGACACATAAATTAACATTTATTTTTCAAAAAAATTATTTGTGACCAATCCTACACACTTCATGCATGAATCCACAATCTTTAACCACCCTTCACTTTTTATGCAGATGACCCTTGTCTCTTAAGAAAATTATGATTATATACATCCCTATATGAAATCCTAAGTAGCCTAAACTCACTTTCAGACTAATCCACACTTTCATTTTAGCTATCTCTACTCTTTAAATAAGGCCACTCCATTTGGATGATCTCGCTCCTTAGTTATGTCCAATTCTTCCAGTTTCATCCTCTTACCAAATAACAATGCTTTATTTAAATTTAAAATTACTCAATGGGTCATATTTTATGTTTTATGGGTCCCATCCAAATGAATTCAATAATGTTCACTATAAATCCACATTTTATAGCCATTGTCCACTAGAGGATAAGATTATTAAAGATCACCTAAATATATAACTGCACATTTAGATAAAAACACTTAATTTTCCCAATCTTGAGTCCACATAGCCTTGGTATCCTTGATTTAAGTCTAAATACACTTCTAATAACATTGATCATTATTGCACCACTTAATCACACCAAGATTACACCAACATTAAGCATTGTTCACTAGTATTTCATATACACTATCGTATAATGGGATAACTACATGGGGTTTTATCTCTATTCTAAGTATCAGTATGTATGCATCACTCAACATAGAGGGTGTGGAGGTCTGACACAATTTCAACCACTAACACTTTTTTTAATTATATCCATTTATCATTCATGGTTTATTGAGCTAAGGTTATAAGTGAATAAAAATATACACAGTATATTCCATAATAGATTGAGAGTTCTTACACATCTAGACATGACATATAATTGAATCAAACCTATTATATCAGTTACAAATATCAAACCCTCATAGGATGCCATTGTGCCCTAAGGACACTAACACATACCACCTATAGTCATATAAAATGTAGAAATTGATAACTTGAGTGTGGCTTGTGACACCCAACCCATAGATCCCTCTTGTTTGCTCTCATGACCCTTATAAACACCTTTTCACTAATTCCCAATCATATGTAGCCTTCCAAACCTGATTCTAACTTAGTTAGACTAGTTTTTCCATGATAAATCCATCCCCCCCCATGTCTCGTACCTTCAATACAATAGCACCTAACATGGACTATAGCATCAGACCTTAGGGTGTACATTTCCAGTGCTCCTATCCAATTGCATTTTTACATCCAATGATCACTTCCTTTCTATTCCTATCCTTCTTATTTTTAGCCTAACGTGAATACGTTCAACCCATGACCAATAGATCTCTATAAAATCCCATTCAAAGTTTTTTGGCCTATCATTTAGAAATAGTTGGCAATTATTATGAATAATAAGGAAATTTTCTCTATTCTTTGTATATAGCGGGCCAATATAACTACTAGCTTGCTTAAACCCTCACACTAGTCCCTATCCACCTCTATCACACCTACTTAAGCACTTTTCATCTTCATATACACTATTTCATAAATCACATTAAGTGGGAGAACTACATATGGCTTGATCCCTCTTTGTAGTATTAGTATGGTGGCAATGTGTCCACACAAGGGGTATGGATACATGTTCAGTGCATCTTACACACACTAACCCCCTCTCTATCTCAAATTTTGTCAAATCATAATGAAGTCTAAGGTTTAAATACTAAATCAGCTCTATAAAGAGTTCCATATACATCCATCATCCAAAATTTCATAAGCAGGCTCACACAAGGATTGTGGATAAAACTCAGAAACCTCAAGTCTTCTGGATAATAGTGATAGAAGAGGACTATAGCACTAGACCCTAAGATGTCCTATTTCAGAATTCCTATCCTTTTATAAAATTAAATTTAGATCCTAATTTGTGACACTATCCCAATCTTGCATAGTGAATTTTATACGATGTCTCAGTCGTCTCAGTCTATTTCCAACTAAGTTATATTTTTTCCACATTTATTACTATTTTTATATAGTTTCAAATTACAATTAAATTATACATTACAATATTATTTACTAATTTAATTAACTCTAATCCTTAACTAAATTAGGAATAAGACTTCAATATTCCCAAAATTGTTAAATCATTTAGTGAACCTGACTTACTTAGTTTACACATAAGAACCCTAGAAACCCTAGAGAAAATTCCTTGGTAATATTTACAATATTTTTTTGATTTTTTGCCTAAATGTTTAAATCAAAAATTCAAATCAAATTTTAAAATTCCATAGTATTTTATTTTTTTTTAAATTGTAAAACCCTAGTTGCATATACTAAGTCCCTTTAAGTCAAGAATTTTCCAATAATTTTTTGATTTTTTACATGCATATTTAAATCAAAAATTCACATTAAATTTTAAAATTCTTTAGTAATTTTAAAATAAATTATTTTTCAAAACCCTAGTTGCATATACTAGGTCCCATTGCTTTTGAGGTATTACCTTACATGTTTGTGAGTTTCATATCATTTTTATGCATCTTCTAGTTGGTTGTTTTTAAGACTTTACATTTCCTTTATTAATTACTTTCCTTCCATAGCACTGTGCTTATTACAAAAAATTAAATCAATTGTCAATTTGTTTTTCTACTTTAACAATATCCCAATACACCAATTTTGATGAAACTGATAAGAGGAAACTTCAAGACCTTTTAACTAAACATCCTAATATGTAAAATGACATGCTTAAAATAGTACAAGAAGAACAATAAAAAGTGAATAATGATCAATCTTTTCAAATCACAGAGTAACTAGTTACACATGACACTACGAGGGCAACTATGTCTCAACAACACTCTATAGCATCCCAACCTTCCTTTGACGCACCACAAAATATCTTCAATCCAAGGTGATACATCTTAAGAAATGTGCCTCTAGATCTACACAGACCTTAGATTCTTTTTCTCTACTTCATACACTATTGGTACATCATATTGCTTCTACACCCTTGCCACAAGGGTTTGTTCAACCCAAACTCACTCTATATGATGGAAAGTGTGATCCAAAGACATATTTTAAAGTTTTTCACATAGCATGATTGGACTATGTGCCAAATGATTGGCTACTAACCAAGCCTTTTCCATGGAATCTAAAGGATTATCCTTTACAATGGTTTTATAGTCTACTGAATCAGTCGATCAATGATTTTAATCCTTTAGCCAACATGTTTCTAGCTTATTTTAGCATTAACATTGGTGATAAAGTTTTTTATGCTCAAGTTGCAAAACAAAAATAAAGATCAAATGAGCATCTTATAGATTATGTTTTTTGATAGAAGACTATCTTGACTAAGATGACTAGCCCCATGGCCGATCAAGAGTTACAATATCTCTTCAAATAGAGTCTTTTACCAACTTTGCATGCATCAATAATGTTCAAAAGATTCTATTCTTTCACTGAGTTATGTCATACACTAAAGGAAAGGGAAGTCAAACTAATTTCAGTAGGCAAACTCAAGTACACAACTATATCAGAAGCAACAAACAAGAGTAATAGCAAAGTCTCATATAAAGTAAAGGTTAATGATAACAAGAATAAAAATTAATCTACAATCAATATGGCTTCAAATCCCCCATCAGTGAGTGGTTTTATTAATGCCTCTTTGATGGACTTTTACCAATCTACCAGTATCTCTATCCAAAGTCTTACAATAGTTATTGGAATGTAATATCATATCTCTCCATCCTATTCGATAAGTTGATTTAACAAAGCCTCTCCCATAGGGATATGATCCACATATATTTTGAAATTTTCATAGGGCATCAAGCACACAACAAAAAGATACATCAATTTGAAACATACGATATAGGACTTGATAGATGGAAACATTATTGATCTTGTGACTCCAATTCAGCCTCCTTAGGCAAAGCAAACATAAGATAAAGATTTGAAAATATTTTCAAATCCTTTCCGACAACATTCTAAACAAGAGATAGGGGATACATCAGGTGTTCACAATGCATATCATGCACATCCTCCACCAACTACATATCAGGCATATTTAGTTGAGT
Source organism: Torreya grandis (assembly GCA_037957365.1). NCBI lineage: Eukaryota > Viridiplantae > Streptophyta > Pinopsida > Cupressales > Taxaceae > Torreya > Torreya grandis. The sequence goes on from JARHVA010001130.1 coordinate 1,190,723, forward strand.
TACACCCTTTAAACAACATGATCAATGTATCCAATTCTAGATTTCTAGCTAGACCTTCGATCTCCTTCTCATAGTAGGAGATAGTTGAGGATGATTTGGATTATCATGCATTTTTTATTAGAGCTTACATTTATAATCATTCCATTCATAGTGTTCTCATAGATAATGGATCTAGCATGAACATGTGCACTATCATATTACTATATTATTTAGAATATTCAAAGTAGGATATTACCCTAATAGACATAGTTATCAGTAGATTTAGTGGGCACATATAGAGTTCATTGGGTGAAATTGTACTTTCTCTATAGGTTGGTCCAATATATGTGGCCACACCATTTACTATTATTCTAAGTGCATGAGTTTTTGATATGTTACTTAGTCAGCCATGGATTCAAAAACTTCAAGAAGTACCTTTTATAGTTCATAGATGCATGAAATTCATTCACACTAATCAGGTTGTTAAAATTGGTCGAATTCCATATGAGTTGCCACTCCCCACTTTAGAGTCATATACTATATTGCAGTCACCAGTTTCAGTTACAATACCAATTTTAGTTTCTTCACCAATTATAGTTCTTCCTCTAGTTTAGATATAGACATAGTTGAGGCCTCTATCACTCGCACAAAGAGTCAATACACTTCCACAAAGGTCTCTTTTAGAGAAATTACAGTTTTAGAATTCTAGATAGCTTAGAGCTACAGTGTTTGCACCCAGGGTAGTATCATTGAGATCTCATGCCTCTACACATAGAGCACATTTTCAAAGAGATTTTCCTATCACCAAATGGGTCCTTAAGAACCCCATAATTGCATCCACTTCTTAGAATTATAGGGGGACCCCACAATCAGTTTCCATTACAGAGATTTCAAAGCATTTACAACATACATAGATTTTAAAGCCACAGTCTTAGCCCTTCCATTATGCTTCATGATCATGCACAATCCCTCTCTTTGATACAAGACACAATGATAGGGAGTCTCCCATGAGACTCATCAGTTAGTATCATTCCTTTTTAGCTTACTTGTACATAGCTTTTTTCAAATTTCTTGTACATAATTTCCTTATAATTGATTATTCATAGCTCATATCAAAACATAAACATATTCAAATATATCAAAATACAAAAACATTCAAATATATCAAAATACAAAAACATTCAAATATATCAAAAATACAAAAACATTCAAAATTTTCTAAAAATCTAAAAATATTTCAATTTTATGCATTCTCCATGATTTACATTTTTACTACTATGCTAGACTTAACATTTTTTTGTTCTATGCCATTGTTTTTCAATCTATCTACATTACCATGCCTCACTTGATTTTCTTTGAGGGTGTGCAGTGACATTCAGATCCTTGATTACTTCACTCTACCTATTGAGGGGGAATCCTACTTATACATTCATGACATACATCGATATATCTACCCCCTAGGAGCATCTTTTACATGACTACACCATTTAGGTTATGGCATTCCTACACCACACACTCTATATTTATCATGATTATGTACATTACTTATTAACTTATGACACTCAATAGTATATATCACTTATGTATTTCTTAGCATCTACCTAGTCTTGTATTTCATGTCTTGCATACTTTCACTTTTTGATTTGATTAGTTAGATGTGATGGTATTTTTAGTATTTAAATGGTTTCCTTTCTTGCTTTGTAAATCTAGATGTGATTACATTTCTTAGTTCTTGTTTTATCTTTTGTGTCTGCCTTAGGATATTTTCTAATGTCATTTGTTTCTCTTCTTGTGTGTGCCTTAAGACATTTACTAATGTCCTTTACCTGTACTCTTATAGGTCATTATGGTCCTTGTGTCAGCCTTGATTATTTTCAATTATATGTGTATGTGGCATTTGAATATGCCTTGTATGTTTGCTTTCTATTTTGAGTGACATGTGATTATATTAGTTGTTTGTTTGGCCCCTTGGCCACTCTTGTATTTTTTTTACTTCTTGTCTTATGTGTTTGTTGCTTGATTTCTTTTCAATTGTTTGCAATGCCATGATTCACATCATGCATTCTCTTGCTTTCTTAGATGCCATCATGGACATCATGTCTCATCCCTCCTTGACAACTAACAACTAACTAAACTTATAGTTATAGTTTACTATATTACATATGCTATTACATTTCTATATCGATCTAGGCATACCCCTGGTGATCTAACAATCTCTATTACAAACCATGTTATATTTTGAGATATATTGTTGATTACCATTTCTCTATCAAGTATTTTACATCATAACACACTTGCAGAGATCTTTATTTCAAAGGTAATCATTACAAGGTCTTCATTCCTACCCTTAGAAAGGGGGAAATAAATAGAGATTTTGTCATAGAGATCAAAACTCCTACTAATCAAAAAATTAGCTTTTAGAACACCCTGAATAGTATCTAGACTTCAAGCCAAGTAGAATAGATCAGATAGATAGTGATAATTACAAAATAATAATTAGAATCAACTCAGGATAATAGAAACAAGATTAAACTACAACACTAGATAGTAGGGTATCCAATTTTGGCACTCCTATCCAAACAATAAAAATTCTAAATTTTCTAAAAATAGATAAAAAGGTAAGACCAATTACAGGTTTGTCAGCTATAGTTTAGTTTAGAATAAGTAGTTTCAATTTATTTATTTTTAGAGAATCCAGAGATAAGGGGCATCATGTGTGTCATGATGGCTCTCACTTTTAATTTCATATTAGGTAGTTGATATGACTTTCATATCATAATCCATGTTTCAGACACCAATGATTAGAGGCAAAGTGTATGACATATATGACTTTTTTTTTCTAAGTTCAATACATTACCTAGGCATTATTAGTAATTGTGTGCTTTATTCCATTTACAAGTGGTTGGTATCATTTTGGAGTGGATTTCATACAAGTCTAACCTCCACAATTTTTAGTGGCTTTCACATAAGCCTATTACCCAATTTCAAAGTAGAATTCATACAAGCCTAATCTTAAGCTTTTCCAAATGGCCAAATGTGGCTTATTTTCTAGCACACATTTAGATATCCATGCCACATTATTAGATTACAAAACATTCATGGGATTTAGGATCCATCTCATATGACACACATCTCATATCAATATCAGTTCATAGCTTCACTTCACAGGGCAATGATGGAGCTAAAAGACTAGTTAGCCTTTGTATTCTTGAGCCACTTAGAGGGATTGGACATAGCTCAAACATCAACTAACACATGCATGATCACATAACTTTACTTAGTGGATAATGATGGGGCTAAAGGTTCAGCCTTTGCATTTTTGAGCCACTCTCAAAGAGTTAAGCACTCAGTTCTATTCATGATATTACTCTTGGTATAGCACATACTCAGCATTACTCAACATCATCCAGCATCACTCAACATCATAATAGGTTTTGTATTAGTTCACATACCTAGTGAGGTGTATTCACTCCTTTCTCTTCCTCTCTCTCTTACCCAGCTTTATATATTCTTATTTTAGATATAGTGTATCTTATAAGAACTAATCTACTCCTAAATTTTTTTAAAGAGTTATATTTCATGATGTGCTTTCTCTACGCACACCCAGCATCACACAAGGTAAGTTCATGTATGCTTTCTATTTTTTCTTTATCCTAATATTTCACTTTGTTGTATCACTAGAATAAAGGGGGGATAAATGTAGTCATATAAAATGTGAAAATTAGTAACTTAAGTGTGGCTTGTGACACTCAACCCATAGGTCCCTCTTTCTTACTCTCATGACCATTATAGGCTCCTTTTCACTAATTCTTAGTCATTCATAGCCTTTCAAACCTAATCCCAACTCAACAAAACTACTTTTCCTATGACAAATACATCCCCCTAAGTCTCGTACCTTCAAGACAATAGCACACAACTTAGACTATAGTGTCAAACATAAGGTGTCTATTTTTGGTGTTCCTATCTAATTACATTTTTACCTTCAATGGTCACTTTCTTTGGGTTCCTATCCTTTTTATTTTTAACTTAATATGAATACATTCGAACCATAACCAATAGATCTCTATAAAATCTCATTCAAAGTTCATTTATAAAGGGTTGGAAATTATTGCAAACCAATCAAGAATACAAGTAAAACACTAAGGCAATTTTCCCTATTCTCTACATACAGCTAGTCAATAAAACTACTAGCTTATTCAAACCCTCACACCAGTCCCTAACCACCTCTAACACACCCAACACAGCATTTTTCATCTTCATATACATTATTACATAAATCACATCAAGTGGGAGAACTATATATGGCTTGATCCTTCTTCAGAGTATTGGTATGTAGGTAGTGTGCCCACATAAGGGGTGTGGATACACATTCAGTGCATCTTACACACACTACCCTCCCCCCTTCATCTTAAATTTTGTCAAAGCATAATAAATTTTAGGGTTTGAAGACTAAATCAACTCTATAGGGAATTATACAAACATCCAACATCCAAAATTTCATAGGTAGGCTCACACAAGAATAGTAGACAAAACCCAAAAAGCTCAGGTCTTCTAGACAACAATGGTATAAGAGGACTATAGCACTAGAGCCTAGGGTGTCCTATTTTGATGCTCTTATTCTTTAATAAAATGAAATCTAAATCCTGATTTGTGATACTATCCCAGTCTTATACAATAAATTTTAGACCTTATCTCAGTCATCTCAGTTTGTTTCCAACTAAATCTTATTTTCTCCATATTTATTACTATTTTTAGAAGGGTTAAAATTATAATTAAATTATACAAATTAGTATCTTAATTATTTCAATATTATTTACTAATTTAATTAACTCGGACCCTTAACTAAATTAGGAATAAGACTCCAATATTCTCAAAATAGTTAAATCACCACCCATGTTCAATTCCAATGGCCTTGTCCTAGATCCAAGTAAATAATTGCTTCTATTTTACAACATCATTATATATTCATATAGTTGATTTCACAATTTCACTTATAGTCTTGCATTCATGTTTTCCAAATAAGTTATTTCCTTCTAGCATTTCCCCTTTATAACATATTTCTAAATTTAGCACGTTAAAAATTATTTTGTGTTATTTATTTCATATTTATCACATTATGATTTTATGTATTAGGTTTTATAATGAGTATTAAAACTATCTTAATCCCAAATTTGATAATAAAAAAAATATTGATGACCCCATCTATTGGTTGAATATTACAAGCCCTAGATTTTCCTATGGATTTTCCTTCTAAATTTTTTGTTAGATTTTTGAATCTAATATTTTTATTTCCTTATCATGTTGGAGTTTTTTCTATAATTTTTATTTTTCTCTCCTGTTGTTCTCATTTTAGTCTTTTAAAAAATTAAATTGGCTATAAAAAAAAAAAAAATCCTCTTCCTAACCCTCAAGATGGTGATAGATGCTTTCGCTCTAACCAAGTCCATTTTATCACTACTATAAGTTGTAAGTTAACCCATCCTATAATTTTAAATGAATTTAACCAACATAACCTTCCTTAACCTCCTCAACCTTCCTCATCTCTTCTTGATGGTGTTTATGTGCATATTCATTTGGAAGTACCTAAGGTTTGTGCTTGTGAAGCCCTCAAGGATCAAATAAACATTATGAGTAAGTTAATAAAAGATTTAAAAAATAAAAATTAGTATTTCATTTCCTAAAACACATCATGTAAAAATTATATCACATATATAAATAATCCATCATATGTTAGTGTCTGTCATGTATTTATATCTCCATCTAGAAATGGTGTGTCTAACAAGACTTTATATCAAAATGGGAAACTATAACAAAATAAATATACCAATGACTCATAAAATATGAAAAATGATAATAAGAGTTTAATTGAGATTATGACGAAAATTATTATAAATAAGTTGATCACAAAACCTCTTATGCATCCTCTAAGGAGATCAAAATACTATTATTCATATCATAAAATGTGTGGGCATCATACAGATAATTATTTAGTTTTGAATAAGAAAATATAATATATTATTAATATTTGTGATTATATAGTAGATGCATGAATCAACCCATAGTGAAATAAGTTCAAGTAAAACAAGTGCCAAAATTAGAATTAGTACATAAAGAACAAAGACAACAAGTGTGGATACTAAAAAATAATTCAAAACAAGAAAAGATTTTAAAAAAAAAATAGAGAAAATAAGAGTAATCAAATATTAAGATTAAAAATACAAATTAAAAAAATAATGTATTACAAAGGCAAGATATCAAAAACATAAGTTGTAAAAACATGTTCAATCTAAGCAAGAAATATCTATAAAAAAGGGTTCCTAACAAAATAGGTTCAAAAGTAAGAAATACCTACAAAAATTGAAGTTTCAAATGTGGTTTTAAAGGGGTAAATTACAAGCCTTTCCTCATATCAAGACCCTTTCATTATCACTACTCACATAGGTGGCAATTAATTTACTGATTTCAAAGTTATGGACTATCAAAAAATAATTTTTTATTCTTTGTCATTTATTTTATCTCTTGGATATAAGCTTCAACACTTAGGTAAATTTAATGCATCTACAACATGTATGGGATCCATCAAGTTAAGAGTTATTTATGCTTCAAAATAGTGGTATCTTAATTTTTATTGTATTTTAAATCCAAGTGAATATAATGTTATGTTTGGAGGAACATGGTTAAAATCAATAGGAGTAATGATTGATAAAATCAAAGGTTGTATATCCTTGAATTAGGAAGGCATGGCCATCTTCATTTCTATAAAGGTAACATATTTAGAGAAAAATAATAAAAAAGATAGTATATTTTTTTTAAATTACATAAAGATATAAGTAATGGAATATCAGTAGAGGCATAGGACACAATACATATTGCAAAGGAGAAATTAGAAAAGTCAATGCCATAGTATGGAGTAATTAGTTTTACATATTCAGGTAAAAAAATAGACAAAAATGGCATACCATAATTTTAGGATCAAGAAACTAATTATGACCATGATGAGGACTATAATATAGAGGATTATTATGATTATAATAATACAAGGACTACACAAAGTCACATCTTTAATGAGATCTTTGGCATATAGTAGCACTTTTACTTATACATATGTTTTTTGCTTATTATATTTTTATGCAAAATATTAATAATTAAAAATCAAATATTCTAAGAAAATTTAAAATCAGCACATATGCATAATTTTTGTAATTTATTCGCATTAGTAAATTTATGTTCAGTATACTCACTACTTTCCTATTTATCTAGTTTATATAAAATATGCTTCAAAAGTGTACATGAGTGAATGCAAAACATACAGGTTGTTATTTATAGACATATTTATAGGTCATGACACTATCTTAGACTCAAAAATATTGCATAGACAAAATCACTATGCCCAAATAATAATGCACTGTGTTGTCTAAATCTGTCAAACTCATCCTAATGAACATAGTCTAATAATTCTCATATACAAACAAGTCTTATGCCTCTTATAGCTTGTTTATATTGGATTTATTTCACTAGGGGTATCATTTTACACAAGTTATATCATTCTTTGGTTATCCTTCATTGTTCATATCTGGTTCCTTACATTGTGTAAAATCTATCATTATAGTTCACTTAATTTCACATTGATATATTACTAGATACCTAAGTTTATAAATATACCGATGTTATATATTGCTTATGTTGATCAATTACATTTACTCTATACATGTTTTTTGTGTTTTCTTTCTTGCTTCATGTCTTGTATGTGTGTGTGTTTATTATTTATATTATGGACATTTGAACATGTCCTTGTTTATGGTTCATGCCCTTATTATTATATCTCTATGTGTGCAACTAACAATTGAAGATATCCCTTATATGTGGCACCTTGGCATTCTATTTTTCACTTTGTGTGATTTTACATGTACTCTTTATGTGTGTGTGTCATGGCCATGACACTTATTTTCTTAATTTTTGATGCCATGAATAAAACCATGCATCTTCCCCATTTTTTGATGCCATGATCAATATGATGCATTCCTCCTTGAGTAGTTATATTCAAATTTTAGTTCTATGTTTTGGTTAATTATCTCTATATGCTTAATTATTGCATCTATCTTGGTAATGTCACTATGTATACTTGGATTTATACATGCATATTATATCACTATTTTTCTTAGTTTATATATGATGATGGCATGCTCTTCATGATTATAATTACCATGTAGATTATGTATTTTCATATCTCTCACAGATTTTTATATTAGATTTTACTTATTACATAGGCTCTACAACTCACCTTAAAAGAGGGGGCATACACAGTGGCTTGTCCTAGAGAGTAAGATCCAACAATATAGTACACATAAAAAAAATGGTTTTACTTAGTTGATTATACTTACTCCCATATTTTACTCAAAAAATACTTTTATAAAATAATACTTCATTTATACAAGGGCACAGGTCAATCATGTCCAAAATAACAAGTTATTTTCCCATAAGTCATAAAATGGTAGTTTCTATAATTATCAGGGTGTCACTCAGTCTACAGTTTGGTTATAGTATTATTCAAAAATATGTTTCAAATTTTTACATAGTTATATCTCATATTTTACTCAATTTGAGGGCATCATGCATGGCATGTGTTATAGGTTATCACACATGTTTTTTCTTATAAATTAATTGATATTAATGATTTATAATATCTGTACACACCTAGATATCATATTAGGGATGTGTGCATGGCACATGACCACTTTATTATTTAGTTTTGCATCAATTTCATAAATGGAATGGCAATACTTGTCACTCTCTGCATTGTATACATGAAACTCACATCATGTTATCTTATGTACTATTTTTCCACCATTTTGTGTCATTTTTCACCAAAATTGAACCTTATTCCATATATAATGGTCAGTCCACCTTTTTACACTAGTTTTTTACCAGAACAATCTAATAAAATTCATACAGGGATTCTAATATACTCTACTTACCTTGAGTTTTACAATGATGGAGTCAAGCATATCTTGAGTTATTAAGCACACTCTTTTTTTACTGGGGATTAGGGAATACATAGTCCAATCCAATTTCATCAATAAAAAATAAATATCTAAGGGTTTTTTATTGTACTTTAATTCATATTATAAAATTGCAAATTATGTATAAGTGACAAGTGTGTGATGTACAAACTATTGTGTAACTATAAAAATTTGGACAGAGTTACAATATAAAATCACTTCATTGTATTCCATCAATAACATTACATATTTATAGCTTTGACATCTCCTACATATTAGGATATTGTTATTATCACCCTAAGATCACTCCAATCAATGTACTTCTTATATTAATATATTGTTATAAAAATCCACTAATATAATATTACAACAAACAATTATATATCTAAATAGAATGTGAGTAATAATAATATTTTTCTAACATTCCCTCCCTTAGTGAGAATATAAGGAATAATCACATGTTTTATAAGTTATTCTCTAAAAACTTTCTTAGGCCATGTACTATTACAATATGTGTGTTTCTAGAATTGAATTCCTTGGTTCTAAGACCACATTCTAAAATCAAATTACTAAATTACTAATATTCACAAATCCTAGAATAATCCATGTTGAGTATACATCAAAATATTATGTTTACCCTCAAGAAGGAACCTTCTTTTACCATATGATATTTTCATAAAATATTATTATATGGGTTTATTCAACACACCACACAAAGCAAAAAACAAACAAATATGCTACCAATTCACAATGTGACCCCATCATTGGTGACTAATGAGAGGATGTTCAATGTCCTCCAACCTCCATTGCATGTCTTCTTTTTGTTTACTCAGTATCGGTAGTATTCATCACTCATCTAATCTTCTTCAATAATTGGTTCTTTTTCAATGACCATATTAGCTTCATTTGACTTCTCTTTCAGCTTTCCTTTGATAAGATCATTAGCTCAAATTTTACATTTCCAGGACATGTGCCCTTTATTTTTTCAATAAAAGTATTCAATTTCATCTTTATTCTTATCTATTTTTTACAATTGTTTTTTAAAAACATCATTCTTTCCTCTTTTATATCTTTTAAAGCTGCCTCTTTTTCTTCAACTAGAAGAGCTGAGATCATGTCTTCTATATATTGTAATGGCATTTGACCAAGTGTAAACACAACATTTTTATATTTGGGAGACAAAATATTTAATATTAATGTTTGAGCATCTTCTTACTCAATTAAAGCCTTGAATTATGCTAAATTTTTATGAAGGATCTTAGATTAATATGATTGGACATTGAAATTCCATCACCCATTTTGAACCTAAACAATTATAATTTCATAAAAAAATTTGAATTAAGTGTTTCTAGCACCAAATGTTTTGTTCAAATTTTCCTAGATTTCTATGGATGGTTTTTCCAAATGTTCATGGTGTAATTCAAAATCTGAAAGTGCAAGGCTAATGATGGTTTTGGATTTATCATCTCTACTTTTCTATTCTGATAATTTATTTGGATTTGTTGGTGATTTTTCTTTTCCATTTACTATGCTCCACAAATTTGTGTTCATTAACTACATTTGGATCTTGAATTTCCAAGTGTAAGAATTGAGACCATTACATTTTTCCAATGGTATGTCCATTGTTAAACACAAATAACCAGGATGTTAGTTTCAAATGAGAATATATTTGCTTTACAAAATTGAAACAGACTCAACTATGATGACTCATAATGATGACTTGTAATTTTAATCCAATATTTAATTTGATTAACTGACACTTACAGACCTACTAATGTCTCAATCACTACTTATGAAATCATAAAAGTATTTTGACATATCTATAATAAATGACAAAGACATATCTAATAAATAACAAGTTTTTTGTTTTGAATAAATGACATTAACAAATAACTTAAATGAAATACTATGAAATACCATAGACTTCACCTAGTAACATATTTATTTGACTGTATAAAAAATAAAATAAAAACTATATGATAAATATACCTTATATGTGGTAATTATTTGCATGAACAATGAAAATAGAGTATGTAGATACAAGCACTCACTCCACTAGTGAAGATCAAAGTTAGCATAGAAAACAAATATAAAGATGTGTATAGGTTTCAATGATCTTTGAATGATGGAAAACTGGATTACTGTAGAGACCATGGATAGGCATCTGACTATATTTTATCCTTTGATCAATGATGGAATAGTCATGGAAATAGAAAATTACATTATGGTAGAATGATGGAATGGATGGGACTACACCAAATAGGTAATATCATAGCCAAGAAAAAATGTATGAATTGTGTATCATAACTAGGCACATATCACACAATATAAGTAAAAGACTCACATGAAGATATTGCCTAGTTTTCAAATACCTTAAGGATATATTCATAATGTTTGCAACACGAACATGATAGAAATTATAGAATTGCACATTTAAAAATTTTAACAAATCTAACCCGCTATTGTTTTGATACTAAATATAAAAGTTTGGATAGAGTTATGTAAAATAACTTCAATATATTCCATCAACAACATTATATATCTATAGCTTTAACATCTCCTATAAATCAGGAAATTGTTATTATCACCCTAAGATCAATCCAATTGATGTAATTATATTAGCATATTGTTGTAGTAATTCACTAATATAATATTACAACAAACAATATTATATCTAAATAGAATGTGAGTACTAATAATATTTTTATAACAATAATATTTTGTATATATGTTAGCATATGTTTGTACACCAAAACATTGTATAAGAGGAAAAGACTCTTTTAGATTAAGAAGAAAAATGTTAGGAATGTAAAGCAATAGAGAATATTTGAAGCTCTATAAATACTACATAATTGTAAAGTAAAAAGGAGTTCCAATTTGAGAGATAATAATATAGAGATTGATTGATGGTTCTATTGAAAATTTACTATGTTGTTTCATGTCATTCATTTACTTGTTTGTTTTATCCTACATATTTAATATAACTATCTATGATCTGGGTTAATAAATTATGTTTAAATGAATATCCACTAAGGATGAATGAAATTAATGAACTAACTTTCCATATCCCTATCTAAGCTCTGAATCTTTAACTAATCTCACATAAAACAACATTAACATGCTTTGATGTGTCTTTCCAAGAACCTCTACTAACAATGGTGTAATGAGTGTGGATCTAAAACATGATTAAATGGTTACCAGGTTAAAGATATCTAGAATGATGGTTGGATGAAAGGATTCATAATTTATTAGATTAGAAATCCAAATGAATTGAAAGCACTACAAAATAAATTATAACTAAGCACATTCATGGTGAAATCTATGAGATTTCTTGGTGTGAGTTACTTAAACTGATAGCTACTTAGTTATAAATAATTAAATATTATTTTTTCAAGCCTAGATAAATGGTGTACTTTGTCTCGATTGAAGAAAAATTATAAAAACTATGAAACCTAGACACTAAGTAGATGTGTGTGATAATAATTTGTTGAAAAACATAATTGATGGATATTTCATTGAATTTGTTGTGAAAGGGTACATTGTGTTGAAGTTTCATAGGATTTATTTTTAAGAGGCATCAGAGGTAAATTTTTCTAGTGACTACCTATAATTTTGAAAATGTTGGTTGTGGAGAAGGCCATGGTTCCAATCCAAGTTGATATGGAGTAGTCATCTAGGGTATTGTAAGGATGTGAAAAAAAAGAATTGAATGATAAATAATTGAGACAAGTAACTTGAACATGAAGTTAGAATATTGAGGACATACTAAATCATATAGAGAAGATGATTTTGGGTCTTGAGAGAGAGCTACAATAGTAAAATGATGGAATAAAGGGAATGATCTTCATGTAACTACAGTTAGGATTAGAATATAGACTTTAAATACAAAGGGAAGAGTTATACCACTAAGATAAGTTGGAGATTGTGAAGAGGGGGAAATTAGCGTACCAAAAGAAATTGAAGGCACCAAAGAGATCAAATGGAATGTACAAGATTTGGAAAGTGACTTGAATAAAGTATAAGAAAGAAAACAATGAGATCGTGGAGAGGTTGCAAAGAGGTAACTAGAATAGTTAGAATATAGTTTTAAAATTTAGTTACAAAGGAAGATATTGTTTGGATATGAGGAAGGATAATCTCTTGAAATAAGTTATGTTTGATTACAGAGTAAATTCAAGTTCAGGTTCAAGTTCAAGTGAGGGAGATACCTCAAACAAGTATCATTCATTCCAAGGGGATGGATTCCCCATGCCTAATTTGTTAAAAATAATAAGAAGTGTATAAGTTGAGAGGCATGATAATTAATTTGATAATTTCATAGATTTTTTTTTAAATTTAAGTGTATAAACCTAGAAATTATTAGAAAAAAAGAATTATAATACTCAATCCAAAGTAACCAGTTGTTTTAGGTATGATTGTAGGAAACATATATCTCAATGAAGGATTTTTTTAACCCTAACACCATATGATGGGTCTTATAAGCCTAAAAAATATTTGATAACCTTGAAAATGAAGTGGTAGGTAAAAGGTGTCACCACAGATAATGTGAATAAGTCTAAGCTCATAATGACATTGTTAGGTAGAGATATAGAATTTATGTACAAAATTAATCCAATAATAACATCCTTATAATATGTCAAAAACATACTATTTGGAGAGTTCAAATTGCATAAATGTGCAATCCAAACTATTTAGGGTTTGAAGGAGTTTCATAAAAAATTAAGAGAATCGGTCTAGGATTATAATCATAGGTTATCATATGTTATAAATAGAGACATTTTATAGTTTCAAAATGCAAATAAAAACCCCTAATTTATATAAGGCCTATAACCAAGGATTAAGTTTTTTATTGCACAAAACTCAATTCACTAATAATTATTATGTTAGGTTTTTTGCAATCTAGGTTGAGCAAATAAAATACTATGGAGAAAGTATGAAACTTAATGTAAAAAAAATGCTAGCATAGTTTTTTTTTAGACACCTTAAATTATCCACCAATGACTTCATACCTAACTTTAGATCCATTCTTGCCAACCTTTTAAATTATATCCTAAGAATTTCTATATGTCTCAAATTTGGCTTCATAATATGCAATTTAACCTAAAACCCAATTAAATGGGTCAAGTGCACACATGCAATTATATCAAATCTTGGAAATGCTAAAAATACTAAACAAAATCAATTATCAATTTAAATCAAATCAAATGCCTAATTGAGTTAATCCATGATAAATTAAATGAATTATCAAAAAGGAAATTTAAAAATCAAAGAATATCCTAGGAATTAATTATTACCTTTTGTGAGTTGTCCAAAATCCAAAATATCTCAACATGCCTATTCATTGAAAATCATGACAATCTAGACACCTTTTAACTCTAATGGGGTTAATTAAATCAACTTAGGTTAGGATTTAACTCATTCCATATTGATTTCTGAACCTATAAATACAAGCATTTACCTTTTAATTTGGAGAGCTTGGACATAGTAATGTTATAAGGCAAGATTTAGTGCATGAAGCTAGACTATAGTGTTATAATGTCAAAATAATAAGCCAAACCACTTTGAGCCATCAAGCCATATCAAACCAGCCAACCATGGTGCCAAGCAAAGATGGAGATAGCCAAGACCCATTGATGAAGACATCTTGAGCACAATTTGAGCAATCCAAATGAATAAATCCTTTTGAGCATTCAAGGAAGGTAAGAAAGCTATGTTTTCTTACATTTTAGTTATGCTTTGTCATTTAATTTTCTTCACTATGTTCCTCCCTTTGATATAGGCAAGATAGTGTTATGCATGTTAGTGTGTTAATTTTCACTTTTTTTTTATTTCATTGTAATGCTAACATATGATCTAACCACCCTTCTTGGATTCTTTGATCACAAATGGTATGTTCAGTGGGACAAGAAGCATCCCATGTACCAAGAAGATGAAGATGTAAGTCAAAAACTGACAAATGGATGCTTGAATGTCTCTAAAATTGCATTTCTAACCTTATTTTGGCCTATTTTGTTTGGTTTTATTTCTCATATCTACACAGAGATCAACATCAACCAGGCCTAATCAGCATCAATATTGCCTAAATTGACCACAGTTCTATGTAATTGAACCTAATCCTATGTGACCATCATTGGTCAGATTACATGGAGAATCATGGTTTAAAATCTTTAATTTTGAATAATTTTAGCATTAATTTTGCTCATTTATTGTCTCATTAGCATTACTCTCTATCCCATCTTTTCCTTACAAGATTTATTGAGTTTTAGCTAATCAGGCCTAACCTAACTTTTTTCATGTTGTGTCAGTTTTGCCTTCAAGTTCATAGGTGATTGATGATGATCTTAATCAATCAATGTCAGTTATTTTTGAGATCAACAGGCATTGGTCACCTAGTAACTAGCATCATTTAGTTATGATCAACCACTATCACTATGGTTTTTAAAAAACACAACCTGAGAGCTAAATTTCAAACATCATTTATCCATCTAAGAAAGTGCTTCTAAGCAGGGTAAATCTCTCTCTTTTTTTACATGATCAAAGAAAACATTGAACACAAATTTTCAAGTTTAAGTGGTTTTTAACACTTTAATTTAGTGCTAGACTAAATATTATACATTTTAACTTAGATGTTTAAAATGAACATGGTTGTGTTTTTGCCTAGTTTGTGTTTATGCAAGTTCTTTCAAATTTGCTAATATGCCAAGGGGCCATGAACCTAACCAACACATTTAATTTGGTACATAAAGAACCTAATCAAATATGAGCATGTTTTAAGCTTGTTCACATCATCTTTTGGGTGATTAAAAATAACCTAGTTCATTTCTTATAGCTTGGATGTTTTTCAATATTTTTACAAGTTCCAATCAATGTCAAGGGGCCAAAATTCACAACACATTTCAATTGTGGTGTCTTAAATTGAACTTAACATCATGTAGTTTTCATGCTTTTGAGTACGTTCATTTTTAGTACCATGCTTGTTTGTTACTTATTGTTTTTTAAAAAAAATAGCATGTGTATGCTCTCCCCCCATCCCCTTTAGGGAACTCAGGTGATCAAAAGCACATTTTCATTACTTTTGAGCCTTAGTCCAAGGCATATAAAGAAATTTATCTAGGTTCTTCCCAAAACCCACATGGTTTAGGTGATCTAAAATCAACCTCTAAAGTCTTTCCACTTGGTATTTTATTTTCATGCAATTTGTCTTGTGAGGGGGATGTCATTATCTCTCGCGAGTTCTCTAGGGAATCATTGACTTGGGGCTTCATCTCCTGGTAGTGTTTGAACCACGCTCTACAATAGGGTATATAAATCAAGGCACGCATACGATTAGAGCTAGGGGATTGAGTGGCTAGCCTTACCTTTAGTAACGAAAACCTGAGTCAGGTCTGGTTAACTAGGGGATTCCACTCAACAGTCCATAAATTAAATCATGCAAAGGAATAAACCCTTACATGATAAATTGATCGATATAAACTCAATTGATGTGATGTTTCTCTTATGTTAGCCACACTTGGGATCAATCTATATGGTTGTAAATTTATAAGTTCTAGTCAACCCCACTTTGTCATACCTTGATAGGATCTAAGATGATTATACTTAGTTGTATTTTCGTAATTTATTCTTTTATTTTTTTGCATTTTGAGGTTAAAACTTGTATTTATTTATACCACGTCTAATTGAGTTTTGTTTATACATCACTCTTTTATTTGAGAAGGTGTTATGCTAGTAATTTTATCACACACATCCGACTTAGATTTTTGCCAAATTTGTTTATGTGTGTCATTTGATTGAAATGGGTAATGTTATGCCACTCAAATCATTTTCAACTTTGTGCCTTAGAGTCTTTGAAACAAAACATTGATCATATCTTTAGAGAGCGATAACATCATTATGTTCCTCAAATTATTTCAAGACTTATTTGCCTTGTGCCCAATGCTAATTTTCTAGAACCATGTCACTTATGCCATTTGCACCTTTATTTTGTCCCATTATGCCATTTAATTTTGTTTATCTTGTTTGGTCAACTAAAGCCTAGTTTTCCTACACTGATTTTTTAATTAACTTTGACAAGTTCAAATTCAAACATTGATTGATTTCTATTTAAGTCTTATTTTGTAGGGGTTGATACACAAATCTTTCTATTTTGGGTTAGGTAACTTAGGTTAATTGATTACCAAAATTTGATAACTATTTGTTTATTTGAGAAGAGTTGTTTTCATCATTGTTTGTGTATTTATTTGAGAGAACATAGCCTTTCTCCAGGTTCCTTTTACCTTGTGCCTTATGTCAATTGACCGAGTTTATGTTTGATTTAGTGTGTTGGGTTTATGCCAAAGTTGTTCCAAATTTGTTTGATTAAAATAACAATCATCACGTTTGTTTCTAGTCTAGATTTTGATGCATTATTTGGCCAAAAGTCCTAGCATAGCCTATTTGAGCTTAGATTTTGACTCCATGTTTGAACAAAAGACCTAGCAACATTTCCCTTTCCTAGTTTAGACCTATTTAGAACACTTTCGACATAAATTTTGATGTGCTAGTTTTTTTCAGATGTTTGACCTTTTGTGTGTATGACATTTGATGTTATACTATTTTTACCAAGTCTTTGTATAGACTTTTTGGAGATACAACTCCACCCTAGACCAAGTTAGATAGAGTTTGAACATTTTGTCCTTTGGACATTGTTTTTCAAAGTTTATATAACTCTAAGCCTTTTTTTCATAGCTTTCATCATTGATGAAAATATGTCTAGCTACATTTATGGTGGAGTTATGTACAATCCAAGTTATGATTGAATGGCTACACAAAATGACTTTGATTGGGATGGATTTGTTCAAGACTTCTTCGGTGGTGATGTTGTTTGTGAGATGGATCCATACCTCTCTACAATATTCAAATTAGGATGCAAATTCAAGATCCTCAAGCGTAGTGTGTTGTGGTACCTTATGTTGGTTGATCGACATATGATGTTCATCATCTCACCAATCAGGGCATCCTTTCCCCCACCTATACTCTTAACCCTCCTTTAGATTACATGGGCTACAAAGCTCCATGACATCCAAAGAATACCATTATCATTCTAGGACCTCATCCTTTAGCTTGTGTGAGTAATTAGTTTCATGATTCCCTTTCATTATCCAATCATCAGCTATCGCTAACCCTCCTTTGAATTAGGTAAGCTACAAAGCTCCATAACGGCCAAGGAATGCCATTATCACACTAAGACATCATCCTTTAACTTATGTGATCAATCAAGCTCCATAATACCGAGGACCTTATTCTTTGGTTTGTGATAGCAACCAAGCTCCATAATGCCCTACCATTTCTATACCAAGATCTTATCCTTTAGCTCATGATAGAAACCAAGCTTCATAATGCCCTATCTATATGATCTAAAAACATCATCCTTTGGCTTTTGTAAGCAACCAAACTTCATAACACTCTACTATATATAGAAATACCTCATTTTTTGGCTTATTTGATAAACCAAGATCTATGATGCCCTATCATTATCCAACCATTGACTATTCCTCGTATTTTACCCACCATTCCCCATTTTAGAAAACCCTAGCCAATTATCTAACCTCAACCAATATAATAAATACCTAAACCAAGTCAATCATTCAAAGACCAAGCAGTGTTCAAAACTGGTAGTTTATATTCATCCTGATTGGTTTAATGATAATGAATTTTATCATTACCATTGACTACAGGGGAATGATATTAAGAAATGAAATTAGTTGAGAAATATGATTTAGGATTTTATTAACAAAGGGTAAATAGAGATAGAAGACACAAAAGGATCATCTCCCAAAAATTAACAACCAAGAATTTATCAAGACCCCTTTCTAAAGCATGATAAAAATCAAAAGGGTGCACTACAAGACCAAGGCCAAAAACTATTCAAACATGTTTCTTACCATCAAGTCCCTTATCCCTATACTAATCATGTATCCACTATTAAAATTAAGGCCAAACTACCCAAAGAACCCCAAGACCAACAACATCCTATCCTCAAAATCAAAAGGGTGTCCTTTGATTGTGTTATCACCACTCGACAAGGCAAAATCACTATCTTGGGGACACATCCCAAAGCCTCACATCAAAGGACACCTCTTAAGATCAATGTCCCCTAGAAAACCTCTAACAATCCTAACGGAAGCTACAATCTTATCCAGCAACTTGAGAAGAACCCTGCAAAAAAATTTATTATGGACCTTCTCAAATTCTCAATAGTGACATCCTAAATAAAATCCTTCATGAATCTAAGGTGACTAAGGACATTGATGCTAGTAAATTTTAAGCATTGGTTAGCAACCTCTCACAACCCCAACAAATCACTTTTCACCTCCATGACCTTCCATCTTTAACCCTAATCACAATTATCCCCTGTACATCAAAGTATCTATTTCCAACCACCAAGTTCCTTGGGTACTTGTAGATGAAGGGTCAGTAGTCAATCTATGAAATATAAATTTGAACAAAACTATAGGATACTTAGACTCAAATCTTGGGCAAAATTTGATCATCATCAAATGGTATGATGACAATGAAAGATAATCAGTAGGAACAATCTATCTCCAAATTATGGTGGGACCTATAGTTCACCAAACCGTCATCCATGCTGTCAATTTTTATCTTCCCTATAATATCCTTCTCAGATGACCATGGATTCATGAGATGTGATAGTTCCATCCATGCTCTACTAGTGCCTCAAATTTCCTCACTCAGGGATGCAAATAACAATCCATGGGGATCCATAATATTTCCATAACTACTAATTAGAAGGTGAGGAATATAATATGTAATGTCCCACCATAGAAACCAAACCATATGATCCCATGTTAAATAAATGCATTCATCTTGATGAGTTATTAAGCACTCCATCAAATCCTCCCAAGTCTACCCACATCAAAATTATTTTGAAGAGTTGTGGGGAATATGAATATCAGGCATTCAATGTTGTTAATCTACCCTTGTCACCTTGAATCTACAAGTCCCCTACCATGCAAGAGGTATGAATGATTGCCTACAAATTTAGCTCTATATCCTGTGAGAAATTAAAACTATTATCAGATGAAGAAATAAAAAGATTGAATGACTATTGGCTATCTTCAAAACGTTTTGCTTCATGTTGTTATAATCCAGCATACCCCATAGCTAATCACATTCTCAAGAATGTGGATTACAAAGGTAGGGGTTTGGGCCTACATGAACAAGGGATTTTAGAACCCATTCCAACATCAAACATAGGTGACATATATTCCTAGGATACAAACCACCTGGTGAGGATCTCTATGTTTTCATCTTGGATACTTCATCAGTTTTTGAAGAGTTTCTGACTAATATAGACATCGAAATAAGTATTGTGCATAGTCTCTAAGAAGATCTTGTTGCCACCAAATTTTTTGTTGAGACCTCTATTTCCACCATTGACCTCAATCTCTGTTACCCTTCCTTCATCGACTACGATTGACATCCTGTACCTACACTCAATATTTTTTGAAATGATGAGTTCATAATTGAATGTATGGGAGTTCAAGATCACATACCATAAGGAGATCATAATAATGGGTTCATGATAAATTTAAATGATTATGCCTATTTTGGTGAGTACAACCAATCATTATACCAAGTTGAGCCAAATAATTCTCTAAAAAACTTGTCTTCTGAGTCTGAATAAAATCTTGGAGATTTTCTTTGTCTTGAAGAGCAAAAAGCATATGAAGAGCTATTTTTAGAACGTTAAGATACTCTCCATTCACCTGACCATTATCACTTTCTTTCCCCAACCGCATATTCTCTGGATACATCCCCCTCCTTAGTAGAAGAGGTCATTGAAGTTAATATTAGAATTGAGGAGGATCCCGAGATTGTTAAACTAGGGGCAAACCTTATAATGGAATAAAGAGAGGTTCTCATTACTCATCTTAAGGAATTTATATACATTTTTGCCTGGTTTTATGCCGGCATGCCAAGTCTTTATCCAACTTTGGTAGTGCATCACCTTGTTGTTCATCCTAATGCCAAACCTGTGAAGCAGAAACTCCACAAAACAATCCCCAAGCTGGCCTTACTAATCAAAGAAGAGCTCCAAAAGTTTTTGGAATCCATATTCATCTTCCCAATTGATTACTCAGATTGGATCTCCAATATTGTTCATGTGGGCAAACCAAATGGAGGAGTGTGTATCTACATAAACTTTTGAGACATTAAGAAAACCTATCCAAAAGATGAGTTTTCCCTCCAAAACATAAGCATGATTGTGTATTCCATAGCTACTTATGAAATTCTCTCCCTCATATATGGATTCTCTAGTTACAACCAAATCAAAATTATGCCGAAGATCAACATAAGACTACCTTAATCACTCCATGGGGTACCTTATGTTATAAGTCATGCCCTTCATACTGAAAAATGTAGAGGCTACTTACCAAATATCTATGGCTATCATTTTCCATGATATGATACATGACATAGTTGAAGATTATGTCCATGATATTTTAGGAAATCAAAAACATGAGTTGAACATCCAGTAGTCATGCACAAAATATTTGAAAGGCTAAGAGACTATAAAGTCAAGCTAAATCCTAAGAAATGTGTGTTTGGGGTAACATTTGGGAAAATTTTGGGGTTAATTATGTCTCATTATGGCATTGAATTTAATCCAAAAAAGGTAAAATTGATTATTAAGATGCCCCCACCCGAAAACCTAAAGCAACTATGCAAACTCCAAGGAAAATTGCAAGCTATATGTAGATTTATTTTCCAACTAGTAGATAAATGTCACCCCTTTACTCCTCTTTTGATAAAAGAATCCCAATTCAATTGGATTCTAGAATGTTAGAAGGCATTTGATGATCTTAAACAGTATCTTCTAAAACCTCTTGTGCTTACATCACCAGTACTGAAAAAGCCTTTTCTATTCTACATTTCAACTACCCCACATGTTTTAAAATCTCTCTTGGCATAACATGATGAAAATGGTAAAGAAAGAGATATATATTATCTTAGCATGACCTTTGTCTCTTATGAGCTTAACTACATTGATCGAAAAGGTTTGCCTAGTAGTTGTCTTCACTTCCCAGAAGCTTAGGCATTATATACTCAAAAATCAAGTTAAGTTCATTGCCAAAAGTGACCCACTCAAAGACTTGTTGCCAAAATAATCTCTTACAAAATGAATGGCCAAGTGGATTATGTTCCTAAGTGAATTTGATATTGAATATGTGAACCAAAAGGCTATCAAAGGACAAGTATTGGTCAATCAATTAGCTAACACTCGTTTGTCTGACTCATTGCCATTAATAATAGAATTTCCTAATGAGTCAATTATGACCATTACAGAATCTCCACCTTATAAATTATATTTTGATGGATCCTTCACCACTCATGGATTTGGAGTTGGCATCATCCTTTTCACCCCTCATGAAGATCTTATCCCAAAATATTTCGTAATTGTTTTTCCATCTACAAATAATATTGCCAAATATGAAGCATTAATAACAAGTCTCTAATTAGCTACTCAATAGAAATATCCATGCACTTCAAGTTTTTGAGGATTCACAACTCATAATTAAACAAGTTAATAATGAATTCCAAATAAACAATGATAAATTGCTCCCTTACAAGCAGATGGTCAATACTCTGAAAATGAAATTCTAGAGAATATCCTTTGAGCAAATTCCTAGGTTAAATAATAAATATGCAAATGCAATGGCCACTATTGGCTCACTATCACCTCCCCATAAACCTCCCATATCTGAGTAGGTACATGCGATCACATATCACAGTCTTCCTTGGTATCATGATAGCTACACATATCTCCATGGTAACATCCTTCCACCTAATTTTAATCACCACCATCATAAGGCCTTCATCCATAGATCTTCTCACTACAGTATCCTTGGTAACACACTTTATCGATGGGGTTATGATGTAACTTTGCTTAGATGCCTGAACTCAGATGAGGCCCTTTCAGCACTCAAAGATATCCATAATGGCATTTGTGGGGGCCATGCCAGTGGAATGGTCCTAGCCAAGAAGCTCCACTAGATTGGGTATTATTATCCCACCATGGACCACGACGACTGTCAATATGTACAAAAAGGTTTTTAACTTGTCAATAACATGGAAATCTCATCAATGCTCCCTCCCAAGAATTATAATGCATAGTTAGTCCATGGCTCTATTCTACTTAGGGAGTTGACCTCATCGGTAAGATTAATCCCTCATTATTTAATAACCATAAATTCATTATTACTGACACTGATTACTTCACCAAGTGGGTAGAATCCATGCCACTCACTTATGTTATTGGAAAACAAAGTTCAAACTTCATTCTCAATCATATAATTTACCGCTATAGAGTCCCTACCTTAATTATATTTGATAATGGTACATTCTTCAAAAATCAAGATGTCAAAGCCTTATGTCATACATACCATATAAAACACAAAAGGTCTACACTATATTATGTGCAGGGCAATAGTCAAGTTGAGGTCACTAATAAAACTCTCATTAATATTATCAAGAAAATAGTCAATACGGTTGGTCATAATTAGCATCTTCAGCTTTATCATGCCTTATGGTCTTATTGTACCAGTTTCGTACCCCTACAGGTGCCACCCCATACTCCCTTGTCTTTGGAATAGAGGCTATTTTTATAGTTGTGGTCGAACTCCCCTCACTCTAGATATCCCTCAAAGGTATTGTTACTGAATAATCTTATAGGGTTGCTCATCTACAAGAGCTAGAATTATTGGATGAAAAGTGTCAAAGGGCCTTAGATCATATGAGATCCTATCACAATAGGCTATGCAACCAATATAATAAGAAGATCCGAGCTCATGCATTTGAGGTTGGTGAATTAGTCCTTAAGAAAATCAAAATAACTCCAATGCAAACTGAGAGAACAAGGGAAAATTTGAGCCAAATTGGGTGGGTCCTTACGTCATCATGGCCAAGTTTGGGTCTAGAGCATACAAGTTGGCTACTCCAGATGGTCAAGATTTGGATGAACCAATGAATATCATGCATCTAAAAAAAAATTATGCTTAGAGTTATTCCATCCTCTGATCATTCTTTAATATATTCTTTAACTTTTATATAAAAAAATGTGTCCAATGGTGAAAACTAGAGCTTATGGTGCCTTGGATAAGCATGGTGATGAAAATTGGGTTCCCAACATCACTTTTGAGTAACCTCCATCTAAAAATAACCTTAGGTACTTGGAGGCAACATTTTAGCCATCCACACCCATCCATTCATCACCCATCCTCCTTAGCCTTGGTCTCCACATAGTGTACCATGGTGAAGGAAGCGGAAGCTACAAGGAGTGTCATTCCACATCACAAGATAAATTCAATGATTTAATTTGGGGAAGAAGTAAGAAAATTTTAGAGTTATCCCACAGTTTCCATTCCACTCTCTTACTTTTGAAACACCTCTTCACAATCCATTTTTGTTTTCAATTTACTCTCTTGATTACTCTTTCAATGGATATTTCTTAGGCTAGCTTCAACTGATCCCATTCTACACCATCCCATGCTCTACCCTCTACTCCCTTCATCTAGTCACTTGTCATTATTTTCTATTTCATGTCTTCATTTCTACTTAGGGCAAACAAGATATTACACACTCGTGAATGACATAATCAAGGGTTTCTCACCCATTTTCCAAATTGGCCTATTTAATTATCCGAACATCATTAATATATATTTTTACATCTATGAGTTTGTGTAAATTGATTATATTTTGAATAGTCAATAAGTTTTACTTTTTTCTAGTTATGTTGTCATTATTTGTATATATGCATCATGTCATTTTTTTTGGTTTGACATCATGTTACGATGCTACATTGGTTAATCTTACACCAATTTTGCCCCGTGCAAGATGTCCCTTTTTGATATGGATTTTGTGTTGTTAATGCACTTTAGAAAAAATTATACTTTGATTATCATATATCTGGGTTCAACATTACCTCATACTATATTAACATGGTTTTCACAAACTACATGGCTCAATATGTTCTCATTCCATTTTATTCACTCATTGCACTACCAACAACGTATAAACTTAGCCTTATCTCCCTAACCCTCATCCCTTGGGTAGAAGGAACACACTTAAACATATCATGAAACCAAAAACTATTATCACGTTATTCATGATTAAAAAACTATGCACCATAACATTATCTAAACAAATATGATAATACTATATCATAATATAAATATTTGGTTGCTATATTAGTAACCAATACACAACCCACTCAAGCCCCTACATACTTAGATCATGTTGGGCGATAACCCAGTCAATCCTTTTGTACCCACAAGCTAACCACCTCACCTATGTTCCATAGAACCAGCATCTACCAGCTCCCTCCAAGGAAAATACTAGACCAAATGGCCAACTTACCCATAGTAACAACACATGCCAAATGGAGTCAATTACCACACCACCTCCCTCATTCTGCTAGTCACATCATATTTTTTCCCTCATATAGGTTTTGACAGCTCTCGATACCCATGTTGGTCTCCCTTATAAAACAAAGGGATGCCTCCAAGTCTTATAGGGCCTTGGGCACATCTTCTCGCTTGGCACCTTATACATCAAAATCATTGCATCATACATTATGGTTTGGACCTTGACTCTTTCGATTGATATTTCCATAATATAACTTCTAAAAGGTTTATCACTCAATGCAGAGTACGGAAAACTTGCACGTTCACTTCATAGATCTACTCTGATGGCAGCACTGGCCTATCTTGTGACATTATTCAAGTGTTGAACCACCTTCACTTCACCACTTACATGAATAAATGCATAAAAAAATCACTGCACAACATCATCACATCTCCAAATGTTATATAACACCCATACCCTATAATTCATGGTAGTGCCTAATAAGCCCTACCGATTGGATGGGCCCAAAAGCGATCCTTGATCCCTCACCATGGTGTCACAACTCACCTAGTTCCATCAAATCATCTTTTGGTCACCCTCAACATACTTATCCTCGTAAGTTATTACCCCAATAATTACCTTACCAACCATTAAATATCACATCATAATCAGTCCATGACATGATAAGACCCATCCCATTTTTTCCATTATTATCATCATCCATACATTATCTCATCGTTTGACCTTACATTTATATTCCACATAACCATGATTAAAAATAATTACTTAACCATACAACACTTCTACAATAACTTTTATCATCATATATATAGCATCATCATCATCATTTTATATAGAAAAACTATATTTCCCATTATTATCCATAACATCATTTCTTTCATAATTACATACATTTACTCATATTATCCTCTTACTACATATGAGCCCATCTCTATGTTAATGATACACCCTGACTTACATCCCATCCTATGGTGGTGGACTCAATGATGGAACAACTGAATAACTAGATGACTTAGATCCTAATGACCTCTCGAATTGACTGATTACCTTGTATGATGGAGCCCTTTTCCCTATTGGCACCACTTGCTCATACAAGGCTCTCCAATATTGTCTCTCGAGCCATCCTTACCACCTAGGCCATCACGTCTCCTAACCCTAGTACATCTAATAGTATATGAACCATATTTATCTCCATCCCAGCCAGTCATGCCTCTACCTCTCCCTGATCCAATCATGCCTTTAAATACATATCTTCAGCCCATATCTGCTCCATTTGTTCTTGTATCACCACAATTTGTGCCTCCCATCAATTCACCTAATCCAGTAATGATTTTACCCTAGCCAATACATCCGCCATTTGTATATCTCTCCAAACAACTTGACCCTACAAGAGTGACACCTAGCATTGTAATTATATTACCTCCCTTCACATAACTGCTAATCATCTTGGATTATCTACAATACCCATGTTGTTTTCATGTTTTCTCCCATGCCTCCATGGTTGGTATACATTCCTTAACCATTATCCATGTCACTATCTTTGCAACCATCTCGATGCACTTCCTACCACCATCATCACCTCTGGCACTTGCTCTTCCCATCACACAAATACAATTCTAGTCAAATAGTGTCATTACATCTCATGCTTGAACAACTTGCCAACCCTTTCCCAAAAATATGATGTTCCCCATCTATACCCTCTCATCCCAAAGACCCCTATTCCCCTAACGCATTTTTCCAATTGTGTCCTCCTATATCATTGCCCCTCCCTACAACCCCCCTCACCCCCTTGTATCCCCACGCTTGTGTCACTCTTGTTCCCCTTACTCTGACCCTATAGATTTTTCCCTTTCTTTTGCCTGCACAAACCCTTCCCTACAACTCTCTCACTCGATAGTCTTCTCTTGTATAACAAACCTTCATTGTTCCCTCACTCTTCAGCCTCCTCTCCCCATGATTTTCTACTCCCCTTTCCCTATGATGCAATTTTTTAACACCTATACAACCTCTACTCATTCAAGCAACCATTTTTCCCTACCCCCCAAACCCATAAATTTCCTATTCACACCCTGCTATCTTCCCCATTGTGGTTTCTTATTACAAATCCCCCACTTCTTCCCAACCCATAGTTAATAAAACCCTATTTCACCTACAATACACACATAAATGTAAAATAATTCCCATAATAAATTCATACCTAGTTTCTATGCTCACTTTGATGTCGATCCTCCTGCCCAACCTCCTCACCATTCTATGCACCCTAATTTTCTACCATCCATCTAAACCATAACCTGCCTCTCACAACATGCTACACTAATTTGGCCTTTCTCTTTTATTTTCATGCCCCATGTCTATCTTAAACCTTTTATTCTATTTTTATCTTTTTATTAACCGTATCCAATGCTTCTTGAGTGGTAGTTGAGCCTTGACTACTTTTTCCACCAGTAACCATGCCTTCCTCCTCTGGGTCACTGAGCTCGTCACTGACGATGATATCATCAATGCCCTACAAGGATTCCTAGTACAAAGGTATTAGGAAGATAATGTGTACATCTCCTTATAGAGATCTTGAATATGCTCTTCAAACCCTACCATGCTTATCAGTCATCATCCTTGGCACATAGTGATGACAACCTCTTGTACAGCAAACCCCTACAGGTCTCAACTTCACTATAGTCGATAAAACTTGATTCATATTGATGATGACCTTTTACCCAAAAGCCTTTATAGATACTGATAGAGGTCCCCCTCTTAAAACTTGGCTCATAGCAATAATTTCTACCACTTCACTCTTACTACCCCATTTTGTGACCTTGCATTGGCAGCCTGGCAACATTCTTTGCCTCTTCCACAAAAGCCACCTCATTTGTATCACTTCCATTTTTTTAGTGCCTCCCTCTTAGTTTTGCTTCTTATTTATACACCTTTTTCACTTCAAACCTATTATTTCTAATGTCTATGGTATTATTCTTCTCATAACACTCCATTGACCTTGGGTCTTCTCGCACTTCGTAGGCCCCTCAGTCACCTGAGTTGCCTAAGGTCCACTTGACCATCTGTTGACCATTTTTGCCCAACAAGGCAAAAAATCGGTCCCCTTCTTCCCCTGCTGTTCAAGGAAAATTCATTTTTTGATTTTGCACAAGTCCAGGAGTTTCTAAGGACTCTGCAGGTCCATTTTTATGGACTCAATAGGATCAAAAGCAGAAAAGCCCCAAGGAAATTGCCAAAGATGGTGACGTCCCAGAAGCCGTCAACTTTAAGAAGGCAAACTGGTCGTTGTTTTTTAAACGATGACAGGTGCGCGGACGTCAAATTTAAGCCAGAAAAAAGGTCGTTGGTTTTTTAAATGCCCAAGTGCCAACCATGAAAGGAGCCCAAGGAATGCAGTGACCCATCCAAAGATAGCCCGAGGGCCGAAAGAGCCAGAAAGAGACAAGGTAGGGAAAAGACAAAAGTGCCAAGTGTAGGAGCAGGCAGATAGTCTAAGTGACGAAGGGAGGTGCCGATTCAAGAAATTACTCCAGCAGGTGAAACATTGTCTGTGAATTGACCATTAGAAGGTGTGAATGGCCAACCGTGTGACCCGTTTTCTTCATTTCACATTTATGAGCAGGCAAATCGCGTAGGTGCATTCAAGGAGCAATCTCGGTTAATGGGGAAACGGTGTGGCTTGTGTCAAAAAATGCCTGAAGTTAGAGCCAGGGCTGACACAACATTTATGTTTAAGCGGCCTGCTCTTCCCAATGCTCGTAATGCACATGGGTCACTTGTAAAAAGGGTGCCAAAAGGCCTCCTTTCTTCCTCTATATATTAGAGACTTGTCATTTGAGAAAGAATCTTCAACATTTATAAGGCGTAGCCCTAGCAAAATTTCACCTGAATCAATAAATGCATTTTTTACCTCTATCTTGGTTAGATATCTCTGTGTATGTCTTGAGTGTTAGTTTGTGTTTAGTCATTGTTTCTTGATGCTTTCACAGGTTCAACACCAACATACCTGGCATCTACAAGGTGCCATTTCTGCAGCTGACAAGGAGAGTTGTATTTGGAAGTGCAGAAATAAAAGAAATTACTATACAATGTGCATTTCACAGCACCTTTGGTGAATCTCTATTTTTTGTATTTTCCATTAAAGCTTCCCTACCAAGTTTCTTGCAGCCTGGTCCTTCTACCAAGTTTGAAGTGTATGTATGTGTTTGTCTGATTTTAAGTGTGAATGTGAGGTCGGTTTATTTTGGTGCATCACCTCCGTAGAGTAGATTTGTTTACCTGCAATCTTCCTCCCTTTTCATCCCCCCCATTATATATATATATATATATATATATATATATATATATATATATGTTAGCACTTACTAGAACAAATCAGATACATCAAAGGGAGCTAGCCCTTACCTAGAGACTCTCCTCTCCTGCTTCACCGGTCCCACAGGTGAGAGGGGAGTTTCCATTGTTGCGTGTGGAAGGGAGGAGCTCAACCTCCTTGCCCCGGGTGCAATCCATTGCGTCAATAGTTTTTGGCACGCCCGGTGGGACCAACTAAGACAAGTTGTGTCCACAGAGTTGAATAATTTTTGGTGTGTTCTTTGACCAACCAGCCTTTGGAGGCTTTTGCATCAAAATCCAATGGCGACTCTGAGTTAAATCAATTGGTTAAGCAGTTCTGGTACCATACCATTAAGAAACAATATTTTGGTATGTATACCCCCATCATTCAGATCCATGGACCCTATTTTCCTTGGCCAGCATGGCTATGATCCTTACCAGCGTTATGTTGATCCTTATCAGGTTCAATATGGCTAGTCTCAACCCTGCCATAAGTTATATCAGCCTTATGCCTAGTCTTCTCAATATGTCACTTCTCCTACTCAACCCAGTCCATTTGCCAATCAACCCATTTTTGCCTTCAAATGAGCATTGTTTGGATACAAAAAATATGTAATAGATCTTGACACCAGAAGGGGATGTGGCCAAGAAATTCCTAATCATATCATCCATCAAGTGAGGAATACATTGGATCAGGTTAAGAAGGAATGGGCTCCTATTGAAAGAGCCAATTGGCACAGGCTTACAAGTGAGATGTTGGATGTGAGTGGTTTGATTGCATCTTTGGAAGAGAAGCTGAGTATTCATGAGAGGTAGCCTTACCAAGTCTACCAACCTACATACTCGCTGCCCCAAGCATCATATCAGTCATATACAGCCCCTACTTATGAGCCAAGTCAAGCCTGTCAAAGTCCTTTCCCCAATCATGTTGGGGAGAGTTCTGAAACAGCAAATCTTGTGTTTAAGGCTAATCTTGATAGACAAATCAAATTGGCAAACCTTCAGATGCAGCAGTCCATCTTGGCAGCGAGGGAAGTGGAATCTAAATCTTCACTGCCCTCTCACATTGTGGCCCCATCACCCCCAAAGGAGATGCCCAGTCTGAATTGCTTGAGCTGGAATAGAGTGGTTGAGTCATGGAATAGCATGGAGGAGAAAGACATTGTCCAAGAGTGTGAGGTACAAAATGAGGTTAGTCCTTTTCAAGTCCCTCCCACCCTTCCTCAGGAAGCTCCTTGCATTTCATGGCAATCTTCATGCACTCCCCATCTCTATGATGGCTCCCATGAGCTCCAAGAGGTACAAAATGAGGATGATCTGGCCAGGTGGATTGAGGAATTAGAAAAGAAGATGAGACTGCTTGGAGAAAGAGAGATGGAGCTTTCAGACCCTGCAGAGGAGCTGATGCCAAAAAACACCCCTTCCACCAATCCATAAGCTGATTTCAATATTGATGAAGTGTTGGTAAAGTGGAGGGACGAAAACCAAGAAATCTTGACCCAAGGTCTACCCCCTCCTGTTCTGAAGAAAGCCCCCTCTTGTGTGCCAAATCCTTTCTATCAGATGGCACTTGCTCATTCTAACTCATCTGATGCATCAATCGATCCTACCCTCAATCTCGTGTGCCTAGCTTTTCAGCATGCCTCTTTTCAGACAGCTCTTCGTATACATGAGTAGACCCTCCCAAATCTTCCCTAACCTACTCAAGTCTTTCAACATGATCTCCAAATTCTGAGTTGGAAGAAGGAACATCATGAACCAGCTTAGGACCTTGAAGAGGATAAAGTTACTACCTGTTCATAGGAGCAAGATTTCAATCCCAAGATCATGAGTTGGAAGCAAACAGTGGAATCTTGGGGCAGAAAGGAAGAGGAGGAGAAAGGTTTTGCTCAAAACCTTGAAGAAGATGGGGCTGCTCCTGGTCCTGATGATGATTGTGACTTCCAGGAAAGGCTTTTCTAGGAAGATATGGATAGACAGATTGTAGAGTTGGAGTCCAGAGCAGGTCTCCTCAGCGAACGTGTGATGGACGTTTTAGACCAAATAGCAGATTCTATGTCTGAATACACTCCATCCATACACCTCCAAGAAAGCTAGCAGGCCTTCCCTAATATAGATTATGCTTAGTTTATGACTGACAACGGAGACTTCATGAGTACGGATGAAGAGGAGATCACCTTAGGTGACATGGAGGAACATGGACAATCTCTTATTCATGTTTTGAATGATTCATTTGAAGTCATTGAGGCAGGCTACACTGTTCTTCAAGGAGGCTATGAGCTAGATAAGAGTGGAGAAGGCAGCATTGGGGTTCAAACAAGCATGCAAAGAGGTTGTAGTTTTTCAGATTTATTACTTCAGGAGGTTAGTGAATCTGAAGATATCTTCTTTGAAATCATCAAGGAAGATGGTCATACCATGGAACCCAAGCATGAGGCAGAAGAGAACAAGCCAGTCAATGATGCATATCAAGGGGCTTATGGTGATGAACCGGCAGCAATTGATTTCTTGATGAGATACAGCAGCCTGAAGAACCAACAGGAAGCAAGCTTCCAAGAAAAAACAGAGTACGTATATGTTGGAAGCATGTTTGAATCTCCACTCAGATACAAGCCAACTCAGGTGGCAGGCAAGAGGAGCAGGCCACCAGCTCTCCTTTCTATCCAGCCACTTGGTTGGCACCATAAGTTTCCTCACCAGGGAGGGGACTTACGAAGTTTTCCCTTTGATCCAGGAGGGAGGCAAACATTCCTAGTTAGCTGTATATAGTAGTTTGTTTTTTAGTTTTTTTTTCTGCTTTCCCTAATTGCAGTTTGCACATGTGTTTTTAGCCTTGTGTGTGTTTCCCTTTGTGTGTGGGGTAAAAAGCTTCATGTTTGATTCTTGGATCTTGTGGGGCTGTTGCTGATTTTTGTTCAAGCTACATCTAACTCTGTGCCTAATGGACTACAAGGCAACTGGTCTTTAAGCATAGCAGGCATGCTCTCCCTGGGAGTCACCAATTTGTTGACCATTTTTGCCCAACAGGGCAAAAAATTGGTCCCCTTCTTCCCCTATTGTTCAAGGCCAATTCATTTTTTGATTTTGCACAAGTCCAAGAGTTTCTAAGGACTTTGCAGGTCCATTTCTACGGACTCAGCAGGATCAAAAGCAGAAAAGCCCGAAGGAAATTGCCAAAGACGATGACGTCCCGGAAGCCGTCAACTTTAAGAAGGTGAACTATCCATTATTTTTTAAACAATGACGGGTGTGCAGATGTCAAATTTAATCCAACAAAAAGGCCGTTGGTTTTTTAAATGCCCAAGTGCCAACCATGAAAGGAGCCCAAGGAATGCAACAACCCGCCCAGAGATAGCCCGAGGGCCGAAAGAGCCAGAAAGAGACAAGGTAGGGAAAAGACAAAAGTGCCAAGTGTAGGAGCAGGTAGATAGTCTAAGTGACGAAGGGAGGTGTCGATTCAAGAAATTACTCCAGCAGGTGAAACAGTGTCTACGAATTGACCATTAGAAGGTGCGAACGGCCAACTATGCAACCTGTTTTCTTCATTTCACATTTATGAGCAAACAAATCGCGTAGGTGCATTCAAGGAGCAATCTCGGTTAATGGGGAAATGATGTAGCCTGTGTCAAAAAATGCCTGAAGTTAGACCCAGGGCCGACACAGCATTTATGTTTAAGTGGCCTGCTCTTTCCAATGCTCATAAGGCACATGGGCCACTTGTAAAAAGGGCACCAAAAGGCCTCCTTTCTTCTTCTATATATTGGAGACTTGTCATTTGAGAAAGAATCTTCAACATTTGTAAGGCGTAGCCCTGGCAAAATTTCACCTGAATCAATAAATGTATTTTTTACCTCTATCTTGGTTAGATATCTCTGTGTATGTCTTGAGTGTTAGTTTGTGTTTAGTCATTGTTTCTTGATGCTTTCACAGGTTCAACACCAACATACCTGGTGTCTAAAAGGTGCCATTTCTGCAGCTGACAAGGAGAGCTGTATTTGGAAGTGCAGAAACAGAAGAAATTACTATACAGTGTGCATTTCACAGCACCTTTGGTGAATCTCTATTTTTTGTATTTTTTCATTAAAGCCTCCCTGCCAAGTTTCTTGCAGCCTGGTCCTTCTGCCAAGTTTGAAGTGTATGTATGTGTTTGTCTTATTTTAAGTGTGAATGTAAGAAGGTCGGTTTATTTTGGTGCATCACCTCCTTAGAGTAGATTTGTTTTCTTGCAATCTTCCTCCCTTTTCATCCCCCCATTATATATATATATATATACATACATATATATATATACATACATATATATATATATATATATATGTATATATATATATATATATATATATATATCCATACATATATATATACACATATATATATATATATATTTATATATATACATATATATATATATACATACATATATGTATATATGTATATGTGTATATATATATATATATATATATATATAATGGGGGGATGAAAAGGGAGGAAGATTGCAAGAAAACAAATCTACTCTAAGGAGGTGATGCACCAAAATAAACCGACCTTCTTACATTCACACTTAAAATAAGACAAACACATACATACACTTCAAACTTGGCAGAAGGACCAGGCTGCAAGAAACTTGGCAGGGAGGCTTTAATGAAAAAATACAGAAAATAGAGATTCACCAAAGGTGCTGTGAAATGCACACTGTATAGTAATTTCTTCTGTTTCTGCACTTCCAAATACAGCTCTCCTTGTCAGCTGCAGAAATGGCACCTTTTAGACACCAGGTATGTTGGTGTTGAACCTGTGAAAGCATCAAGAAATAATGACTAAACACAAACTAACACTCAAGACATACACAGAGATATCTAACCAAGATAGAGGTAAAAAATGCATTTATTGATTCAGGTGAAATTTTGCCAGGGCTACGCCTTACAAATGTTGAAGATTCTTTCTCAAATGACAAGTCTCCAATATATAGAAGAAGAAAGGAGGCCTTTTGGTGCCCTTTTTACAAGTGGCCCATGTGCCTTACGAGCATTGGAAAGAGCAGGCCACTTAAACATAAATGCTGTGTCGGCCCTGGCTCTAACTTCAGGCATTTTTTGACACAGGCTACATCATTTCCCCATTAATCGAGATTGCTCCTTGAATGCACCTACGCGATTTGTTTGCTCATAAATGTGAAATGAAGAAAACAGGTTGCACAGTTGGCCGTTCGCACCTTCTAATGGTCAATTCGTAGACATTGTTTCACCTGCTGGAGTAATTTCTTGAATCGACACCTCCCTTCGTCACTTAGACTATCTACCTGCTCCTACACTTGGCACTTTTGTCTTTTCCCTACCTTGTCTCTTTCTGGCTCTTTCGGCCCTCGGGCTATCTCTGGGCGGGTCGCTGCATTCCTTGGGCTCCTTTCATGGTTGGCGCTTGGGCATTTAAAAAACCAACGGCCTTTTTGTTGGATTAAATTTGACATCTGCACACCCGTCATTGTTTAAAAAATAATGGATAGTTCACCTTCTTAAAGTTGACGGCTTCCGGGACGTCATCGTCTTTGGCAATTTCCTTCGGGCTTTTCTGCTTTTGATCCTGCTGAGTCCGTAGAAATGGACCTGCAAAGTCCTTAGAAACTCTTGGACTTGTGCAAAATCAAAAAATGAATTGGCCTTGAACAATAGTATATATATATATATTAGCACTTACTGGAACAAATCAGATGCATCAAAGGGAGTTAGCCCTTACCTAGAGACTCTCCCCTCCTGCTTCACCGATCCCACAGGCAAGAGGGGAGTTTCCATTGTTGCGTGTGGAAGGCAGGGGCTCAACCTCCTTGCCCCAGGTGCAATCCACTGCATCAACACCATCATCATGTCATCATCAAGTCCCCCATCTTCCATCATTTCACCTCCTCTCCTACTCAATCTTGAGCTAAAATGACACTCGATTATCCTCATTTCAATACCCTCAGTTCTCCCAAGTATGTGTGATTACATAAGATACATTAAAATCTTGTGGCTCTCTTTGTCACTCTTTAGTTACGATTGATTCCCCTTGGGGATGTGTTGATAATCATGATACCATCATTTCTGCTCTTTGTACATCTATCTTTCCCAGGGGCATCATCAATACCATTTGATTGTAGCTCATCTATTCACAACACTTCACCTCATCTACCCCTATTTTTACATC
Source organism: Torreya grandis (assembly GCA_037957365.1). NCBI lineage: Eukaryota > Viridiplantae > Streptophyta > Pinopsida > Cupressales > Taxaceae > Torreya > Torreya grandis. The sequence goes on from JARHVA010001130.1 coordinate 1,226,635, forward strand.
TAATTCCTCTATTTCCTCCATTCCTCATCTAGTCTCATGTTCCTTACATCATTCTTCCCCTTTTGGGAGAACTACATTGGTCTGAAGTCTCTTTAGATTATACGCAGCACTTGGTCACCCATGGTGCCTAACGACAACTCGACTGCATTAACCAATCCTTCCCTTTCATCTCTTGGTCACTCGATCACATTATTTTTCCTCTATCCACTACTCCTTACTCTCGCTTGACACATGCTATGAGCTACACCCATCATTAAAATTATCAAATCATTATCTTATTTTGGCATGATACTCTCCCAGCATGCATCCTTACTTGGGATACGTTGATAGCTCATGGATTTCATCATTCTATCCCATAGCTCTCCTTGGCATACGTCCTTACCTAGGATACCGAAAGGGTCATCAACACTCTTTAGCTAAGATCTCTCCAAGAGACCATTATCACAGCGATGAGTACTTCAACATTGCACACAAAAGGCAAATCATGTATTATTCAGAAAAGTATGTAGAATACAATAGAGATCCCTTGCTTAAGTAGGCAAGGCAAAACAAGAAACTAACCTAACTAAGCAATGTGGGATAAATCTTCATATAAGACAAAACCAGGAAAAATATGAAAATCCTAACTAGAACCTAGCAAGAATGAGAAATATACTCTAATAGATACGTAAAAATATTGTGGCCTAATTCATCAATTTGTTTGGTTTTTGGTTCTCCCTTGCATGCATTCTTGTTTTGGCTACGTCAAAAATATTACGACCCATTCATCACATTCAAGATTGCAGCTCCCCCTTGCATTCATCCTTACTTGGGATATGTCAAAAGCTTGTAGCCTTATTATCTTATCATCATCCTATTATGATTGGTTCTCATTTTAGACATGTCAACAACTGTGACTTCATCATCTTCACTCCCTGTGTATATCTTTGCCAAGGGCATTGTCAATTTATATCTCACTACTCATGTCGATTTCATCTTCTTCATCGTTGATCTCACATCTAGCATTCCCTTGTCTATTCGTACACCCCACCCATATTTATTTCTTTTGAGTGGCCATCTGTCTTATTCCTCTCCACATGTCTCCTTGAGGGGGCATCATGTGTCTACTAATTTACTAACACCCATCCATGATCGTCTTTCTTCTTTGAAACACCATTACTCCATTCAATCACAATGCCCTTTCAAAGAGAGAAAATATATATGCATCTAATTTTGCTCACTAAATTAATTAGTTTAATTATGCCGAATATCATATTCATCTGATCTAATTAACACCTTATCCATATGTCCCATATTAACATCACCTAATTAATTAATTTATCACAACTACATAAATATCCCCTCCACATATTCGTATTTCTTAATATTCTAATTTCTAACTCACCTCACTTTCTAATCACATGCCTCCAAAACAAAGTCTAGAGATTTCCAATCTCTATAACTTTCTCCATTTTAGAACCCTTTTCAAATTTGGAGGGAAATTTCCCCTCCATTTCCTTCCAAACACCTCTATAAATGCAATATGACCCAAGCATTTAAGGCATCTAGATTTGGAATGAATCTATGTTGTTAAGATCATCTTCCAACTAGTCATTAGCATTATAATATTGAGTGTGCTTTGCAATCCTACATCCCATTTCAGGTTTTTAATTTGTCGATTCGGTCTTCCAGCGGCATTACAGAGTCTTGAAAAGGAGATCAAAAAGAAGCTAGATGATGGTAAGATTGTTTCAATTCCTTGATTGATTACCTATTTTTTTTAATTTTTTTTACATTTGATTATTATCTTTAGTTTGGATTGGTTAAGAGTTATTTTTAATCCATTCTATCCAAAATTTTGGTGATACAGTTGCTACAGTAAAAAAAAGACCGTCATAATAGTCTAGGAAAAGTAGTTTTTTTCCTATTTTTGGATTGTTCAAGTGTTAAAAAAAAATGATAGAGAATGAAAATGGTGGGGCAGACCATATCCAATTGAAATTTTTAAAAAACTATCATATAATTCTTTTTTTTAGTGCTCTTGACCTATATACAGGCTTGCTAGGGTTTGAAGGACAAAAATCACTATAACTTGAAATTTAAGCCTTCAAAATTAGTGAAACCTTCTATGAAGCTGAGAGAGGATAGTTGTGAAGTGTTTTAATTGGTTTCAAGGTGGTTTTACATCTTTATAGAAAGATATTTAGAATTTACAGTCTACAAGCCTAAAATCTAGGCTTAGAAAAGCATGTTTTGTGTTTTCTTGTGTTTTCAAAGTTGGAAGAAGGTACGAATGAATATGTTGAATTGAGATAACATCAAGTAAATGTGATAAAGTATTTTATATAAATAAGACTCCTTGTTTTATCTCAAGTTTCTATAAGTAAGGTCAAGAAGGCTTGTAGGCCTAATCTTTCTCATAAATAAATTGTAATTTTGATTCTTCTTTCTTTTCCTTCACCATCAACGTCTTTGTCCCCATGGTCCTAAAAACCTTGTAATTTTGTGTCTCCACCACAATAATTAGGATGGAATTTGCATTCCCCTTAAATATAGTATGGGGGATACAATGGGCACCAACATCAAGGATGGGCTTCTCCTCAAAGATAGAGGATATCAAGGACACTAATGAGGGGGATATCAAGGAGGTAATAACGATAACAAATAATATGAAAAACATGGAATACAACCTATTGTTTTCTACATGTGTAGTGACTACAATCATATCACACAAAATTATCCTTGTAATCCATAATGACAAATTTTGTATAGAGGCCAAGGAAGTGGAGGAAAAGAGACCAACAAATGAAAGAAACCAGCCAAGGTTGTGGTGGAGAAAAGAAGTAAATCTTTGGATGATATTTATCTGTTTTGTGGACATGAAGTTTAGACAGCTCATGACTTGAGTAGTTGAGCTTGAATTTATTTTGTGATTGAAAAGATTGTTGACCACATGAGAGTAAATGTTGCATGTAAGCAATTGTGTGGAATTGCAGCAATGCATTGGAAGAATCTCTAAGTGAGGAAACAAAAAAAAGGTAAAAGGAAAATTTGTGAATAGTAAAAAATGATTTCCAAGATGATGGAGCATTTTGTACACCCAAAATTACAGCTGGGATGGTTGACGAAGCTTCATGTGAAGAGGCTTGAGAGTGGATGTAAGAAGCATATTGCAAAGAGGGGAAATAAGAATGGGGACTTATCATGTGAACATCCAAAGACTACTTTGAGAAGTAGCAAGGAGGTGCATAGGTGCACCAAAGAGCAGTTTATTATGGAAGGCAACACAAAGGTGAGGTTTTTATATATAGAGCCTAGTTATGATTTTTAGAACAATTGTGTGTATGTGAGCTATGAGTAGCCCATAGAGCATGAATTCTTTGTGAAGAATGATGGAGAGGTGATAGTAGTTGAAGTATAAGATGGAGACCCATTGTGTGATGATGGGCAAGAGTTTGTGAAGTCCCATGAGTGGGCAAATGTTGATTTGTCATTAATTCATGATGACAATGAGCTTGTCAATTTTATTTTGGATGGTAGAAGAGTTGAGGATAATCAAGGAATGATAGAATTGAATGAAAATTATAGCCATGTAGAGTTGTAGATGAGTAAATATTGCATCCATGTAGAGTTGCAGGTGGATGAAAGTTACAACCATGTAGAATTGCAGGAGAGTGAAAAAAGCAACCATATAGAGTTGCAAGTTTCCATGGTGGAAGTGTTAGATGTAGAAGTTGTGCAAGTGCACACAAGGAGATGATTGTGAAGGATCAGCCATGTGAAAGAGATGAAGTCAAAGATGTTGGGGTGCATAAAACAACCATGAGTGTTATTGAGAAAGGGACATTGGCAACCCATAGTGAAAGTGAATATCTTGAGCAGCATGTTAGCGTGGAAGAGGAGTTGGACATGTCCTTGAGGCATGATGGAGTGGTTGATGAGATATTTGAGGGAGATTTTATTTCCCATAATGTGTTTGTGCAATGTGTAGGTCCAGGTATAAATCAAGTGGTGAAGAAAAGGACTAAATGTGGTGCAGTCCAGCATGCTCATATGTATGAGAGACGGAGTGAAGAATTTGTCCAAGAAATGGATGCATAAATATTAATACATGAGTTAGTTCGTGTTGATGTTCCAACCAATGTGGAGTGTCTTCAAATTGATATGGAGACAAGAGAGTGTTTTAGAGTATGGGAGCATGATTGTTCTCAAGAGGGTGTGAAGGTAAATGTTCATTTGTAGTAGTATGTGAAAGGAGAGTTGTCCTAAGAATAGTTGAATGATGGTGAAGGCTTTGAAAAACCAAAGTTTGACATGGAGCAAGCTTGTAGCATGGTAAGGGATGAGAAAGTACAACTAAGTTTGAGATCAGCCATAGTATGTGTGAAGGAACCTGATGTTGTAAGTATGAAGAGTGAGTTTATTGAGCTCACCAATTGGAAGGAGGAGTTGATAATATGTATGGTAGAGGAAACATGTGAAGAGGATGCAGATGTTGTAGCAAAGATGGAGAGATTGTTTGCTATAGCAATGCAAAAAATGAAGGATGAGAAGGCAAGGATTATCCTTGAAGTGATATTAGATGTTATGGGTTATTATTTGGATGCCCTAGTGTATGTTGATTCAATTATGTTGAGATAAGAGATGATAGATAAAATTGCAGACATGAGTGAGCAGCTGCAAATAGGGATAAGTGATGTTGTGAGTAATCCAACAGGTGGTTCGACAAGGGTGAACAAAGCCAAGAGGGATTTAGGAGAAGGTGGTCGTCTATGGTGGGTTTGATCCCACATGAGAGAATGTGATGCATGAAAAAACATCTTATTGGTGGTGGGCATTTGAGAGTAGGTTTCAACCCACAAGTGAGTTGAATGAACATTGGTTATGCCTTTGGTAGAGGATGGATTATGGTGGGTGCAATCCCACAAAGGAGAGAAATGATAATGGGTCAAATCCCACAAAGGAAAGAGATTGTGGTGAGTCAAATACCACAAGGAGAAGGAGAAAGAGTAGAAATGTGAAAAGAAGAAAAGAAAAACCAACATGTAGGATTAAGACATGGTGTAAAAAAAGAACATCAAGTTGAAGTACTTGGTTTATTGGAAGGGGATGCCATGGTCATTATGCCTCATGACCAAAAAAGTAACTTTACTACTTATCCTATCTATGTGAGCAAGAGCTCACATTTTATAAACCTTGAGTTTCTAATGTAAGAGCATCCCAAGGTTCATGCAATATTATATCAACCAAAAATAGAGCGTGGTGTATTTTTTGTGTATTTTTGGTTGTTGTGTTGTTTGTGTGAGTTTTTTTACCTCTTCGAATGATGTTGCAAAAGTATTTTTTATTGCAAAAAGATGCAGATATATTTGACTATTATTGTTAGTTTGCAAGGACTGTGTAGTCACAAACACTTATTTGAAATTATTCTTCAACTGTGGTATGAACTCGTTGATGAAATTTTGTAGGTTCATAGCATATGACACCTAAAACATCTCTACCAATTTTCAGACCATTTAGAGTTAAATTAGAGACATACCAATTATTATACTAACAAGAGGTTTCTTCACTTGCAATTATGTTATATAATGAATTGGATGTTTAAACTTGGTGGTATCTTATTAAATGACATTTACAACCTCTGTACAAAATTTCAAACCATTTGGAACTAGCGTAGAGACAAACCAACTGTTACACTATCAGGGGGTTTCTTCACTTACGGTTATGTTGTAGAATGAATTGGATGTTGAAACTTGGTGGTGGCTTAGCGCATGGCACTTAAAGCCTCTACACAAAATTTTAGAGCATTTGGAGTTACCTCGAAAGAGTTGTGGTTGTTTCTTTTGGGTTATGTCTATGTCACTAGGCAGAAGGATCATGACCTTGCAATTTAGCTGCATTAAGAATTGGCTTACCAAATTTGGAGAGGTTCATAAAATGTAATATACAATATATGTTTCAAAATTCAACTCAATTGCATAAGTGAAGCAAAAGTTATGATAGTTCTTGTAAATTGTTGTTTTGCTAAATGCATTTACCCTATCTATAGAAGGTTTATGGTTGTTTGATATAGCTTCGGCAAGAGTTAAGTTACCAAATTTAGATATGTTTCACATAATATAGTCTATAATGTGTTTTCCAAATTTAAATTCAATTGAATAAGTGAAGGCAAAGTTATGATAGTTTTTGTAAGTGTCACTCAACAATAAAATGTCTCTGTATAACCTAACGATTTACTACCTTGCGATAGATTTGTGGTAAGAATTAGGTTACCAAATTTAGTGGGTTTCTAAATAATGTAGTCATATTGTTAGATTTAAAATTTCAGATCATTTGGTTGTACTGCATTAAATTTGCGAGAGTTTTAGTAACTTTCATGGCCCTGGAAATGCCATTGACGTAGTATGCAAGGTTGTTCTTCAGCGCGGGTGACCTGCATTAATCTGTGGTAATTAAAATTTGGAGAGGTGATGAAAAAAGTTGTCTATGAGATGTGTTTCAAATTTCATATCCAGTGGATTGATGACATGTGAGTTATAGTGGTTTTTTTAAATGTCATTCAACCTAAAACGTTCCTGAACAGTTCTGACACTTTGATGTGGATCTTCAAAATTGAAGGTCACTTGACTATTGTACATTATGTGGAGGTCATAAGTTTGTAGAGACGTGTGAGTTTGTGTGTGTGTTTGAAAACAAGATTTGTATTCTACTGAGTAAAATGCATTAATATAATATATGTTGTGTGACAATCAATTATTTGATGAAATGTGTTTGCGTGTCTATGAATGTTGAAATCCCTGCAAAACGGGAGATAAAGGCAAACCTTAGATGGCTCCCCTCTATTCGTACTTGCATCAATAGTATTTTGATCTCCTTCGAGGATATATAGGAAGAAGTTTGATCAAACTATTTCAAAACATTTTTTTTATAATCTCACTTGAACTCTTATTAGCGTTTTGTATACTTTTTTAAACATTAGTTGTATATGTATTCCATTTTAGCTTCCAATCTTGATAAAATTTTTGTTAGGTATAAAATAGCTAGATGAAGATATAAATGCATAATTAACACTTACATATTCTAAATTATTTGGATATGTGAATTGATTTTCCAATGATGTGATCTTTGAATTGAAATACTAATTTTTCTTTTACAACTTTTCTATTATCCTTCCCATAGTGACTATTTGATCTTGAAAGGTTTTACAAGCATAAACTATAGGTAATTCTAATAAGATATGCATACAAACACCATCAAGAGGAGATATGAGAGGTGTATGGAGATGAAACATGTTGGTTACCTTCATATGTCACTATAGAGTGGGCAACCTTACCTCTTAAGATAGTGATAGCATGGACCTGGTTAGAGTCAAAGTAGTTATCACCATCTTGAGGAGGGTCGATAAAGGTTAACAGAGACATAAAAAGTGTATTAGATTAAGTGCAACATTAATTTTAGTATACCTTAATGTATTTCAATTGATAGCATAATTATGAAATACATTGAATATTTATATCTAACATCATGCAATTTGAACAATTATTGTTTGAATTAAAAAATATATACCAGAAGTAACCTACAACCATTATCTGGTGTGCAAAATAAAAACTAACTACTACAAAAGATCTGTTAGGTATTTTTGAAATTTTAAAAAGTTTTATGAAAAAAACTGATAAATACACAAAACTCAGAAATTAATTTGAAAATAGGTACACCATCCATTCTCCAAGCAAAATTTATTAAAAATAATAAATTGTAAAATCTGAAAACTCCATACAATATTTTAACGAACAAAAATATGTTTCTAATTTTATCAATACGACTAATAAAAACATCTAATAATTTTGAAAATACAGTTGTTATGGATTAAATATGAGTCGAAGAAAGAAATATAAGCCACAAACCTAAGAAAGGAAAATCCTAATAGAAAAACGAGGTTGAAACCTTGGGGCAAAGAATAAAACTGATGATTTGCACAAAGGACAAAGGGAAATCAGAGATGAGATTTAAACCCCTAAGAAAAAAAATGAAATCTTAGAAAAAAATGTTGAAACCCTAAGGGAACCTAGCGTTTGACAATGGTAAAACAAAAACACGGGTTCCCCAATATGTTTTATCAAAATTCGGATTAGAGAAATGAATTTAATCTAATTTAGACAAATTGCATAAAATTCAGATGTATAATTTAAGCATTTCATTCGAAACTTTTAAAAATATGCTAAAAGGGAAAAGTACCAAAATTTTTTGACTTAGTTGGAAATCAAACAATGCAACACTGTGACTCTGACTATGTAATCGACTAGATAGTTGAGTAAGATCGTTGTGAATCAAGAACAAAGCTTCACTTTATCTTTGGAGGTCGCACTATTTGGACTGGGTCACACCGCACTAGTGTATGTAGGGCACACCAACATCTAATAGGGTTTTTGCCCTCTATGTAAAATCTGTCAAGGGCATTGTTGTATGTTAATCATGTATATGCATTTTGTGTTGCTCAATATCTCGTGGAAGCCACTGTGTAGCCTTTTTTTAACTTGGAACCCTAGCTCAATAGGGAATGAGGTATAAATTGAATAAATGAGAAAAAAGAGTTGATGGTTAAAGTTGTGTTTGACCTCAACACCACATATATTGAGTGTTGTCTACATACCAATACTTCGAATATCAAAGTTCATGTAGTTTAATCATGCTACAGTGGTGTGTGAGAAATATTGATGTGATGCTAAATGTTGGTGCAATCTTAGTGTATTTAAATATTTCAACAATGACTTGTGACATTGGAAGGTGTATGTAAACTTAGCTTGGGGCTACTTGAGTTATATAGACTCAGAATTGGAAAAACTGTGTTTTTTCCTCAATGTACAGTTAGAATAATTATAGCATTTGTAATATGAGAGCCTCTTTCCATCTAGTGAACAAATGAATAGGAATTATGCTTATATAGTGTGGTCTTTTAGGGAATTCCTCAAATGAGACTAGTGAAATGTGCAACATCGTGTTAAGTGAATTTGAATTTGAGAAATTAACCATTATTTGGCAGGGGATGCGAGTGGTTGAATCAAACACTACTGACAAGTGGGATAGGCCTAAAAGAGTGGCCTTGTTGAGGAACAACCGCAGCCAAGCTATAAGTGTGGATCAATCCAAGGATGAGCTTAAGTTGTTTGCAATGAAAAATAAGAATATTTTGTATCAGTGTTGCTTAAGGGTAAGCGTCATTTGCATAGAAGTAGAAGGATAGTGGCTTAGAGCATGGATTTGAGCATGAGCTAAATATGTAAAAGGATTGATCATAAGTGCATTGTTTTAGTATTAAATATTAATTTTAGTGACTACAGTTGCACTCGCCCTTGCCTCTTGATTGTCGATCTCATTCTAAATACTTGTGCATACTTCCTTGATGATAACATATATATTGGGACCTTTCATACTAACATGCACAAAGTTCTAAGTGAAGTTTTAAGTTGTTTGGAATGCTCCTCTTTTGTCTTCCAATTTTTTGTCCCTTAGCTTGATTAATTGTCTTTCGTTCCATCTTCTTGTGTCTACCCATTGGCTTTTTCTGTGTGATCTAACTACCTCTCGTACAAATTACAAACATGCAAAAATAGTAGAAAACAATTCTTAAAAAAAAAACCTTTATCTATGTCAATTGATACATATCATGCTTATCTACCTATTTTATCCTCGTATTCATCTATTATCAAGCTTTAGACCCTGATCATCCACTTTATGAGCATCCTTGTCTCTATTTTGAGCATTTATTGTTTCTGATACAAAATCAACAACCCACAGTTTCCATCCCTATGGAATTATCGACCCGCAAATTTTGTCCCCTACCTTTTTGCAAGTCCTTTTGCATTACCCTAATTTCTTGTTCATTGTATTTTGCTTAGCACATTATTCCATGGTCATCAACTGCATGTCTTGTCCTAGATAACCTTGTGTGGGGGGAGGAGGACAGGCGTGGGGGTGGGCTAAAACTTAGGGTGGTTCTCTATTCAACTCACTTGAATATCACTCAATAGTATACATAATCATTTCATAGTCATTTATCGAGTGACATTCAAGTGAGTCGAACAAAGAACCTTCCCATTGATCAAATCTATTACCATGCTTGTGAGGGAGCCTACACATTGATTCGACAAAGCATCTATATCACTTCAAAACTAGTGTCATCATCAACTTGTATCAAAAGAGAGTTTAAGGGAATATCATGTAGTTGTATTGATTTTCCTAAGGTGAGGTGGAGACTTTCTCTCATTTACACTTCACTTTCATGCACAAGGGAACTACATTGATTCTAATTCCAAGTATATGATATATGTAATTGCAACTCCTTAAGAGGTACTCTAAGTCAACTAACTTGCACACACTTGTTTTGTTGTTATATTTGAGGGTTAGGTCAAGGAATGAAAGAGAAGACAAAACAACACAGAATCCCTATCAATTCCAACAACAATTGCACAACCCTACTCGACATCAACTTGCACACCAGCCCAAAGAATTGCATAATCAAAAACATAGCAGAGGACATATTCGATGGCAAGGTACAAAATCAGCAACATGTGGTGCAAATTTGGTGGCCTGCCGATTATGTGTCGTACAAATTTAGCACATCACCAATTTTGTCCCAGTGATAGTCAATGGTCAAATTTTACACAAAGCGGTCCAATCCCTTGCAAACTCATATTCACCTAGCAACAATTAAGTACGTCAAATTCCAATCCTCTATCCTTTCATTATTCTTACATGCTTTAATAATTTGTTTTTTCTGTTTGTTCTTTTTTTTTCCCATGAGATAGATCAAATTACTATTTTAGATTGTATTATCTTAGATCTAGCTTGCGCCCTAATTTTAACTAATTGTGCATAGTTAATTTGTCATTGTGCACAAAATAGTTAAAACAAGAGTGTTTGGAATGAAACATAATCTATTGAAACCAATGAACTTTGTCCAACAACAACAGTACAACGACCAACCTAAAAGGTGCAAGAAAATTTGGAGAAATCACCAATAAAAAATGCATCTCAAAAAAAGGTGAATTTGGCATTGATGAGTGCAATGGTTCATCTCAAAAAAAGGTGAATTTGGCATTGATGAATGCAATGGTTCATTTATCAGAAACAACCTATATCAACAGAGCATTGTAGTGAAATAAATGGACTAAAGCAACACTAGCAAAACATGATGCTCTAATGCATAATCAAACTTGGGAGCTTATTAATCTAACAGCTGGAAAACACCTCATTGGAAGGAAATGGGTGTTTCATTCAAAATATAGGGTAGATGGAACCATTGGCATAGACAAAGCACGCTTGGTTGTAAAAGGCTACTCTCAAAAAGAAGGAATTGACTCACAAGAGACTTTTGCACGAACAACAAAGATGAAAACTATTAGATTTGTGTGCTCACATGTGACATGGCACATCTACTAGATGGATGTGGAGTGCATTTATGAATGGGGGCCTCTAAGGGGAAGTGTACATTTACCACCCAGCTATATTCAAAGTTCAAGGAAAAGAGCCTAAGGTGTGTTTGACTGATTTGTATGGGTTGAAGCAAGCACCTTTTGCATGGCACATCAAGACCAATGAACACCTATTAACATATATTTTGTTTAAGCCTTTCAAATTAAAACTTGTACATCTAAAGGGAATATGGAGGGATTGTCATCTTGATTGTGTATGTTGATGATCTTGTTATCACTGGGAGCAATATGGAGTTGATTTTAGAGGTGAAGCAGAATTCAAATAAGTCATTCATGATGACAAATCTTGGATTACTGCACTATTGCCTTGACCTAGAGGTGTGGAAAACAAAGAATTGTCGTTTTGCTTCTCAGACAAAGTTGATTGAAAAATTCAGGGTAACCAATAGCAAAACAATTGTTACACCCACAGAACCTCAATTGCAACTTTCCATATACGATACATCAGTAAAGGTAAATGAATCCCTCTACCAAAAATTGAATGGAAGCCTCATTTATCTTACAAATACCTGACCCGATATAGGGTATTTTGTGAATTCCCTCTCCAAGTTCATGACAGAGCCTACACAAACACACTGAAAGGCAGCTAAAATGGTATTGGATATGTGCTTGGTACTCTGGACTTTGGAGTGGTGTACAAGAAGAATGATAACTTTTGCTTGATTGTTACTCAAATGCATATTGGGCAGGCTCCATTGACGATCACAAGTCAATAACTAGGTATGTTTTCAACATGGGCTCTGGAGCAGTTTCCTAGGTGAGTAAAAGCTGAGGAATATTATCATTTCTTCCGCTGAAGTGTAGTACAAGGAAACACAAGGAGTCATGAAGCAATCTAGCTTCATAGAATCCTAAGTGATAGATATGCCCTCCAATCAATCAACAACAATGCATTGTGATAAGCAATGTTTAAAAGATGTTGAAGAATCTTGTTATGCATGACCTATCCAAACACGTCGAGGTCATTGCCACTTCATCAGAGAAAGGCACAAAATAATGAAATACAGATGCAGTTCATTCCAACTCAAGGGCAACTTTCGGATGGACTTATAAAGTCTCATATCAAATTTGCATGGTTTAAGACTGGAATCATTGTAACACAATGTACACAAATTAGATATTCATGGAGGTGTTATAAATATTGTAGAATGTCTATTTTTTTAGTAATTATTTTAGTTAACTGATAGAAGGTGGTCAGTTTGGGAGCAGTTAGGGTCTGGGTTGTCCTTTATACCAACCCTGACGGATTTTGTAAACTTTATATACATTTGATTGGAATAGAATCGTAATCCTTTATCATTCCAATATTTTTTCATTGTTTTATTTATGTCCATCCATCTCTCTTCTCAATGGTAAATTTCAGAAACCTTAAGCATCACGATACTCTGATTACATCAACTTTAAATTCATTGCATGCAGAGGTAATTCAGTTGATGAAACATGTGAATATCACCTGTTACATAATTAAAGTGCATGCTAATGCCAATATCATCCTTTAATATACACAATGCTCAGAGCTACAACTTTAATCCTATATATTTGATCCGAATCCAAACATTCTTCCTTAGTCATCAACTAAGCTCTTGTGCAACAATAAAGTTTTTCGGTACATAAATTGGTTGCGGCTATACAGAGTTTAGAAACTGAATATCCATGACAAACAATTTTTATACAATCACTGATCCTTGGCTTTCGCAATTTAACATTCAGACATCATGTGCTAACCATCCTACACTGCACCCGATACTGGCATATTTTGTTTAATATACTTCTCCTTGGGTAAGGTTTTGTATAACTTCACTCTAAATGCAGCCTGCACAATTGTTTAAGGAAAAGAGGACAAGTGAATCCACACTTAGTGGAATATAAATCATAGAAAACAGATTTAAGTAAGGGAATAGTAAGTACCTGCTTGTCTCTTCCAAACTCAATAACATTACCAGGGTGTATCCTGACAGGAAATTTTGGAGGAACACGGTATCTCCTACCCTCCTCACTGAAGAAAAATAATGACAATTGAGTGGGCCGGAGTGTGAAAATATTCTACACAATTAGTCATGCTATCTTTTATGTTTCAAACTTACTCGGTGATCCAGGTACCATGTAGACTGCCTAAGTCACTCAGGAAGAATGCATTTTCTTTGCATGCAATGGAAGCATGTCTATCAGAAACCTGTTCAGTCTATGAGCTAACTAATCAGCCATTCATAACATTACATCTCTCAGTTGATGAAATGCTGCTGCCCCATAATACCGGGAACAACATAGAACTAATATTGTGCTATGAAAAATCCACTTGATTGATGACAAGATTTACCACTCAATCAAACATGATACCAAAATAGGAACCGCAGCATTGACAGTCAAATCGCAATTGAATTTAGAACTTAAAATAGAAGCAAAGAACAGCTTACAAAGAAAATACAGAAAATGAATGCAGGTATACTGCAGTTGTGTTTTTTGTAAATCTGTTGTTTCTAACTAATTTTTAGATTTTGAAGGATTTGCATAATTCAAAGAGCAGGGCACGATGAACTGACCTGTGGGTATGGTAGTACTGCCGGCACACCTTCTGAACGTGCACATTGAGTGCTTCTGACCAAAGGAAACATAAATCCTATTTTATTAACTTAGAAAATATTATAAGATTGCCTCTACAATTCATTAATTGATCAAATAGTTATACTTCAAATTCCATTTTTCCACTTTGCTTTCAGAGTGGATTTTGGGCATACCCAATGATAGTAGGCTTATTCTCATCTCTGCTCAATTGAATAGCTCCAGAAGCACAAGATACACAAGAAGGCATTTGGTCCTCTGCATGTACAAGACACCAACTAGAATAAATTGAACCCACCAAGTCAGTAAAAAACAAGGTAAAATAAAAATGATTGAACTCAAAAGTCTCAAAACTTGCATGTATGCCTTATGATCATATTACATTATCTAACAAATTGAAGAAACATACTCTGCATCAATAGCACGTTCCATTGCATCATCATCCATAAACCATCGTTGTAGTTCACTGCTTGCCTGGAAATCAAAACAACAAAGATGTGTGAGGATTGGAGCAATTGATGCTAGTGGTAATGGCAAGTTCACTGAATGTGGAGAAAAAAATAAATAATCCATGCAAAAACAATTTAAGCAACTGAATGCAGATATTAAACTTGATATTTCAAAAGCAATGCAGAAGCAGCATAACACCAACTTACTTTATCAGAAAGTCTGCAACTAGGTGCCCACCCTTCCAGCTTTGAGCTGCATTAGAGACATTTCGTTACTAGAAAGGTGAATGGGCAAGTGTACAAAACTTAAAAACAAAGAGATTCCATTCAAGCAATGAGTTACTATTAGATTAATTAGCTAATAAGTACACCAACCGTACACCAATGAATGGTTGTTGTATTTGCTTCATCCATCTGTTGTGGAGTTGCTACATGGATGTGAGGTTTGTTATGGTGTTTTGTGGCTATATATTGAATATAATGTATGGCTTGATCATAAAACTTATATGGTATCAGAACCTGATCAATTACTGTGAGTTTGACTACAGTCTATTGCTGCTCCTGGTATATTGTTAGGCTTGGTCTTTTGCTCACAAAACATGAAGTATGAAATCGTGAAGTGCAACAGCATACAGTGCAGTATTATACTGAGGCGACATTTTCTGTAAGGACTTTGCCATGAGGACTGAAGCGTGAAAGTGTTTGGTGCAACAGAGGGAGAGGGCATGAAGACTGATTTTGACGCAGCAAAGCACTCAGACGCGTGGCACAGCAGAGAAGAGAAACCTGCTAAAGAGTGTGTCTGACTGTCACGTGTCTATGGGGTAGGCAAAGCAGAGGTGGGCTCTCTATGGCATGGGGCTGATCTGAAGCACAACGAAGCGTGACTGTTTTCCTGCACATATAGCACAGCCAAACCTTGAAAAAAGGTGCAACAATGAATCCGTATGGTGCATCTAGAGGAGCAAAAGTGTGGGCATGATCTGTACCTATTTGGCACAGCCTGAAGCAAGTAGACGGCATGGTGGAAGGGGGTGCTACCATAGAGTGGCCGCAGCAGCACAGTTAAAGGTTTTAATTTTAACATATAATTTTAAAACCATATAAATTTAGGGCAACTAAAAGTCTATTTAATTAGTTTTTATTTATTATTTTTTAAATTTATGCAATCTATAAACTTTATAAATGTTAAATATTTACTAAAATCTACCCAGGAAAAGAATTAATTCAATAACTTCTGATTGAGGAGGTAGTAAAAATTTACTTGATAGTTTGGTCTGAATATATGCAGTTTGTCAGATTTAATGGTTTCTTGTGAGCTAGGTGGTCTAAGTCTGTGGTTAAGGCTAAAAAACAACAGTTTCTCTTGCTCAAGTCTCAAAAGTTGACCAGTAAGAATTATAGTTTGCAGTGTCATACAATACTAACTATCTGCAAGTATAGAGATCTTGACTAAATTGTGTTAAACAAAGAATTTTGACCTGCTAATCCCAAAGACTACGATAAAAAGCATAAAGAAGATCTAATATTTATAAAATTTTCAACTGCAGACACATTAATGCCAGAAGTAAGGAATGCCATTATAGCTTCTGTATTGTGGACAAATCTCAAAACCAAGTCTCTAGCTTCAGAAGCTAGACAGGCATTGTATTTGAAAAATCTTTTGTTTTCTACAAAGTTGCAGGAAGGAGGATCAATCTGTGAATACTTGTTGCAACCAAAGGATCTTAGTGATCAGTTATCTGCTATTGAGAAACTAGTAGATGATCAGGGTATGGGAGCTTTGGTCTTGCATAGCTTCTCATCGTCTTTTGATTCATTTGTTGAATTCCTACATTTGATTGCAGGGACCAAAGAGCTTGATTTAGATTAGTTATCAACTCTTCTTTTGCAAAACAAACGGAAGCAAAATCAGACAGAAGCATCAACATCATTCAATACAAACAGTGCATTCAATGCATGGTTCAAAGGTAAAGGTAGACAACATAATGCTAATAGCTCGTCAAATGATTCTTTAAGGCAATAATACATCAAGGAGGTCACAATGGAAATGTTTTTGTTGTAAAGACCCTGGACATTTTAAGAAAGATTGTCGAAGGCACATTATGATTTGGCAAGCAGTCAAAAGAGATTGCAACACGCAAATCATGTTGAAGAAGATGAATAAGAGGCAACAAACAATTTACATTTGTGGCATCTCAGAACCAATCAACTTAGTCTACAACCTGGTATTTTGATTGCTCCCAAAACTAAACATGTCACAAAGACTAGCATGTAAATTTCATCGAAATAAAGAGTAGTCGTCAATTTGTTTCTTTAGGTGATGGTCGGACTCACTAGGTAGATGATGTGAAGATGTTCTTGTGATATTGAACAATATTGTAAGTTATACTTTTGAGAATTTTCAATATGTTCTTGACATGAATTTTTAAAAAAATGTCTATTAGTTAGATAACTAAGAATCCTACTCTCTATGTAAAATTTGCATGAAGTAAATGTATAATCACTACCCTTCATGATAACAAGGCGATTGTTGTTGGTATTAGTGACAAGGGATCATATAAGCTAATTGACTCCAAAATAGCAAATGCATATGCACTAGCAATGGTAGAAAATACGAGTGTACTTTGCCATGATAAGTATGAACATCTAAATTATCAATATTGGTCTCTACATATCAAGACTAACATGGTTGATGGACTTCCATCTATTTAGGCAAGTCCGAATGTATGCACAATTTGTTAAAAAAAAGGAGTCGATAACCATTTGATATTGATAAAGTGTGGCGCACTAAAGGAGTCTTGGACCTAGGATGTGCTAATATGCAGAGTCCAACAAAGACATCTACAGTGCTTGGAGCAAAATATTTTTTACTACTAGCTGATGATTTTTTAAGGAAAATGTGTGTTTATTTTCTGAATAATAAGTCAGACTGTTTTTCTAATTTTGTAGCATGAAAGACTTTGGCAGAGAAACAAACAAGTAAACGGTTCAAAGATCTTAAGATCTAATAATTGAGACGAATTCATCTCAAAACAGTTTAAGGAATTCTGCAAGAAGGAATGTGTACATGGGCAGTATATTACTTCGTATACTCCATAACAAAATGGAGTCGTGGAAAGGAGAAATAGGATAGTTATGAAGATTGCAAGATGCATGGTGCACGACCAGAATTACCATATTGATACCGAGCAAAATTTGTTAATACCTTAACAGAAATCCTTTAAAGCTTTGCAGGATGTCACTCCCAAGAAAGTATGGTCAGGCAGAAAATCTTCTGTAAGTCACTTTCATAGCAAAATATGTATGTTTGTTGGTTATAGTAAGCAGTCAAAAGCATACAAACTATTAGATGTCTCTACGAACAAAATTGTGGTTAGTATCAATGTATATAACAAGATACCTTTCTTCTCAAATAATGGTAAATCTCCAAATATAAATGTATGGGTAGATGTTGCTGATAATTCTCGAACAAATTCTGGTGTTGAAATTAAATGAGGCTCAGAACCAAAAACAATAGAGGAAACAAGTTCTAGGGGTGGAGCTAGTGAAGTATAGAATGATTCTAAGTGTTCAAAGCCAAATCAGATAGGCTAGCAAAGGAGACCGAATTGGTATTATACCACGATGATGGATGTTTGAGAGGGTGAATTTCCATAGGCAATGGAAGATTGATCTACAAGATTGGGAAAGCAATTGGTGCAAAGTGGTGAGAAGGTAAATTTTGCTTTTACTTTTGTTGTTACGTTGGCATTTCAGCCTAGCACATTTGAAAAGGCCAAAAGAAACCCTAAGTAGAAAGCTTCCATAAAGGTGGAATTCGATGACTTGATGAAAAACAAGATTTGGGTGTTGTCAAAATTACTCCAAGGGAATAAATCCATTGGTTGTAAATGGATTTAAAAAGTCAAGTGTAAGCCAAATGATTCTTTGGACAAGTACAAATTTTGCCGTGTCACTAACAAATATGCACAAGAGGAAGGTGTTGACTATGAAGAGACCTTTGCCCCTACTATAAAGATGACAACTCTTCAGCTGATTATCTCCATCGTTGCTCATTTTGGATGGAAAGTATATCAAATGGATATTAAAAGACCTTCTTGAACAGAGAATTGGATAGACAGGTTTACATGGTTCAGCTGGAAGGATTCCAAGTTCACCAGAAAGAACATTTTGGTTTTTCAATTGGTTAAGTCTTAAGTCCTTGTATGGACTTAAGCATGCTCCTCGAGCCTAGTATTTCAAAATAGATCGGTATCTTATAGAATTTGGATTCAAAAAAACTATTTTGAAGTTTAAATCTTTGTACAAATCAATGGTGAATAGTGATCCCTATTGCTATGTCAATGATCTTGCATCAACAAAAACAAAGCAATATAGTTCAACGGGTGTGTAATCACCTAAAAGTGGTATTTGGATGCTAAGAGTGTTGCTTGAGATAGTCTATTCCTAGCTTAAACCTAGACCTATCCTAGAGCCTTTACCACACTTTTCCAGCCATTGTGTAGACCACAGGTATCTTCTGTCAGTCCAAACACAGTCCCAGAACAGCATTCCCAGATCCCAACCCAGTGTGCCCAACAGTGTATTAGTTGGACACTAGCGCCATATTAATGACACCGAAATCACATGGCGCTAGTGTCCCCAACTTGGCGCTAGTGTCCCTTGCCCTAACTCTCTTGAATGGATACATTTTCAAACGTGTGCCCCTCTTAAGGTTGACCTAAGTACATTTTATCATCTGCACAAGCTACAGATCTCTATAAATACAAGACTATTTGACCTCTATTCACTCTATGCAAAAGCCTATCCAAATAAGAAACATGTTGAACAAAATTAAGGTATTTGACCCTATTCTGCCCTACTTTTGCATAGTACCATCTACAGCTGCCCTAAGCCCAGATTTCAAAGATTTCAAAGCTCAAGCACACTCAAGGCATTCAAGACCACTCTCATTCTAGCATTCACTTGCACTTGCACCAAGCACTAGGTGGGAGAACTACATCGGACATGATCCCTCGGAATATTGGTATATAAGCAACTCTCTTCGCAGCGAGGTGTTGAGGATGTTCATCCTATCCTACTAACGAACACACATTTTCAGCTCATGCCATACTTGCAAGGAGGATTAGGGTTTGCACACTAAATCGGGTTTTCCAAGCACAATACAAAGTTCCAAATTTCATGTGCACAGGAACATGACCCAAAAACACAGGCACAGGTGCTCCTAGAAAATAAGAACAATCCTACAAAGATGACACTAGTGCCACTTTGAGGACACTACAGCAGTATGGCGCTATTGTCCAAGTGGGGCGCTACTGTCCACTGAGCAATCAAACCTAGGGACCTTGTTGACGACACTCAAACCTATTCAGAACTTAGTTTTTAGAACCCATATCTTCCGTGACAGTCACCTTCCAAATAAGTCTCTATTTATGCATATATATTACTATTTTTAAAAGTCAAAAGTCAAAATCCATAACAAATCAGTGGTTAATTATTGCATATTATTTGACTAATTTAGACATCTCAACCCTTTAATCTAACTTAGAAATTTACACTAGTAAAACCCTAAAATATTAAATCATTTGGTGACCCTGACTTACTTCAAATATTGCTCCAAACCCTAGTTTGCATTTTTCAAAAATTGTGCACTAAATTAGGGTTGCATACTTCTGATTTTTTTAGACAACCTAGCTAATTAAATCAATTTCATATTAAGGTTTCAATTTATTTAAACATAATTTAAATTTTTGCACAACCCTAGTTCAACAAAACCCTAACCCTAAATAACCCTAGGGTTTACATTTCCAAAACTCAGATTTCAGATCCATATTTTTTCTTATTTGTATTGCATATAATCATGATCATAATGACTGAAGAAATTTATCATTTCTTGTTGCAAAGTCTAATACTTTCATTTGCATGATTGTTCCCTTTAATTCGGAATGAACTTAGAAAAGACAAACACATGTATAGATGATGCTTTGTATCAATTGCAATATATGTCATATCTCATAACATGTTATCTTTCTCCTGTGTGGAATTCCATTAACAAGCAAACATGTACACAAAAAATTTAGCACATAAGCTAACTATGTTTCAGGGTGCAATGTCATATCTTTTCTAGAGGAAAGAATCTCCTCCTCATCTCCATGATGGTGATAGTTATTTTCCCTCTAACTAGGTCCATGTTATCATACTTCCACGAGATGAAGCAGACTATACCAATGTCACTATTCCCCATACTCAGCGTATTCACACCTCCTCCCTATAAGGTGTGTGCCTACATGTTCAAACAGAAACAACTAGGGTTTGTACTTGTGATACCCTTTGTGATCAAATTATCAGTATGAACAAGATAATTGCAGGTTTACAAAATCAAAATCAACTATTATATGAAAATATTACAACATTGGACAATCAATTTACAAGACAAAGGCCTCTAGGGCACAATAGTGTAAATCATATATATATATATATAGTCAATTTATGGCAAACAATGTTACATATCAAAATACGAAATCACAACAAAGTACATCTACAACTAGTGATTCAAAAAGCATTCAAAGGTCAAATAAGAGTTCAAGTGAAACACTAAGGGAAATGATTAAAGCTAAATTTATCAACCTACCTCCTCTACACCCAATGAGATCTAAATATTTTTGTGCATATCATAGAATGCATGGGCATCACACAGATTCATGTTTAGCATTGAAAATAAAAATACAATAGATAATGGATACAGATGACTCACACAGTGACACATTATCCACACAACATACAATGACACATCTACAAATTCAAAAAGGGTCAAATTCAGAAACAATACAAAAATGCTTACCAAAGCATAACTCATAAAACAAGGTTCAAAAAGTACAATCAAAGCCAAAAACAGTACAATAAGCACAGATAAATCAAGCAAATCTACCTCTCCAAAATGAGATTCAACATTCAATATGGTATAATTTTGGTCACAAATATCTACAACAATTTGATTATCATGGTCAAGGTTTGGGCAAGTAAGCCCAAAACATCACTTCTATTCTAGCAGTTGATAATATTGGTCAATAGGGTTTGGGATTTACCAAACATCCTATGGCACTCAGTCACAGATACAGTTTATCAAGGCCAAACATCCATATACATAGGACATCATACAGAAAGAGCAAGATATTAAGTTGCAAAGTCAAAATCATGCTACACATTCTCAAAACAAATTTTCTAGCAAAAGAGCCTCCACAACACCATATGTCTACAATAAGCACAATTTCAAAGGGCAAAGTCGCAATCAATCTTCCAAAGCACAATTCAAAAAGGTCAACTCCACAGTTATTATGATTCTGATGATGAACAATACTCAAATTCCTACTGCAACAACATTCAACTATAGCACAACATTCACACTGCACGAGAGCTTAAGTTTTTATTTTTGACACAGGTCACAATGATAATGAGTCTCCCATGAAAATCATTGGTTAGTATGGTTCCTACCCTTGTACATACTTTCTTCTCTCTCACTCCTTGTACATAGTTTATTTTTATTTATTTGTACATAGTTTCTACGCAAAAAACACAAAAACAGTATAACATGTCAAAATACAAAAACATTCAAATATTACTCAAAAAACACAAAATTTACAGATTGTATGCATTGTTATGTTTACATTTCTACTACTTGCCAGATATTACATATTGCTAGCTATCTTAGTATAGTCGGTTTTATCATACATAGATATTTCACTTGTTCTTGTCGAGTGCTTACAGATCACATATAGGACTTTGGTCCACTACACTTATCCAGAGTTGCTATCATCTACCCACTGGGGACATATACACCGATCCAGGGTTATTCATTTGATACATCTGCCCACTCGGAGGCATCTTCTACACAGTTGCTACTACCAGGTTCTATCCTTACATACTATACATTCCAATTTATGCATTGATATATCTTGATATTGATCATTGCTACTCATAGCTAAGATTTTTGCCGACTATCACTAATTTAGACTTAGCGTATGTATATCTTAGCATTTACATAGATTTGTACCACACAATTATACATACTTTCATTTCTAGTTTTCCTAGATTAGACTTGATTGTGTTTCCTATGCTTCTTCCATCTTCAAGGGCATTTGAATATGCCACTGCTCTTTGGCTCTATGCCACTTCTATGTTTGTATGCTTTGGACATGTGCCCATGTCCCTTATGTGTGCTTTCCTGATTGTATGTGCAGACATTTGAACATGTCCTATGTGGCTCTAAGCCAAATTGCTTGTTGTTTGCGTATGTGGACATTTGAACATGTCCTTGTATGTCTTCATTCTCAAATTTAGTGACATGTGCCCCTGTCCCTTGTATTGTGGCCCCTTGGCCTACTTTTGTGTTCCTCATGTGTTTTATATGTATGTTTCCTTGTATGCATCTTCACCATGACACTTGTCTTTGCTTTTTATACACACCAGTTTTCGATGCCATGAGGGACCTCATGCATCTACCCTTCCTACTTGGGTGCCGCGATTGACATCATGCCCCATCCCCCTAGGTAGCTACTCAGATTTGTTGTTATACACATTGATTACATCTATATTGACATCCTTGTGCAATGCTAGATTACAACATACATCTTACATTACCTACTTATGCTCAAATTCTTTTACATTCTGATGTTATGTTTGTACATTGTATTGGAATATTACATATATGCTTTGGCCAACACATTTTGCAGAGTTGCTTCTTTTGAGAACAGTTCTTACATAGGTTCCACAACTTCCCTCAAAAGAGGGGGCATTCACAGGGGTTTGTCACAGAGATCAGGGTCCTACTTTGCTATTCACAAATTATTTCCAACACATAGGCTCAATTTTAGAAAGCAATTCAGCCACCCAAATTTCAGACTAGACAGACATTAGTGCCTAGATTGGGACACTAGCGCCACACGGTGCTATTGTCCACTACATGGCACTATTGTCCAGTGGCCCTAACTTCAGGGCAATCCAAATTAGCCAGAACAATACACCAAATATAGTACGGATTTGCATAGGTATAGTCACAGATTTGACAATTATGTTCAGATACACTCATTTCAGCTCAGATTCATATCAATTGCTCAAATTTGGGGCATCGCGTGCGGCATGATCACTCCCACATTCAATTTAGATACACAAATTCAATTATTACATACTCAGTCCAGAATTAGTATACTCAAATATCAGATTTGGGGCATGTGCGCAGCAGCAAATTTCCATATGCTCAATTACACACAAGTTGATCAGATGGAACGGCAAACTCCATGTCATTCTCTACGTTGTATACACTTGCTATCATATTCCAAGGTATCACCAGTTTCATGCCTTACTCCATCTATAGTGGTTGGCATTCCCGAGTGGCCTAGAGCCACCTAATGTACCCGAGTGGCCACTGAGCCAACATACACAGTTAGATATACCCAGTTAGATACTTTCAGCACTTTGCGCAGTTCAATTTCAAATGCATCTACTTCACACGGGTGGTTAATGATGGAGTCATGGCCTATTTGAGTTCCTGAGCCACCCACATGAGAGGGTCAGACACACTTACAGTCTTATCCAAGCTATTCACAAATGATGATCCACCGAGCAGGGGTGGGCAATGATAGAGTCAAAACTAGATTGAGTTCTTGAGCCACCCATATGAGGATTGAGCAAACTATCAGCTCGGTCCAAGATATTCAATGATTTGATCACTAATACACTCACACAAGTTGTCACCAAGTTCATGCATTGGTACACATATCCAACGAGGTGTATTCGTTCATTTTCTCTCTCTTTACTCAGCTTTACTCAATTACTTTATTCAACATAGTCTTTTGCTTTTGATAATCTCTTAATGACTGATTTTTGCATGTTTCATTGCAAGTCATTGCTTTGGATCATGTTTCACATACGCAGGCCCAAATTCATATACTCAGACTCAGCTACACAGGCTTCACTTCCTAGGTAAGTCTAGGTACACTTCTTTTTCCTTTATACTAGTCATTTTGCTCTGCTAATTTATAGCATAAAGGGAGGGTAAATGTAATCACCTAAAAATGGTAGTTGGATGCTAAGAGTGTTGCTTGAGATAGCATATTCTTAACTGAGCCCTAGACCTATCCTAGAGCCTTTACCACACTTTTTCAGCCATTGTGCAAACCACAAACATCTTCTGTCAGCGCAAACACAATTCCAGAACAACATTCTCAGATCCCAACCCAATGCGCCCAACAGTCTGTCAGTTGAACACTAGTGCTACATTAAGGACACTGAAACCACATGGCACTAGTGTCCTTTGCCCTGACTCTCCTGAACAGATACATTTTCAAATGTGTGCCCCTCCTAAGGTTGGCCTAAGTACATTTTATCATCCGCATAAGCTACAAAACTCTAGAAATACAAGACTATTTGATCTCTATTCACTAGCTGAAAAATAGATGCAAAAACCTATCCAAATATGAAACAAGTTGAACAAAATTAAGATATTTGATCCATACTCTGCCCTAATTCTACATACTACCATCTATAGCTGCCCTAAGCCCATATTTAAAAGATTCCAAAGCTCAATCGCATTCAAGGCAATCAAGACCACTCTCATTCTAGCATTCACTTGCACTTGCACCAAGCACTAGATGGGAGAACTACATCGGGCTTGATCCCTCCTTGGAGTATTGGTATGTAGGCAACTCTTTTCACAGCGGAGTGTTGAGGATGTCCAACCTATCCTACTAACGAATACATATTTTCAGCGCATGCCATACTTGCAAAGAGGATTAGGGTTTGCACCATAGATCAGATTTTTCAAGCACAATATAGAGTTCCGGATTTCGTGCGCACAAGAACAAGACCCAAAAACACAAGTGCAGGTGCTCCTAGAAAATAAGAACAGTCTTGCAAAGAGGACACTAGCGCCACTTTCAGGACACTACAGCAGTATGGCGCTACTATCATGGTGGGGCGCTATTGTCCAGTGAGCAATTAGACCCAAGGACCCTATTGATGACACTTAGACTTGTCTAGAACCCAATTTTCAGAACCCAGATCTTCCGCGATAGTCACTTTCCAGATAAGTCTCTATTCATGCATATTTATTATTGTTTTTAGAAAGTCAAAAGAAGTCAAAATCCATAACAAATTAGTAGTTAATTATTGCATATTATTTGACTGATTTAGACATCTCAGCGCTTTAATCTAGCTTAGGATTTACACTTGTAAAACTCTGAAAGATTAAATTAGGGTGAAATCTAATATTTGTTTTGTTTTTGAAATGACACATCTAGGCCTACTTCATTATTGTTTAGGTGTATAATTTTGGCAATCTGATCATATTATTTTTGAATCACAAACCAAGTATGCCAAAGCTTTTTTAGAAAAGAATTGAATGACTAAATATAATCCTACATCTACACCTATGGAAGTTGGGATAAAGCTCTCATCTTACATTGATTCGTTGTCGGTCAATCAGTCAGTGTATTGGCAATTGGTAGATAGTTTGATTTATCTTACTAATACTCGACCAATCTTATGTTTTTCAGTAAGTTGTCTTTCTTGATTCATGTCTAAGCCTTAAGAGTGTCAACCGTTTATTATGAAAACATGTATTTTTATCACTGACATTGTTTTGTTAGTAATGTGTTGGCATTTAATTAGTGATGTAGCAAGACTCTTACTTATGTTGGTTGTGATGGTTGGGTTAATCGAAAATCATTGGGTCTTGTACTTCAAATAGCATATTGTATGTTGGGGTAGTTGTGCTTGTATGAGGTCCTCCCTATAATGTGCGAATTGTATTGAGAGTTAACCTTTATGAATACAAGTTGTTATTGTTCGGAATTTGGACACTATACTTTGCCATGGTATGTTATGCAATTACTTTTCTTTGTGTTGTTATTGATTGTGTTGTATCTCAGTAGAAATTAATCATTCTACATTTGGCATCATTGCTTTAACGAACGTCGGGTCAAGTTAAATTTGGTTCACAAATCTTTATGTCAAACATAAGTGTGAAACACAACAACAAAAGATATTACAACAATACAAAGTGCATGCACAGGGTAGGATGACCAATAACAATCTTCTCTCTTTATAAACTAGGATACAAATGAAGGTCATAACAATAGAGCCTATGCATACTTAAGACGGTACAGCAACAGTGTTGTAGGTGTCGTAGATCTAGCAAAGAGCAAAAACACTCAATGCCAAGGGTATAAAGTTCCAAAACTTATGCCTAAGATATGGGGTGTGGTTCTAACTAGAACCCAAAGTAAATTAATGATGTAACCATGGTGACAAAGAGGTGTATCAAGGATATAATAAGGATACCACATTCAAGGAACTAAAGAACAAAGGTAACCTATATCCAAAATGGTTGCAAACACTAAATTAAGTCATAAATAAGTGGTGTCATGGTCAACCAATGGGTTGTTTATGCAATATAAGGTGATAAATGGCAACCCTAAAAACCCTATAGCTATACAAGCTTATTCGGTATAATGAGGACCTAAGCAAGGACAAACAACATAAATCTACCATAACAATAAACAATGCAGAGTTGTCTACTAAGTAAATAAAAGAAAGAGAATAAAGATAAAGATCTTTACCTTTGGGTGACTCATCGGTACATCAATCTCCCCCTTGGCTCTAGTGACATTTTGCAAGAGATGTAGAATGAAGAGCTCAAATGGCAAGATAAAGACCTAGGTATCCTTAATTGGGAACTTCAAAGACCAAGTGTACCTCCTCGATTCGATTTATTCTATTAAGCTTCAAAGACCTTATGCAAGACTTGACCTCCAAGAATAAGACTTTAACATCTAACTCCTCATTTTACTACTTAAGGGCAAAAATGCAAGCACAAGCGGAGCAAATGAGTGTTGTGTGTTTAGAATGATAAATATGACCTGTATATACGGCTCCAAACCTAGAAATATCCCTAAACTCTAAGCCCACAATATCAACCAGGCCGATATGGTTAGAAAGGTAGTCGAATGACTCTCAATTGTATCGGCCAAACCAATACAATACAGGTATAACTAAGCATGAAACAAACTATGTTAGCGAAGATGGCTAACAAAATTGGAAAGAAAGTAGATGGAGAGGTAAGATGGAAAGAGACTCATAGGAGGGTAGATTGATAGTAATGAAGATATGACAAAATAATATGCAAACGTCTCTCGCAAAGTATCACGAACCAATCCCACCCAATTCCTAATGCACTCCTTAGAACATGCATTTATGAAGATTGACGAGCTGGCAAGCCCCTACATGAGAAAATGTTAGTAAAGTATTAAAGATGAAAAATATCAAGTGTATACTTGTGCCCCACCCAAAGTTCATAATGTGTCATAATAGTGTGATTTGGGAAAGATCCATAGCAATATAAAAAAACGTAGCAAAAAATGTTAAAAGAACTATTGATAAATGAATAACTGAAAGTAACATATACATACTTTGATTTACCTTTCCGCATAAATGATGCAAGAAAATACCATAATCTCGATCATGGTGGGCATAGTAACTGCATTTGGAAACCCTAAATATCCAATGGATAAAATTGGAATAGAAACAATGCACACATACATAGGATAGTAAATGGAGGTAATTGAAACTCTCAGGAGTGATTGTAAACCCTGAAAAAAATGGCAAGCCAAGATTGATAAGGCTAAATTAGAACCTAAAGATCCAAGGAAGCAGATAATAACAAGGGGAAATCGGAAAGCCATCATGTAGGGGCTTATACAGAACCCAAAAAAACAAGAAAAATAGCAATGGGATGAACGGCCTGCAAAAAGGGGTGAAACAACATCGAATGGCTTGCAAAAAATGAATAGAAGGTTCAAGATCCCAAACATAACAAAGAGAAATCCTAGAAAGATGAGGCAATGACCAAGAGAGAATCTCCCAACAACTCAAAGATGCAACTTCTATTCAAAAATGAAAATACTAAGTGTGTCATAATGCTAACATGTTTAGAAGCATTGAAAATTAAGAAATAAAAAAGATGGGAGATTTAGAATGAACCTTCCTATCAAGGGGAAATAATGGAGGGAGAGAAGAGAGGGAGTCACCAAGGCACAGTGCACAAGACACAAGACACTTGATTTTTACCAAAAACAAGACACCAAAATCATGTTGGCAAGACTAAGAGTTTTCAACATCGATAGTTGTAGAGAAGCCTACCTAGCAAGTGTAAGCTTGGGATAACTAATGAAGTATAAACATCATCCCATAAAGGCTAGTATGCACGAAAAATAAAAGGATCCTAACTTTCCACAACGTGTCCCCTGCTCCTCAAGACCCCCTTATAGAGCCATCGGTCTACTGTGAGAATTATGTATTGACGTGATAAAGTAGGTGGCATTAAAATGTATATATGAGAGACACCTCCTACCCCAGTCTACTCGCCTACTGCACCCCAAGGGACCTTGGCTCTATCATGAGGCCAACTATGGAGTTTGAGCTTCGACTAGAATATGGAGTGTGCCAAGAACAAGATCACGTCATTTGTTGTGATCTGAATTCTAAGATTTTATTTTGCCTTTTAATATTGTCTTTTTTTAAAATATGGCTTTTGACTCTTTTGTTTTTTTCTAATTTCCTCCATTCAAGTTTGGAAAAACCAACCATGGATGTTAAAGATGGCTAAAACAAAAGAGTCTACATCTAGCCAGTAAGAGAGCATGACGCCTAGATACTTCTAGACTTGCACCTTAGAAAAGAGTGCAATCTCGAAACCAACCTCTCTGAGCCCAAAAGGAGACAAAAAATAGGAAGATTGTGGAAGTGAGCATAGAATGATTGGGGTGCCCCAATTGCAAAAAATGTATATAAAGGAAGATGGTACAATGATAGGTTGAGACATCATACGAGAGGGTAAAATGTGGATGATAACATGTAGATAGACTGCAATAGTTTTATCACAAGAGAATATGACAGATGCTAAGTGACAAAACACCACTCTTTACTATTAGCTTATCTTTCTAAGAAGGCACCTAGCTAAGGTTGGAAGCATAAGCAAGTTAAGGAAAGTGAATAATGATGGGCATTTGTGAGGATGGTCTAGTTGATTCCTCAAGTCTTACCGTGCAACTTACAAACTAAAAAGGCCAAGGGGAACAAGTTAAAGCTATGACACATGAAAAAACATCAAAACCCACAAAGGTGTAATAATGATAAATTATAACAAAAAATTGCAAAGGAACAATGGTCCTAACTGATACAATTGGGTGGGATAGGAAAAATTGTATTGGCACATTCTAGGTCATGGTCAGTGCAATTAAATATTATAGAATTCAAATTTAGAATAATATTGGTACATGCAATGCAATTGTTCTGTTAAGAAGGAAACATTAGAACTATATCAACACATTGTGTCATGGTCAGTGCAGTTATGTGTAACAGGAAATAGAATTATAACTATATCAGCACATTCTATGTCATGGTCGGTGTAGTTATTTGTAACATTAAGGTGATTTATAACTATATCGGCACATTCTATAGTATGGCCGGTGTAGTTGCTTGTAATAGCAATGTAATTTAGAACTATATCGACAAATTCTATGTCCTGGCCAGTGTAGTTTGTAACTGGTTGTAACTGAAAGGTATTACCGGCCTATACAGTCGGATTGAGTTGAGTGTAATAGAATGGCATTGGAATGGCCGATACAGTTAGAAATTAGTGATTATGTAGATTTGGATGATTTAGAAGAGTTTACTGAAAGTGGACCTGTAGGATAGGTATGAATGATTCTATAAGTTGTAGGGTAAGAATCAATATGACCTATAATGCATTTTGGAATAGGCGTTTGAGCTATATGCTCTTCATAAGTTGAGTGGTTAACAAAAGTTGGTTGTATACGATAAGCTTGAATGTGAGCTGCAGTTTGATTATTTATCTACCTAAAATTTTCCAAGGGTGGAATAGAGGGTGGGTTTGAATCAATGAAATCATCCTCACTATCACTTGAATTCGAGTTAGGGTTGCTAGAAATGGGAAAATCGTACGAGAGATTTTTTGTCCATGTTATAATAGTTATCAATAGGAGGATCTTCTTCTTCACCCCAAGAATAAGGATCATCAAGGTGATAGATGGAATATCACTATAAATCATGACAGATAGGAAAATCATCATGGGGATTTTCATCAATGCTAAAAATGTCATCAATGGGAATATTTGGTATTATGCTATGGTCTTCACCTTTGTCATAAAAATCATCATCATAGATGGGAAAATCATTATATTGATTCTCAACCATGTTAGAAGTATAAGAAAAGGGACTCTTCGTCATGCTAGGATCAATGGGAAGATCCGCTATCATGCCAGGGTCTTCACCTTCGTCATAAGAATCATAATCATAGATGGGAAAATTGTGATATTGACTTTCAACCATGTTAGAAGTGTCGAAGGTGGGATAATCATAAATGGAAAGATCCACTACTATGTCGGGATCTTCAGCGATGCTCAAGGGATCCTCATAAAGGTCACCATAGATGGGAAGATCATATTAGGGATCTTCAGCACTACTATAGTTATCATCATTATGACCTCCTAGGGATCATCACAAGTGAGAAGATCATCATGGAGATCTTTGGCCATCGGAAACGGAGTAGAATAATGACACCATGACAAGTTATTGTCAATGGTGACCACGAAAAGTAGAAAGAAGCGACCCATGGAAAAGCGGAATGGGTTGAGACTTGCTATAAAAATCTTAAGAGAAGTGAAACTTATAAGGAAAAAAAAAACGTGAAGACAATCCAAGCAGTGGTGGGATAGGATTTACGTCAGGTTCACTAAAATGTATGCATGGGCTAGGATGATTGATAACTATCCTCTTTTTCTCTATAGACTAGGATACAAGCAAAGTCCATAACAATAGAGCCTGCATATAGTTGGACAGTGCCAACAACAATGTTTAGAGAAGATGTAGATCTAGCAAAGGGCAATCCACACTCAATATCTAGGGTACAGGGTTCAAAATCCTATGCCTAAGATAGGGGGTATGGCTCTAACTAGATTCCAAATTAAATCAATGTTGTCCCAATGGTAACAAAGAGGTGTATCAAAGATATAATAAAGATACCACATGCAAGGAACTAATGAACAAGGGTAACCTATATCCAAGATAGCTGCATACACTAAACTAAGAAATAAGTGGTGCAATGGTCAACCAATGGATGGTCTATGCAACCTAAGGTGATAAATAGCAAGCCTAAAAACCCTATAGCTATACCAACTTATTCGTTATAAGGACTTAAGCAAAGACAAACAACATACATCCACTCTAACAAGAAGTAAAACAGATCTATCTACTAAGTAAATAAATGAAAGAGAATAAGGATAGAGATATTTACCTTTGGATTAACTTGTCAGCACATCAATCCCGCCTTGGCTAAAGTGGCACTTTGCAAGAAATATTGTAGGATAAAGACCTAAAATGGCAAGAAGACCTAGATATTCCTAGTTGGGTACTCCAAAAACTGGGACACCTCCTTGACACAACTCCTATTGCTTAAGCAAGACTAGACCTCCAAGAATAAGACCTTAACCTCTAACTCGTTTTACTACTTAAGAGCAAAAAAGTGAGCGCAAGCAAAGCAGATGAATGTCGAGTGTTGTGAGAAATGATAAATTTGACCCCTATAAATACGGCTCCAAACCCAAAAATAACCCTAAACTTTAAGCCAACGGTATCAACCAAGCCAATACAGTCAGAAAAGATGTCGATGAAGTCTCAATTGTATCAGCTAGATCGATGCAGTTGGAAAGACAGAAAAAGAACTCTTAGCCAACACAGTACGAGGATAACTAAGCATGAAAAATATTGTATCGATCTAGTCGATATAGTAGGAATATAAGGTGGCTAGAAAAATTAGATGAAAAGTAGACGAAGAGGTAAGATGGAAAGAGACTGAAAGGAGGCCAGACTGATAGTAATGAAAGTATGAGAGAATGGTATGCAAACATCTCTCGCAATGTACCACGATACAATCCCACCCCATTCCCGATGCACTCTTTAGGATGTGCATTCGAAAAGATTGATGCATCGACAAACTTCTACATGAGAAACTTTTAGTAAAGTGATAAAAATGAAAAATATCGAGTGTATACATATGCCCCACCCGAAGCTCGTCACGTGTCACAATAGTGTAACAAGTGATGGTGCTTTGGGAAAGATACATAGCAATATAAAATACCATAGGAGGAAATGTTGAAAGAATTGTTGATAAATGAATAGCTAAAAGTAACATATACATATCTTGGCTTATCTTTTAACATAAATGATGCATGCAAATACCATAGTTTCAATCGTGGAGGACATAATAATTGCATCCAGAAACCCTAAAGATACAAGGCTAAAAATGGAATTGGAGCAACGTGTGCGTACACAGGATAGTCAATAAATGGAGGTAAATGGAAGGCTCTCAGGAGTGATTGTAAAACCTAGGAAATTTGGCAAAGCAAGATCGATAAAGCTAAATTAGAACCAAAAGATCCAAGGAAGCAGATAATAACAAGGGAAAATCTGAAAGCCATCATATTGGGGCTTATAAAAAATTGAAGAACCCAAGAAAATAAGAAAAATAGAAACGAGAGCAAATACCCTGCAAAAAGGGTGAAACATGAAAACATGAAAGGAAGAAACGACACCAAATGGCTAAGATCCCAAACATAACAAAGAGAGATCATAGAAAGATAAGGCAAAGATGCAGGTTTTATTCAAAAAGGAAAAATGCAGGTTTTATTCAAAAAGGAAAAATGTTAAAGTTATCATTTTGCTAACATGTCTGAAAGTGATGAAGAATAGGAAATAAAAATGGAATAGATTTATAAACAAACATGCCGGTCAAGGAGAAATAAAGGAGGGATTGAAGAAAGGTGAAACATCGTCTTTACCAAAAACAAGACACTAGTCATGTTGGCAAGACTAAGAGTTTTCAACATCAATGGCCCCAGAGAACCCTACATAGTAAATGTAATCTTGGGATAACGAGTAAAGTATAAAGATCATCCCATGAAGGTTAGTATGCATAAAAATTAAAAGGATCCTACCTTCCCATGAAGTGTTCCCCGCTCCTCAAGACCCATTATAGAACCCTCGATCTACTATGAGGATCAGTTACTGGCATGAAAATTAGGTAGCACTGGAATATATATATGAGAGAGATCTCCTATTCCAATTTGTTGGCCTACTACACCCCAATGGACCTCGGCTCTATCATGAGACCAACTATGGAGTTTAAGCTTTGACTAGAATAGGGGGTGTGCCAAGAATAAGATCAAGTCTTTTAATGTAATCTAACTTTTAATATTTTATTTTGTATTTTCTTAAAATGTGGCTTTTGACTATTTTGACTTTCTATTTTTCTCCATACAGATTTCGAAAAATCAACCATGGGTGCAAAAAATGACTAACACAAGAAAGCTTACACTTAGCCACTAAAGAGAACCTAGAGACCATGATGCCTAAACACTCCTAGACTTGCACCTTAGAAAAGAGTGCTATCTCAAAACCGACGATGAGCCCAAAAGGAGGTGAAAATAGGAAGATCATGAAAGTGAGCATAGAAATTTTGGGTTGCCCAGATTGCAAAAAAAATATATAAAGGAAGATGGTATAACGACTAATAGGTTGAGACATCATCATAAGAGGGTAAAATGTGGATGAGGACATATAGATAGATTACAATAGTTTTATCCATAAAATCAAATCTCGACGATTTCTCGTCGTTTCTCGGCAGATTTCACGGTAAACTTGCTAGCTAAGAAACTGGGCTCTATCTCGCGAGACAAGAAGCAATGATTTCTCGGTGAAAATCACCGAGAAAATCGTTATTCTCGGCTACCCAAAAAAAAATGCATTAAAAATTAAAGATAAACAATTGCAGATTTGTGGAATGTTTTATTGCGATTTGTCATTCTTCTTTTGCACAAGCCACAGATAGTATTGCTAAGTGAAAAGCAAAAACGTGCCCTCATATTAGTATTTTACAGTCATCTCATCATTTCTCATGCATATTCAAGTTGCAAGTTCACAGTCAAACCCTACACTGTGCAATGTGCACAATCATAGCCTCCGTGATTTGTAATATTCAAGTGCAAGTTTGAAGTTGAACTTTGTAGTTTGTAATATTATTTTGCAACTTGACACTTCACAGTGAGAACGGAGAATCGATTGATTGTTGACACTTCAAGTTCACAGTGAGAATCGATTGGAATTTGCCCTATTATACTGTAGTTTGCAACTCTGTTGGACCGTGCACATTGCATAGTGATAGGGCTGTTGGCAAGCTACAATATTACTATAATACTATTACTATTTGGCAAGCTACAATATACAACTGAAGCTTGAAAGTTGAGATTGAGACCCTGGTAACCTGCAACACACACACAACGCACATCAGAGAGTTAGATTCCAGGTATTGATTTTTAAAAAAAACATTATCTTTCTAATTTTTAATATAAATTTTAAATTTTGAAATTTTCTATCAAGAATCATGATCATTGAAATTTTATTTCTAGATTCCAACTATATTTAAATTTTAAATGTAGTTATATTTAAATTCTAAATTCTAAAAGACAAACATATATATTTTTTTATATAGGGTTCAAGTTTGTTTTTTGAAAATAGCATCGTGATCGACATCTAGTTGCGTGGGTCCTATTCACAGCAAGCCTAAGTCTGATGACCCTGGTTGGAAGCATTGTGAACAGGGGGAGGGCAATTGTGTAATATGCAATTATTGTAGGATAAAGATGAGTGGAGGTGTTTCTCACCTGAAAAACCACATTGCACGGTTGGCAAAGAATGATGTGGTAGTGTGCAAAAGCTAGAAAAAAAGAGGAAAGCCAATGCACTTGCACTCCCAATGAGTAGGACAACGAGAAATGATAGTGACACTGAGGATCATTCTATTGCCCCAACTCCACTATGTCACAGTCAAAGACGAGAATCATCCATTAGGGATAGTTTGACTACTTTTTTGTTCCTAGATGTAGCCCTAGGTCACAAACTTCGTTGGAAGGTAATCCTTAGAACAAAAAATTGCAAAATGAAGCAAGGATAGCTACAGCAAATTTTTGGTACTACAACATCATTCCTTTCAATGTGGCAAAAAGTCCATATTGGGAGAATTTGGTCACTGCATTGACCGTTGTCAAGAAGGGGTTCAAAGCTCATACTCATGACTTGAGTGCCCTGTTGTTGGAGGATTTTGTAAGACATACACAAGCCCTTGTAGAAGACCAAAAAAAATAAAGCAGAAAAAGGAGTGCACCATTTTATCTGATAGGTGGATGGATGGAAAAAAACATACATTGATTAACTTTTTAGTGGCTTCATGTGGGCAGCTGGTCTTCTTGAAGTCAGTGGATGCCTCTCATCAAGTAAAAACAACACTCTATGTGACATGTTGGATGAGGTGGTGATGCAAGTAGATGTGGACAATGTTGTTCAAGTTGTGACGGACAACGCAGTCGCATAAGTAGCAATAGGCAGACTTCTCGAGGAGAGGCACCCTACACTTTTTTGGACCCCTTGTGCGGCCCATTCATTGATCTTTTGCTCGAGGACATAGAAAAGATCTCATGGGTGAAGAGTGGTTGATGAAGGCAGAAGTATCCCCAAGTTCATCTACGATCACACTTGAGTGCTACAGTTGATGAGAGAGCACACCAATGAAAAGGAGCTTGAGGAATCGAGAGCCACACGATTTGACAGAAAATTTCTCACATTGCAGAACATTGCAGACTTACTAGCATACCTTACGCAGATGTTGGTGAGTGATCGGTGGGTGGGGTCTCCCTATGCTAAGAAGGACGGAGTAAAGCTCTTGAAGACCATTTTTGATGAGGTCTTTGCGAAGTACATGGAGGAAATCATTAAGGTAACCTTAAAGGCTTAAAGTGAATTATTATTTTTATTTATCATTTATTTGTTATATTTTTTTCTTAATTTTCATTTTAAATTTGTGTATAATTTTGTTATAGGTGTCAGAGCCTTTGGTTCGAGTTCTCCAGTTGGTGGATGGGAAGAAGAACCCAATAGGTTATTTGTATGAGGTCATAGACGTGGTCAAGGAGGCCATTGCCAAATATTATGGGCATAATCAAAGAAAATATGAACCCACATGGTGCATAATTAATCGTAGATGGAACAAGACACTCCATCGACATATTCATGGAACAGTGTACTATTTGAATCCTAAGTTTTTATATTTTGATTCATTTAAGACAGATGAGGAGGCTATGGATGGCCTCAATACATGCATAGAGAGGACGATACCTGATAATGAGACTAGAGATGCAATTATTAATGAGCTATAGATTTACAAGAATGCAACAGGTAGACTATTTTCTTCGGCACTATGCATTAAAAGAAGAAACACCTCTCAGCCAAGTAAACTGTAAAAACAAATTGCATTTGTTTATTCTTTCTAGTAGACTTCTTTCATTTATTCATGCCTAGTTGACTATTTCCTTTTTGCAGATGTGTGGTGAAAAAATTATGGTGCAAGTGTTCCAAATCTTCAAAAGCTAGCCATCTGCATTTTATGTCAACCATGTAGCTCTTTTGGGTGTGAACGTAATTGAACTATGTTTAAAGTTGTTCACACAAAGAAGTGCAACAGGTTGACACAACACCTCAATGACCTTGTCTTTGTGCTATACAATCTTCGTCTTCATGTGAGACAAGTGGAGGGGCAAGATAACTATGATGCTATTGACTTGGATGAGATCAATCCATATGGCGACTGGATCGTTGATGATGCCGAGTCAGAGCCCATGTTTACAGCGAAGGAGATTGCAGATTTAGAGAGGGAGGCAGAAGAAGCAATAGCATCTGGGGTAGCAGAGATATCAGGAGTTGGTGAAGATCCAGAGGATACATTTGGCTTTGTTGACGATGTTGGTATTGGAGAGGAAGAATTTTTACCTTTCATTTTTGTTAGGCAGCCACATCAAACTTATTCTAAGCGCTAGAGATGAAAGATAATATGCATATTTGATATTTCATCACCCTATGAGCATTGCAATTTGTAACTTTGTAGTTTGTACTTTGAGTTTGTAGCTTGCAACTTTGTAGTATTGTTATTATTGTACTCTTTTGTGATCTAACATTGATAGAAAATATACTTATGGGCCTATGGCATTCTCTAAATTCATTTTTCATGTCATTTAACAATGTTTTATATTTAAATTAAGTTTATTTTATGAATTTATATGTTTTTCAAACTAGCAATAAGGTTGTCCAGAAATCCTTCAGATCCGAGATCCGGTTCAAATTTTGCCCTCCTAAGAAATCCCAGAGAACGAGATTTTGAACTATGGTTTTATCATAAGAGAATATGACTGACACTAAGTGACAAAACATCACTCTCAACCATTGCTCCATCTTTCTAAGAAGGCACCTAGCTAAGGTTGGAGGCATAAGCAGGTTATGAAGAAAATTGACTATTGATGGGTGTTTGTGAGGAGGGCCCCGTTGATTCCCCAAGTCTTATTGTGCAACTCTCTAACTAAAAAGGTCAAGAGGTGCAAGTAATATAAACCAAGAATAAAAGATACCAAAGAACCATAAAGGAAACAATGGCCAAAAAGAATTAAAAAAAAAAAAGAGAAAGATAAAGAGGACAAGGGTTTGTGAGGAGGGCCATGTTGTATTCTCTAGGTCTTACCATACAATTCACAAACTAAAAAACCAACAAGATGTAAAAATGACAAGAGATCTAAGGATAAAAAACAGGTACTGTGGTTGATGCTAAGGAACCCAAAGGTGCTACCAAAGATCCACAAGGGAACCTATGGCCGAAAATCGAAATGTGAAACTGAAATATAAAGTACTAAGGTATCCAAAAGGAAAATGAAGGTCACATAAAAGCCCAAAGATGTTACCAAAGACCCATGAGGAAAACTAAGGCTGACTGTCAGTGAAATAAAACATCCCAAATGAGGGAGAATATACGATAACCAAAGAGCCACAATGACAACTATGGTCGACTGTTACGGTTGTCATCAAAATGTATAACTATGCTACATAAGAAAAGTGAGGAAAAGAGTAGAGAACATGAAACAAAACAGCAAGCAATATATATGCTAAAGAGAATGCAACATCAAAGTAGAATCTGTGGAATGCAAACGTATTTGTCTCGAAATATAAAATTGAAGTTGAACAAGTTTACTTGTAAGGAGCGAAAGATTTTTTATTGTTGCTTCATTGTAAGGATAAGGTATCAAGAAGGTGAGAGAATGAGGATGGGCATCATAAGACACCCCCAAAGCATGCATGAAGGGAAGGATGGGCATCAAGAGATGCCCCTAAACCTGAAATAGGAAAAGGATAGGTTTCGTGAGATGACCCAACATGTGTAGGAAGAAAAGGGTTGGCATCGCAAGATGTCCCGATATGTGTGATAAGAAAAGGATAGGCATCGCAAGATGCCCCAACCTATGGGATGTAGGTAGATTGCAATTAACCTCAAGATCAACAAGCCTAGTAATTGTTGACCAATTTTTGCCCAACAGGTGCTTGGTTCGAGCTTCAAGTTCTTCGGCTTTGGTTCAATCAGCTAAGTTCAATGCAGTTTTCAATCGGCATAGTTCAAACGGTTCAGCGACCTTTAGTTCAACAACAGTTCATCGCTCAGTTCAAACATCTCGATTCAACAGCGTTGAACCATTGAACCGTTGAACCAATTTTGGTTCAATGGCTTAGTTCAACGAGCTTGGTTCAAAGGGAGTGGTTCAATGTTCGGTTCAAGCAGATGGTTCAATCATTTGGTTCAACTAGGTGGTCCAACGGCTTCAAGTTCATCGACTTTGGTTCACTTGGCATTGGCGCGCAATGATTGAACCACTTGAACCGTTGAACCATTTTGGTTCAACGGCTTGGTTCAAGGGTATGCCCAGATGGCTGAAGGGCAGCTCAAAGTTTAAATGCCCTTGCGGAGGGCAGGCACTTAAAAGAAAAGGCAGCCGAGGGGTAAGTTCGGATTTTGTTTAAGTCCCGAATTCCTTCGGACGTTTTGTCCAAAGGAATTCCTTCGGACAAAAAGTCCGAAGGAATTCAGGCCGCAGTTCAAAGCAAAGGCCAGGGCAAAATGTCCGCGGACAAAAGTCCGTGGAAACCCGGGAAACAATCCGAAGGAGCATAGCGACCCGTCGAAGGACCCCGACGGGCAGGTGCCCTTGCGGGGGACTCTCGGCCAAATAAAGGGGCACTTTCAAAGGCCAAAGGGTCACCTTCCCTTCAGGAAGGTGCTAGGAAGGGACTTCAAGCAAAAGAGTGCCCGCAGAGAGGACCGAGGAAGACAAAGCCCGTAGAGAAGCCAGCGAAGGACCCGATGATATTTTGTCGGGGACGGTGACGTCCCGAAAGCTATCAACCTTAAGAAAGCGAATTAGCCGTTGGTTTTCAAAGCGATGACGGCCGCGTGAACGTCAATATTAACACAATGAAATAGCCGTTTGCTTTCAAACTAAAGGAACACCAACCATGAAAGGAGGCCCAAAAATGCAGCGACCCGCCAGAAGATCACCCTCGAGGGCCAAAAGAACCAGAAGAGACAAGATAGGAAAAAGACAAAGTGACAAGCATGGAGCAGGCAGATAGTCCAAGTGGCGAAAGGAAGCGCCGATTCGAGAAGTTACTCCAGCAGGTGAAACAGTAGCTGCAAATTGACCATTAGAAGACGCGAACAGCCAACCGTGCGACCCTTTTTCTTCATTTCATATTTATGAGTAGACAAGCTGCGTAGGTGCCTTCAAGAAGCAGCCTCGATTAATGGGGAAACAACGCGGCCATGTCAAAAAAACCCTGAAGTCAAAGCCAGGGTCGACACAGCATTTATTTTTTTTAGGCAACCTGCTCTTCCCAATGAGGGGACGCAAATAGGCCACTTGTAAAAAGAGGTGCCAAAAGGCCTCCTTTCTTCTCCTATATATTGAGGACTTGTCATTTTGAGAAATCATCTTCCACATTTGTAAGGTGTAGCCCTGGCAAAATTTCACCTGAATCAATAAACGCATTTTTTACCTCTATCTTGGATAGATATTTCTGTGTATGTCTTGAGTGTTAGTTTGTGTTTAGTCATTGTTTCTTGATGCTTTCACAGGTCCAACACCAGCATATCTGTTGTCTACAAGGTGCCATTTCTGCAGCTGACAAGGAGAGCTACATTTGGAAGTGCAGAAACAGAAGAAATTACTTACAGTGTGCGTTTCACAGCACCTTGGTGAATCTCTGTTTTTTCCATTAAAGCCTCCCTGCCAAGTTTCTTGCAGCCTGGTTCTTATGCCAAGTCTGAAGTGTATGTATGTGTATGCCTGATTTAAAGTGTGAATGTGAGAAGGTCGACTTATTTTGGTGCATCACCTCTTTAGAGTAGTTTGTTTTCCTGTAATCTCTCTCCCTTTTCATCCCCCCCGTTATATATCTATATATATAGGTATGTTAGCACTTGTTGGAACGAATATGATGCATCAAAGGGAGCTAGCCCTTACCTAGAGACTCTCCTCTCCAACTTCGCCAATCCCACAGACGAGGTGAGTTTTCATAGTTGCGTGAAGAAGGCAGGAGCTCGGCCTCCTGCCAAGAGTGCAATTTTCTGCATCAACAGTTTTGGCACGCCCGGTGGGACATAATTTTACAACTCAATAAGGTTTCAGGATTGATGCTGGTCTTGTTACAGCAAATCAAAAATTTCCAGCATCTGGCGACTCCACTGGTAAGAGCTTCAGTTTTCTAATCAAGACTAGTTTCTTAACTTTCTATGCCTAAAGTCACCACAAAACCTGCTTCTAAAGGGGTTCCCTTCGATTTCGTTGAGTTGCTTTTGAACTCAGCAAAAAGACTAAGGTTTGAGAAGACCTGTCTTTATTCAACAAGCCACCCTCCTAGACTTGTTGTAAGGGACGCATACGCAGCAGAGCCGCAATTACATCCCATCCCAGCTATGGCATTGCCCTTCGCGGCTTTTCGTGGTCAGAGCCCCTTGAATCTCCCACGTTATGATCCAATCCCGGAAACAGCCCTCAAAAATGTGCCTTCTTTCGATGGAGAGGGACCCATTACAGTCGTCGAGCACATTAGAAATATTGCTAACCTCTTCAATATTCACAATGTCATGGAAGAAAATATCGCTATCAGATTGCTGGCATTGTCTCTCAAAGGCAAGGCTCTTGACTGGTACGGGACCTTGCCTGTAAATTCAATTCATTTCTGGAATGAATTGGGTACTCAGTTGACAGACCGTTTTGGAGAAAAGAGCGACGGCCTCTCGCTTGCTGAGCAGCTGACGACCATAAAAAGAGCACCACACGAGTATATGCAGGATTTCAACACGCGATTTCAAAAGAATTGGGATAGAATCCCCATTCTGGTAAGGCCGACTCCCAGCTATGCTTTCTTGTATTATTTAAGAGCATTAAACAGTGATATTGTTGTGATGATACAATCCATGAGAGGGCATATACTGCCTGCTGCTTATGACGTAGCCATAGCAGCTGAAAATTGCTTAGTACGGGTTGGGAAAATAGCCCCTAGACCTCACATGCCACTTTTCCCAGAAATGTTACCTCTAATTCAAGTCGTTGCTCCCACATTAGCTCCTCTGCCTAGCATAGAGAAATCAGTTGTTGTTCCATCCAATGAGCTTCATGAGGTTAAGAATATGTTCCAGAGCATGTCAAACGAACTCGTAGCTCTTAAAAGGCAACAAGCTCAAAGCAACAGATCGAATCAGGGATACCAGCATTATGGTCAAGCCCCTAGACCTCCTTTTCAAAACTATAATCAAAGACAGGGTCAGCTCACTCAGACCAGACCGTTTCAAGGCTACAATCCAGACCCCCCTTCATCATCTAAAGTCATGGTGCCTGTTCAGAACACCCTGGTACAGGAACAACCAAGTTGTTCGACCATGGGATATGGTCAGGAACAGGCTGTTTATACAAATGAGATGATGGGTTATTTCCAAAATACAGACAATCAAGCTGCCGCTCAATCCCAGGTCTTCGAGGCTCCAATGCAACCCAGCACAAGCAGCAATTAGAGTCAGCGTGACTCTACTCTTATGAACCACCTGGAAGGTGAGTTCTGCGCAATCGATTATGTAGGTGTTGCAGACCATCAGGCTGACTGTGTTGCAGCCAATACAAGATTCAAGAGGAGGGAAATGGGAGAAACCCAGGCAACTACCCAATCGACAGCTACACCTTCTCCATCACACTCAAATCAGAAAGCCCTAAATTTCAGACCGCCATTTGCACCCTCAGCTCCTCAACCTGCACCTCAGGTTGGAAGTAGCCCCAAAGAAAGCTTGAAGGGAGGCAGTCCTCAAATCAATATAGTGGACCAGATGAAGAAGCCGCATATGAACATCTCATGGGATTCATTGTCTCTACCAGGACAAAAGGACATGCTACAAAGGGAATTGCATGCGCTGGATCGACAAGCTGCCCCAGCGAGCACCGATAATGTCTTGATGATGAATGGACAGCCTTCCACTTCAGGTCAAGTAAAGAAAGAAGAGAAAATTCCCCCTTTTTATGTGTCATTGGTTATAGGGGATTTATTGGTGCACAATTGCATCATTGACAGTGGGGCTAGTACCTCAGTAATGCCCAAGTGCATAGCTGACAAGATGGGACTGAAATATGAAGAGATGAATAAGGGAGTCCTGCAGCTAAATGGGACACCTGCAAAAACAGTTGGGATATTGAAGGGTTTAAGCTTGACATTACATGCTTGCCCAACCTTCTCAATTCCCCATGATATAGTAGTAGCAGATGTTCCTCATTTCGCAATTTGC
Source organism: Torreya grandis (assembly GCA_037957365.1). Taxonomy (NCBI): domain Eukaryota; kingdom Viridiplantae; phylum Streptophyta; class Pinopsida; order Cupressales; family Taxaceae; genus Torreya; species Torreya grandis. The sequence goes on from JARHVA010001130.1 coordinate 1,269,942, forward strand.
TTGTCCAGGGACTTCATGTCAAAGATAGGTGGCTATCTAGCAGCGAATTGGTCCTATCTGGTTTTTAGAACCAAGTATGGGACCAAGGTAAAGATCGAATCTGAGCCACTCTACAAGGACCATCTAGAACCATATTCGCCCAAGGCAGCGAACGTCAGTTACGCCATTATCGACCCAGAAGAGTCCCAAACAGACCAATCTCCATCCTCTGCTCTTAAAGGAGTTGCAGACCTACTCTTGGATGAGTGGGAAAATGATAACTTCAAGCATGATCCTTACAAGTTCATAGAGGAGGCAGGCCTTGGAGTCTACTGCATACACGAAGAGGGCGCCTTCATACCAAATATAATAAAGGCAAGCCAAGAGGACCTAGGTCTATGGCAGCGGTATTTTGACGGTTCCAGAAGTAGGCTGGGAGCTGGTGGTGGAGCGATGTTAGTCTCCCCTTCAAATGAGAGATACTTTTCGGCCTTTCGTTTCCAATTTTCTTGCACAAGCAATGTTGCAGAATACGAGTCCCTTATCCATGGTCTGGAATGGGCAAGAAAAAGAGGGATCAAAGAGTTGCAAGTTTTGGGAGACAGTGAGCTGATTGTAAACCAGGTGAAAGGCCAGAATCTGACCAAGAATTCCTTGCTGAAGTCCTACAAGCATAGGGTCTGGGACATGGTGGAAGATTTTCTCGCTTTCAGTATCGCCTCGATTCTCAGAGAGCAGAACAAACAAGCGGATAGGCTAGCAACAATTGGTGCTCAGTTCGATGTTTCCAAGAAGATAAGTCGAGACTGTGGTTCGCGCTGCTTGAAGGTGGTAGTTCGGCCCTCCGTCCCCGACAACATTACAAACTGGCAGGTTTTCGAAAATGACCAGCAAATAGCTTTCTTCCTGCAGGAGGAAGCTGAGTTCACAACACAGAACCAGGCGAAGCTGCAGCAGCAATATGGCAGCTAGATTGTTCAATTGAAGAACAATAAGCTCCCTAAAGGTTTGGTCACTCTTGAGAGCATCTTCAATGGAGATGACCAATTGAGAAACGACAAGGCATGCATCACAACTAAGGAGGAGAATTACAAAAGGGTTGAGATTTTCAAGGACAAGCTGCTTGCGCTTGGAAAAGTTTGCACAGTTCAAGAAAGGCAGGGTTTCATTTTGTTGTGTCAGGAGTTCGCCGATGTTTTTGCGTGAGATTACAGTGATTTGAAGGGCTTCGACCCAAGACTCACCCAGCACACCATCGAATTAGAAGAAGGCCCCAAGCCAGTCACGCAGAAGCAGAGACCTGTCAACCCGACGATTGAGCCCCTCATGCAAAGGGAACTGGCCAAATTGATTGAGTCTGGGATTATATTTCCAATCAAACATTCCTCCTGGCTGGCCAACCTTGTTCCTGTTAGAAAGAAGAATGGGGAGATCAGGCTATGTGTCGATTTCAAAGACCTTAATAAAGTCTCTTTAAAAGATCATTATCCCCTCTCGAGCATGAAGCGGATCCTTCAAAAGGTAACAGGCAGCGAGCGTTTCTCCCTCCTGGATGGTTATTCAGGGTATAATCAGATTCTGGTGCAACGTTGTGACCAGCACAAAACGGCCTTCACTACTAAATGGGGAACGTTCGCCTACAAGAAGATGCCCTTCGGGCTGGCTAATGCTGGTGCTACCTTTCAGCGAGCCATGGACATGGCTTTTGGAGACTTGATAAACAACAATGTGCTGGTATACCTCGATGATGTGACAGTGTTCTCTAAAGAAGCGAGCCAACACATGAAACACCTCAGGCAGATTTTTGAAAGGTGTAGGGAGTTCGGCATCTCTCTTAACTCAAAAAAATGCGTGTTTGTTGTTCACGAGGGAAAACTCCTTGGCCACATCGTGTCCAGGGAAGGCTTATCCATTGACCCCGAGAGAGTTCGTTCTATCCTGGAGATGTCCCTACCTAAGCACAAGAAAGGCCTGCAGAGTTTCTTTGGCAGGATAAATTTTATTCGGAGATTCATTCCGAATTTCGCAGAGATAGTCAAGCCACTAACCTCTATGCTGAGGAAGGGTGAGGAGTTCAAGTGGACAACACAAAGGAAGGACAGCTTTGAAGCCATCAAGCAAGCCATAACCCAGGCTCCTACTTTGATCAGCCCCGACTTCAACAAAGACTTCAACCTCTACACTTTTAGCAATGAAGAAGTGATCTCCGCCATGCTTACCCAAGCAAATGGTGATGACCTCAAGCAACCACTTGCTTTTTTTAGCCAAGGGCTAGAGGATTTCGAAGTCAGATACACGTATGTAGAGAAGCAAGTCCTGGCAGTAGTACGGAGCCTGAAGAAGTTCAGGCATATGTTGTCTAACAGCAGGATTCACCTTATGGTTCCACATCCTGGTGTCAAGGATTTCTTGACCAATCGAGACCTAAATGAGAAGAGAGCCGGGTGGATCACCAAGGTGGTGGAGTATGACGTAGACATCAAGATCACCAAGCTGGTGAGGGGAAGAGGCCTATGCGAACACCTTGCCTGCAGACTTCAAGCAGAAAAGGGAAGACAACTTACTAATTCACGATGCAGCTACAACAGAAGAACCAGCTATCATAAAGGACTGGACATCGGACCTGAGGCATTTCCTTCTCACTGGTGAGTGCCCGCAGAGTCTTGATAAGACCAGAAGAAGGTACTTCAGACTCCAGTCTCTCCCTTATGTTTTGGTTGATGGAGTATTGTTTAGGAAGGATCTCTCTGGGGTCCTTCTAAGATGCATTGACCCAAACCAGGCTGATAAGGTACTGTCTGAGTTTCACGATGGGCCAGCAGGTGGTCATTTCGCTCATAGAGCTACTACAGCAAGGATAATGAGAGCTGGCTATTTCTGGCCTACTCTTTTCAGGGACACCCATCCCTGGGTAAGAAAGTGCCAGAAGTGTGCACTTTTCGATGGGAAACAACGATTGGTTGCCATGCCTCTACAGCCTATTCAGGGGGAACAGTGATTCATGCAGTGGGGCCTGGGCTTCATAGGGATGATTAATCCTCCCTCCAGTGCCGGACACAAGTGGGTCCTGACCGCCACGGACTATTTCACAAGATGGGTGGAGGTTGTTGCTTTGAAGAAGGCAAATGAAAGTGCGGTCCTGGAGTTTTATGAGGACCTGGTGACAAGATTCGGGGTCCCAGCTACCATAATCTCAGATAACGCCTTGGCTTTTCTGGGAACCAAAACAAGTGAATCGGCGCTGAGGTATGGTATATATCTCAGCACTTCATCCAATTATTACCCACATGGGAATGGGCTGGCTGAGTCCAACAAAAATTTAATCATGATCATAAAAAGGACCATGGAAAAAAATCAGAGGACTTGGCATGCCAAGCTGAAAACGGCTCTGTGGGCCGATCGAATCACTCCAAAGAGAGCAATCGGAAATTCTCCATATACGCTCGTATATGGAAGAGAAGCTAGGCTTCCCATCTCACTTGAATTGACAACATTGGACCTCGCTCGCCAGCTGCAATTAGAAGAAGGAAGTAGCATGGAGGTCAGGCTGTGCGAGCTGATGGAGCTCCAAGAGACAAGGGACCGGGCTATGGCTTCTATGACCAGTCGCCAACAGCAAACAAAGAGACACTTCGACAAAAAATCTTCATCAAAAGATTTCTTTGAAGGAGACATTGTCTTGAAATGGGACGAAGACCGAGCTAAGCCTGGAAAGCATGCAAAATTCGACGCCCTATGGAGTGGCCCATACATAATCACTCAGTGCAAGCAGCATAATGCATTCCAACTCTCCAGGTTGGATGGTGAAGAGCTGCATATCCCAGTTAATGGGATACATCTGAAGCATTGCCACTGAATCTCCTTTCATCTGTATATATTTTCCCTTGTTTTCTTTCCCTGTTTTCCCTAAGTGTTGTTGCACAAGTAGTAGTTTTCTTAGTCTTGTGTGTGTTTTTGTTTCCTTGGAGGTAAATCTGTGTGACTGGTTCTAGATTTATCAGAGCTATTGCTGGTTTTTTAAGTTACCATCTGACTCCGGGCCCAATGGACTACAAGGCAACTAGTCTCTAAGCATAGCAGGCATGCTTCCCCTGGGAGTCGCCAATTTGTTGACCAATTTTTGCCCAACAGTTACTTGGTTCGAGCTTCAAGTTCTTCGGCTTTGATTCAATCAGCTAAGTTCAATGCAGTTTTCAATTGGCATAGTTCAAACGGTTCAGCGACCTTTAGTTCAACAAAAGTTCATCGCTCAATTCAAACATCTCGATTCAACAGCGTTGAACCATTGAACCATTGAACCAATTTCGGTTCAATGGCTTGGTTCAACGAGCTTGGTTCAAAGGGAGTGGTTCAATGTTCGATTCAAGCGGATGGTTCAATCATTGGGTTCAACTAGGTGATCCAGCGGCTTCAAGTTCATCGACTTTGGTTCACTTGGCATTGGGGCGCAATGATTGAACTGCTTGAACCGTTGAACCATTTTGGTTCAATGGCTTGGTTCAAGGGTATGCCCAAATGGCCGAAGGGCAGCTCAAATTTCAAATGCCCTTGCGGAGGGCAAGCACTTAAAAGAAAAGGCAGCCGAGGGATAAGTTCGGATTTTGTTTAAGTCCCGAATTCCTTCAGACTTTTTGTCCGAAGAAATTCGGGCCGCAGTTCAAAGCAAAGGCCGGGGCAAAATGTCCGCGGACAAAAGTCCGCGAAAACCCGAGAAACAATTCGGAGGAGCATAGCGACCCGCCGAAGGACCCCGAAGGGCAGGTGCCCTTGCGGGGGACTCTCAGCGAAATAAAGGGGCACTTTCAAAGGCCGAAGGGTCACCTTCTCTTCGGGAAGGTGCTAGGAAGGGACTTCAAGCAAAAGAGCGCCCGCAGAGAGGGTCGAGGAAGAAAAAGCCCGTAGAGAAGCCAGCAAAGGACCCGATGACATTTTGCCGGGGACGGTGACGTCCCGAAAGCTGTCAACCTTTAGAAAGCGAATTAGCCGTTGGTTTTCAAAGCGATGACGGCCGCGTGAACGTCAAAATTAACACAATGAAATAGTTGTTTGCTTTCAAACTAAAGGAACGCCAACCATGAAAGGAGGCCCAAAAATGTAGCGACCCGACAGAAGATCGCCCCCGAGGGCCAAAGGAACCAGAAGAGACAAGATAGGGAAAAGACAAAGTGACAAGCATGGAGCAGGCAAATAGTCCAAGTGGCAAAAAGAAGCACCGATTCGAGAAGTTACTCCAGCAGGTGAAACAGTAGCTGCAAATTAACCATTAGAAGACGCGAACAGCCAACCATGCGACCCTTTTTCTTCATTTCATATTTATGAGCAGACAAGCTGCGTAGGTGCCTTCAAGAAGCAGCCTCGGTTAATGGGGAGACAGCGCGGCCATGTCAAAAAAGGCCTGAAGGCAAAACCAGGGTCGACTCAACATTTATTTTTTTAGGCAGCCTGCTCTTCCCAATGAGGGGACGCAAATAGGCCACTTGTAAAAAGGGGCGCCAAAAGGCCTCATTTCTTCTCCTATATATTGAGGACTTGTCATTTTGAGAAATCATCTTCCACATTTGTAAGGCGTAGCCCTGGCAAAATTTCACCTGAATCAATAAACGCATTTTTTACCTCTATCTTGGATAGATATTTCTGTGTATGTCTTGAGTGTTAGTTTGTGTTTAGTCATTGTTTCTTGATGCTTTCACAGGGCCAACACCAGCATATCTGTTGTCGACAAGGTGCCATTTCTGCAACTGACAAGGAAAGCTACATTTGGAAGTGCAAAAACAGAAGAAATTACTTACAGTGTGCGTTTCACAGCACCTTGGTGAATCTCTGTTTTTTCCATTAAAGCCTCCCTGCCAAGTTTCTTGCAACCTGGTTCTTCTGCCAAGTCTGAAGTGTATGTACGTGTATTCCTGATTTAAAGTGTGAATGTGAGAAGGTCGACTTATTTTGGTGCATCACCTCTTTAGAGTAGTTTGTTTTCCTGTAATCTCTCTCCCTTTTCATCCCCCCCCATTATATATCTATATATATACGTATGTTAGCACTTGTTGGAATGAATATGATGCATCAAAGGGAGCTAGCCCTTACCTAGAGACTCTCCCCTCCAGCTTTCCCAGTCCCACAGGCGAGAGGGGAGTTTCCATAGTTGCGTGAAGAAGGCAAGAGCTCGGCCTCCTGCTAAGGGTGCAATCTTCTGCGTCAACAATAATGATGTCAAATTCTGTGTAAATCTGTGTTACAGCAGGGAATGAGGCATCTAGGACGATATTAGGATCTTTTGGAATTAGTAAATTGTGTTGTACGGTATCGGCCTAGACGATACAATCTGTTTTGACAGTAGTGGCTGAACTATATTGGATTGATCATTACAGTTAGGCTGGCATGAACTATTTTTTACTGTATCAGCATGGCCGATACAGTTGGATGAAACAGAAGGATGTTGATCAGTCCAATTTGGCTGCTCTAAGGTATTCTGATTGATTGGAAGAATATTACGATTGTATCAGGGCAATCTAGGTCATGGCCCAGTCATAGATGGTGCACCTAATGTCAAGAGATGTGCAGAGAAAAAACCAAAGGAACCCATAGTTGAGCCCCCATTATTAGGTGACCAAGTGATCGATCCTATGCTCATGACGATGAACCTAGCCCAACAGTCGGCAGTTGTTCATGCAGATATTCTAGGCATGTTTTTGACAAAAACTATCGTCAATGGTTGTTCTAGAGTGAACGTTATTTTAGAGAAGACTTGGAAGAGTCTTGGGAAGCTAATTACGTGGCCTCCGACATTCCAACTAGTGGGAGCAGATGGACATGGCATCAAGGTATTAGGTGCACTTATGGGATAAAAGATAACTATTGAAACCCAATCAATTTTGTTGAATTTTGTGGTCATCTCATTGCAAAAGGCCTATGATGCATTGTTGGGTCAGGGTTGGTTGATAGTAGCCAGAGCCGATCATAACTTGAAAAATAATTTGATCTCCATTGAAAACAAAAGATGGAAGTATGTCATAGACTTGAAGACTTGGGGATTCAGTGAGGAATCAACGTCATCGGACTCATCAGATTCGGATTCTGAAAAAGATTAGTTTGTTGCAAGAACCAAGATACGATGGAGGAGAATGATGAAGGGGTCTTGGAGTTGCATTCGTACTCCAAAGATGAGACGAACTCCCTCTATGGTTTATTCCATTGGTAGATGGAAGACAATGAAGTGTTCCGATTGGATTGTAATATCATTGAGATAATGGAGATTAAATACAGCCAAGAAAATAGCGGGATGAGTAGAAGTCGATGTTGGTGATGACAAGTCCTTCCAAAATAGCAATGTTACTAATGTCGCTACTGGCATACCCACCAAAGTCCAGAGAATACAATGTCAATGTCATAGGTGTAAAGTTGGATGATAAGTAGGCCCACCACTTTAACTGGGTAGTGGACATGCAGTCCAAGGAGCCAACATTAATGAGCATGTATGGGGAATATAACAATACAAATTTATTAAAGGTGCAGTATGACCATCTGCAGTACATACAGATAAGATGGATAGGCTCAAACTAGATGAACGTCGAGTGATGGCACAATGGGCAAAGGAATTCATGCACAAAAGAAGAAAGAATTGGCACTATAAACATCTCCAACATATGATCTTCAAAGAAGGAACTTAGTTTTGTGGTAAAATGCGAGGTGAAGAACAAGTTTAAAGTAATGCAACTTGGGCCCTTTAAAATTATAGAAATCTTGGAGAATGTGGCAGTTAGGCTGGAAAACTTGGAGACAGCAATCAAACATATGATGAATTGCTCGAAGATAAAAGTGTACCATTCAAATGTCTAGGTACATGCAACAAAGAAAAGGGGGCAAATGAAGGTACAAACAAAGTCCCTGAATATAATGTAAAAAATAATAATAAATTATGGCAAAGTATGGCCCACTAAGTCCAACTTTGACCCCACCAAGGTTAAACCCTGAGCAAAGCCGTATGTGCTAGTGTTGTTGTACTCCCTATTGCTAATGTTTTACCTAAAATCCCTACTTTGCTAGAATGTCTTGTTGTCGTACATCCCACTTTGAATGCCCTTTTGTTGGTGAAAGTCATGTTGTGGTATGCTCTAACATTGAACTACCTCTTGTTGTCATACGCTGCTCCTTGGAACATTCTTTCGTTGACTTACGAAATGCTATCATACGGTCTCCTTCTAAACGCCCTCCTATCGTCGTATGGATTGCTATTGTACATTTTACCTTTGAACTACCCACCACCATATGGTCTGCTCCTCCCGTATGCCCTGGTATATTTACCATTGTATGGCATGATGGCATACACCCTCAACTTGGTGAAACCTTGCCATACATTAAAAAATAAGCTATAGAGCCTCCTGAAAGCACCGCATAGCACTTTTGATGTCAGTTGGGAGCAATACGGTTTGAACAATACCCTTAAATCAGACCTACCATCGTCATTATCACATCCAACCTTGCAAAAGGAAAGTGATTTTTTTGGGAAGCAGATATATTGAAAATTTTCAGTTTTTTGCTTCCAAGAGCGGAAGACCATTTAGCAACCTAGCATACAGTGCTGCATTTTTCAAGTGTTTTCTACAACATTATTTTTTCAAAGAAATTTGGTTGTCGTCGTGACTTTTCAAGGGTTGTATAAGTTTCAAATTGTGCTTGGTTTTGGGGGTGCTGCCTTGGACCCCGCAAGGGGTGCTACCCCTCGACCCCGTTGCGGTCTGCCACCCCAAACCCCACTATACTTTTACAAGAAGAAAAAAATTGGTTGAGAACTGCACTGGATGAAATATGCTTTTTATTGCCTATGGAAAGGTTTCAAAATTTCTACATCGACAACAGCTCCACCAAGATGTCTTCTATCTTCCCTCTTCATTCTCATTTTTAACATGTTTAACTAGGGTGATAATGTAGACCATCAATTATGAAAACATGTATTATTATCACTAACATTGTTTTGTTAGTCTTGTGTCGACATTTAGTTAGTGATGTAGAGAGATCTTTAGTTATGTCAATTGTGGCAGTTGGGTTAATGGACAACCGTTGAGTCTTGTCCTTCAAATAGCATATCGTATGTTGGGTCAGGTGTGCTTGTATAAGGTCCTCCCTATATTGTGTGAATTATGTCAAGACTTATCTTTATGAATACAAGCTGCTATCGTTTGCATACTTTGCTCTGACATGGTATGTTATGCAATTACTATTTTGTGCTTTGTTATTGATAGTCTCATATCTCAGTAGACATTAATCATTCTACACAGAGAAATATTGGCAAGCTGCAAAATGAGTCATTCAATATGTCAAAGGATCCCTTGACTTTGGTATTCTATATCAGAGATATGTTGGCTTCATGCTAGTTCGATATACTAATTCCGATGGGCTGGATCAGTTGACATGAGGAAATCTACAACAGATTATGTTTTCACAATTGGTTCAACATTAATTTCCTGGAAGAGCAAGCCACAACATACAATTGCCCTATCCTCCACCGAAGCAAAATATAAGGCAGCCATCAATACAGGTTGTGAGGCAATGTGGTTACAAAGCATATTGGTCAATAATCTATCTACAACTTGACCAAGCAACACCTACCTCACTTTTCTGCAACAATCAGATTGTCCTCAAGATGGTGAAGAACATAGTCTGCCACACCCGAACTAAGTATATTGAATTTAATCGCCATTACATTCGACAATTGGTCGAGAATGAAGACGTTTGTCGTAAATATTTTCCTACTGCAGAGTAAACTGCTGACATAATGACCAAACCACTTGGTAAAGATAAGTTTGTCAAGTTCAGAGATAAACTTAGGGTTGTATCAGGGTTAGTCATTAAGGGGGGTATTACATTGATTAGCTAATAAGTACACCAACTGGTTATTGTATTTGCTTTGTAATTAAGAAGTGGTTCTCTATCCTTAGCATGTGGTGATCCATCCGTTGTAGAGTTGTTACACAGGTGTGAGGTTTGTTATGGTGTTCTGTGACTACATATTGAAGCCACTTTGCATACGGCTTGATTATAAAGCTTATAGTTACATATCTGCGATTGGTTCAGATAATATTTTGGTGTACTTTCAATCACCAAGATCAAAAACAAACACACAAAATTCTGTGACAGATGAGTAATAGTTGGAATGTTTTGGAACTACAGCACTAATGCTTCATCAATATTTCAATATTTGGAACCAAAAAAATAAGAACAAGCCTGATTTTGTGTCTGCAAACCAAAGATTGCAATTCATTTGATTTTCTAGCAGATAAATCATTGTTGCCCTATATGGGAGTTTTTGTAATGTATGACCTGCCTAGTAGTAATATAATTAATTAACATGCCAATAAAAACCTTAAAGATTATGGTCTTTAATAGAAAAAGATGTTTTTTTAAGATAGTTTAATGACTATAAATTTTACAAAAAAAATCTCTTTTCATTTACCTCCATGATCCATGGATGCCAGACATTGTCTTTGGTTTCCACCCAAAGGCCAAATCATACTACAAGATATATTGCAAATTCAAATCTGATGTACATTTCGTTCATTTCTGTCTGGCTATTCTGTTGCAGAAAAATTTGAAGGACAGTTTTGCTTGGAAAAAAGGAATTTCACAAGAATTGTGAATATAGTTTCACTACAATAAATAATAGGTTCTTCAAGCCAATTTTCTTAGAGAATCCAATAAGAATAGTAAGTTAAGTGATACACACGCTTTTGGTTGTAACTGCTTCAGCTAATTTCTAACAGAATTTTTTTATCATAGGTACAAGCACACATCTCAATTATTTTTTATACCTAAAGGGTTCTTGGCATTTTCTATATATCAGGATATCATAACTATTCTTAAGATGTAAGGCACAAATGATAAATTGTCAAACTGTTAAAAGCTCTTTAATATGTTTCCTTTTGCCACGCAAAGTGGTCATAGAATAAGAACTAGCAAGGACAATTTTCCAAACGTCCTATCTCTTCACATTAATTGGATCACTTATCAGATAATGCATCATCTTTTATCAACATTGCAGCCTGCCTATCTGTCAATCCAATGGATGGGACCGTTTCATCTTTCAAACTCTTCAGGATATTTGAGTTTATAAAATCAGGATCATAGTTTTTTTAATTATTATTGGGTAAAAGAGGGTTTTTGAAAGGGCCCAAACCCTTTTACAAGAGAGAGCTATAGATAGAACAAGAAAAACCCAAAAAGTCCACATCGAACAAAACAGGGTTAAACAAAAATCCAGGCAGAGAGAAGGCTATAACAGGACAACAGAAACAAACAGCCAACTAACAGTAAACAGACAGCGAAGAAAAATCAAGGAGGTCGAGACGAGAAGCGATATTTAAAGGCTCCAGCAGCCTCCCAACCATCCTTCAAAAAAATCATGATCATAGTTATTATACAGTTGCAAACATATTTTCCCCACCTTAGTGGACATACGTTAATAAAGCTCTCAAAAATCAACAACATATTAACAACTACAAGGATCAGACAGAGGTGTTTAAAACTGCAGAGTTTAGTTCATCTCTTGGAAGGTCAAAGTTCAAATGTTTACTTCCAGCTTGTAATTACATATGATTCCATCCCAACGATTTCCCCCTATGAGATAAACCAATGCATTGAGACAACAATGCATTGGGATTTAATGATTACAATAAACATCATCAACAACTTAAGCATAGTGGCATAGCTGACCCATAAAAATATTTTTTCCATTTTCTATAAATCTACCTATTGATCCTTTTTCTAACTACTGACAGTAGTTTACTTCAGATAAATATTTCCTAAAATTTTGTTCAGCAGCCTTTGATCTCTCATATTCCCCTGCTCTTAAGTCACTCTAGACAACATAGCCACTTTCAAGTTTCAAAGGTTCTTTAGAGAGCATATGTATACGTTGGATGTAGCAGCCTTTAGGGATCTCTTAAGGTTTTGAGATCTTGCCAAGCTCTCTAATAAGAGGTCACTAATTTCTTATGGCAATTATTATTACATTAGTTCTCTGACAACATTGAAGCAGGCAAATGAATTAAGCTGATCTTGCTTTAGCAGTTGAAACAGAAAATTATGTCATGCAAATTCCATATGAAAGCAAATTTGACTCTTGGAGTATGCAAAAGACCTTAAAATAATCATACCTGTGTCCTCCTAGCACCCAGCTCAGCATGACGGGCATAACGGTTTGGAGGATAAGTCTTCCACCAACTCTACCTGGATGTGGTATTCGCAGCTTTGTCAATAACTGCAAAGCAATTGTATACAATGATCAGACAGAAAAAGTAAACAAGTATACTGATTACAACTCTCCTAAAGATAAATATGCCTAAAAACCAAGTATCATTCTGATCCCCAACAAGGGGCCCAAGATGCGAGTGCAGTGGAAAACCTTGTAGTTGGCAACCAGCTGCAGATTGTAGAATGCGCAGAGGTAAACTATAACATGATTAAACCACACACACATTTGACTGCAGAAGTATTTGCAGAATAGTACAACATCTATTCAATGTAAAGAATAGGGAAAACTATAGATGTGTACAATGTGCAGCAAAGCTGGGAATGAAAGTTACTGTGATCAGAAGGGGAAACACTTCCTTTGATTTGCCTAGACTAGACATGAGTTATAGATGCATGTGATATGCTAGATTTTTAAAGCATGCTAACTATCTCCTATCTTCTCATCTAGACTCTCTCGTTTGTGATCCCTTATGGTTCAGATGGTTACAATATATACATCATTACAAGAAAGCAGTTATAGAAGTGAACGATTACAAAACAGTTTATCTTCTGCTTGGGTGACAGTTCACCTTCCTGCAAGTGTGATAGTTGGATTTCCAGTGTTGCAGTATGTTGATATGTTCTCTGACATGGTGGGAACCTGGAGAGTGCCACATGGCATGCCGCACAGCAACAAGAAGCTAACACGTAGATGTTGAGTTCTAACATTCAAAGCCCTGCTCGACATGTTGCTTGGTGCTATAGTTACACACAAAGGTACCACGAGGCTATACAGTTGGTGAATAGTGCCATAGGTTGATGTGCAATGTGTGAAGCTCAAATGCATATTCGCGGTGTTGGAGTTTTGTGCAACATGTTGTCAGGTGTAGCAGTAACTTGCAAGGATACCACAAGGTTGTGTGCATGCCACAAGATGCCGCAAGTGCAAGGAACTCAAATACCTTATGAAGATTGTGTGGAACTACATAGAAGTTGCAAACAGATCATTTACCCTTTCTTGAGCAATGGTCCCCATTGCATCTTCAGTCACCTATGAAAACTGACCCTGAAGTTGTTGAAGGTTGTACCACTTAGCCTAATCAAAATATTACCTGACCTCAATGTTCCACGGGGATGCGTCCCCCCACTCGAAAAACCCCACGTTTCCGAGATGGGGATGTCCCCAAGACATGGGCACATCAAGGGGACGTCCCGCAATCGACCCTCCACCTCCACCACGAACCATCACCGTCCCCGAGACGTTTCCCTTTGAGAGGGGATGTCTCTAGGGCGTCCCTTCTAAAGGGGGATGTCTTGGGGACTCTAGGACGTCCAAACGTCCCTCAAGCCCCTATGAAACGCCCAGACATCCCCCGTGCAGGTGGACGTCATAAAGTGTTTTTTTTCTTAATTTAAAAAAAAATGTGTTTTTGAGCCCTCTACCCTAACCCTAATTGCTAGTGGGTCCCACCGCCACCCCCCAAGGCCTCCCAAAAGCTTATAAAAAGCCCTCTCCCTCTCATTCCAAATCACACAAAAACTTCATTGAGTGAAGTAGAGAGCTGAAAGTAGAGGCAGCAAGCTAAGAGGGAGAAGTTTGCAAGAGTGAGAGAGCATTAGGAGAGGGAAAGTGAGATCAAAAAGAGGATAGAGAAGCCAAGAAGACTCAAGACTCTTCAAATTCATCATTTCAGCCACAAGGTAGGCCCTATCACTATGCATTTGATTCTTTCAATTTCTGATTTTTAATTTTTAAATTTTTGTTTCAGTGAATCATTATTCATTTTTAAATTGTTTTGTTCTTTGATTCATGTCATTGAATCATTTGAATTTCTAAATTGAAAATTATCATATTTATTTGTGTTTCAAAAATTGCTTAAATTTTAAATTTTTAAATTTCATTAAAATCAAATGCTTAAATTTTAATTTTTAAATCTTAAGAACAAGGATTCCTATTTGTTTATCCTCAATTCCCGTGCTTCGTGCGACCTGAAGTAAGAAAAAGAAAAAGAAAATCCTTGTGCCTTAATTTTAAATTTTAAATTTTTTAAATCTTCATTCAAATCAAATGCTTAAATTTTTATTTTTAAATCTTAACAAGGATTCCTATTTGTGTATCCTCTGCTTCCGTTCTTTGTGCAACCTAAAATAAGAAAATCCTTGTGTCTTAATTTTAAATTTAATCCCTTACATTATGCATGGTTTGAATTTTAATTTTTTGAATTATAAACTTACAAAATGAAAAAAATATATCATTTCTTGCAGTGTTATTATGAGTTCTCATAGTATGAATGAGGATGAGGGTCAACCTCAAGGGGTTGAGGTTGAAACTGAATGCGAAAATGATTTAGATTATGCACATGATCATCCTAGTTCAGAAGCAGGGAGGAGTGACCATGAAAAGTAAACTAGTTCTGTTGGGAGTCCCAATTATAGTTTCCCTTCACAAGCCCTCCAACAATATGCTAAGGGTCCCTTTGATCCAAAGAAACCTTTACAACAATTTGCAAGCAAGGTACCATCAAAGCCTGGGACATCTGGGGGCACTAGGAATTGGAAGTGCAACCTATGTGACCTTGAATGGTTTGGCAGCATGACTAGAACAAATGCTCACCTACTTCTTATCCGAGGCAAAGGCGTAGATGTGTGTGAAAAGGTGGAAAAGAACCTGAAATTTAGGGCTGAAATATGTAAATTATAGGATGTCAATGAAGAATATGCACCTACCTCTGTTACTTTGCCACCAAGGGGGAGGGGTCATCAGAGACAAAGTTTTACTTCTAGTACTTTGAAGAGGCCAATGGCAATGAATCCATCTAGTTCAGGGGTAGCAGGGCCTAAGGGGAAACGCAAGGTGTCTAGTGATGCTTCAAATCCACTAGCAGATTTATTCAATGTGCAAGCAAAGGATGAGGTAGATGATGCCATTGGCAAATTCTTCTTTGCAAATGGCATTCCATTCCATGTGGCTCGTTCTCCTTATTATAAGGAGGCCGTGGCAAATCCACTAGCAGATTTATTCAATATGCAAGCAAAGGATGAGGTAGATGATGCCATTGGCAAATTCTTCTTTGTCAATGGCATTCCATTCCATGTGGCTCACTCTCCTTATAATAAGAGCAAGACCATCATATGTGCCACCGGGAGAGACTAAATTGAGGACAACAATCTCGAATAAGAACTATTCCAAGATTAATATTTTAATGGAGAAAATGAAGAATCCCTGGGTCACAAGTGGATGCAGCATCGTCATGGATGGGTGGACGGACATTAGGCATCGTCCACTCATCAATATCATGGTTACAAGTACAATTGGCCCTTATTTCCTTAGGGTTATTGATTGTTCAGGGCATCGCAAGGATGCTAAGTTTCAGTTCCAAATCCTCAAAGATGCTATAGAGGAGGTTGGGCCACAGAATGTGGCGCAAGTAGTGACGTATGCAACCCAATGTGCACAAAGTAGCAAGGAAGTTAATTGAGGCAGCCTATAGACATATTTGGTGGACTCCTTGTTGTGTGCATGCCATGAATAATGCACTGAAGAACATGGGAAAAATCAGTTGGATCAAATCAGTTGTTAGTGATACTAGAGATGTGCAGATGTTTATCTGCAACCACCACACTTCACATGCACTATTCAGGCCCTTCTCCAAGAAGGAATTCTTGAAACCTGTAGAGACTAGGTATGCATCATACTTTATTCTCTTGGAAAGGATGCTTGAGTTGCAAGAGGCATTGCAACTAATGGTTATGACCACAGAATGGAATCGGTGCACTGAGTCAAAGACAGAGCAAGGGAAGAGGGTGACGGAGGTGGTGAAGAGTGATGTTTTTTGGGTTGATGCCAAATATATTGTCTCCATCATTACTCCAGTCTTCACAATGATTAGATATGAGGATGCTAATGCACCTACCCTTGGAGAGGTGTATGAGTGCATTGATACTATGCTTGATCAAATGAAGGTTGTACGAGAGGACCCCATATTGCAATTCTACACAGAACATATTCAGCCGATCATTCATCACAAATGGGAGAAGCTTAACACTCCCTTGCACATGGCTGCCTATGCATTGAACCTGAAGTGGTATGTGCAAAGCCCTGGTAGACTTACACCTATAGAAGATGCTGAGGTGAGGCAGGGTTCATGAAGGCCATTCTGAAAATGTACAATTCTACAGAGGCCAGCATCATTCCAACTGAGTGGACAAAATTTGCCACTCTTAGGGGATATTCATAAGAGGCCAAAATAGATAAGGAGACAATGGCACAGGAGGAACCAATTTTGTGGTGAACTTTGCATGGGCCTAGTTCTTTGACTACCGATCTAGCCATTCGTTTGTTGTCCCAAGTTTCTAGTTCTTAAGCTGGTGAGAGGAACTGGTCTACTTATAGCTTCATCCACTCCATTAAGAGGAACAGGGTTACCTCTAAAAGGGCAGAGAAGCTTGTGGTTGTACATAGTGTCTTGCGTCTTATTGACCGCAACACACTTATGTACAAGGAGAGTTCGACAGCGAGATGGGATGTAGAGCCAAAGGAGCCAGCACAAATTGATGATAATGCTACACAGACAAGGCTAGTTGGTATTGGTTTGGAGGAGTTTGAGCGTGTGGAGTCCAATAGTTCTAACGATGAGGAGTTCGACGAGAACTTTGGGGATGATTAGCCATTGACTCATTGAGTAATTTGTATTTAGTATTTAGTATTTCACTATTTTGTTTTTGAACATTGATGATACTTGATTGTAATCATGAATCATCATTATGAAATTCTGAAAATTCTAAATTCCAAATTTTGATTTTGATTTTCAATGTTCAATGTTCATTGGTTGAATGGATCAAACTTGAAACTTCATTGTTAAAAATAAAAAAATAAAACTTAAATGATTAAATCAAAAAGTTAAATTGTTGATGTTCAATGCAATATACTTATTCCTTATACAGTTTATTATAACTAATTTTTCAAGTACTATATGTATTTGCACCGCTCCCCCACCGCCATCCCCCCGCCGTCCCCAAACTTAGGCCCCCCATCCCGAAAACCCGTCCCCGCGTACCCCCCGTCAGGGAACTCCATGGAACTATACCTGACCTTGACCACTCAAAACAACCGATGTGTGCCTCAACAGGTGTGCATTGTAGTCACTTTAATAATTTGATCCTTTGGTATTGGGTGAAAATGTTAAGGATCCAAATCTAAAGGATGTTGACTTGTTGCTCTTTCAAGAAAAGGTGGCAAGAATGGCTTTAGGAACTCCACATTGAAGACTAGATGCAAACCCAAGTACTGCGGCAAGTCAAGAACAAATGCATTCTCTCTAGCTACGTGCAAGATGGTGTATGAAACATAGCACACAAGCTTGATCTTGCAGTGTGGACCCTTGAAGTGTTCGTTCTGAAGATGCAACAAGACCTCGTCACCCACCTTGAACTCATGAGTATGTGGTGTGTGTCATGGCGCTTTTTGTACTTCAGTTGTTCGTGCAAGAGCAACTATTGAACCTAGTGGTGCACACCCTGGACATGTTGCAAAAAATGTTTGTGTTTTGTCCACTTTCCCAATGCATGTGACTTCATGCCAAATGTTGCCTGGTAGGATATGTCTAGGGGTGTCGCTAGTTGGAACCCAAAACAGCTCTAGAATGGACTATACCCCATAGAGTTGTGTAGAGCTATATTATAGGCATGTTGAATGTAAAGAAAATTATCATCCCAAGTGCACAAATGTGCATTGTTGTACATGCACAAAAAATGAACAAGTGTGCGGTTAACAACTTTAGTTTGTCCATCTATTTGGGGAAGATATGTTGTAGGCCAATTCAATTTTGTACCCATCATATCCCACAAAGCTTTCCAAATGTGGTTGACAAACTACGGGTCACGGTCAGACACAACAAATGTTGCTAGACCAAGATGAACCCAAACATGGTTGAAGAAAGAACACGCATTTTCCTACACGTTGACGCTCTTCTAGCAAACAACGATGATGGCCATCTTAGAAAACCTATCCACTACAATAAACATAGTCATTCTAATGTTTTGTCATAGGCAATTCAATCATGAAATTCATGTTGATGGATTCTCGTGGCTTGGATGGAACCAACAATGGTGTGTAAAGTCCTAGCTTCCTGTTCGTGAGCTTAGTGATGCAACAAGGAATGCAAGATTTGATGTGGTACTCAATGTATGTGGGCATGTGAGGCCAATAGAAGTGTTATTTAAGTGTTGCAAATGTCTTGGTAACGCTGAAGTGTCTTACTGTCTTGGCATAGTGTTTTTCCCATATGTCTCTTTGGCAAGATGCAGCATGAGGAATACAAAGATGTCCAAGCTTGAAAAGAAGCTTGTTGGATAAGTAAAAGTCTCAAACCTGTTCATCCTACGCAAGGGCAGTATAGGCTTCAGCAATGGCATGCTCTAGTACGTAGAGAGATACCAATTTAGAGAAGTTGTGGTCATGTGTGTCCAACACTACAATGAGCATGTGTACTAGCAGTCGGTTGAGGCAATCTACAACCTTATTATCCTTTCCTTTCTTGTGTCTTATCACCAAATGGAACTGCTGCAAGTAATTCATCCATTTCATGTGGCGTGCTTTCTCTAGCTTACTCTGTGTATGCAAAAACTGAAGTAGCTTATGATCAGAATGGATGATTGTCTCCTTACCCAAGATGTAGCAGCACCATTGCTTTATTGCTTGTACAATGGTGTATAATCGTTTGCATAGGTGGAGTATCATTGAACCGTGTTGTTGAATTTCACTAAGTTATAGGCAATTGGATGTCCATGTTGTGTGACTACCATGTTGAGTGCAAAGTCAAATGTATCGATCTAAATCTAAAAGGGGTGTACAATGTCAGGAATTTCCAAAACAAGTGTTGTGTAGAGGCACTGATGAGCTCCTCAAAAGCATGTTGTGCAGGGGTCAAATGGAATGTTGCTTTGGCAGATATGATCTAACTAGGAGACCATGCTATGTGTGAGAAACCAAGAACAAACTTGTGGTAGAAGATAGCAAGTCCAAGAAAACTCCTCAACTCGGTGAGATTGCACAGAGTTGGCTAAACTTGCATTACCTTGATCTTCTATGGATCTACATGGATATGCCTGCATAGTTGATCATGTAGCCCAAATACTAAGTCTATGTTGTTCCAAATGTACACTGATAAGTTGGCTTGCAACTTGTGTTTGCACAATATGTCTAAGATGCACAATATTTGCTCTACATCCTCCTCCCAATTCTTGTTGTAGATGAGGATGTCATCCAAGTAGACAATGATGGAAGTGTTAGTGAAGGGCTTGAGAAGGTCATCCATCAAGCAAATGAATGTTGCCCTCGCATTAGTCAAACCGAAGGACATAGCCAACAATTTGTACAATCCTTCCCACGTTTTGAATGTTGTCTTCCAAACATCTTCAAGATGGACTTGTATCTACTGATAACTTGATTTCGGGTCAATCTTAGTGAAGTATTGTGCACCTCGGAGCTAGTTCCAGAGGTCCTCAATGCGTGGCAATGGGTATGTAATGTCCCCACTTTTTGTCACTCTAGCATTGTAGTTAGCTCCAACTTTCTCGTAGAGTGTCAGTGTTTTCAAAATGGAATTCAATTATTAGCATTGAGCTTTGGGGATTTTGTTGAGTTCGTTGATGCTTTCCAAGAGCAGTTTCAACATGTCGGGTGCTCTCCAAACATCTTGGAGGAAAATGCTATTTTTGGAAAGTGTCTATTTTTAGTAAGTCATATCTCCGGTGAGCTCCTGAGGATATTGGAACCTTCAGATTTCACTTCCAGACAATTTTGACATCTTCCATACTTTCAGTTGGTTGTGCAAAAAATAATTAATAATTATATAGTTCATTATAAATTATGAGACGACTTAATTATTTTTAAGGTGGTTGTAAAAGTGACTGAAGTGCCAGAAATATTAAATATGAAATAAAGTCACTATATGGAGCAAAAAGGTTTATTTAATTATAAAGTGATATTAATTTATAATTTCCACAAAGTTCTAAGAAGATTATAAAAAAGGGTTGAAGGGTCTCATTTGAGGCAAGCTGTGTTAATTTCTCTATTGTGAAGTTTGGAGCTTTCAGTGAGAGCAAACCCTAAGACAAAAACCCTAAGGGTATCAGTTTCAATAGTAAAATATCTACCCTAGTTGATTGCAGGTGGAATCACACAGGTTTCACGCAGGCGGATAATAGTTGGATAATTTGTGAAGTCTTGCAGGTAAGTCAAATTATATTAATATTGGTAGGATTGAAGGAGGTTTGTAATCAAAAAGAGAACACCATTGTTTGAGGAGGTTATTGAAATATCTATCACACTTGATAGCTGGGCATGGAGTTTGGAGGCTGGTCGCTCCACTCTTTGATGAAAATTTAATTATTGGCGGCTGTGTTAGGTTTATATTTGATGCATAGAGTGTGGCGTTGCCCTTTCTTTCCCTCACTAAACTCACCTTTGGCTGGTCGTGGTTATTCAAGACTCATAACCACACTTGTATGAGGGATGCGTGGGTATTACAGGTGTAAGGGACATGGAGGGGACCGTTGTTGATTCCTTCATGTCAATAAAATCCTCATTTGTTGGCCACCATATCTGCAAGGAGGTCTGAGACTAATTTTTGGTGCATTCTGTCTATTTTTTGCAATTTAAGGAACTCCAAACAGCCAAACTTCATTCCGATTGCCTACCATTTATTCAAAGTCCCAATCTTGGCATTATTTGAGGTTAGAGCTATTTGTAATTCTTATTTTCTGTATTTTCTGAGTTGAATCAGCAGTGTATGAGATTTCATATGTATTTTCAATAGTGAAGCAAAGTTATCAACTATTTGTCCAAATGCTTATTATTTATCATGTAAAAGAAATGTTATGGTGAATGTTTTATGGATTGAATCAAACAAACAAACCATTTCAACATTAAACAAACTCAGAAAATTAGATTGGTAATTGTTGCAAAATGTTTGACGAAATATCAACACTCCAAATTCAGAAAAATTGAAGGAAAACAAGGTAGGGTTCTTATAGTATTATCACAGCAGAGTATCCTGCCAGCCTATTTGGGTTGTGAATCATGGCATCATTGAGTGAAGAAGAGTTGGTCAATAAAATTTTTAATGCAGGAGGTAAACTTGAACACCTATCCCAGCCAAAAGATGTTCTTCTCAGCATTTTGGAGGAAGTTGAGGATTGTTTGCAAATGGTGGATCAATCAATTTCTTAGGTAATACAAGCAGCCATGATTCCTGCAGTAACTTTCGTAGGTAAGCAAAAGTTGTTGAGACACAAAGATAATGAGGTGAGATTGATTGTTACTTTTTGTTTAAGCAAACTCATGAAAATAACAGCTCCTAAAACTCCATACAATGATGACATAATGAAAGAGATATTTCAGTTGTTGGTCGATAGTTTCCAAGGTTTGGATAATGTCACAAATTCTGATTTTTCTAGGAGGGTAACTATACTTGAAACATTTTCAAAAATCATATTTGGTAACATCATGATAGATATGGGTTGTGAAGATCTAATTTTCAAAATGTTTCACCATTTCTTTGCTACCATCAGAAAATACCATGTACATAATGTTATAACAGCCATGCAGCTCATTATGACTTTGATTGTTAATGAGAGTGATGATGTGCCACAATCACTTTTATCTATCTTATTGACTAACATGTGGAAGGATGACCAAGAATCCTTATCAGTTGAACAGGTCTTAGCTGCAATGGTGTTTGCTCAATGTGAGGAGAAATTAAAACCTTATCTGACAAATGAGGAGCAGGAAGAAGAATAGGAGTTCATAGCAGAAATTTTCGATGGACGAAAGGCCTTATCTCAAGAGGTATGTATGACAGAGCTCCAAAATGACTCCATTGAAATGCATGCATCAACATATGTTGGGAGTATGTTTATTGAAGATGTCAAAATAACCACCTTGGGTGCAAATTCAGATCAAACCAATGAAGTTTTTGAGACTATTAGCTTCCTTGTTGACACCAGTGGAATGAAAGCAAATGATAAAATTATTGGAATCACTAATGCAATTTCAGAAAAAGAGTATGTTCAAGTTGAGTATGTTGCAGATTTCCAAACAGCCTATAGTGATGAATTCTTACATCATTTCAGTGACGATAGTTCAAATGTGGAGAGAAAGTCTCCAATGTACAGCACTTAGAAAAGAGTGTTCATGATAGCTTCAACCTTTTTGATTTAGAAAGTGATTTGTTTAAGGAAACAACCATTCATAGGGAACACAATGAGCATACTTTTTCAGATCAAAGCCATCAGCTCATAAATCCATGGGATCCAGGTGTTTTGACACCAAAATATGATGAAGGGCAAGCTTATGATGATTTCCCTTTTGAGCACAGTGTTGTCCTAACCACGGAATATAAAACATGCAAAGAAGATGTCTTAGAGATAACTGAATTTAAGAGTCATGTTCTCAAATACAAATCAGAAAATTTATTGTGTGAGGCTGGTTTTTATCAAAAGTCTAATGAGTTATATAATTTGAAGAATCAGTTGATAGTCACTGAAGATAAGGTTGTCGCATCCATAACACTTTTTGATAACACATACAAATTCATTGAAGATCTCTTTTGGAAGGCCTAGGTTGAGAAGAGACAAAAAGGCATTGAAGGAGGATCCTCTTTTGCAGATTTACAGGTAGTCAAAGAGGCTTTGAGAAAAATGAAATCAGATTACTTGAATTTACTTTCAAATAGGGATCATTCCATCAAGTTTGCTGAAGAGATCCTTGATGCATTGAAGGGAAAAGAGGAAGAAATTGATAAGCTCACCTTTGAGATTAAGTCTACTAAGGATTCATTGCAGAGTACTCAAATGGCGATTCAAGAAGCGGAAAATCAGCGTGTTGTTGCAAAACAGTTTAAGAAGCAAGAAAACGAGGAAAGAGCTAAGGAAATCAAGCAGGTGATTGACGAGCTTGATAAGCTCCATGCAAATTTTGATTTAGAGCAGTTTCCCAAGTTTGTAGGTGCAGAGTTGGATCATCAGGAAGGATGGTGAGATCTTCCTGAGATTGATATGGGATCCTGGGGTCATGTTGGGCTTCATCCGTGATCAATCAGTGTCTAAGCTGGTATTGCTTGAGGACAAGCAATCTTTGGGGAGGGAGGACTGTAATGTCCCCATTTTTGGTCACCGCAGCATCGTAGTTAACTCCAGCTTTCTCGAAGAGCGTCGACCTTTTCAGAATGGAACTCAGTTATTGGCATTGAGCTTTGAGGATTTTGTTGAGTCAATCGATGCTTTTTGGGTGCAATTTCGACATGTCGAGTGCTTTCCAAACATCTTGGAGGAAAATGCTATTTTTGTGAAGTGTCTTTTTTTAGTAAGTAGTATCTCCGATGAGCTCGAGTATATTGGCACCTTCAGATTTCACTTCCGGACTATTTCGGCATCTTCCATACTTTCAGTTGGTTGTGCAAGAAATTAATTAATCATTGAATAATTCATTGTAAGTTGTTGAAAAACCATAAATTATGAGACGACTTAAATTAATTATTTTTAAGGTGGTTGTAAAAGTGACTAAAGTACCAGAAATATTAAATATGAAATAAAGTCACTTTACGGAGCAAAAAGGTTTATTTAATTATAAAGTGATTAATTTATGATTTCCAAAAAGTTCTAAGAAGATTATAAAAAGGGTTGAAGGGTCTCATTTGAGGCATGCTATGTTATTTTTTATATTGTGAAGTTTGGAGCTTTCAATGAGAACAAACCCTAGGATGAAAACCCTAAGGGTATCAGTTTCGGTAGTGAACTATCTACCCTAGCTGATGGCAGGTGGAATCACATAGGTTTCATGCAGACATACAACAATTGGATAATTTGAAGTCTTGCAGGTAAGTCAAATTATATTAATATTGGCAGGATTGAAGGAGGTTTGTAATCAATAAGAGAACGCCATTGTTTGAGGAGGTTATTGAAATCTCTATCACACTTGATAGCTGGGTGTGGAGTTTGAAGGCTGGTCGCTCCACTCTTTGGTGAATATTTAATTATTGGAGGCTGCAATGGGTTTATATTTGATGCATAAAGTGTGGCGTTGCCCTTTCTTTCACTCACAAAACTCACCTTTGGCTGGCCGTGGCTATTCAAGACTCATCACCACACTTGTATGAGGGTTGCGTGGATATTGCAGGTGTAAGGGACATTGAGGGGACCATTGTTGATTCCTTCATGTCAATAAAATATTCATTTGCTGGCCGCCATAGCTGCAAGGAGGTCTGAGACTGATTTTTGGTGCATTGTATTTATTTGTTGCTGTTTAAGGAACTCCAACAGCCAACTTTATTATTGTACTTCATTCCGATTGCTTACCATTTATTCAAAGTCCTCATCTTGGCATTATTGGAGGTTAGAGCTATTTGTAATTCTTATTTTCTGTATTTTCTGAGTTGAATCAGCAGTGTATGAGATTTCATATGTATTTTCAATAGTGAAGCAAAGTTATCAACTATTTGTCCAAATGCTTATTATTTATCATGCAAAACAAATGTTATGGTGAATGTTTTATGGATTGAATAAAACAAACTCAGAAAATCAGATTGGTGAATTAATGCAAAGTGTTTGACTAAATGTCAACACTCCAAATTCAGAAAAATTGAAGGAAAACAAGGCAGGGTTCTTAAAGAGTACCAATTCTTCACTGTTAACTTGTTGAGTGTGCGATAGTCAATGCACAAGCGCCATGCACCATCTCTCTTTGGCATGAGGACTACCAGGCTTCCACAAGGGGAGGAGCTTGCTTGATCTTGAAGTGATCAAGAAGCCCTTGGATTTGGCACCAGGCTTCATCATTCTCCCAAATGGACCTAATGTACAGTGGCTTGTTTGGAAGGGGGGATCTAGGAACCAAATCAACCTGATGCTTTATCTTGTCAAAGACGTCTCCATATTACTACAGTATCTTGTCAAGACGATGTTGTTGTAGTAATTTTTGCATGGTAAGGCACATTGCCAATGCATACTTTCTCTCTTGCACAGATGCTTATGGATGGACCATGAGTAGCATGATCTTCTACATGTGTGACGAAGTGCCGCAGTGGGGGTTCCCAGTGAAGGGATGACTCACCACGCAACCAACTACTAACACAAAAGATTCCAAAAACTTATTTTATTGATTTACAATAGAGGTACATGATTTTTTTTTTGCTTCGCAGCTTTATATGAGGGGCTCCTTGGCTCCCTTCCTAGAGCTCACGGCTTTGTCCTCTCTCACACTCAATCATCTTAAATTCTGACAAGGGTTCAACCCAAAGGCCCCTGCCCTCTCTCTCACACACCTCTTGGTTACCCTATAGCCACCAACACACGGCAGCCACTCCATTGTCTAAGAATAATCCATCAACAACCTTTCTCGTGGGTCTAACACTTCTATTTATAGTTGTTGAGGTTGATTAATGGTGTGTCCAATTGGGTGGTCGACAGTTGTCGTGCTACTAGGTTTGGTGCCCACTTTCAAAAGCCTGAGCTAGTGTAAACATAGTTGAATCAGACCTCGAGCCTTCTTACTCTAACAATTAATTCGGATCCCATCTCATACATCTCGTTGTCTTTTCAGTCCTAGCTTGTCAAGTGTTGTCCTTTCACTTGGTTGCTTGGTCATTTGTCCTTTTTTGTCCTTGGGCTCCACAACTGTAATCTCGCGCTCGCATTCTGCTTCGTTTCTTCCCTATTGTAGGTGCGTCCTCCTGCGTGCTCTTTACCTATGACTCCTTGACCTTCTACATTGTCTTGCCCTATTCTGCAGGCGGTTCATGCATGCACCTTTTAATTTACCATTCGCATGCCCTTAAACAAGCCTCCCTACGTGTTGTCTGTTTAGTCTAGATCTTTTTTCTTCTTGTTTTTCACTCTGCATGCATCTCGCTACTCATTTCTAGCTCGTGCGCTTCCTCCAGTTTCTCTGCTCTATCTCTATTGCCCAATCTTCTTCTACTTCACCCATGCACTCCAATCTTGAAGGATTTAAGTTCCTCCGGGATGCTCCTGCACCAGACTTCCCAAGGACCTAAAATGTAAGCTCCTGCTTACATTGGGTCTAAGTGGTAGAACCACCCTTCTCGTCCACTTACCCGACCATGGTTTTTCCCTTCACCTGTTGTTTTTGTGCTCCTCTCCTTTCTTCTTCTATTATATTCCTCTTCTTCTACTTACTCATATGGGAACGATGCCCACCTTATTCTCCTACTTCCATCAATCCTCTTCATCTATGTGTGCCTTACACTTCCTCGTGCACTTCTTCCTTTTCTTTTCCTCCTTTTTGTCATTCTACTAACCTCTCCTCTATGGGTTTGTGCCCACCTACTTCACCCTCCTTATGCCAAAGGGTTGCTCGACACCCCTCTTGCACGTCTTCATCTACGCTCTCTCTTGCATGCTCCTCTTCACAACCTCCATGTGTTCTGCATCCTCTATGATTTATGTGCAGCATCTTTTTTCTTCTTGTTTTGCACTCTACACACATCTCGTTACTCATTTTTGACTCGTGCACTTCCTTCAGTTTCTCTGCTCTATCCTTTGTTGCCCAATCTTCTTCTACTTCACCCACGCACTCCAATCTTGAAGGATTTAAGTTCACCTACGATGCTCTTGCACCAGACTTCCCAGGGACCTAAAATGTAAGCTCCTACTTACATTGGGTCTAAGTGGTAGAACCACCCTTCTCGTCAGCTTTCCCGACCATGGTTTTTCCCTTCCCCTGTTGTTTTTGTGCTCTTCCCAGATCCTCTTCACTCTCCTCTCCTTTCTTATTCTTCTTCTTCTATTTTCCTCTTCTTCTGCTTACTCTTATGGATCGATGTCCACCTTATTCTCCTACTTCCATCAATCCTCTTCGTCTATGTGTGCCTTACACTTCCTTGCGCACTTCTTCCTTTTCTTTTCCTCCTTCCTGTCATTTTACTAACCTCTCCTCCATGGGTTTGTGCCCACCTACTTCACCCTCCTTATGCCAAAGGGTTGCTCGAGACCCGTCTTGCGCGTCTTCATTTACGCTCTCTCTTGCATGCTCCTCTTCACGACCTCCATGTGTTCTTCATCCTCTATGCTTTATGTGCAGCATGCACGCAACACATCCGTTGTCCGCCTTCCTTCTCCTTCTACCTCTTCACGCACTTCTCCATCCTTTGCCTCCAAGGTAAACCTCATCTCTTGTCCACTCCTCTCCTGCGCACTTCTCCCATCATGCACCCCGTGTCTTAGTGTATCTAGGTTGGTCATCATCTAGCTCTACTTTTCCTCATCCTTCTTTCAAACACTCTTGCTTCTTGGCGCGACTCTGCTCTCGCAGTCTCCTACCTAAGGTTCAGTTGTGCACTGACCTTCTCTTCTTCTTCCCCTATTGGCGTACTTCTCCTTAAACCTTTCTTCTTTCTTTCACTTCATGCCTTCCAATGGGCATGCTTCATTTGCTCCCCTACTCTCGTTACTTGCGTTGTGTTCTCGCACAATTCTCTCGTTAGCTAGTCTCTCTTCTCAGTAATCTTTCCTTTTGTGTGCCTGTCTACTTCAAATTTGGAGGTCTCTGCTAACTACCTCAATAGTTCAGCGATCTACCAACTTAGTTGCTTCTCTCACACAACTTCTCTTTTCCACACTCTACTTTCTTGGTGTGTTTCAAACATCCTCGCCTCCTACTAGCTGCCTCAATGTTCAGTCTACACCACCTCTCTCCTTGGCACGTCCATTGACTTCACCTTGCTAGTTGTCTCAAGGTTCAACTCTCAACTAGCCTTAGTTGCACTCATGCAATTTGTATTCCTAGATCTTCTTTGTTCATTGCCTCAATAGTTCGGCGTTCTACCAAGCTCTAGCCGCACTCTAGCAACTTTGCACCCTTCTCTTCTAGCGCGTCATCTGACTCGCACTCTTACTAGCCGCCTCAATGCTCAATGATCTACTAGTTTCCAGCTACGCTCAACTTTTATTTCACCTTTCTTCCTCTTGGTACGTCTTATGACTTGAGCCACTGCTAACTGCTTCAATGTCTGACGATCTATTAGCCTTGGTTGCGCTCAAGCAACTCTCCAGCCCTTCATTTCTTCTGTTAGTTGCCTCAATGGTTCAGTGTTCAACCAACTTTTAGTCGCACTTTGACAAATCTACATCCCCAACACTCTCTCTCCCTTTCTCCCACAACACCTTTTGTCTGCTTTATCTTTTCCGCGTTTCCCTCCTTTTCAAGCACATTTACTAACTTCTTTCGCGGCAAGTAATATGACTTGCACGCTATTGCTCGGCTTCCTCTCCTACTGGGTGTTACTTCTCGCTCTGCAAGCCCCTCTTTTCTCCTCCCGTTGTTGCATGCCTCATCCCGTGCTCTTGGACACTTGTTCACTTTAATCGATCTCTCCCCATTGACTTTCCTCCCTTTTGCAGATCCTCTTTGCTTTCTCATTGACTGTTCTCTTGTTCAGCTTTAGCTCCTCATCCTAGGGTGTATGTATTTCACCATGTTGTCGGCTACACTCAACAGCTCTTAGTTGTGCTCTCAATAACTCTGTCATCTCCTTCACACCATGCACAAGAACACTTGTTCTCCTTTCCTCCTCATACAAGTTTTCTTCCTCTGCAACCCTATCCTCCGTGGAGACTATCTCTACACCTTGCACATTCTCCTATGCGCTTGTTGCCCTGATGATATGATATCCACCTTTCATTCATCCATTGCACTCCACTGCAATCGGGTCTCCATCTCCACTCTTGCTTGCACACCTTCCTTGCGCAACCCTCATTTGTGCACCCTTCTCTTTCATCATTGGATTCCCTGTTGCCCGCAAACATCTTTTTAGGGTTGGTTGCTCAACGTCCCTGTTGACCAAGAACCCTCGGGACTTCGTCTTACTTTCAGGCACATCTATACGAGCACTACTTGGTGCGGTAGCGTAGAAACCACATGTTTCCTCTCCTTGCCTTGTCGTCTCTTCTTCTCCTCAAAGTCTCGCCATCTCCTCGATGCACTGCTCCACAACCTTCTCTACGCACTCTTCATCTCCGCGGAGTCCCCTACTTTCTTCAGCATGAAACTATGCTTACCATCCTCAACCCACTTCCTCTTCATCTTTGGGACTTTTCCTTCCTGCATTGTCCTATTCTGTAGCACCCACATCTTTCCTTGCGCTATTTGTTCTCTACCCGCCCACACTTGACGAAGAACCTTAACTATTTGCAGAGTCATCTCGTGCGCTCCTCGCTCTCTACCCATTCGCGCTTGGAGAGCTCTTCTTTGCATCTTCTACCCAACACACTAATTGGAAGATACCCTTTGCACCTGGCTGCCTTAGATTGGCAATTCTATCATGTTGTCTTTTTACTACACACCTGGACTACCTCAAATCAATGTTTCTATCCTCGCCTTTTCTCTCTTGCTCTTCGACTGCCTCACACTCAGCGATTTGTCAACGTTTTGTTCTCGTTTTTCTCTTTCGTGTTGGCTACCTCTGATCGGCGATTATGTCGTGTCCTTATCTTTTCTCCTCTCTACACCTAATTGTCTCACGGTTGGCATTCGTTCAGCACTAATTCTCTTGGCTATCCACTGTTGCGCTTCACAACCGCAATCCTACGTAGGCGCTCTAAGACCTCTGAACCACTGCTTCAAACCTCTATTGCGAACCTACGCAACTTGTCCCTCGAGTTCCTCCCACTCGTCCGCTGTCTACCCACCTCTTTATGGTGGATAACGCTATGCACTCTATTGGATGTGTCCCATTCGGCGATCTACTAGTCTATCTTCTACATCTCCACTAGTTGCCTCATGATTGGTGAATGCTAGTCTTCACTTCCCCTCGTCACATATCACTGGTTGCCTAATCTCGGTGGTCTACCAGTCTACACCTCTTCTCAACACTCTACCTACCCTACTAGCTGCCTCAAATCAGCGATTCTGCTAGCCATCCTTCTTGTTGAATCACCCTGCTACTTCCTTGCTTGCAGGCTCTTCTCTTCCGCATTCTCCCAATGCTGTCAACCTTGCTCTGATACCAAACCGATATAGTGCCACGATAGGGGTTCTCGATGAAGGGACACCTCACCGCATAGCCAATTACTAACACAACAAATTCCACAAACTCGATTTATTGTTTTACAACAAAGGTACATGATTTTTCTTTTTTGGCTTCACAACTTTACATGAGGGGCTCATCAGCTCCCTTCCTAGAGCTCATGGCTCTGTCATCTCTCACACTCACTCATCTTAGATACTGACAATGTTCAGCTCTTAGGCACATGCCCTCTTCCCCCTCACCCCTGTCGGTTGCTTTATAGCCACCAACACACAACAGCGACTCCACTGTCTAAGAATAATCTATCAACAACCTTTTATGTGGGTCTAACACTTTTATTTATAGTTGTTGAGGTTGATTGCTAGCATATTAGATTGGGCGGTTGACAGTTGTTGGGCTACTAGGTTTTGTGCCCAATTTCAAAAGCCTACGCAAGGGTAGATGTAGTTGAATCAAGCCTCGAGCCTTGTGACTCTGATAGAAATTGATTCAGATCCTATCTCGTAGATCTTGCTATCTTTTCAGTCCCAACTTGCGAGGTGTCGTCCTTTCAGTTGGTCGCTTGGCCATTAGTCCTTTTCTGTCCTCGGGCTCCATGTTTGTCGTTTCACACTAGTGTTTTGTTTCCCTATTGTAGGTGCCTCCTACACGCTCTTTACCTTTGACTCCTTGGCCTTCTACGTTGTCTTGCCCTACTTTGCATGCGGTCAATGCGCTCATCTCTCAATTTACCATCCATGCACCCCTCAACAAGTCTCCCTGCTCGTTATCTGTTTACTTTGGCTCTTCTTTCTTCCTATTCCACACTCTGCACATTCCTTGCTACTAGTTTTTGCCACGCGTGCTTCCTCTAGTTTCTTTGCGCCGTCCTCCGACGCCTAGTCTTCTTTTGTTTCACCCACACACTCCAATCATGCAGGATTTAAGTTCACCTAGGATGCTCCTACATTAGTGTGCAAGTTAATCTTGTGGCATTGTTTGGTAGAGACCAAAATCATTTAGGTCGTTCGAGGTGACTCCAAGAGGTTGAATAACCGATATTTGACATGCACAATCCACCATTGCAGCTAAGATTGTTATGCAGCATCGTGGTCATATATGTAAGGTCTTCCAAGCAAAATGTCACAAACCTCAAGAAGCGCAACATCACAAATGATCGTGTCCTCCATGGGCTTGACTTTATATTGGAAAGTGCATTTGCCAACAACCCTGTATATCCTTCCCCTATTGAAGCCAACCCAAAGAGTATAATTTAGGGTGTGCTTTGGTGGTAAGGCCTAGGTGCTATGTTGTAGCTTGTGCGATGACATTCTTCTAGCTCTCGCTATCAATGATGACATGAAGAGGCTAACCCTTCACCCCAAAATTGGAGTAAGAGACACTCTCGTTCCTTGGAGGTGTCTATGGTAGTGACATTGGTGCTCAAACAGCGGTGCATGGATCAATGTCATCCGATTGTGTTGGCCTTGATGTAGACTGCACAATCAAAGATTTTTGCGTGCGGCATTCTGAATTGCTATAAGTTTGTGCAAAGTCAATGGCACCACTTGTCACCTTGGTTCTTCCTACCTTTGTCTAGTGCCGAAGACGTAGAAGTCTTCTTATGCTAGTCCCCATCACGCAGCAAGTTCTTATGCACAGTAGGGTTAGATTGTGCATTGTGTGCAGATTTGCTCTTGCACAAGGCACTGGATGAAGAAGAGAACTTTTTCTTCATCTTTGCCTTGGCTTCAATCTTGGCAGTGTTGCAGTATGCTTGCCCTAAAGCGTCTAAAATCGGTAACTCCATCTTTGCATGAATATAAGATGAGAGTCTACTAATGTAATTCAGCAACTCATGTTTCTCTGTCAAGTCTTTGGGCAGATGCACAATGTAGTCATGGAACTCATTGGTATGGCCTTCAACTAACTGCTCCTTATGCTAGCGCAACTGTTGGAACTTGATGAATTCTTCCTCATAGTGCTTGATGGGATAATACTCATCCTTCAAGGCATCGACAAATGACTTCCAAGTCTCAATGGGCTCACAATTTTTCCCACATTGTGCGCTGAAAGTATTCCACTAATGGGACACTGAAATAAACATCTTCAACACCGCGAAGGGGATCTTCTCCATGTCAGTGAAACAATTGACCCAGAAGTAAGCCTCAAGTTTTTGAATCCAATTATCCAATGTTGTGGCATTGACTTTACTTTCGAACACTAAAATGTCAAGATTGACTTGCACTTTGAAAGGGCTTTACTGCTGAAATGACAAATGAACAGGTCGCATGGAAGAAGTGGCTTATGGACCAATTTGTACCATGTGTTCACAGTATTGGCCAAAGAGTTTGTTGCGCTGCTCCTCAAGGGTATCCCGAATAACGTTTTGGACATCTAAGGATGCCTTAGTGAATGTTTTCTGGGTGTTAGCCATCTTGCTCTTGCTATGATTTCTTCTAGTAAATCTTAAACAAAACTAACTGGTAATCCTTTCTCACTTTGCGCTCGTGTGTCTACAGGCATATGAGAGCTCTTGCTTTGATACCAACAGTCTGCACCATGGAGCCCAAGATGTCAGTGCGGTGGACAACCTTATAGTTGGCAGCAAGCTACAAGGTGTAGAATGCACAAAGGTAAACTATTATTGAAGTATTTGCCGAATAGTGCAACTTCTAGCCAATATAACGAAGAGGGAAAAGTATAGATGTGTGCAATGTGCAACAAGGCTCGAAATGAAAGTTCCAGTGATCAGATGGGAAAACACTTCTCTGATTTGCCTAAACTGGGCGTGGGTTGCAAATGTGTGTGATACACTAGATACTCAAAGCATGCTAACAATCTCCTATCTACTTGTGTGGTCTCTCTTGGCTATAATCCCTTATGGGTCAGACAGTTACAATATATATATCATTACAAGAAAGCAGTTACAAAAGTGAACAGTTACAAAACGGTTCATCTTTTGCCCAGGTGGCAGTTCACCTTCCTGCATGTGTAACGGTTGGACTTCTGGTGTCGTGGTATGTTGATAGGTTCTCTAGCATAGCACAAACCTAGAGAGTGCCACCTGGCATGCCACACAACAGCAGGATGATGATATGTGGATGCTGAGTTTTGATGTTCTTGCATGGCACCAGGGACCTTCGCGGTGTGTCACTTGTTGCTGTGGTAATGCACAAATGTGTCATGAGCCTATACAGTTGGTGCACAATGCCGCAGGTTGATGCACTGTGTTGGAGTTTTGTGCGACATGTTGTGAGGTGATGCAGCAGCTCACATGGATACTGCAAAGTTGCACACATGCGGCAAGATGCCATTAGCACAAGGAACTTTTAGTCCTTATGAAGAGTGTGCAGACCTGCGCGGAATCTACATGTGGATCACATTAAGCGTATCCCACTTTTTGTTATAGAACTTAAAGGATCCCAATAATCATATACAACAGTCTTGAATTTCAAAAAGAATTAAACTAGGAAAATCAGATAGAAATGCTACCGATAGAGGTCCAAGTCCAACACCCAAGTAAGGCTTGTAAGTAGATGCCATTATTGCTGCCATCCGTGCCATTCCATGTATTGCACCAACACGAAATCTTCGTTCTTTTTCATATCTGAGTGCAAACAACATCGTAATTGTAAGGTACTTCATACATGATAAATTTGACTGAAATCCTTAAATAGAAATTGGCATATGGTTTAAACTTTGTTGGAAATGTAACTTTGTGTATTCTCAAGTTGTTAAAAGTAAAGCTCTCCGCCTTTTAGTTGTAGCTATTAATTGGCTTGCAAGTACACACTTTTTCAGTACAGAAGTGATGTCAACAGATTTTCCAGTCTCAAAGCTTGCTTTGTAAGCTTTCTCGAGTTCAAGGGAAAGTTGATAGCTATCCTGTATGACACGTAATATGATGTTAGGAATTCTTAGCTGTTTATTTGTGTCCACAATATATGATCAAAAAGTTGTGTGTGGTATATAGAGCAATTAAGATGTAAATTTCACTATCAGTAAACAAATAAAGATATATAAAAACCAAAAATATTATACACCTTATCTCAAAGGTTACATAATATACCTCAATTGCCATGCAGCCACCTTGACCCATATTAGGCTGCATCGCATGGGCAGAATCACCAAGTAACGTCACAAGTCCCTTGCTCCAAGTTAAAATTGGCTCCCTGTCATAAATGTCTCGACGCAGAATCATGTCTTCTGGTGTTGCTAAGAGTAGATCTACCACTTCCTCACACCAGCTTCCAAATAATTCCAACAGCCTCTTCTTTCTACCTGCAAAATAAAATGACCCGGCTTGCTCAATTGCCAGTGAAAGGTTCTTGTTCACTGATTTATTGAGACAGGGGACCCATTGTCTATTTACTTCTCTATGCTTGCATTATTACTATGCATATTTATTTAACCATGAATATGAGAAAAACACTGCCCAGGCAATTAATAGCAGAACAAAGAACATATCATTGAGAATGTTCCCAGTACATGAAGAAATTTACTGTTATCAGTGTTTAAGAGGTTCTGCAGAAAAAATTCTCCTCCTTTGAATGTTAACCCAAATTTGCAAGGCAATCAAAAGAAATAGATGCCTAGTTCTATTGCTACTATCAATGTAGACACTCGAGTATAGGGTGAGTTTCCATGTGTGCATACAAAAAGGTTAAAAGACACCCAATAGTTCACCTCAACCGATTGCTAAAAAAATACAGCAAGGCAAACTAAAAGATCATATATTCAGCTACCTCTTCGAATAAAAATAACAGAACACAGATATATTAGGGGAATTAATCCAATTATTCATTCATAAATTGCAGAGTATGCTAAACGCTTAGAATCAGTACCAACCCATAGATTGATTCCACTAAATAAAGAGAAAATCCATTCAAAATCGCATTCAATTCAGTCCTAACAGAAATTCTAAACAAAAGAGAGTTCCCCAAAGATAACCAGCAATACTCTTTGTTTTCCTCCCCCAATTTCTATCCCCTAAAAACCACGAACCACCCAAAAATAAACTTGTAACAACTTCAGTTCAGAAGAGGCCAGTACGCCCCAAAAAATCTCTAATAAATTAATTCCATATAATACATATGGACTCTTTATTGGGCATCCAACAGGCCCCTGAAATACGGTAGCATCCCACAAGGTGACGGCTGAGGTTTCAGATCTCCATGCATTCATTCATAAATAGCAGAGTATGCTAAGAGCTAAAAATCAACACTAACCAAGTAGATGAGTTCCACTGGAAAAACACCAAAGCCATTCAAACCAAATTCAATTCAATTAAGTCATAGCATCATTTTTAAACAAATAATCGTTCCCAAAAAATGCATAAAGTAACCGCCACTCATTTTTTTTTTCTTCTCCCTATTTCTATCCCCCATAAATCACTTACTACCCAAAAATAAACTTGTAACAACTTCAGTTTGCAAGAGTTAAGTATACCCGGAAAATTCTCAGATAGATTGATTCCATATACTAAAAATGGACTCTTGTTTTAGGCATGCCATGTGAACCTAAGATCCAGTAGTTGTGGGTTTGCCCTATGTCCTACAAGGTGAAATAAGATGTTTCAAATTTTAAAGGAGAATCAAATCTAAACTTTTTTTATAGATTGGGTACAGGAGTTGGAGGCATACCTTGAAATGGAGAATATTGAAGATGACCCTAGGAGAGTGAAGTTTGTAGTAGCAACAAAAAGACTTGTGCTTCCCTTGTTAGAATAATTTGTAAAGTGCAACAAAAAGGCGAGATAGATATCATTAGACTTTATCCCAAGATATTGAGGCATCTGAAAGGAAAATTTATGAACTCGTATTACCAGCTGAAGCTATCCAGAGAGTTATAGAACTTGAGAGAAAAGGATTTGTCTGTGAAAGAATACATAGAGCAGTTTATGAGACTGCAAATTAGAACAGATTTGCAAGAAAATGAAGAACCTGTAGCAGTCAGTAATCTTAATGGACTTTGTCAATAAACTCCAGAATGAGTTGGCCTTGGGAAATTTGCATTTAGTAGTTGAAGCATACCAGTATGCTTTAAAGGGTGATGAAAAGCTAGGCAGGAAAAAGGGGGAATTAATAACACTCCATTGAGTACAAAATCAAGTTCTTCAAGAATTGTTTGAGTTAAAGAACCTCGTGAAGACAAGGAAGAGAAGAAAGACCTGAGAGGAAAAGGAAGTCAATATAACAAAGAGGACAATTATGATTATACAGAAAGAAGAGCTTTTGTTTCAGGGGTCGAGGTAGAGGAAGACAAGATTTTTTCTATTGGAGACCATTAAAATGTTTTATTTGCAATGGGGATCATAAAGCCCAAAATCAACATCAGAACACAAGCATTACCAAAAAAGGAAAGGTGGTTCAAGAAGAAGCTCGACTAAAATAAATTAAAGCTGAAACAGGAGAAAGCGTAATGATTCAAACAACATCAGCTACCAGAAGCAAAGAGACACCAGAAGCTGATTTGAGAGAAGCATCTTCAAAACCCAATGCAAGTGTGAAGACAAGGTATGCAAAGTCTTTATGATAGTTACCTTACTCTTGGGGATGGGGGGACGAGTTTCCAGGTCAGCAAAGACAATCCCGGATTTTGGGGATGGTGAGGGGACGGCTATTAAAATAATCTTTAAATATTTACTTTATTCAATGAAATTTAGGAGTTTAAAGTTTTTCAGGTTGCTTTCGGGATTTGGGTTCAATGTTTTTGTAAAACTAACAATGTCTTGGAGGGAGGGGATTCTGTTTTAAAATAAAAAGCATCAGAAAAAATTTAAAAATTACAAAATTATTTGAAAAATCGGGGACGTCCCTTCCAAGTCCCGAAATCTCCAAGGCATCCAGGACATCACCAAAATCTAAGGGAAGTGTCCCCGCATAACATTGGTCATTATTGACAACAGTTCTTCAAATAATTTGATCAATACAGAAATGGTCCAA
This sequence comes from Torreya grandis, assembly GCA_037957365.1. Classification (NCBI taxonomy): domain Eukaryota; kingdom Viridiplantae; phylum Streptophyta; class Pinopsida; order Cupressales; family Taxaceae; genus Torreya; species Torreya grandis. The sequence goes on from JARHVA010001130.1 coordinate 1,307,113, forward strand.
AAGTTGCAGCTTGTTTGTATTCTAAATTAGAACATGTAAATAATTTCTTGGTTTAAAAAGGATGATAGTGTGCTTGTTAGTCAATCATGTCATGTTTCACTCAACATTGGACCATATGAGTGCGACGTATTGTGTGATTTTTTGCCTATGGATAGTTTTCATTTGCTGTTAGGCAGGCCACAGAAGTGCAATAGGAATGCCATTCATAAAGGCAAAGAAAAATACCTATGCAGTGCATCAAGGAGCTAAGAAGCATGTTCTCAAGCCTTTGAAGGATGAATAAAAATCTAGAATGGCCAATTTGCCACTATTTTTATTGGAATGGAAAAAATCCTTCAATGATGTTGAGATGAAAGTTACATTCTATTGAATCCAAGAAAGGAAGGCATACAAGCTGAAATTTGTGAATCTAAGTAAAGATCAGTTGCATCAATTGATGTAAAATAGCAAAGCCAAAAAAGGGTAACAAAAATGACTCATGCTCCTCAGCACAAATGCGCATACACTTCTCCAAACCCTAAGTATAAGACTGCTTCTACGAAGAATGAGGAAGAGCCACCAGATTTTTCCTCTACTCTCTCCTTCAAAGAAGCCCATGGGCAGCCTTGTCACCCACATTTAGAATCACCACGGCCCACTTCAGCCCCAGCTGCTCAGCATTTCCAGATCTTCCCTGAAATTTTTGACCCCCGCATAGAAATTTGTTGCTTCGGCATGTTCGATTAATGGTGCTCAAGCAGATCAGCCTGTTGAAAGCGACCTAGATGTAGGTTTAGATGCAGATCTGGAGGTCAAGGATTCCCAACGATCTCATGCTAGATCTGGGGCTTTTAGCTATATTACACACATCACCAGTTATGTGAATAAATCTATTTCGATCCAGGTCGATGAGTTAGGGGTGGATGTGATTGAGGAAGATGAATATTACGTGGTTCACGTGTTGATATGCAGATTCCACAAGTTTTGACCTAGCCTTTGTGATCATCATTCTTGGATCTTAGAGAATTGGAAACCCCTTTTGTCAGTTGATGATGAAGATTGAGGAGATGATGATCAAGATTGAGGACTCAATTCGGGGGACAACACACCAACAATTGGGAACCAATGTATTATGATAAATCTAAACTCCTCTAATACTAAAATGACATAGATTTAAAAGACTAATAAACAAAGCTTTATTGCATTACGATAAGAGAGTTTCTAGAAAAAATTCAATCTCTATCATACTAACACTACACTTACATGGCAACGGCATGGGAAACTGTAAGTGTGAATGGAATTCAATTACACGGATTTAAAACAGAAAAAACACAACAAATTAAAAGATATTAAAACACGGAAAAAAACTACAAACGTTATTTCATGCCAAATAGAGTGCAGAGAAAGAGAAACAAATCCCAAACATCAATTATAAGACATAAATAAAGATTCAATGTTGCCAATTACTCTAGAGTTCTCATTAAGTATTAATTTTTCAATTTTAAAGTACAAATTGTCATAGACTCATTACTCATAAGCCATACACAAAACAAAATTAGAGATTATAAAATTCACCCAGGAAAGTTTGAAAATTTGTTTACCTACTGCCTGAAAGTGAAAAACTGACAAAAAATCAATTTTGAGGGGTTTATATGCAAAAATCCATAGCCAATTTTTAAAACTGTCAGTTATTTCAATTACATGTGGTTTTTCCATAACAATCTGGTTTTTTGCCAGTTTGACCTTGTTTTGAACGAGTTTGACCACTTTATTCATAAAACTAAGCAACCCGGATCAGAACGACACAACACAGGGGGTGAGTATGTTTTCAACGCAGGAACCCACGTGTAATTCTCGCTTTTTGTTACTATGATCTTTGTTAATAGATATTAGATATCTGCGCTGAATTACAATAGGAAAAATCCTTGTTTTATAGCTAAAAAAAACTAATAATAGTAAACTGCTTTAAAGTTAAACAAAGTTAATAACATCCACTCATCATGCATGGGCATGCAAACAGGAAATTTATTTAAAGCCAAACAAAACTAATAATATCCTTTCAACATGCATAGGCATGCAAATAGGGCAACTCCTAAGACTAAGAGATCTATTAGAAGAATAATTGCTGATGACAGCCAACCGGATTGGCCCACCTTGTTAGGGTCAACTTTTCTGGGTACTCTCTGATTTTTCATTATAATACATTTTTAAAAAGCTCACTCGCCAAGAACTTCACAACGATAAAGCCATGTGGCAAGGCTTTCTAAGCTTTGAATGCCTCCAAAACTGCCATTAATGATATACTAAATTTTTTCAAAAAATCATAACTTTCTGAAAATAAACCATTTCTCTTATCTAGTAATCCCAAGTCATTGTCAGAATCATTCACCCACCCTTGAGAAGCAATGGGCCCTATCAAATCTAGGTCTTTAACCAAATATGGAATTGTTTATTGAATCTAACTCCTAGTTAGCTGGTTTCCTTGGTAAGCAAGTTGCCCTGCCTAATCACTCGATATAGGGGAATTTGGTGATGTATGATATCTCTTACCACTATATATATGCCTTGATCAGCAGTGAATGGCATTGAACAATAAGGGTTAAACTTTGTGACCTACAACTATTCAACAATATTTGAAGCATGGTTCAAAAACTCATACTTGGCAAGCCAAAATTTTGACTCTGACTTGGGACTCAAGGGTTTCTCGACAATTACTCGACTGCTTAATCCCTACTTTAAAAAACATATAAATTCATAAAATAATCTTAAATTACATGTAAAACATTGTTAACTGACATGAGAAATGAATGTAGAGAATGCCATAAGTATATTTTCTACTATTTTTTTACCAAAAAAAGTACAAACTACAAAGTACAAAGTTACAAACAACAATGCTCATAGAGTCAAATGAAATATCAAATATACATATTACATTTGATCTCTAGCACCTAAAGTAAGTCTGTTGCGACTGCTTCATGGAAATAGATGGTAAAGATTCCTCCTCTACAATGCCAACATCATCAGCAAATATATCATTTGGATCCTCATCAACCCCTCCTAATGCCTTTGCTGCCCCAAATGTTATTGCTTCTTCTACCTCCCTCTCCAAATGTACGATCTCCTCCATGATAAACATGGGATATCCATAATCATCAATCCAGTCAGCATATGGATAAATCTCGTCCAAGTCAATTGCATCATATTTCTCTAGCCCCTCCACTTGTCTCACGCAAAGACAAAGATTGTATCGCACAAAGACAAGGTCATTGAGGTCTGTTGTCACCCTTATATGCTTTTTTGTGTGAACAGCTTCAAACATGCTCCAATTACGTTCACACCTAGAAGAGCTACAAGGTTGACACAAAATGTGGATGGCTAGCCTTTGAAGATTTGGTGTTTTTGCAGCATAATCTTCCCACAACGCATTTGCAAATAGGACATTTATAATTTTTTAAGTCCAAGTCAATCGCATCATATTTCTCTAGCCCCTCCACTTGTCTTACGTGAAGACGAACATTGTATCACACAAAGACAAGGTCATTGAGGTTTGTTGTCAACCTGATGTGTTTCTTTGTGTGAACAACTTCAAACATGCTCCAATTACGTTCACACCTAGAAGAGCTACACAGCTGACACAAAATGTGGATGGCTAGCCTTTGAAGATTTGGTATTTTTGCAGCATAATCTTCCCACCATGCATTTGCAAATAGGACATTTATAATTTTTTAAGTCAACTCGGCTTAAATAAATGAAAAAAGTATACTACTAGTATCTATAGACTATGAGTAACGAGACTAGAAAGTAAAAACAAATGACTCAATTTGTTTTTAACCTAGCAGATAAGTGTTTCTTCTTTTAACGCATAGAGTTGAAGAAAAGAGTCTTCCCATTGCATTCTTGTAAATCTGCAGCTCAATAACTGCATCTCTAGTGTCATCATCATAAATCATCCTCTCTATGCATGTATTGAGGCCATCTGTAACCTCTTCATCAGCCTGTTGTAGCATAGAATTGCACCCTTATGGGAGAGTTTCTCAGGCTCTCTCACTCCCAACTACAATATTGGAACAACCTCAGGCTGTGGGTATCCTATAGTAAGGTTGAACCTCTAAGCTTTTTAATGAGGCTAGCTCCTCAAATGCTTCACTTTGGCTTGTTTTCCACACTAGAATCTATTGTTGACTAAGGAAAAGGGAGAGAAAAATAACATAAAAAAAGAAAACTAAGCTAAGAAAGGTGATGCACCAAATAGAGAGCGATCCACATAAGCACGACATAAACACTAATCAACATAAGATAATTCTTGCTCACACAACCTCACAACCAGTTAATTTGCATAAGTGTTTCATAAACTAAGCTCACTAAACCATACATGAAGCAAAGAGGAATTTCAAAATCCACACCAAGCGTCCATTAATGAAAGAAAGAGCTCAAGTTCAGACCTACAACTAACTTGAAAACACCCAAATATAGGCAAGAAAGAAAGACAATGGACGTGGAAGAAAACTTCTTCACAAGGCCATCATGCACAAGCTTGCTAAACACAATTTTCAGGGCAAGAGATAGGTAAAAATTGATCTTTATTGCTTCAAAAGGTCTTTCTTAAAAATTTTGATAAGGTTTTTCCTTGTCAAATGAGGATATTTTTTTCATGGGAGAGCCAATGGAGATATATATAAAATAAAATAAAAAGCGGAGGCAAGCAAACAGAAATCAATAAATGAGATCCAACCACCCTTCGTGAATTCTCACCCACATTTGGGTTAATTAGGACTAATCCTTCTTCAACAAATTAACCACCATTAGCTCCAATAGTATTCAAGCCCTCTCATTGGTTGAGAAACACACTAAAAGACAAGAACTTGTTGAGGATGATGATGTCATGATCCACTAAAACGGAAAAGTCTAGGAACATCTTTAATGCTCGAGCTACCTTCTCTAATCACCTGATCTTCATCTTTCACTTCCATGCCATCCTTCACTTGTCTTACACGTATAAGGACAAAATCCCCATAACTTTGAATCTAGATTGAGTCATGTTGCCTCTGAATTGAGCGATTGTTTGTCAGAGATGGCCATGTCGAAGGACGAGAGCCTCTCCATTAATTCGCACCTACCAGCTCCTGCCAGTCGCTTGGGTTTTACTTTGTTTTGATTGGTCGTGAGAAACTGACTCGGATCCTTGATTCGCACCGTCGATCTGCCTAACATGGATGCCTGCAAGTCATCGATCCCCTGCCAATTGAATGTGTCCTTGACACCTTTCATGTACACTTTCGCCCTTGAGATTCGCTGACTCCCTTTGACCTCTTTAAAATGCAAACATACTTGACGAGACCCATCTTTGACGTTTGCAGGAACGTCTCAGGGTTTCAAATTCAAACGGCTATTTGTTAGGGCTAGATTTTGACATTTGTGGGCCCGTCACGGGATATTTGAATCCCAACAATTATTTTTTCAAAATTTTTGCTTTGAACAATTCCTTCAGACAATTTGTCCAAAGGAATTCATGTCTTCAGACTTTATGAAAATTCCCCTTTCCGAAAGGGAGATGCCCTTCGGCTTTCTTGAAAGTGACCCTTTTTTTTATCCTTCGGAATATTGAAAAAGCCCTTTGGAAGAATTGAAAAGCACCCTTCGGTTTATCTGTTTGGACCTGTCAAAAAGAAGACCCTTTTAGAAATTTGAAAAGACCCCTCCAACTTTGTGAAAATGATCTTTCGGAAAAAAAGTGGCCCTTTGCAAAGGAAAAGTACCTTTCGGAAAAATTAAAAAGGTCCATTGCGAAGGAAAAGTACCTTTCGGATTCCTTTGAATGGACCATTGGAATTTGAAAATGCCTTCGGCCTCTTTGAAATAGTCCTTCGGAAAAATGCAAGAACTTGAGTATGTGAGTCAAAAATGGCCAACATAGCCTTAAATGAATCGGACAAGAAAAACTTAGGATTCAAGTAGTAGGCCGTTGCATGAATATGTCAGTGGAGCATCTTGTTCCATCTCCGATCAATTATGCGCCAAATGGGTTCATATGTTCTTTGATTTTGCACATAATATTTGGCGATGGCCTCCTTGGCCATGTCGATGGTCTCAAACAAATAACCCATTGGGTTTCTCTCTCCATCCACCAACCATAGAACTCAAACCATAGGCTTTGACACCTAAAACAAAATAATACAAAAATTTGGAATCAAAATTAAGAGAAAAATTTATAACAAATAAATGATAAATAAAAAATAGTTAAGGTTACCTTAATTACTTCATGTGTTGCGCAAACACATTATTAAAAAAGGGCCTTCGTGATCCTTTCCCCTTCGGCCTTCTTAGCATAGGAAGTCTCCAACCACTAGTGACTCACAAACATCTACTTAAGGGATGTTAGTGAGGCTACAATGTGATGACGTTTGTGGTGAATCATGTGACTCCCAATCGCACAAGCTCATTTCCATTGGTGTGCTCTCTCATCAAGTTTAGTACCCAAATGTGATTGTAGATGAACTTGGTGATATTTATTGCCTCTTTAACCACATTTTTCATCCATGAAATCTTTCCTATGTATTTGAGTAGGTCATTGCAATAGGCTGCACAAGGGGTCCAAAAAACTGTAGGGTACCTCTCCTCAAGAAGTCTCCCTGTTGTTACATATATTGTCGCGTTGTCTATCACAACTTGAATGACATTTTTCACACCCACTTGCATCACCACTCGTTTAGCATATGACACAAAATGTTTGTATTTTTTACTTGGTGAGAGGCATCATTTGACTTTAAAAAGATGAGCTACCCATTTAAAGCCACTAAAAAGTTAATCAATGTGCGGTTTTTCCCATCCGTCCACCCATCAGACAAAATCATCAAATAAAATGGTGCACCCCTTTTTTCAGACTTTTTTTTGTTTTCTACCATAGCTTGTGTATGTTTGACGGTATCCTCCAACAACAGGCCATGCAAATCATGACGAGTAGGAGCCTTGAATTCCTTCCTAGAAACAATCGATGTGACCAAATTCTCCAAATATGGATTGTTTACCACATTGAAAGGAATGTTGTTATAGTACCAAAAGTTTGGTGCAGCTATTATTGTTTCATTGTGCAGTTCTTGATTCCAAGTGGTACCTTCGAGTGAAGGTTGTTACCCAAGACTACTTCAAAGAACAAAAAAAGTAGTCGAACTATCTTCAATGGATGAGCCCTGTCCATGACCCCAACCTCCTGGAGTTGAGCCAATAAAAGAAGCCTCAATGTCATAATCATTCCTCGCTGCCCTCTTGTTCACTAGGGCTGCAAGTGCATCCGATGTCCTCTTTTTTTTCTCTTTTTTCTCTACATAAGTTGCAAGCCAATAAACCATCTCTTTTTGAGCCTCAATTGATGCTTGTGTGCACAGTGCCACATCATTCCATGGTAGTTGTGTGATGTGTTTCAAGCGATAGACACCTCCACTCATCTTCATCCCACAATAATTACCTATAACACATTTACACGTTGTCGCTTCACAATGCTTCCAAGAAGGGTCATTGGACTTGGGCTTACAATAGGGAGTTAAACCAGATGTCGATGTCATTCTTAAACAAGCTTAAACCTTATTAATATGTGTGTGTTTTAAAATTTAACCCTAACTGCTAATCAAAAGTAGTAGAAGGCGAAGTAGATATCAATGATCATGATTCATAGTAGAAAGATAATGAAAAATAAAATAAATACATGTGGCTGTTGTTGTACGCTGTAGGTTGTGATATTGTGTTATTGTTTTCCTTGAGGCTTGAAAACAAAGTATGTACTTCAAACTCAAAGTTCAATGTTAATCATCGTAGTTTGTATTTGCAATATGTATTGGTTGACACTGCATAGTATGTAATATGTTTGAAAATTGCACTTGAATATGGCTCTCATTCATTCATGCCTATGTAAATATTTAATATCAATTTTCAGATATCTATCAATAATCAGACTTCAGTATTCCTTGAAGTTGAGAGCTTGAAGTGATTGTTGAATTGTCAAGAACTGGTCACTGTATGACTATATCAGACTTCAATAATATCCAAGACTAGCTAATGTTTCACTACTAAATCGATGATAGCATCAGAACATCAGATCTATGTAAAGTTGGATCAAATAGATTAAAATCTTGTCGTAAATCCTACAATGCCCTGTAGGTGTACTATCAACCCTTATTTAAATCTCGCCATAAATCCACATATAGCTGATTAAAAAAGTAGAGAAAACATGTAGAGAAAACACGCAGAGAAAATGATAAAATTGTTTTTTTCCAACCTGGACTTTTATTCTTTACACAGCAAGCCACGACAATATGGTCACAATTTTTGCCAAGTAATCACTATGATTACTCGCCGAAAATCACAAGTTAATCACTGAAAATCATAGATTAATCGTCGAAAACCGCAGCTTAATCGCCGAAAATTGGCTCACACTTTATGAGAAGGTAAATCGTTTCCTCAACTGATCGTGATAAATCACCAATTTATAACAAGATTTAAATCTATGGTTTGAACTGTTCAGGAAAGGCGAATGAAATGGCCGGAGCAGTTCCACATTGAACATTGGATGCAACCCAAGATAAGGTGACAAGTTTAACTCAAAGGCATTAGTGCCTACTTGCTTGACAATTGTGTAAGGCCCATATCAAAGAGGCCTAAGTTTTATGTTTGGACCTTTCAAACATTCTTTCTACAAATGTAGTCATACCTTATCACCAACCTGAAACTAATGAGGAACTCGAAGTTGATCCCTTGTACTTCTAGGTAGTTTTCTAGAGGACTTCATTCCCCTGATTTTGGATTTTCCAAATTTTTCAAAAAATTTGGTGGCCTTGACAAATTTGTTCTATGCAAGGTAAGACCCTCCAATATAATAGGAAATGCCACATCAAAGGGGGCTAGCAGCTAAAACCCAAGACAACCCTGAATAGGATTGTCCCGTGGAACCATGGAGGGCTTGAGCATAACTATGTTGGATGTATGGTAAACAATCATCCAATGTATGTGGATGTTTTAAGTTATACATCCGAAGTAGATGCACCATCATATGGTTAACCACCTCTATTTGCCCATATGTTTGTGGATGAAAAGAAGTGAACTTGATCTGCTTAATGTCCATCGTGGACAATAATGTAGACTAGAAAATGCTAAGAAACATACTATCCCTATATGACACAATGGTCTATAATAAGCCAAAGTGGACCCACATGTGCTCAAAGTAGAGTTTTGTAGTGTCTTCAGATTTTATCCCCTTTGTACAAGGCACCGATACTGCCATCTTGGAAAACCCATCAACTGCAACAAAGACACGGTCATGAGCATGCCTAGTCATGGGCAACCCTAACATGAAATCCATGGAGACTAACTCCAAAGGTCAATCAAGAATTGTTAGGGATGTAGAGGCCCTGCTTCTTGTTGGTAGGTTCCGCTATTGCACATGTTGTGCATGATCTAATATATTCGCTAACATCATCACAAAGCTTCGGCCAATATAAGTACTTTTTTAGCACTAACCCTGTCTTTTCCACCCCAAAGTGTGTCCTGCAACTTGAGCACTGCCACATGTTGTGCATGATTTAATATATTTGCTAACATCATCACAAAGCCTCAACCAATATAAGTATTTTTTTAGCACTACCACTGTCTTTTCCACCCCTAAGTGTCTATATGGATGATGGTCTCCATTCCCAAAATGTAATGCTTCCATTGCATGCACACTTGGACAATGGCATTAAGTTATTTGTCATATATTGAATCCTACATACCATGTCTATGAAAGTTTCATTGTGATAGGCAATCGAGTGCCTATGCTAGATGAGGACTGCACCGAGTGCATATTCTGAAGCATTAGCTTCAATATTAGAGGGTTGTTGTAGATCTGGTAAGGAAAAGACTGGTGTTAAGCATCTTTGCCCTTTTAATTCCTCAAAAGCCTTTTTTTGTGATGTGTTCCACACAAACTTGGCCTTCCACCCTTCCTTCTCCCCTCCCCCTCCTAACTCCTTTGGTTGTTTAATTTAGGGACCATGCAAGATGAGAGAATCCAAGCACAAACTGATGGTAAAAATTGGTTAAACCCAAAAAGCTTCTGAGATTTGTCAATGTTGTTGGGGTTGACCATTCTCTGATGATTCAGATCTTCTCTGGCTCAATGTGTACATCATCCTTGTCTACAATGTATCCTAGATATTGTACATTTTGCAATGCAAAAGAACACTTATCCCTGTTAGTATATACAGGTTATGACTGCATAGGGTGTTATGAATTGGTTGACCCTATTGTAGGGGCTCCTACAATTTTTTGTTGAAAATAAGGATGCCATCCAAGTAAACAACCACAAAGGAATCAAAGCCAAGAAGAGAGTATTTTCGTAATAAGAACTATCGGCTTGGGAGTAAACCCCCTCTTCTAGTGAAAAGTGATCAACCAAAAACCCAAGCTCCAAGAAGGCCTGAGCAAAAAATGTGTGAATCAAGGAAGGAAAGGAATAGTGGGAGGATGTTGGAGATGGGGTAAAGAACACTATGAAAGAGAATGTCCTGAAGAACCCTGAGCTAAACATACTGCGTTGTAGGCTGCTCTACTAGGGCTGCCAGGGATGTTTTGTGGTCACCAAGTTCCTATTTTGGCTGATTTGGGTGCCACCAACAATTTTATTTATTTTAACGCAATGAATTAGTGTAATGTGGAACCCAAGTCTTTGTGGAATGAGAGCATGGTGGTTACATTCATGTTAGGTAGGACTCAACATATTGATAAGCTTGTGAAAAATGCTGAAATAGACTTGGGAATAGAGAGGATATATGTGGATCTTCATGTGACCAAGTTAGGGTCGTATAACATTATTTTAGGCATGGATTGGTTTGGACACCGATGTGCCAAATTTGATTGTTTTGGCATAAAGGTTGAGGACTTGGATGAGCAAGGTAGACGAGTAATCCTTCAAGGGATAATTAGACCCGCAATAGCCCATTCAATATCTACTATGCAGGGTAAGAAGGGAGTGAGGAAAGGGTGTAGATTTTTTTAGCTATTGTTGGAGAGTTACAGGATGACCCCAAACCCATATTTGAGGATCATCCTATTATGTAGGAGTTCCATGATGTGTTTCTTGATGAGTTTCCAAGGAGGCCTCCTAAAAGGAAGTTACATTTTACCATTGATCTAGCCCCTAGATCAAAGGCCATTTCTAAGGCCCCCTACAAAATGAACACATCAGAGTTGCAAGAGTTAAAGATGCACTGTAAGACTTGCTGGGAAAATGTCTCATCCGTCCTAGTGTATCTCCCTGGGGTGCACCAATGATCTTGTTAAGAAGAATGATGGGCCTATTTGTTTTTGCATAGATTACCGAAAGCTCAACAAGGTCATTGTTAGGAACAAATACCCTTTGCCAAGGATAGATGATTTGTTTGATCATATGAGAGGAGTCACTGTGTTCTTTAAAATTGACCTCAATTTGTAATTTTGGCATCCACCACACCCAATATCAGAGCATAGTTCAACACTCAGACTTGGGGAAACACCTATGACAAACAGATATCGAAGGACAAGGATAAGAAGATGTCTCAGGTACCATCTTCAACACCAAAGCTTAAGACTTATGTCACGAGGAATAGGATAAGAAATGCTCTTGAACCTCAAGACCCCTTCAACTTGATCAATCGAGGAATGCCTTACCCAAGAATGAGAGTGAATTGGTTAAGAAGAAACCATTTGTTGTAAAGAGTTTTCCTCTAGGTTGCAGATGAAGGGATTTTGTCTCTAACCCTGCTCTGTGAGCTTTCGTGCAAAAGGCCATTTGGGAAAACACGGTACCCCAAGAACTTGACGACGAGGAGGAAGGCCCCAAGAAGGAATATGAGGGAGGGAATGCCTAATGTACCAACTTAAAAAAGACCACTTAGATAGAAGTGGCAGTTGTAACCAATCAATTCCTATGCTTACAAACTTTTGAAAGTAAGTAAAAAATACAAATTTTGTTGTGTGAAATGATTATTTTAGAAACATAAAATTTAAATTTAATATTTTAATAAAGCATTGTGGTTGATAAAATACCTTATCCATAAATTCAAAAAGAAAATAGCCTTGGGTTGACAGGGAAATGATAAAACCCAACGAATAGTAAAGTTTAACAAAGTGCATGATTATATCACAATTAGACAATGATTTGCATAATCAGAACTCCTATGATTGTTTTCCTAGTGTAACTTTCACAGAGTTACAATGAGAAGCTTGAGTCAAACAAAGGAAATGCATATTCTTTCAAATGCTAAGCCTTTTTGTTTTAATATGGTAAACTTTTGTTGTTTGTTGGATCCTAAGCCTTGTGCCTTGAGAGTAATCCCGCATTTGTCTCCATGTCTTGTAACCAGGTTACTATGACAAGATGCATAAGAAGGAACACCCTTAGACGAGGTGTTGCAGAGAGTAATCGTGCATGAGAGGAAGAGACTTTGCCTTGTGTCACCAACGTGCTAGAGAGGCTACATGGAGAAATGAATGCATTGTGTGCTTGTATTGCTTCACAAGATCAGCAAATTGAGGAAGTTGAAGAATAAGGAGTAGGAATTTAACCATTAGACTAGGCTGAGTTTGGAGTCAAGAGAGACAATTCAGATTATGTTCCAAGTCCCTCTCGCTCAACTAGTGATCTGTAATTTTTTATGCATTATGTCTTAATGGAAATTAAAAGCAGATATATTCTTATACATGCTGCAACTGCTTGAATTACTCAAACGGCAGTGCGTTTAATTGGTAAAGAATACAACACTTATGAACCATACACAAATAGGAAGGAATGGAAACAAACACACACACAACATGAAGGTTTTAACCCGAAAACTCCAATGTGGGGAAAACCAGCTGGAAGTAGCAATTCCATATCTTCCTCTCTCTTCCCTTCAATGAAATGGTTCGATACAAAGAGTTCAGAGAGCATACAACTCGCTCTCTCTGGTATCTCCTATCTTCTTAACATTGTGATAAAAGAATTACAAGCAATATAGAATAGTTGCAGTCATACAACTCACTATTCATTGTTCCTCTCTCATGTCTGTTCACCAATTCACTCCAACACTCCCGTAGATCAATTTTTTTTTTAATGATCATTGGTCCTATTTCCCTCTCTCACAGCCATTCTTGTACATTCTTGTAGATGACCCTTCAAAGAACCAAGCTTCTAAAAAGCTTAGAATGAGAAGATCAATCAATTACTATCCTTACCTTGATTGTTCATCTGATGCAGGCAAAAATGTCGCTTAATGCAAAGTGACAATTACAAAACTGCCCCTAAGGGTAGCAAAACCACCCCAACGGTTTCGTAACCGCCGCTTAATGCAAACAAGCAATTATGTCACTGCAACAAATCCTCTACCTTTCGGAGGCCATATATTTTGCATAGGAACTTGAAATCACATGTTTTTTTTAAAGTGTATAACTTTTTGAGAGGAATCCAAATATATAACCATATTTGACTTTGGATGAAGAATGTCATACATTTCAATTTCATGAAGAATGAAGTTTCTAGTCAAGAGTAGCAATGCACAACATTGCGACATGTCAACTTTTCCTTTGCTTTGTCGATCTTGACTTGTCTTGGATTATCATGGAGATTTTGGATGAATTCGATGGATCCTTACAAATCAACAAGAGAATCTTCTCCCAGGGATCAGCTTCTTAGACATCGTGTGGATCCCTTTCCAAAGGAAATGAAGAAAATGAAACCTCCAAAGTTTGATGAAAAAATAGGTGGTAATGCAACCTGCTGTCGGGCCCAAGACACTGCATCCGAAAACACTCATGAGATTGAATGTTTCAAAAGGGGAAAGGAGGGGAAAACGCATAGGATAAAGATATTTCCTCGTTAATTTTGGGACTGATGTTGGTTCAGTCCAAAGACTGAGCAATTTAACCTCGTTTTACTCGAAGAGCAACAAGTTATTACCACTGAAAACTCAATGTATGTGTGGTTACACTTAGAATTCATTACCAACCGTAGAAAACCTTACTTGATATTCTAGTTACACCAAAATTTAATGATTTTCTAAAACTGGGGGGGGTGATTTACTTCCAACAAATAAACATAAAAGGAAGGGCAAAGTAAGATAGAAAATGGGGGTTTCTAATTTAGAGGATGCTAGTGCCTGAGAGCTGAAATATGCCAAGTCACAGTGATATACCATTCTGTCCCTGGTTCAGCGTTTGCACAAACTTTAGCCACTCAGTGAGCAAGCTTCAAAGGGACACCAATATGAATACTTTACTTAAAGGTCCTCCATAGAATGTAAACACCCAAAAAAACTACAGCAATTGACATGCACAGCTTTTGAAACACTTTATAACTGAAAGTACATAAAGCATAAGTTGTTCACAAAAGACTAAAAAGAGCATATAAGGGGTTAGACTAGCAAATGCACAATCTAACTACCATATTCATCTCTGTAACACAAGCATATAATCATCCTTCATGCATAAACATTCACTTAGAACATAGAAACAATGGACCACATTCCATGAGCAGAGAACCAGGTTAAAATAAATAAAAGCATGCTACTAAAATTTTAACAGAGTTTCATTACACATATTGCCGACCTTTACAAAGGATTGCAGTTTACAATATATAGAGGACGGGGCTTGCCTCCAAGTAGCACAAGATTCTCATCCTTGGCCACAATGACCACTCAAGGTTGTTACAACCGCCAAGATTCAAAAGGAACAAAAGATTCCCCACTTTCCCAAAAGATGCCTCGAGGGGCCCACTCAGTTGATTCGTTGATGAGTTGGTGAAGATCCACCTCCCAGCTGTTTAGGTTGTGCCTCTTTAGCCGCCAACACAGCTACCACCAGGTCAAACTCCCAGTCTAGCTTGGCCAGGTTCATAGCTGGCTCCCAAAAGATCATCTCTGACTGGATTAGTAGTCATTGATGTACTTGGAATGGAGCCTCCAGGGACATTTTCACCTCTGAGACCTCGTTGATGCTTGTTGCAAACTGAGTTGAGAGTTCCAGAACTGTCTTGGCTCCAATTTTATTGACCTTCGCCACTTTCCTCTTCATGACCTCGTCAAAGTGACCCAGGTGAACTTCAAACTCGCCTTTCTCCAGTAGGATGCCATCCAAGTGGAATAGCACAGTGATGTTGACCTCCCTAAAGTAGGTCAACATGCTTTCCCTACTCTCTTCTAGAGGACCTAGAACCATCTATGCTAATGCCAACCATTCTTCAATTGAGTTTCTCATGGTCCCAGCATCAGGTCCAAGGTAGGCATGAGATTTAGCTCTGGGAACATACCTTTGTGGATAACCACGGCGAGCTTCCTACACTTGTTGTCCACGAGAGCAATTCTTTCTAAGTATGCTTGGGCCCATTGGAGATGTTCTTTACTTTGGGTCAGTGCCTCGACTACCGCATCGAGAGTTGAGAAGAGTTGTATGAGGGCCTCCTTGACCCTCCCAATCAATTCCATAGGGAAGGTGCTCTTCCCCTGTACCTCAAGCATCCAAACTTGCCCCTGCATGTCTTCCATTCGGAGCACGGAGATTGGATCCTAAGCCACTCTCTCTTCTCCTGTGGAAGTTCTTATTTTGGTGAGTGAGAAGAGGTTTTGTTGAGTCCGCTAGATCACAAGGTCTCCTCCTTGAACAAATTTTTGTGTGAGGATCCTCCTCATGTCCCCTGAAGTTCTATCAAACTCCCATTGTATTCAGGATCTCCATGCACAATCATCTTAGACCCTGTGACACTGTGGCTACTCCTAGGGTAGAAGGGGGTGTTGGTGGGGTGGTAGCGATGGAGGTGACAGGGGGAGGCCTGGGTGGAGGAATGGATGAGGCGGAGGAAGTGAAGGATGAGAGCAATGAAGGAGGAGGCATGGGGCGTAAGGAGGCAGGATGAAAGGGGAAGCCCGTGGGAACATCTAGGCCTACCACTGGCTCTAGGTCAAATTGACCTATGGGGCAATGACGCAAGGGAGAGGCATTCAGTAAGAAGAAATTGGTTGATTAAAGCCAAATTCCTAGGCACCCGGGACAATGGAAAAGGAAGGCCTAGGAATGATGTGGGGAGCAATAGGGGGTTGAAGAGCGAGAGTTACCTTTTGCTTCTTCATAGGCCTCTTGCCCGGATCAGCTTGTGTTGTGGTGGAGGGAGCTGTGGTGGCAAGCGCAGCAGGGACCGATTGAGGAGCTTATTGAGAGACTGCAAGTGTCGCTAACGTGACCGGGGCCAATTGAATTGTTGACACAAGGGCACTTATTGTTGGGAGCACAATTGGACCTGTTGAAGGAAGAGCACTTGGAGGTGGCCAAACCTATGGAAGAACCAGCAGAGGTGTTGTTGAGATCCCTACAGGTGGAATGGCTTGGGCGGAGAGAAATTCGGATGTTAGGATATTGTGCATAGCCGAAGCCAGAGGCACTTGGGTGAACTGCGAAGGGGTGGAAATAAGAAAGAGGGGAGGCACCACGTGAGCGAGCCATTGCAGGAACGGGAAACCAAGGGGTGCTCCACTAGGTTGCTGGGGAATGGTGGGGGCAAGGGAAGGGATCTTTGGGGAAGCCTGCCGCTGGTCACGCTTGGGGGTCGCCTCTGAGCTACTATTGATATCAAACCACAACACCTATGCAGCCACTGGTTGAGCAACTAAAACCATGAGAGGTGATGGAGGTGGAGTAGAGGGTCGAGAAGGAGAAGCTCACGAAGGAGGAGATGGGGCTGACACTCCTCGTAATATCCTCCTTGAAATTTGAAGAGTTGCCTAAACATCCTCCCAGACCTGCGCTGACATAAAGGAGGCAAGGCCAACTAGGGCGGATGGCCCACGCTGAACCTATTTTCCTTTCATCTTTTTGGCCTCGAGTCGGGCAAGCACCTCCTTGAAGTTTGCAGAATTGAGATGGACTTCATCTTCCTCGCTAGGCTGGTGGCCATAATTGACGCTGAGACAGGCTTGATGCCTGCTCACATGGGCCCTGATGAAACCGTGGGATTCCCAATCTCTGTGTTCTGCCCTGCCTAGGGCATAGGAATCTCTACCTGTAACCATCTTTTGCAATGGGGGTAGAATCCGGTACACATGATGCCTGATGGTGATGGGGATGGCTAGGCAAGCCTTTTGATGCAGTGATCAAAGATGCCTTCAACCAATTGATAGGCAATCTCTTGCTCTGCGAACCAATCTAGAACTTGGTAAGGAAAGTAAAGTGGAGCCTTGAGGGTGTCAGCCACTCAGATGAGGGTGTCATCCTTATAGTACCAATAATCGCCAATGGGAGCGAGAGACTACCTTATTTCGTTCGAGAGACGAAGCATCGTTGCCTCGTTGATGGCCGGCCATATAGCCACTGGGTAGAACTCACAAATCTCCTCGATGTGATTCCTGTAATGGTGGCCATATAGTTGGTTATTAGGTTGGTTTTCCCAGTCAGGTAAAAGCTATAAATACATGTTTTTCTAAGTAAAAGGGTTAACGAGATATAGACAGCCTTTTCCATGTATTTTTATTTTATGATTAATAAAATAGTTGTGGACCCGCCTCAGTGGGCACAAGATTTACCTTAGGTGATTTTGCTTGGTTAAATCAATTGGGGTTCTATCAGTGGTATCAGCTTGGTAAATGCATGGTGTGGTGATCTTGGGAAGAAGAGGTGAAAAATACATTCACATGATTGGACAGGGAAGGCTCACGTGAAATTGATTTTGCAAATACAAGATCTGCTTAAAACTACTCCAAACTCCTTTTATACGGCCTTGTACGAATATGTACGGCCTAAAAACGTTTTAGAATTCTCCTTTTGCAGCCATGGCATCCCAGATTGTTGGTATGGCGTTAGAAGGAAGTTGCAAAGTATTTATTCTTATTTGGCAAAGTTTGCTATAGTTTAAGAGAAATTTTAGAGTTTTGGGGAGGTCCACACAATTCGAAAGCTTCACTTTTTTTAAAACTTTCACGAATAATTGATTTTTACTTAGAAAAGTGATATTTTTTTAAATTATTCACATAGCAAAAATAAGCTTTAAATACAAATTTATCCTCATATATTTTGTAAAGGCTCATAGAGCAATTGGAAAGCTTTATTTTGTAACAACCCTTGGAAGTTGGAGGTCCAAGGTTCAAAACTCTATTTTGGTGCAATTTAGAACTTGGTCATTTACTTTTAAGAGGAATATTCATTTGGTTAAGTACAAAACCCATCAAATATCTCTCTTTTTTTGCTCTACATGGAGGTAAAGTGAAAACCCATAGAAGCATTGTTTTGTGCAAACTGCTATCAGTAAGTGTGTTGTCCCTTTCATTTGTCACACTTTTTTTTATTTCAAGATGCCAAAAATTCAAAATTTGTTTTCAGATAGTAATTGTTTAACGATTTCTAATTACACTGATTGGAAACGGTTGATGGAAGCTTCATTAATTTTCAACAAGTTATAGGATATTGTGAAGAATGAAAATCTTGTATTGCTTATAGAACAGTCTAAACTTGAGATTTTCAATATGTGTGATTCTAAGGCCCTAGCTTTAATCAAGTGTTGTTGCACTAGAGATACATTCATATTGAAAACTCTCCTCATAGTTACACTGCACATAAGACTTTATCTGACTTGTACGATAAAACGTCCAAGCATAAAAAGATAGATATACACATGCAATTGTTTATTTTGTCATTAGAAGAAGATGGGTATATAAGAGAGTATATGTCTAAGTTAAATAATATTGCTATTGAGTATACAAAGGTTGGGTTTGGTAAACTAGATGATGATCTCATTGTTATTGCTGCATTGAAAGGACTACATGTGTCCTATAGAAACTTTGTGAATGTTACGTCTCTGACAAGATCACAAGCATAACTTTTGATAAAATGGCTAAGTTGTTTATTCAGCATGACCTCTCTCTCCCCAAGAAATCCAAGAAAACTAAGGAAGCCCAATGTTATAGAGTCCAAACCTAGTTCTTCTTCTTCTAGTCAACAAAACTATAGAGGGCAAAGTCATAGAGGGGGTAGAGGTTATAGAGGAGGCAGATTTCAAAATCGAGGTGGAGGATATAATCTAAACAACTATTCAAATCAACAATCTATCCATTCTCATGAGATGAGTGATAGAGAACATGATCACAACTCTTATAGAGGCAGAGGTCGAAGTAGATCAGACATTCAGTGTCATAGATGTGAGAAATTTGGTCACATTGCTTCTCAGTGTAGGATTCATTTTGAAAAAATTCAGAGGCAACAAAAAGTGTCTAACTCTACTCAATATGTTGACCATGATTTTGATGAGTCAAGCAATGTTGCTCATGAATTTGCATTCACCACTTTAGGGAACATTGCTGTAGTATCCCTAGCTAAATTGACCTTAACTTGTTCTTGAAACTCAAGGAATATTATCAAACAGTTGGTATGCAAACTGAACTTGTCAATAAACTGATTGCCAATGGTGTAGAATAGATATGCAAGCAACTTTATAACATTATTTACAATCAAAAACACTTAAATTTTGATGAGGCATTTTGTCAAACATTTGGCAAACATACTTCAATATATATGAAAGTCTGAAAACTGTTTATTAGCTGATAAGTTCTGATTACAATTTTTCAGATTGTAAAAAAGGGATACAAAACTGAATTTCAACTATCAAATGATTCACACATATGCTCTAATGGCTGTCCAAAATCTCCAGACTTAGTACTCAGAAAAATAAGCAATACATAAGCAAATAGTAATGGAAACCTGGATGTCGAGTGGGGAATGATCAGCAATTTGCTTGGTGAAGACCTCTGATTTTATTTGGAATTTTTGAAGCCCTCTAAGCATGAAATCGCCCCCCTCTCAAGGAGAGCTGCCCCTGCCCTAGAAGTCTGATGGATGCTACAAATTAATGTTGCATTCAACCCCTTCGAATATGGTCTTGAAATCTTTGCTTCAACTAGAGGAATTGATTCCTCAATTACCCAGAATGATAGGTGGCCTTGGTGGTGCACAATGAACCAAAAATGGAGTCTTCACATAGACTGGTCGACCCCTACAGCAGACTGATATATAAATTTCAGACCTTAAATACGCCCTCCAAACTCCACAAACTTTATTGCCAAGGTCTCAAGGAGTGAAGCGCTCTAGCTAGGAGGAATCTATGCCAACCTTGGCCTCCATGAGTGAAATCGTGGTCTCCAATGGTTTCTCTATATGACTGTAACTTCTGATCAGACCTTTGCAAATGTTTATCAGACTTCTAATGTACTTCTAATATGCCTTCTATGCTACCAAATGATGCAATGGTGATGCCACCACTGAACTCCTAACAAAATATGCAAATCGTCCTCAGCAAGTCTGGCCTATGGCCACCAAATGAAGCACAATGAAGAGACTGAATTATCTCTTCCAATAGCTGCAACCCTTCGGAAGATATTTCACCACCTCAATTATGCAAATCAATGGGAGTTTCCGTCCCCAATGACCAATGTAGAAATCTGCAGAAACCCTTGGCTCCACAAATGAACATATCAAGCAAATGTCAAATACTGGATTATTAGAAACTTAGCCAAACCCTCTATTTATTTATTTTTTCCAATCCTTCAAGAAGCTTTTAAAATATTATTTTATTTTATTTAAATCACTTTATTAAAGTCCCATCAAATACACATAACTTTGGACTTTAAAATAAATATGAAGATGATGTCGGAATGTCTTGATCTTTAGCTCGTCGAAAAGGTCTTGACGAGACGCATCTAACCCCACTCTGAAAATCTCGATCCGACACTAAACCCGAACTTACTAAAAATAGTAAGTACTCCACAAGACACCCAAAACTGCTACTGATCATGCCAACTGGATCCAAAACAAAACTACACATCCAAATGGCCCATCCAAGGCCAACTCAACATGGTTCCCTAACCAAACTACTAGTCCACGAGAAACCAATGATGGACTAACACGGTATCTAGAAAGGGGACATTACAATTGCTTATATGGAATGAGGCTAGAGATGAGTTCAGATACAGGGGAAACCAAACGCATGACATTCAGGTTAGACTTCTTTTGGACTTTCAAAGAAGCATCTCTTACTCCAGTATCCTTCGAAGATAAGTCTATGCATACTCCACAGGGACTTGGGTTTATTAGAATTTTGCTTCCTAATAGTTCTATCAAATACTTAGAGAATGTTTGGTATGTTCCCACATTGCAAAAACATCTACTTTCCTTGGTAACTATTCGTAAGAAGGGTTATCAAATTGTACTTGAAAATGGGCACATTTATATCAACTCAATAAAAGATGGATACAAAACCATGTATACAAGTTATGAGGATGGAAATTAGGTTCGTTTGCATTGTAGAGTGCTTCCTCCCATAGTGGAACTTGTAGCAGTTGTTGCTACAGGTAAAGGTATTATTTCTACATAGCGGTTGTGGCATCTCCGCTATGGACATTTGAATGTTCACTCTTTAGTGGACTTGCAAAAATATGGTATGGTGAGTGGTTTGCCCACTTTTCTCAAAGACAGTATTCTTTGTGAATCATGTGTTTTGGGCAAACAAAACAGGAAAAAATTTCCTAAAAATTCTTCATGGTGAGCTAACAAATGTTTGCATTTAGTTCATAGTGATGTTTGTGACATGAAGAAGTCATCCATTGGAGGGTGTAGGTATTTTGTGTTGTTTATCAATGATTTTTCTAGGATGACTTAGGTGTTTTTCATGAAAAACAAATCAAAAGTTTTCATTAAGTTTGTTGATTGGTTACACTTGGTTGAAAAAGAAAGAGGTTCACACTTAGCCACTCTCCGTTCAAATAATGGCGGTGAGTATACTTCGAATGATTTTTTTAATTATTGTCGGGAACATGGGATTCATCGACAATACAATAAAGCTTATACTCCACAACATAATGCAGTCTCTGAACGAATGAACAGGACTTTAGAGGGCACAGCTCGAGCTATGTTGCACTGTAAACAACTCGATGATAAGTTTTGGGCCGAAGCCATTGGTACTGCAGTGTATTTGAGAAACAAGTCCACTACAGCTGCACGTTTGGGTCAAACTCCATATGAGGCTTGGTATGGGTTTAAACCAAAAGTTAAACACTTGAAAGTTTTTGGATGCCTTTGTTTCGCTTTGATTCCCACTGAACACAGAACTAAGTTGGAACCATGAAGTCGAAAATGCATCTTTCTTGGATATTATGAAAATAAAAAGGGGTATCATTTGCTTCCACAGGATATAGGCAAATTCATAGTGAGCAGAGATGTGATATTTGATGAATTTGGTACTATGAACACTGCAGAGATTGATTCACAATTTTATAGGTTAGAGAGAAAGATTGAAAAACGTACTAAGGGATTGAATAATGAGGCTAACTCTCATAGGTTTGGTATGAGACTAGTGTCCCCTCCATTTCTTGTACTTCCTCTAGTATTTCACAGGATAATGACTTAGAAAATGTTGAAAATTCTCTAGGTCTTCCTTCAAATGGTGCAAATGAAGAGAATTATGGTGTTTCTAATCTTAACAATTTAGACAAGTACCGAAAATGGGCTCAAAGTACTTTTTTTGACTTGAAAACAAATGAAGTTGGTCTAACAGGTCCCAGGGGTTCTCGTAAACAGGGGAATTATGCTATGGTTGTTACAACTTCTTCCACTGAGCCATCCACTTTTGAGGAGGCTTGTCTTGAATAAATTTGGCAAAATGAAATGAAAAGTGAGTATGATGCAATTTTTAACAATAATACTTGGATTTTGGTTGATCCTCCTCCACATGTTCAACCCATAGGATGCAAATGGGTTTATAGGATCAAGTATAAATCTGGTGGCTCCATTGATAAACATAAGGCAAGACTTGTTGCGAAAGGTTATGTGCAACAAGAGGGTATTGATTATGAGGAAACATTTGCACCAACTGCCAAATGGCACACTATTCGTACGGTACTTGCCTTAGCAGCACAGAATGGTTGGAAAGTACATCAGATGGATGTTAAAAGTGTTTTTTTGAAAAGTGATTTACAGGAAGAAGTATATATGAAACAACCCCAAGGTTTTGAAAAAGTGGGTGCAGAGCACAAAGTGTGTAAATTGATCAAAGCTCTCTATGGGCTCAAACAGGCACCCAAGGCTTGGTATGAAAAAATGAATTCCTACTTGAAGAAAATTGGCTTTCAACATGGTGAATCTGATGATACTCTCTATATTTGAGTTCAAGAAAATAAATTGGTAATTCTTTTTCTCTATGTCGATGACTTGTTTATCATAGGCAATAATGAAAACCATAACAAGTCTGTGAAAGAATTAAAAGATGAGTTTGAGATGACAGATCTTGGACATCTTCACTATTACCTTGGCATAGAAGTAACTCAGAAAGAGCAAAGTATTTTCATTTCACAAACTAAGTATATTTCTAAGTTATTAAATAGGTTTGGCATGAATGATTGCAAACCTGCCCTCACTCCCATGGAAAGTAATTTGAAATTATCTAAAGATGATGGTAGTGCCTTTATTGATGACACCAAATACAAACATTTAGTGGGAGGTTTGATATACTTGATGACTAGCAGGCCCAATATATCATTTTCACTTGGAATTTTGTCTAGGTTTATGCATGAGCCTAGAGAAATTCATTGGCATGCAGCAAAAAAAGTACTTCGTTATCTTTAGGGAACAAAAACATATGGCCTTGAGTACTGCTGCAACAAGAACTTCAAACTTGTTGGGTATTGTGACGCAGATTTTGACAGAGTGTCCACAACAAGATACAGTATGCATATGGGTTTAGTTGCCATTGTATGGTGTTGTAAAAAGCAGGATACAATGGCAAACTCATTAACAAAATTAGAATACATCGCAACATGAGATGCTTCCAGAGAAATTGTTTATTTACGGTGCATTCTTGACGATCTTTAGATTTCCCAGATTGATCCTACATAGTTATACATGGATAATCAAAGTGCAATCAAGATGTCTAAAAATCCAATATTTCATGTCAAAACAAAACATATAGATGTCAAATACCATTATTTGTGAATGTTGGTGGTGAAGAAAGCACTTGATCCAATATATTGTCCAACTGCTAATCAAATATTTGATATCTTCACAAAGCCCCTTAACAGAATAAAATTTGAGAAATTCAGAAAAATGCTTGGCATGTGTCCAAAAAACTGACTTTGGATCATGGGGGGGTTTGTTAGGACTTGTTCCAAAGTCTTAACCTTAGGTTAAATTGTTAGATAAATAATAAATGTAAAGGGGCATGCATCTTTTATAAAGACACCCACTTTAATAATCTTTAGTTAATTTACTAGTTTGATTTATGTTTTGAGTTAATAATTAAAACTACCTTTCGAGTTACATTCCTGTGGGAGTTGGTTATTAGGTTGGTTGGTTTTACCGGTCATAGGTAAAAGCTATAAATGCATGTTTTTCTAAGTAAAAGGGTTAACGGGATATAGACACCATTTTCCATGTACTTTTATTTCATGATTAATAAAATACTTGTGGACCCACCTCAATGGGCACAAGATTTACCTTAGGTGATTTTGCTTGGTTAATTCAATTGGGATTGTATCAAGGGTTTGATTCGAACCATTAACATGTCAAGGTTAACCCCATTGACCATTCTTTGGAGCTCTCTTAAAACAACATTAATACAGATGTCTTGGTGCCCTCAACTTCAATTGTTTCTATGTAAGAAAATTTGGTTGTCTCTACCCTGAAAACTTCCTCCTATTCTATCAAGGGTGTTACTCCTCCCGAGTTTTGTTTGGGGACTGCCCCGACCTCATCTTATACGAATGTTGGGCCTCCTACTTTGAGTCTGGCTAAAACAATACTTTCCCATGGATGGTCACTCTCCTGCTAAGGTCAACCCTTTTAGGGGGCCCTCCTCGGTTCTAAAGAATAGACTATGGTCACAAACAAAAAATCTCTTCTTTGAAAAAGAATGCCACTTACTGTATGAAACTTAGATCTCATAAGAAGGGTTGTTTCATAAGCCAACTGCAATTGTTGGTGTTTTTTTTTTTTGTTTTTGTTGAAGACTAGTTTGTTAGTTGAATCCTACAAACTTGTTGGTCTTCCTTCCTTTTTAGCTTTTTTTGGGGCGGTGAGGGCATTGCAACCCCCAATTTACAAATTAAAAAAAAGCAAAACCAATGGAGCTTAAACAACAAGAAAAAGACAATGAGAGTGTGGCAAAGACTTCAAATAAGAAAGAAAGATATCAGGAAGACCCCTTTGGTTTTATAAAATCAAGAGACCCTACTATTGACAAGCTGGACAATGTAGTTTTCTCACTTGATTATAAGTATGCATATAGGGTGAAGACGCATCCCCCAACATCATCTCTCATTTATGATGTTGAGCTAATTTCATCACTGAAGGAAAAGGTGTTAGAAGAAATATACTAATGGAAAGAGGGAAGACAAAACTCCAATTTGTAATGGACCTAGTGATGAGTGTTATTTGGAGTGCTGAATGTTGAATATGAACAAAATTATGGATATTCTGTATATTAATGATGAAGACTCTAAACCAGGAGGTTCAGATCTTATTTGGCCAAGGGAGAGTGATGCAAAGCACAACTCGTGGGAGACGGCATAGGCCCACAATTGTTGGATTTTACAGAAACATGACAATGCATAAAACAAGAGTCCATATTCAATATATAGAATTAATTTAGATGGGAATCCTCAGGGCAAACTGGCCTCACATGAACTGAAGTTATTACTACTTTATTTTTGGGTGTTAGTGATGTCTAGGGTATAGAAATAGGGGGACGGAAAAAAAAGAGGACTGTGGTTTCTCTATGCATATTTGGGGAGTTTGTTTTGTTTAGAACTACTGTTGCAATTGATTTGAATGTGGTTTTGAAATGATTTGTTGTTTTTCTATGGAACTCAGTTTATTAGTTAGAGTTGATTTCAAGCTTTTAGCATATTTTGCTATTTATGAAAGATTGCTTAGAGAAACTCTCCAAATCCCTGTGATCTGTTCTTTGAATTCAAAGAGGGAGCTGAATATATCAAGTTTAATGTCATGACTACTTTTTCTTGGTATATTTCTTTTAGCAATTGGATAGATTGATCCCTGCATTGTGCAGATTTTAGGAATTTGAGTGCCATAGAGAGAACCTGAGAGAATCTATACATCAGATTGTAGCATATAAATGTCCACATTGAGCAAGCTTTAAAATGCCCCCATATTAAAATTCCCTGAATTCTGATTTTATAATTAATTATGAAATTCACATTCAAATATTCAAATAACACATGCAACATGGAATATTAAAAACCTAGCTGTATTTATATCTCAGTCAGCTGATTACATAAAATAATAGAGGGAAAACAAGCGTTGAAATAATAAACTACTGGAATCAATAAACAATTTATTTTTAGTTGCCAAAACAGCCCTCCAAAAACCGGTGCTGCTGCTCCTATGGCAGCGATCTGCCTCTAGGTGGTAAACAGCTGCTCAAAGGGCAATGATCTGCCTCTTGCATGGTGCTCCCTTGTACAGCAGTCCTTGTACAGAAGGAAACAGAGGTTGGCTGATCCAATAACTCACATAAATCTGGAAATTGTCAAACCCTTCCAGCCAACTGGAATACTGAAAATAACTTAATTGTCTGCCTAAATGTGATCTCTATATGAAATCACCAATGACGGGATGGGCGGGTTTCCATCCTCTAATCCCCAACATAAACCTGAAAGGTTTTCCTCTAGATCTGAATGCAATGGAGGGTTTTCGTCCTCAAATGCAAAAGTTGGAAGCAATTGCCCAAATTCAAAATAGATGTAATAAACAAGATGATCTCGAATGACCCCCAAGGCCCTCTTTTAATAACTTTATTTTGTCCTCTTTCCTAAGTTAGCCTCTTTAAGAAAGTAAACTTTTATTTTTACTTTTTCCTTTTCTTTTATTTCTAATAATAATAAAGTAATAATAATTTGTCACTTTCTAATAACTTAAAAAGTAAGTTACTTAGACAACTTAAAATATTAACTTTATTATTTTTCACTTTATAGGAAAAAGAGGACATGACAGTTCACCCTTCCCAAAGATGGCTTGTCCTCAAGCAATACTTGAACCACCCTGCAAATACCCGGATCTCAAATCATTCTTTCTGATTCCCGTCCAAATGTGAAGCCTTGAAGTTGATTTCCTTGTTAATTTTCAATTCCCTGTAAAACTTTCTCGGTTGTGCCCAAATTTGTATCTGCAACTTCTAGCTTTCTTGAAGAATTTTCTTTATGAAAAATGATCTCTTCATTCTGCTTCTGTTGCACTACTTTGATTTGATCTTCATATAAATCATTGTATTAAGAGTTAATGCTTCTGAAATCTTGGCTATTGCCTCTATGCATGCCATTTCAGCCTCATGACATTGGTTGTTTATGATCAAAACGGCATGTAGTTTAGTTATAATCAGCAGCCTAAAAGCCCAATGAAACCTATTAACTTCTTCAATTTTTGTTGCAAAATTAGAAGGAATAGTTGACTTTTTCAATTTTTGCTACAAAATTAGAGGGAATAGTTGACTTTCTCAATTTCTACTGCAAGTTTTATAATCTTTGTTGCAAATTTTTCAATCTCTGCTGCAAAGTTTTGTGAGGCTGATTTTGAATAAGTTCCCTTGTCTGTTTAGCTGTCATTTCTATGGTATGCATGGCCTCGACTTTCCTTCACACTGATCAATCACATTTTTAGCTAGTACATGCGTTGCTGGTGAAACTTCTCACACATCATTTCTCATATTATCCAATAAAACTGATAGGAGTGGCTGAGAAATATTGTCACTCTCATTTAGAATCAAAGACATATTTGTTTGCATTGAGGTAATAATATTCTCTATATGATTCTTACTAATAGTATTAAAGAAATGTTGAAATATTTTAAAAATAAGATCATCACAACCAAGAACTATCATCAAAAGACAAGATCTGACTTTTGCAACCATTTCTAAAATCTTAACCATCTTAGCAAAATAAGGACTTTTGATTTCATCCATACCTTGAAAACTTTCCACAATCAACTGAAATATCTCCCCCATTGTCTCATCACGATATGGGACTTCAGGTGCTATTATTCAGGTAATTTCACTAATGCAAGTGATAGCCATAAGCCTTACATCTTTGCCTTGATGTTTTAGAAATTCTAGCTTTCCCAAAGAAATAATTAATGGAGTCATAGCAAGATTCATCATACCAGATAGTGATTGTTCCACCATAGACGAGCAATTTTCCACTTCCTCCAAAATGTTGAGGAGTGTACCTTTCGATTGAGGTGGATGCTCGAGGTTTTTCCCTACTTGGTGAAGTTTTTTCTCCACATCCTTTCCCATGAGCATCTCATAATCCTTATGAATTGGTTTCAAAAGATGTTCCATAGATTTTTCCTCTGATCCATAGGTTGGCAAGATCAATGCTCTAATACCACTAAAATGTCCCCTTATTAACATTTTCTGAATTACGATTTTATAATTAATTCTGAAATTCACATTCAAATATCAAAATAATACATGCAACATGGAAATTGAAAACCTAATTGTATTTGTATCTCAATCAACTGATTACATAAAATAATACAGGAAAAATAAGTGTTGAAACAATAAACTACTAGAATCAATAAACAATTTATTTTTTACTAACAAAAAAACCCTCCAAAAACCTATGTTGCTACTCCAATGGCAACGATCTGCCTTCTGCGTGGTCCTCCTTTGTACAGCAATCCTTGCACAGAAGGAAACAGGGGTTGGCTGATCCAATAAATCTCACTTAATTGTGGAAATTGTCAAACCCTTCCAACCAACTAGGATACTGAAAATAACCTAATTGTCTGCCTAAATTTAATCCATGTATGAAATCACCAATGATGGGATGAGAGTGTTTTCGTCCTCTAATCCCCAAGAGAAACTTGGAGAATTTTCAACCTCTAGATCTGAATGCAGTGGAGGGTTTTCGTCCTCAAATGCATAAGTTAAAAGCAAATGCCCAAACTCAAAATAAATGTAATAAACAAGATGATCCCAAATGACCCCCAAGGCCCTCTTTTATAACTTTTTTCTGTCCCTTTTTCCCAAGTTGGCCTCTTACTTTAATAAAGTACACTTTTATTTTTACTTTTCCCTTTTCTTTTATTTTTAATAATAATAAAGTAATATTAAATTGTCACTTTTTAATAAAATAAAAAGTAAGTCACTCAGACAACTTAGAATATTAACTTTATTATTTTTCACTTTATAGGAAAAAGAGGACATGACAAGCTTGATGTCTATGACTTGTGTGTGGGCTAAATATGGTCAACAATATAAAGATCCTCTAATATAGAAAAAGATAAAGACCATTCTAGATCCAACACACATACAAGACGCCATTCCACAAAGTGGTACAGGGCTATAGACAAGGGTCATGTACAATGAAGATCGCAAGGAATCTACTAGGAATCTATACAAGGAACTTACATACACGGACCTAAAAGATAATGCCATTAGGCAGTGACCAAGAAGTATCCAATCTAAGGGTTGTAAGGGTGTCATTAGACGGTAACCATGAGGTGCAAATAAAAGAACAAAGAATGCAAAGATAACAATACACTAGCAAACATAAGCTAATCTAAGCATGGAAGACAATAACATACCAATATAGTATATCTACCAAAGTAAAAAAAGAGTATAGGATTATGGATACTTACCTTGGATATAGGATTAGGAATACTTAGCTTGGATTGACTTGTCGGCGCATCAATCTCTCCTTTGATGCAAGTAGCACTTTGTGAGAGATGTTGTAAGTGAAGCTCGAGATGGAAAAAATAAGACCTAAGTATCTTTAATTGGAGACTCCAAAGACTAGGTGTACCTTGTTGGTTCAGCTTCTCTTATTGATATTTTCAAAGACCTTGTGTAAGGAAATCTTGCACAAATGTAAACTCCTAAGCCTTAATTTCTCTTCTTACTAAGGTACATTTGTTTGCACAAGCAAAGTGGATTGGATGTCTTTATTATAAGAAATGACAAAGGGGATCTGTATAAATACAACTCAAAACCCAAAATGTCACTACTCAAATTTAGCCAATGTCATCGGCCCAATTGATGTAGTATAAAAAGTGTCAACAAACACAATACTAAGTCAGGCCAGCCAATGATGTTGGCCAAGTGGGGAAGCATTGCAGGATGTAATCAGTCAAGTCAATGACTTTGGTTGGGAACATACAAACGAAAAGAAGAGTGAAAAGTGGGAATGTGAACAATTGGAGGACAAGTAAGCAAATGACATAGCATGGATGAAGGTAGATATAACAAATGATCATCGGGGAATCTCTCACAAAGCACCACTAATCGGCCCACCCTGATCCCGAGGCACTCCTTAGGACGTACACTCTAGGAGATTGACGCGCCGACGATACCAACAAAAGAAATCCTCAATAAGTTAAAAATGAGGTGCTTTGGAAAAGAACATAGCAACACAAAACAAAAGTGTTGTAATAAATGTAAGGTGAATTTGAGATGAATGAAAATACATAAATATATGTACTTTCACTTGGCTGAATAGTAAGAAAGAGATTGATGTATTGTGCCAAAATAGTGTTGAGACAACTCTGACATGCTGGGTGCATAACATTTTGAGAAAAGGTGACTAAGTAGTATTGAGATAGGTCTAGCAGGCCTAAAAAATAAGGAAAAATATAATTTTTTGCAAAACTATTTTTTTAGTACCATAAAATTCCTTGTGATGTTGGGATTCTGCGCTTCTTCTGATTCATCAATAAGAGCCATGGAAACAAAGATACAACAAAAATAAGATTTCTAAGAGATTATTTTTTTTAATTTTTGAATTTGTGAAACTTTTTATTTGAAAACCTATAAATAAGGGATAGATTCATTTATTTGGTAGATTGCTCTTTTGAGATTTAGAAAGCTCTAGACAACCATTTATGGCACAGAGCGAGACGATGGCCAGGGGTCATAGAGGAGGGCACCTTGGACCCATCACAACAATCATTGAGATAGGGTTTGCATTAGATTTTGGGATGGGTACATAGGCTAGAATAGGAAAAATGGATGTTGAGCAAAATTCATCTAAAGAAATTTGCCCTAGAAGGCATCAAAACAAAGATAACAAAGGGGGAAAATGGGTTTTTGTCAAAATGGGATTACAACAAAAAAAAATAAGAACATTTAATAAAGTCGCGCACTTGCAAAACATCTTCAGAATGTGATTTTGACGAAAAAACATTTAGGAAAATTTAATAGGGTTGCATTCCTACACAGGCCGATGACATTTTGTAGCCAAAAAGTCCAAGCATGGCCAATGATGTTTAGTTAGATAGCCAATGTAGTAGACTTTTAGGTATGGCTGATGTAGTAGACTTTCAAAGATGGCCAACGAAATAAGGCCATCAAATGGCCGGTGACGTCAGTCAAAATGGCCGACGAAGTGGAATTCTAACCTATGGTCGATGATATATTGACAAAATTGCTATGTAGATGTTCTTTCTATATGATGTAAAAAACAATTGACACACACACACACACATATATGACATTAGTTTCCAAAAAAAATCTCTCCATGTATGTTGTCGATATTGTATGTTGATGTCGAGTAGATAGAGCATTATAGCATGGTTTTATGTTATTTGTCTAGTATGTCTCATTTTTTTATAACAAATGTGAGAATGTATATGAAAAGAATGAAAGATTGTGTAAAAAAACATCTAAAGTAAATAAAAAAATCTAACAAACAAAAGATGTGGAATGATTTGTAAAAAGATTTGAAAACATCAAATGTAAGTAGATAAAAAGAATCTAAGGAAAACATAAGATGTATAATAATGTAAGAGATTGTAAAACATCAATTGCAAGTAGATAAAAAGAATCTAAGGCAAACATAAGATGTGTAATAATGTAAGAGATTATAAAACATCAAGCGTAAGTAGATAAAACGAATCTAAGTCAATCATCCATGTGTAGAAATGAAAAAAAATTGTAAAACATCATATGTAAGTATATAAAACAAATATGTCAAGCAAAAGATGTGTAGAAATGAAAGAGATTGTAAAACATCAAATGTAAGTAGATAGATCGAATCTAAGTCAAACATAAGATGTAAAAATGGAAGTAAAGAAATGGGTAACAACCTAATCAATACTTGAGCTAGAATTTCTCATAGAAGAAAACCATCTAAAGCAAAAACAAATATGACAAAGATGATGCCAATGTGAAGGTGATGGGCGTTTGTAAGGAGTGCCTAGTTGTATTCCCCAAGGTCTCCATGCAACTCAAACTGAAATCTAGGAGGCATAAAAAAGAGAGATAAAAATCAAATTTGAAGCAAAGAGAGAAAAAGGGAAATGAAAAAGAGGGGGGTGATCAACTAGCAACAATATCTGTCAACGGGAAATTGGGAATAAGAAGTACAAAAAATAAGGAGAGGAAATACCACAGGGGTGATGTGAGTAGACACTCTAATCATGCTGGTAAGACTAAGAGTTTTCGATATCAAGGACCCAGAAAACCCCACCTAGCAAGCATGAGCTTGGGCTAACAGGTGAAGTGTTCCTTAGATCATTCCATAAAGGCTTTATGCAAGGAAATTTAAAGAAGCCTACCTTCCTTAGGACCTCAACAAAGCCATAGCTCACTATGAGGATTCGATACTTGCATGAAAAGGCAAGAGGCACTAATGATAGCTATGAAGCCTCCTATCTCAGTCTACTGGCCTATAGTACTCCAATGGACCTCCGGCTTTAATGTTAGTCCAACTATGGAGTTTGAACTTCAATTAGGATAGGGGATGTGCCAATGATTTGATCACATCTTTTATTGTGATTTGACTTCATATATATATATATATATATATATATATATATATATATAATCCTTTTGAATTTTCCTTTTTAATTTTTTTGCTATGATATTTTAGTTTTTGACTTTTTTCCTCCCGTATAAGGATTCAGAAGACCTACAATGGGTGCTTAAGATGACTAACATAAGAGAGCTTACACCCAACCACTAAAGAGAACATAAAAACCAAGAAGCTTAGATACTCCTAGACCTACACTTTAGAACAGAGTGCAATCTTATCTCTGACCAAATTGAGCCTCTAGAGAAAGCTAGGAAAGGGCAAAGATGAGGACCATGAGGGGGCCCCAAAATGTAAGATGACACAATGAAGATATGCTAGTAGCTGACCACGAGAGGGGAAGTTTTGCTTCTAAAGAGACTAGCAATAAAGGGATTTGGAAGTACATGTGAATGTAGATCAAATCGCATAGAAGTGTATGAGGATGAAGATAAGCCCATGAGAGGAGATGATATGTGGAAGATGGGGTAGTAATGTCACTAGATAAATCATGTAAGCCTACAATAGGTCTAGCACAAGCAATAATATAGGTGAAACCCAAAAAAGAGGAGATATATAGGTGAGGAAAACCCAAGAGAGGAAGCATGAGAAAGATAAATTACCAAAAGATCATAAAGGAGACAATGGCCAAATAAACCCAAGAGGGGAAGATGCAAAGAAAGGAAATTGCCAAAGGATCACAAAGGACGCAATCATTGAATTGTTAAAGTTATAATTAGCTATTGATTAATGTCTAACAAATGGATGGTTATGAAACCTTCCCAACTGATGTAACCACTTTGTGGTTAATAAAAAGATGCACACATGAATGTAAGTGTCGCATACCTTCCATTTTTCTTTATTCGCTCAACATTTATTTGCTAACATTGGTATCAAAGTCCATCACATGAGGAAGCCCTAGTCGGGTACGAACGAAGCATGTTGTTCAAAGAAGCCTTAGTAGAAGGGTACAAACAATCCAAAAAAATGAGAGGTGACAAATTTGTTCTTGTTTGTGGGAAAGTAGAGCACTACATGTACTGTTGAGCCATGTTAAGGCAGACCAAACCTTGGACGAGAGACCTGCAGACCAACAAAAGAACATGTGAAGGAAAAACACGATTTTCCTTGAAGGAAAACGCAATATGCAGTCAAAGAACAACATACACAAAAACGATAGTAGAATCGTGAAACAATCAGGACGTAAGGAAAATGCAAACAATATTCAATGCGAGGGCACGATGGCATGGAAAGAGGATGGCACAAACCAGAACAACACCAAAAGTCATTGTAGACACAACAAAAAGTCACGAAAAGTTGTTGCAAGCAGGCAAAAAAATGTAGGTGAAAGTTGTGACACAGCAAATAGTTCGAAAAGAGTTCAGACAGGCACAGATGACAACACGAAGCACAGAAGAAAAAAGTGACGCATCACAGAGACTGAACGTGGAACGACAAACAAAACACACAAGAACACATGGAATGCAAATAGGTAAAACAATCAGTCTAGTTAGTCCAAAAAAACAACAAAAAGCAGAGACCTTAGTGATTGGTGTGAAAACAAACCCGCTAGGGCACAACAATACAAATCGTGAAGGGCAACGGTTGTCTAGGGCACAGAAGCGAGCATGAGAAAGCAAACAAAATAAAAACTCAGTAAGTAAATTTCAAATAAATTGTATGTTCAAAAATTTCAAATAAACTATATGTTCAAAATTTCAAACAAAATGTATGTTTAAAAATTTTGGACTATATTTTCAAAAAACAATACTTTTTCCCATGCATTAAATTCCAAATCAGAAAATTGTATTTACATTGATTTCCAACTCAAAAAATTGGACTTTTTCTTGTTGCATTCAATTTTGGGTCAAAATTGTACAAAACCTAGTTCTACCGAAAGTGCAGAAGTTAACTGGCCATAACTATAATGTTTGGAGTCATAAGATTTTGACAATCCGGAATATCGAGATTATGACAAAATCATTCTTAACACTAAAGCAAGATTGGCGACAAACTTTGCAAATCATGACAAATGTTATAAGGAGGCCTTGTTATTGAAGTTATCAGTGTCGCATGACATGTTTCTTGAGGTCTAGAATGCCACTGTGGCAAGTGTTTTATGGACCAATTTGCAAAATAAATACCAAACTTCGAAGAAAAACTGAGTTTTATACCTGAAAAATCTTCTATTTTCAACAAAAATGCCAGAGAATGAGTCTTTGTAAAAACACTTACTTCAGATGAAAGATCTCCGAAACCAACTATCAACCATCGACAAAAAGGTGGATAATGATGATATGATGACATCAGTTCTGAATAGTTTGCCATCCTCCTATGAATCTTTTGTGGAGACTCTACACCTAATGGTGGAAACCAACACCCAGATGTTTGATCAGGGTAGTACTTATTTGTTGAAAAAAGAACGCAAACAAATATAGAATGAGTCCAGTGGACAAGCAGAGATTGCATTAGTTGCTCAGTCAAAGAGGAAGTGGAAGCGTATCCCAGTTGATTCGTCTTCTAAATATCAAGTAAAGTTTTTTTAATTGTCATAAGTTTGGGCATCTAAAAAAATATTTCCGAAAGTGACAATACGCACTTTCGCAACGAAACAATCAAGCGGCAAATGTGGCAGCAATTGAGGAAGGACAAGATTCTGAAGAAGACTATGCCCTTGTGGCATTGTGCTCAAAGCATAGCACTACCAATTGTTGGTTCATCAATTTTGGTACAACCCAAAATTTCACATGTTGTAAGGATTAGTATGTCAAATTTACTACAAATAAAAACTTTTCTGATTCAGTTTTATTAGCTGATGGTCAGTCATATGCAGTAGAGGGGATAGGAGACATTACCATAATATTGAATAATGCTAGAAAGATCACAATAAGGAATGTTAGATATGTTCCTAGCAAGAATAAAAATCTCTTATATGTTAGTCAGTTAATGAAAAATTCCAACACTCTTACATTTCTCTGGGAAACAGTGTATTGTGTCTGATGTCAAACAGGGCAAAATGGTTGCCATAGGCATTGGGCAAGGTGGCTTGTATAGGCTCATTGACCCTACCACAAACAATGTAAATGCACGAGTATTGGGAGACTCCACCATGCAGGATGTGCAGAAGGATGACTTTCTTATGGGCTTGTTGACCCTAACCTAGTCAACTTACATGCACTAGTGGTGGAGAAAATATCCACTATAAAGGACGTGCTAGTGGATGCAATTCCTCAATCTCAGTTACATGCACAGGCAATTGTGTAAGATGCACAAGCAATTGTGCAGACAAATGATATGTCGAAGTCACAGGGATTGGCCCATCTTGTTGTGAAAGGTTTTTTCCAATAGGAGTGAATAGATGAGGGGATGGGTTATGCTCCTATCATGGAGTTGGTTTTGACTCCCATTGTTATTAAGGAGTTGGTTTTTACCCCTGAATATATGATCACATTTTGGTTGCTTCTCTCCATAGCAGCTAGTCTAGTTTCTTGAGCGAACATTTAGACGAGGAGGTCTTTATGGTGCATCCTAAAGGTTTTTGTGTTGGTCATGATCATTTAGTTT
This sequence comes from Torreya grandis, assembly GCA_037957365.1. Classification (NCBI taxonomy): domain Eukaryota; kingdom Viridiplantae; phylum Streptophyta; class Pinopsida; order Cupressales; family Taxaceae; genus Torreya; species Torreya grandis. Next base: position 1,343,463 of record JARHVA010001130.1, read on the forward strand.
GCAAGATGGTTAAGTCCCTTTACGGACTTAAGTAGGCTCCACGAGCCTAGTATACTTTGTTTGAGCAACATCTTCAGGATTCTAGATTTAGTACTATGGAGGTTGCACTGAATTTATCAACCAATGATAATTCATCATTGGTCAATGATACACCCTACAGCGAATTGGTGGACAACCTGATGCATCTTACATCGACACAGCCAGATATTTATTTTGTCGTTGGCTATCCTTTTCGATTTTCATCTACACCAAAACCCCTACATTGGACAAACAACAAAATGTCAAAGGACTGCAAATTTCATGTTGATATCTTCATAACAGTCTACAAATGTAATGAGTAAACTCTTTGGTCCCATTGTGTTTGTAAAATTTCAGGACAAACTTGTCGTAGTCTCCATTTTAGTCATTAAAGGAGGGTCCTAAAGTTATAATTAGCTATTAGTTAATGTCCAACTAATGAACGGTTATGAAACCTTCCCAACTGATGTACCACTATGTGATTAATAAAAAGATGCACCCATGAGTGTACCTTCCATTTTTCTTCATTCTCTCAACATTCATTTGCAACCCAAAGAGAGAAAGGTGCTAAGAAAGGAAAATTACCAAAAGATCACAAAGAACGAAATGGCTAAATAAACCCAAGAGGGAAAGAGATACTAAGAAAGAAATATACAATAAAGTAAATATCATAATACAAGAAACATAAAGAGCAAGAAACAACAAATGCAAAAGACAACGATATAATATCCAAAACATGATAAGATATGATACAATATATGACAGCTCACAAATGTTTTAGAATATCATTATACACATCATCAACATCATAAATCTCTTACTGCAATTGATAATAGGATTTGATCAAGGTCTCTTCCACTCTATCTAAGATCCATGCAAGGACAACCTTGCAAATGTCCTCAATAGAGGAATCATGTGTACTAAAATTGGGCGGATATTAATCCTCTGACTCTAAATAGGATATATAGGGAAGCAATTCTTCCAGCTGAAGAGGATGTTCTAGTTGCAAGGGAGATTATTCCTCTATACTCTAAAAATGTTGAGACTTCTTTAGGGGGTGTTGTGTAGACCTCTAAAAACTACGAATATGTTGCAAATATGCTCGACACTCATCCATGGAGTGGGAAGGGCACTCATGCCAAATAAAATAGATTTCCCCTTTCTTGGGGATAAACGCGGGAGTTGCCTTTGGAGGTTGACTATCTGGTTGAGGAGATGAAGATGGTGACTGATAATGAAGCGTCTCTAAATGTTGTCAATATGCTTGACCATCCATTGTAAAATGAGTAGCAGTACCATGAAAGTCACAAAAATGCCATGGTGGGGAAGGCGAGCAAGGTTGTCAACTATCCATCATAGGGGCTTGTTCTTGGGACTATTGTTGCTCTAAATGTCTCTTTTGTGCTCAACAATTCTGGACTAGATTCCCATAGACCTTATGCCATGTGCAATATTAAGTCGGATGATGATGCCCTAAATCATGCATCTAACGCTTTAGTGTTGATGGGCATGGTGTTGGAGCCAACATCTCGCAAGGAATGAGAGACTCCGTAGTGGGGGACCTAACATAAGAGACCGAATCAATGTTATAATCATCAAATATGGCACTAGGAAAATCATAACAAAACACAGCATCATCATGCATGTCAGAATAAGAAAGAGTAATCATGTTGATACTAGAGGTGAAAGATGCTTGTTGTGATTGTTGAAGGAAAGTTTGGTAACGTAGAATTTTGCATGTTTTGCTTGGCCATAGTCAAACAAATAGGGATCGTCTAACGTATAGCTATCATCATAATTGGGAGTAGTGAGATCCACATGGAGGGATCAACCACGAAATCAGCAGGAGAGAAAGTGTTGGTAAGAGGTTGATTTGCAAATGTTGCAGTTGCAGATATTTTGTCAATTGCCCTGTTGCAAGAAGTGGGTCACAAAAAAGGAGGAAATTGAGCTATGATGTGAAGAGGATAAGAAGTATTGATTTTTAGGTTGATTTCATCAGGTTCATTGACATTAAAATAAAGAAGGTTTGGAGGAGCGCTCCCCACAAGCTCGGGGTGGCCATTCTAGCCTCTCAATAAGTTGACAGAATAGTTAAAACGTTGGTATTATCATGGGGAAGCTCTTCAATGGCAGGTATTTTGAAAACACCACATTATTGAAATTGCTCAAAATTCCGAAGGATTGGTATCACATTGAATTTTTTAGATAGCTCCTAAGTAGGAAAACTTAATGCATTAACATGTGGAAGAAGTTATGGCCCTCATTTAATGAATCCAAGGGCCACCAAGCAAGATATTATAGGAAAGGGAAAGTTAAAGAACATAACCTTGACCCCACCCGTTCTAGGAGGTACTATGATAGGTCGTACTATTACATAGGTAGAAACAATACTACGTACAAAGAAATGTCAGTAGACATAGTACTACGTTGGCTCGACTGATGTCATCGGTTAAGGGGGGAAGCACTGCAACATGTCATCAGCGTTGTTAACACACAAACAAGAAGAAAGGCAAAAATGGAGAACGGGAACAATCAAAGGACAAGTAAGCAAATGGCATGGCATGGATGGAGGATATAACAGATGCTCATTGGGGAATGTCTCACAAAGCACCACGAATCGGCCCACCCCAATCTCGGTGTACTCCTTAGGATGTGCACTCTGGGAGATTGATGTGCCAATGATTTCTGCAAGAGAAATCACCAGTAAGTGAAAAATGAGGTGTATACATGACTTGGCTCAATTGTGTTGGAAGATAGTTCAAACATAAAGTATAGTTTTTGCGGTGAACATCTCTCTCATTTTACAGTGAAGCCTAGGATTTTAAGCACAATTGTTTTCTTCTAGGGTTTCATTCCTCAAACATCTCTAAATGCAACCAACAACCAGTCACAAATGGCTGTTCATATTCAAGAAAACCAACCATTAAAATTAGGGTGTAAAAATCATAGCCATAAAAAACATTTACATAAAATAACTCGGGAACTAACTCAAGGTGCATATCATGCTACTAAAACCAAATAACTAAAGTATAAAATTGTATGTAGAAGAGGTGGTCGTCTAAGGAGAACCAATTATAACTAGGCGTGTTGACTATCTCAAGACAATGTGTTTATTTATGCTTATCCCCAAGTAGATATATAGTTAAACAAATATACCATCGCTGCTCATACTACCAAATATCTAATATATATGGTGGTTTGTCGTGCAGATTAGGGGACAACAATCCCTCCAATTTTACCAATATCAACTCCTAATCTAGGGGTGGTTCCCTTTGAGCCGAGATCAAATGCAAGATTCTCAAAAGGAAGATAACACATATTGCAAATGATGTTTTCTCTCTTTCTAGTTTCTTGCTTCTTGGTATCAAAAATTAATGAAATATAAACACCCAAAGAAGATCCAATTCAAAAAAAGAGTGCCTTATCCATTTGACCATGACATACCTGTAGCAAGATAAAATAGATTACTAAAGAAAAAGAGAGACAGCAGCCACCTGGACAGGAACCATATCTTAGTGTTTGAATCTACGAATGAAGTGGGTTGTCACAGGAAGTAAGCCAAAGCCATGAAGGTGAAAAATGGTGTGAAAAGAAAAACTCTTGTTGAAGCAACATATCTAAGATAAATAGATTAGAAGAGACATGTCATTCTTATAGCCATGGTGAAGCTGTACAACTAAGTTCACACAATAACTACAAGTCTCTAAAGGGTACAACCATGATGTAGCAAGTAATGGAATGAAAATTTTGTTGCTTATTTCACAAAATGAACATGATTGTCTGGATATATAAAAAGGGTACAAAGTTGGAGACACTGATGTCCAAAATGTAGGTACTCAGTCGAGAATTATAATCTGAATGTATCCATTATGCAACGCCCAACTGGGCTTCAAAATTAAACTCTACAGATCCAGGTTTCGGCCACAAACAATTGATAAGACATAATTTGTTCAAGAAGATTTAGGAAAGGCTAAAAATGGATAGGCATTAATAAAACATAGAAATAAAAGAAAATACCACCCAAAATGGAAGTATCACACCTTAATTCGTTTTCCATTCTTGCTTTCATAGAAATTTGAGGTGGTTAATTTGGAAACTATTTAAATCAAAACCATATTCTATTATCATTATTCTGATGAAACAGGTTCAAGTTGAAATGTCTAAAGCCAACATCTTGTCCATGTTCTCAACATATTCCATGCTCATCATCGGATAATGAGTCATTGTCTTGACAGGGCCAACCTCCTCTTTAAGGCGTTGACATCCAAGATAGTCATCAAAGTACATGGCATCAATTTGAACTTTTCCATTGTAGAGCAATTGTGCCATGTAATCTACTAGAATTTTGAGGCTATGTTGGCTTCTACTTGATCAACAGTGGCTAGGTACACTTATTTTCCACACGGATGTCTGCATCCCTCCAAGGATTGGGAACATAGTTCAAAAAATCGAACTCGGCAGCCCAAATCTTTGACTCAAGCTCACGACTCAGAAAAAAACTCGACATAATAAAAAATATATAAATTCATAAAATAAACTAAAATAACATAAAAAAATATTGTTAAAAAGCATACAAAATTAATTTAGAGAATGCATAGGTATATTTTCTATTAGCTTTAGGCCAAAAAATCTTTAAAATTTTGAAAAACAATTTTTACTCTGCAGAAACTCGCCACATGAGTTAGCAATGAGTTACCCGCCCAGCCCAAAATCTTGCGAGTTTAGCGATTTTCTCGCAATTTCTCACAATTTTTGTAGCATAATCTATTAAAAGGTGGCAAAATCTTTGGTATCTTCCTTTCAAGATCCAAAACTAGTCAGCTTGAATAAACTTTTGTTTTATGGTCTATTACCTTGAGTTTTTTCCTCAGATCTTGCTTTAAGGGTTGACTTTGCTTGTACAATATTTTGTCCCTAATTGTGACCTATTGTATGGTTTCCATTATACTCTCTATAACCTCTTATATAGACTCGAGCTCATTTTTTTCATTCTCTAATTCATTGCATCATGTTTTAAATGCATGATACGAGTTTTCAATCTTGGAAATAAAATTCGACACAACATCGGTCATTATCTTCCTTAGTTCTGAAATTCTCAGGAAGACATATGTTACAGCTTGGCTGTGAGAGGAGAAGCACTCGAACCTTCTCTGAGTTTCTATCATCCACGCCTTCGGTGGTTCCACTACTACTAGGGTTGGTTGGGATGCAATGCGATTTGACAATAACAGCTCATTTCACCCAATTTCTCTGTCAAGACTTGATTCCCCCTTGCTAGGTCTTGCTGCTCCTTTACAACTCTGAATTATATTGCTTCATCTCTTTTAGCTCTTGATTGTGTTCTTGAACTTTAATTTTCAAAATAGACATGGAATTTTCAATTAACTTCGTGCCCTCTTTAGCTGTCATGGATAGGATGGCTCCTACCACTTTTTCTACAAAGTCCAAGTCTACTTCTATGAACAGTTCTTTGGGACCACTGTCAGCACCTTAACTTGGCTGTCTTCTATTTTAAATTTGTCATCTTCATAAGATCATCAACCTTCTAGACCAACTGATTTGTTGACTAAGTTGTTTTCAAGGCCTAGAACTTAGAAGCCCACTTGTTGGCTTGCTCTTTAGGTGCAGATTACTATAGAATCTAAGTTACTTCTTGTAATTCTTGGCCTAAGTGGTTTTGTTCAGTAGTAACCTATGCCTCCTTTTCGGCTTCATCCAATTCATTTGCAGCCTCGGTCATTCTACTGTTGAGTAAATCTTGAGTATGCTTAGTGGCCTTCCCCTTCTTTCCTCTATCCTCCCCTCCATATCCAAAATATCTCTACTGTCACCTGGTCTAGTTCCATGTGACCTTCCTAATGGATTCATTTGTTGCCTTGTTGCAATCTACCTTGCTCCCATCAGAGTTCCTTTGAGGGGGCTGATTGTGTCAAGACCTTGCAAATGAACTGCCAACATCACTTAGTTCTTCTTGAGTGGCTGGTTCGTCTTAAGGCTCATCTTGAATGAGATCAAAGGTGACCATCAGCTCTTCTTCTATATCTCTACTGTCACCTGGTCTAGTTCCATGTGACCTTCCTAATGGATTCATTTGTTGCCTTGTTGCAATCTACCTTGCTCCCATCAGAGTTCCTTTGAGGGGGCTGATTGTGTCAAGACCTTGCAAATGAACTGCCAACATCACTTAGTTCTTCTTGAGTGGCTGGTTCGTCTTAAGGCTCATCTTGAATGAGATCAAAGGTGACCATCAGCTCTTCTTCTACTTGTGGGAGCTGCCTAGCTATATGAACATGGCAAAGAGAAAAATCCTTCTTCATATGACGGGATGCTCAGATACCTATGAACTGGGTGCACTAGAGAATTATTTGCCTAAATTTCTGGATTATCAAAAAATATTTAGGGCTTCTCACATTGTCTTCTTCATGATTTGGAACATGTCTATACCTAATTAGAGCTCGATCACGAGATCCATATCATATTTTTGTGACCCTCGATGGGAATTGGAAAAGGGACTTCACCATGTTTTTATTGGAGAAACACCAGTGCGCGAAGCCGAACTATGTACCAAATTCAAGAGTGAACCAACAACGTGGGATAAAAGATGGCATGTGATAAGGTCCTACTTTTGGCCCAAAAGCACATATGTATGTATAATCCTTCTCAAAAAAAACTACTTCCCTTATCCTTCAGGAACTCTAGCTCCTTGGGATCACTTGTTTCTGGTGAACTTGTCATTAAAAATACAGAATCAACTCATGCTTTTTTTATGCTACACATGAATACGCTAAAATTGGAATATATATTGTAGGCCTGGCCCCTTGTCTTCCTTTAACCAAAATTATGTGAATTCAAGGGTGTATAATGTGGCATATACTAAATAAGAAACATTATAGATGTAATGTCTCAAACTTGGACAAATCACTGAATTCTGAAATTTCTGCAAAACTCTAGGACAAAAATCAGTTTTTTTAATTTTTCCAACAGAAAACCCTAGCTGAAATCAACCTTCCAAAATTAGTCTAAAAATAGGGCAAATTAAATGGCACAAAAAGGCAAGCCAACAAGTGATTTTTTCTTCCCAAAACCGAGATTCCTCTTCAAACCCTAGGTGCCAAAATTAGAATAAAATTACAGAATTAATACTTGCCCTTACAACTCCAAGAAAAGTACTCTAGGACCTCGCAAATGATCCAATAAATTATAAAATAAATTACTGAAATTATTGACAATTTTTCAATGACTAATGGAGCACTAAATCATGAAATCTCAACCTTAAAATATGCCAATTTATACCAAAGTCCAGATCTGCATATTTGTATAAAATACTGAATTTTCTCCAATCCAAAGTGCTGGAAAAATCCTCAAAAATAGGGAAATATATGTAGGAAAATTACAAATATTATTTAGGTTTGGAAAAGCCCAACAACCCTCTCCCACAAGTCAAAAACCAAGTCGCCCTAGCTGTAGAAAATTAAAATAAATTCCAAAATGATGTTAGGGCACAAAATGACCCATCCAACAACAACGATTCACTCCCCACTCCAAGCACCAACCTCCCTCCGCAAGCAAGTCACCCACTTGAAAAACCCTTATTTTGTCTTTTTCCTGAATTTGAAGAACAAAGGCAGCTCCTAAATAAAGTTGCCCCATGGAAGAAAGAGGGTTTGCATCCTCAATCTCTTTGCTTTGAAGGTTTCTGTCTTCAAGGCAATGGCTCAAGCGTTTCATGCTCAAAGTCCAAGATCTGAATATCCTAATTAACATGCCTTCAAATGATCCTTCACTTTCCTTTTATACACCTCCCCAAGAGTGGTGCCCAAATTGGAGGGAAGGATCTAATTTAAATCTAAAAAAGAGTAACTCTTATAATTTCCACTTAAGTCCATGGGCTCCCATGACCCTCAAATGAACACAACTTCAGTGAAAATTAGACTAATAAAGTGCTTTTTATAATTACTCTTAGAAACCAAAGTGTTTCCCTTTTCTTTTTCTCTTTTTCCTTAGCCCTTGGGAAACAAGTGAGGCTAAGGGCATTCAATTGCTTCATGTCCAAAAGGACATGACAATCCCCCCTGCCCAAAATTGCTTGTCCTCAAGCAATAGAAGTAACCAAGGGGCTATCTCCACCATGGGCCTCATGTAAAACTCGAATCTTAGTCCTTCCCAATGAAGATAACCCTCATGACGAAGCCTTCTACTGCTGTAAATGAAGATTCTTCATTGTTTATGCAAGCTGTAAATGAAAAAACAGCCGCTCCTGGTCTTCTTTCTTTGTTCCCTTGAGGCCTCATACCTTGAATGTATCAAAAAGATGAGGAAAAAAGAAGATACCTCCAAAATTACAGTATGGTAGTGGCTGGAAAAAGCAATTCTAGCAAGGTAGTCTTCAACAATTTGGGCCTTGATTGCCCCTAAATCTACGCCTGCACATGACACAAACACATTAGTTAAAACATGAGTCTTATGCTTTTCTTCAATGCTTGCACCCTTGATGATGCCCTCCATGATGCGTGAAAGTGTTGGGGGCATGTATGTGGCTGCCTTTGGGAACCAAGAAAAGGTGTTCATGCTGCCCACACATTCAAGAGTGACCCCAAAGTTCAGAAATCTTCCTTCTATAGGAGTTGGAAATCCTCTTGCCTTGTTAGTGATCCACTTTTCGCTAAAAGATATGTCCAAATATTTCAAAAGAAGGGCAGAACCAGCCACGTCCCTTTTGATATGTTGGCTGTGTATGCACATTACAGCCTTATAATCATCCCAAAAAATCATTCTTTTTACTTCCCACTTGCTCCAAGATGAGCCTACTACCTTTACCATCCCAAGAGGGGTCAAAATGAAGCTATGCACCATTGTAGAAGAGCTAGAATTGTCACAAAAGGATGTGCCACAGCTGCTCCTTATAAAAAGGTTCATTTGAGCCTTAGACATTGAACACATACTCCCTTGGCAAGCTTCTATCAATTCCTTAAGACTCTCCCATGTGCCATGACAAACCTTTCTCTACTTGCAATAAGAGAGTAACATTGATCCATGTTGAAAACATACCTTGAATGGATGTATCATGGAGGTGCAAGCAATCTTGCATTGACATCATTATGTGTGCCTTGTGCTTTCCTTTTGGCTCTATCTTGACAACACCAAAATTCATGTATGGAATATATTTTGTACATAACAAAGATCCAACTTACAGATTAGAGAGGCCTGTACCATACTGACACCATCCAACCTCTCTCTTCTTTCACACCAATGGCTGCCCCTCCTGTAGTTTTCCATGTGGGACCAATAACAGCTGTTAACCTTCTCCAAACCATCTTCCAAGTTGGTCATTTCAAGCTCCATAAGGGCTGGAAACTTTCTCATAAGAGCTGTCATCCCATCCATGGCCATTAAACTCAATTGACCCCCCATCAAGAAGAGGATCATCCCAACAACAACCTTGTACTTGCTGATATGTAATTGTATATGTGATGTACAGCCATGCAATTACCCCCAAAAATCAACCAATTCACTACTAAGTTGACCTCCCATGTGCTCTCCATATTTATATTTTTCAAGGATGCCAATATGAACACAAACATCATACAAAAAGAGCTAGAGCTGCCAAAGAAAAAAGATTTGGAAAGTGATACCTTGCTGCCCCAACTGGAAAGATCTTTTTGCTCTTCATTCATTGTGTGCATACTAATGTGACCACCCTTCAACAATTCTTTAGTAGCTCCTACATGCCTTGGCAAAACTTTCCAAGCTTGTAAACAATTAGCAAAATTGGATTCCTTGAACAACATAACTTGGAAAGAAATTTCAACAACTTGCACACTTTCCTGGATGAATTCTTTCAGGGCTGCTATATGTATCATCATTGGCTGCCCTTTCATGCATCACACTCTCATGCATATGTGGAACCCAATGTGAGTTCACAAAGAATTCATTATGATAAGCAAAAAAGTGTTGTATCATAACTTAACCCTTTACCCTTCCTTCATGCAAGTTGTGCCCTTGAACACAAACATTTTCAGGAGTTGATAGCAGCTGTAAATGTACAAAAAACTCAGTCTTTTCACCTTCATGAGGTGGTTGGAATTGCACCCAAATCTCAGAATTTTCCGAGTGACGAAAATCAGACTTAATTTGGCACCCTTTTCCTTCTCCATGTGGGCTGTAGTATGTTTCAATTTCCCACTTTTTGGCCCCCAACAGGTTGCTGGAGTTGTTCTTCTAACTCAGAAATTCTGAGTCAATAAAATCAGACTTGGCACAAGTAATTCCAAAATTTGTGTAGGGCTGTAGTATGCCAAAATTCTCATGATTTTTTGAGTGTTGCATTGGCTGAGTTTGCCCACCTTTTTCTCCTCTTTTACTTTCATCCTCTTCAGAATTTCCCAAGAATTTAAAACATGAAATTGGGTAGTTTCTACCACTTCCACTTGGCTGCCCATGCACGGAAATCAGAGTATCCCTTGTATTTCGCTTGGCCATTGCAAGTGATTTTCCTAATGATCCTACACATGGAACAATCACATTAGTAAAAACAATGGTGTTTAGCAACACTTTTACCATCACTTCATCATGCCTTACAAACATGACATGGCCTTTCTTTTTGTGTCCTAGATTTCTCTTATCATGGTTGTAGCATGTTTTTTCCCTCTTCAATCTTCCCTTTATAGTGGCTGGAATTCCACTTATACATGCTTGAACCACTCCCATCATGTTGGGATCTGAGGGCACACCTTCCTAGGGCCAATACTCACCATGGCAACAAATTTTTTTAGGGAAAGCAAACTTAGAATGTAGAAAACAGCAGTCAATGTGTTACTTGCAGCCCTTCCTTTGATCCTTGGATCATGGTACTTCTTGCTTATGCCCCTTTCCATGAGGGTCTAAGCTTTGTCCTTTGTTTCACAACATAACATAATAAAAAAATCATGCTTGTAGGGCTCACCTGGATCCCACAACCATGTTAGAAATTTGTCACGCCCAATCCTTGAATTTTCATGGGAGAATTCCCTTCTCCAATTAGAGCTCTCCATCTCTTTCTCCTTGTTGGCAATATCAATATTAACATTTGCCCCTTCTGATTTGGTTGCTCCCAGTGCATACTTGATTGTAGACAAATCAACCTTGCAACCATTGCCTTCAAGTGTTTCCCTTTTTTATTTGGCATTCCCCCTTTAAGGGATCATTTTGCCTTGTCCAACCATGTTAGGACTTGGGTCTCCTTTTCAAGAGTTAACAACAATTGTTTCTTCCAATCTTCCTCTTGAAATCTGAAATTAGTCAAAGAACATGATTTATGATAAAAAATAATGCAAAAAAATTATTTCATGACATACCTTTCCACTATGGCTTCCTTATCCATATCCAAACTTTCTTCTACATCTTTTGGTTGCTTATGAAGTTGTTGGACAACTTCTCCTTGCTCTACCCTTGGAAGTTTTGATTTTTCTGTTACTTCCACCTTAGTGTCTACCACTTGCAACCCCATTGGTTGCTCCATAACTTGCTGAAAACCTTCACTAAGCTGCCTTAGAATTCCTAGTTCTTGTGGCTCATAAAATTCAATTATTGGCTGCCCCAAATTTTCTGATTTTTGAAGCCCATCATTCACATGTAATCAATCTTCTCTTCTTCTAAAAGAGACTTTTGAGGTCTAGGGCTTAACCCCATAGACTTTGCCACATCTTTGTGACTTAAAGCTTTAGTTCCCTCTGATAATTCTCCATGGCTTGCAACAATTTATCCATGGCTTCATCCATTGTGTTGGTGCCCAAACTTGCACCAAGTAATTTGTACCCTATTTCCGAGAATTAATACCTGAATATCTAATCGTTACTCCTATCCGCAAATGTGTACCTAGGTTACGAAACTCTGCTTCCATAGTCAAGTTATAAAAAATCCTGCTCTTGCCTTGTGAAAACCCTGTGTAATCCTGGGTCAAACTAACATTTAACATTTTTATGTTTTAATGACATTATAGGGTCCATCGTAAAAATGTCAGGCCACATAAGCATGAAAAATCTACGTAGTCAAGTAAACAAAAGACAAAAAGGACGCAAGCTTTGAAGTGGCAGAATTTTCAAGGTTAAATGAAAGTTTGCAATATTGCAAATTGCAAATGGGACGTGAAAGTCCATGGGACTTTTGGCTAGGGAAAACGACTTGCAAAATGTAGTTGGTAAATTTGCAAGTTGAAAAATGTAAGTTACTCTCCCAAGCCCGCAAGGAGAATGAAGCGGGAATGTGACATGGAAAAGCAAATTCAAGGGATGGTTTCAAAACCCTAGTCCACATGCAGATTCACGATTGGATGCAACATGAGTTTGAAGAGGCCACGTAAATACATGGGCCCACGCAAATTTTCTAAGATTTCAAAGGACATTGACTTGGTCTTCATTGTCCACGTGGAAGGTTAAAGGGGGCACGCAAATGTTTAAACCCACGCCAATTAATTTAACACCACATGGGAATGTGAGGTTCAACAAAGTAAAGTTTCAAATGAGTTTGAAGCATCGACTTGAGGTTGGCAAAAATCCGTGGTGGAAAAAACAAGTTGCATTTGCAATTGCAAATTGTAATTTGCATGTCAAGGTCTGACATCCGTGGAAATGTGAATGGGAAAAGCAACGTGGAAAATGCACTTTATAAAAATGCAAGTTGCAATATGCGGTCCAACATCACAATCCCGCCAGTCAACGTGGAAGAGGAAGGGTCCAAAGGGAAAGTCTGCGGAAGTTTTGAAGGAAAATGCAATTTGAAAAAATGCAAAGTTACAGTTTGCTCGCCCACCTCCGAAGCCCACGGACTTCCATAGTGGAATAACAAGGTGCAAATTGCATGTTTTCAATTTGCAAATATGCAAATTGCGTGTTGACTTCCCAAGCCTACAGAAAAGGACGTTGATGTGGAAAAGCATTAAAGGCATCAACATAGGAAGGCATGAAGGATAGTTAACGGAAATGGCAAGTCAAAAAGCAAGTTTTAAAAGAATGCAATGTGCAAGTTGCTTGTGATCTCCGAAGTCTACCCGAAGGAAGCCGTTGACCACATGAAAAACTTGGCGGAAATAGCAATCGGGAAAAACAACTTGCAAAAAGCAAGTATTAAAACGCAAGTTGTAAGTTGTAAATAGACCTCCCAAGCCTGAAGAGAAGGACGTCGATGTGGAAAAGCATAAAGGCATTGACGGAAATCCAAGTGGAAAATACAAGTTTAAAATTTGCAATGTGTAAATTGCATGCTAAAGGAAGCCGTTGACCACATGAAAAACTTGGCAGAAATAGCAGTCGAGAAAAACAACTTGCAAAAAGCAAGTATTAAAAACGCAAGTTGTAAGTTGTAAATAGACCTCCCAAGCCTGAAGAGAAGGACGTCGATGTGGAAAAGCATAAAGGCGTCGACGGAATTCCAAGTGGAAAATACAAGTTTAAAATTTGCAATGTGTAAATTGCATGCTAATTTCTGAAGCCCGGCAAAAGTATTGGGCGGAAAAACAACTCTCAAAAAGCAAGTTTTAAATTTGCAAGTTGCAAATAGTAGTTGAGTCCCCCAGGGCCACGGACTTGAAAAAGTATATTCGATGCTCAAACCTACGGCACGTGTTCTTAGCAGGATAAGCAGCAACCTGTGGGTTGCTGGTAAGCCAAATGTTATTTTTTGGTGGATCTTTGATTTGGATAGATAGCTGCAGTTAGGAATCATAGATTTCAACGAGCAAAGCTACTTCCATGAAGGCTCCTAAAGACATCCATGTTCTCTTCAAATGCCATCGATGAGTCCTGGAGAGAAGACCCATGTTGGGCATAAAATAGAACGACCCTTGCAAATCGTGTTGCTATTTTTTTGGACTCCTCTAACCATAGAGTTGTTAGAGGTGAAGTTGTAGGAAGAAGACCCCCGTATTTGAACCCTTAGTTTGGAATGAATGGATTTGGAGGGGTTGTTGCTTCCACGCATCTGGGGGGGAGGTTATGGTATCGTCCAAAACAAGAATATCAAAGAAGGAAGTAACTCTACAGCTGGAAAAGGATATTGAGAATGAGAATGGTGGGGCTGGAGTTTACTCCGTAAGCTTGAAGAGAAGGAAATATCAAGGCAAAATGATGATAAGAATGCAAAATCTGCTAAGGGGCATAAAGATTTCATGTGAGAGTCAAGGCATCAGTGATGTTGCCATTACCTTGGCATGCCTTTCAAACTTGGCATTTGGGGAGCATGGAGCTAGGCAGGGTAGCTGTGAAGCAATAAGCAAACAACAAAATAATCAATTTATATTATCTGACAAGCATCTCAATGCCAAGGGTGGAAATGAGGTTGAAAAGTATTGGGGAAAAAGATTTAAAAGTATTGAAAATGCTTGGAATAAAGTGCAATAACATAGAGGCTCTTGTTGTTTTGGCATTCAAGCCTGTAAAAAGCGTAACTTTAGTTCCATTACCTCTGAGAAGATCTTCTACAGGTCATATTTCTACTCTAAGGATAAAGTAATAAACACAAGCACAAGTCCTGAATCTCCTGCACAATTTAATACTTTTGTAAGTGGGGTGTTGGCTATGGTGCTCAACAAGTACTAGTTAATGTCAAAGGAGCTGGAAGAAGTCTCAAATGGAGGTCTACGGGAGATTTCAAAGGAAGATGCAATTTTGCATTTTGCAAATGTGCAATTTGCAAATTGCAAGCCAATGTTCGCCACCCACTAGTCAACATGAGGTCAAAGATTCAAAGCAGAACTTTCAATGCAAAATGCAACTTTGCAAATTGCAAATTGCATTTGAAATTCCCAAGTCCGCAACAGAACTTTTGAGCGGAACTGTATCTTCAGATTGCAAGTTGCCAAATTGCAAATTGCAAATGTGCACCGAACCTCCGGATTTCTGCCAACTTGCAAAGTTGCACCCAAAGCCCGAAATCCCACCAAACTAAGAGGGTGAAAATTGCAAAAAGAGGTTAAAGTCCCACTTGAGGCAAAAGAGGTAAAAAATGCACTTAAGCTTCATAAAGTTTGGTGGCAACCCTAAAAAGTCAAAGGCAAAATAGAAAATGTGGAAAAGCACGGGCAAGTAAAAAGCAAAAAAGGGTAAAAATATGCTAAGTCTTGCATTTCCAATATTTGGCTTGTGTTGAAGACTTCCATGGAAGAAAACTGTTGCAGAGGTTGTGAGACCAAGTTGGGCCATTGGAAGGAGATTTTCCAAACGGCCATGTATCTTGCATTGCTTTTATCAAAGCTGGAGCAATCTAATGCAATCATGACAAAGCAAGAGCCATCCTTTGTCTTGCACAAGGAGGAGGGCAGCTGTCCACAAGTTTCCAGCTTTGCAAATGATTAACAGGAGAGCATGACCAAGCAGTTTCACAAGAAGACAAGGAGTTTGTTTTGCTCCCAAGGGAATTTTCTCCCTCCAGCTCAAGTAAAATGCATTTCCAGCCAAGGAGATCAGGGGTTTGTTTGAAATCTTCATCATTACATGGACAAGGAGTTACCTAAATCATTCCCTTGCAAGAGCAGGTGCTTCCAGGGGTGATCAAGGACATCTTCTAGCTAGAGCATCTCGAAAGAATATTCTAGGTGAGAGAGTTGTATAAGTAAAGAGGGTCTATCCTCTTTACAAGGTGGTTGTTGGTTTTCTTAGGTCTTAGGCTTTTTCAAATTTTCGAGATCCTTGTTGTGTGTATTGTCTCTTTTGCTAAGGTGGTTGCAGTTGTACAGCCATTAACAAGCTCTAAGAGCATGTATATGTCTCCCCTATATCAGAGCAAACTCACCATGCTTCTCCCCATGTTAGCATTCTGAGCAATGATGTAAGATCCACTTTCAAGATAATGGAAAACAGTTGTGATTTCTGTTGTATCTTATCATTGAAATGCAATAATACATTTTACATGCTCTGTTGGTATTTAGTTTTATACTTATCAATGGTGGTCATTTTGGGCATATATCTAGGTTATAAACTCCTTTATACATTGTGCTTTGGAAATGTGTTGTTGATAACCTTTTAAGGATGCCCTAGGTTTATGGATTTGATAGGAGAAAGTGTTTGAATCTCTACTTGCAGTGTATGCTTTAAGGTTTCAAAGATCAACTGAATATTTGCATTGCATTGGCACCAATGAATGCAAACCATTCCTGATAGTTTCCATAGCTTGTCTTTCAATCTTCTACATTTATTGCAAATGAATGATGTCATGCATGTTGAAAGAGTTCCTACTGTTTGAAAATCACCACACCACTCTTTTATATACCTAACTCGTCCTACCTACCCTACCTTGCAAATAATACACCATGTTGAATATTTTGAGTGTTGTTTGCCTACAAATGCATGAATCCTGCATATCTAAAATGTATCTGTGTTTTGTTCTTTGAAGCCTAGCATTGCAATATCCCATTTGGCTCTAAGTTGTTGAAAATTTCTTAGAAATGAAGGTTGCAATCATATCCCCATCTGTCTTTAGTAGCTTGTGTCTAGTCTAGAGCATTTGTTCATTCCGTGTGACAACTCTTACCGAGTGGAGTGAGCAAGTTTGGTTATGCCCTGATAAGATTTGTGTTCTTGTGTGCCAATAATCCCCATGGAGATTGAACTGTAGTATCCCTCCATGCGAGCAAGCTACCCCTTAGGTCCTCTCACCTTGGTTCAGGCAGAGCCAGAAGTAGCAGGGAGTTAACCATACCCTATGTCGGTGTCTTCCAGTCATTGTCTACATTCAGTTTATCCTGACGCTAAACACTTCCCTGCCTATAACGACATAATTCTGGGTTTACCATCCATGTTTGCCATACCACCCAAGTGTGCAACGCTGAGTGAAAGAGTTGTACAACTGAGAACCAACACATTGTCCTCTTCTTCATCCCTACCTTTTGAATGGGATCTTTGTATTCCTCTTTTGGCAAAAACCTAGGTTGCCAATCCATCGAAGTCACTCACACCCCACAGCTAACCAAGAAATTGGCTTTGATACCACTATAATATCTCAAATTTGGACAAATCACTGAATTCTGGAATTTCTGCAACACCCTAGGATAAAAATCAGTTTTCTGATTTTTCTAACAGCAAACCCTAGCTGAAATCAACCTTCCCTAGCTGAAATTAGCCTAAAAATAGGGTAAATTAAGTGGCACAAAAAGGCAAGCCAACAAGTAATTTTTTCTTCCTAAAATTGAGATTCCTCTTCAAACCCTAAGCGCCAAAATTAGAAAAAAATTGCAGAATTAATAGTTGCCCTTACAACTCCAAGAAAAGTACTTTAGAACCTTGCAAATGATCCAATAAATTACTGAAATTATGACAATTTTTCAATGACTAATGGAACACTAAATCATGAAATCTCAACCATAAAATATGCCAATATATACCACAGTCCAGATCTGCATATTTGAATAAAATACTGAATTTTCCCCAATCCAAAGTGCTGGAAACTTCCTCAAAAATAGAGAAATATATGTAGAAAAATTACAAATATTATTTAGGCTTGGAAAAGCCCAACAACCCTCTCCCACAAGTCAAAAACCAAGTCGCCCTAGCTGTAGAAAATTACAATAAATTCCAAAATGATGTTAGGGCACAAAATGACCCATCCAACAACAACAATTCACTCCCCACTCCAAGCACCAACCTCCACAAACAAGTCGCCCACCTAAAAAACCCTTATTTTGTCTTTTTCCTAAATTTGAAGAACAATGGCAACTCCTCAATGAAGTTGCCCTACGGTAAAAAGAGGGTTTGCATCCTCAATTTCTTTGCTTTGAAGGTTTTCGTCTTCAAGGCAACGGCTCAAGTGTTTCGTGCTCAAAGTCCAAGATTTGAATATCCAAATTAGCATGCCTTCAAATGATCCTTCACTTTCCTTTTATACATCTCCCCAAGAGTGGCGCCCAAATTGGAGGAAGGATCTAATTTAAATCAAAAAAAAAGTACCTCATAATTTCCACTTAAGTGTTTGGGCTCCCATGACCCTCAAAAGAACACAACTTAAGTGAAAATTAGAATAATAAAGTGCTTTTTATAATTACTCTTAGAAACCAAAGTGTTTCCCTTTTCTTTTTCTCGTTTTCCCTAGCCCTTGGGAAACAAGTGAGGCTAAGGGTCTTCAATTGCTTCATGTCCAAAAAGGGGACATGACAGTAGAACATTATTTTTTGGGATAACTCTTCAAATTGAGTAGTTATGACATCAAAGATTATGCCCGCTAATCACAACTATCACATTTTTTGTCACTTGAACTATAATAAGGACCATATAAGTGGTCACTAGAAACAAGAAATGGGAACGGGAAACATGACAGAAATGAGAGACGGGAAGGTTTTTTCACAAGTAATTGCCTACGATATTTTATACAAAAATATAAAGAACGAAACTTTCAGTAATTTAGGTCCAAAACAATTTGTAAATCTGTGTTGCAGGGGTACGCCCCCCAGCCCGACGCCTCCTATTCGGAGGCGCCTCCGGCACGGGGACGTCCCGGGGACGCCGGAGGCCAGCCGGCGGGCGCCTCCGGGGCGTCCCCAAAAATTTCCGGCGACTATCACGGAAAATAGAAAAAAAAAAAATAGAAAACGCGCGAAAAAACCCTTTTCCCTGCAGGCTGAGGTTGACGCGTTCGGACTGTTTGCACCAATTAAAAGTGCGTAGGGGGCTTTCCTAGGTAAGGAAGTTCTCGAGCGGTCTTAAAATTGAGGTGGCCGCGTGCACGGTGCACTCTGTCCTTCGTGTCGATCGCGAGTTTGATCGCTTCGGGATGTAGGCTGTATGGCTCCGTACGCGATGTTCTTCGCAGGTGCCTGTAAACTGAAAACCCGGGGCTAGAGCGCTACGGCCTAATTGCCTTTGCCCCTGTTCCAAATGCTGCCTTTGCCTGCAGTCGAGGTGTTTGTGCCGGTCGAGATTTGGCTTTTGTGGATGGCATGTGCCCTCTTTGAAAGTGCGTAGGGGGCTTTCCTGGGAAGGATGTCCCTGAGCGGCCTTATAATTGAGGTGGTCGCATGCATGGTGCATACTGTCCATGGTTGCTTTATCGCGAGTAAGTTGGTTGAGTTGACGTAGGGTAAGCGGCTCCGTACGGGACAATCTTCCCAAGGGTCAAACAATTAAAAAAAACCGCGCTGTGTTCAGAACGCTGTCGAAGTTGCCTTTTCAGTGTGATTTGCACTTGAAAAAATGAGCTTGATCAATATAATGGGATCCTTATGAGAATCGTGGCATGGATTTTAACTTATAACTACTATGGGGGGAGGGTGTTCTTCGAATGCCCTTGCGGGAAAGCAAGTGAAAAGACGGGAAAGATATTGTTCCCCGCCTTTGCCCGCAAACAATTCCGGATGCTCGAGTTGGGAAATAAGTATTAAAATATATATATAATAAAATATAAAATACAAATTAAAAACTTAAAAACAACTTAAAAAAAATTAAAAAATAAAAAATATTTTAATATATAAATATAGAATATAATTTATAAATTAAAAAATATATAAATATTTAGTTTTAAAAACTTTAAATATTTTAAAACAAATAAGATATACAATAAAATATTAAAATATATATATAATAAAATATTAAAAATATAATATAACTATTAAAAATAAAATAAAATTTAATATTAAAAATTTTAACTAAATACTATTTAGTTTTTACATTTTTAATATTATAATTTATATTTTATTTTAAATTTACAGTTTACTATATCTTTAGGTAGTATTTAAATTTTATCTTTAATATTTTTAATTTTAAAATTCTTTTAAATATATATATATATATATATATATTTTAAAATATATATATAGAGACGTACCCACGACGTATCCAAATCAAGGTTTTTGAAAAATGACGTACCCGCGTACCCGAATCGTACCCGTACCCATACCCGTACCCGTATCCAAACAACGTAGTTGTAAATCATAAATACAGTATAGGTCCAAAACTTTACTCACTAGTGAAGGTACTTAGCTCACTTTAGAGCCGACCATGGTTCTATTATTTTTGAATGTGGGCCCAAATGTGTGTATCCCATAAGGCAATAAGAGATGAGACTGATTGCATGTCCTAAATGGATAATGGCGGAAGAGTTTCCCCATAGACATTGGCATCTTAGCTGAAGGAGGTAGACACGCTGTTCTGCCTGACAACTTGTGGGTTTGTTCTCTACCACCAGCAAAAAATGAAAGGTGATAAGCACATGAATATTTTTTTGATACATCAAGCTACATGATAAAAAAATTGACATATCATCTCATGTCATAACATCTTATTCAAATGATGAAAAGATACACAAATCAAGATTGAAAACATATGGACTATATTCTATGACAAAAACAAAACAGGCATTAACTGTTTCAACTCTCCTAATATCTGCTGTCATCAACATCCTTTAGAAGTCGGCTCCTTATTTTATGGGTACAGAAAATGGGAAATGAAGTAGTAAAAAGTGGTCTGGATTGGTTTCAAGTAACAAAACATGTAAGCATATAGGTAGAGTTCCTCTTTCTCCCCAAAGGTATTGTTTAGGACACTGGTGTAATCCTTGTAGCACTATTTCATCCAAAATACTTTCGAAGAAAACTTGTGCTCCTATACTACAGGTCAAAAAATCATACATTCCATGACCTATTTATGATCAAGTTTAGGAATTCCTTTCATGAAACCTCTATTCCGGTCAAAATTCAACATTGCGATAGGACAGAGCACTTTCAACATCTTCTATATGGCCTCAAGGTCAAACAAGATCTATTCTACCATTATTAGCCTTTCTCTTGCCAGTGTTGGTATCAAACCTAACCACACACCCCTATATGAATTTTTGTAAGGGTAGAACCTCAAAATTTCTAAGGCAAAGCAAAATTCTATATCTTATAATTCAAAATATCTCATTTGGTTATGTACTTACACGTCACATTATGATATATATAATGTTATGGAGTAATAACTTGTGACTCACATGACCCAAGTTTAGATGGGATGGACCCAACTGGTAACTTTTGGGTCAGATAGGTAAATTATGGAATAATTCATGGTTGGTGATTAGTCAGCCTAAATTCTATTAGGTGGGTTAGGCCTTTAAGAGTTTACCTTAACCCTTGGGTTAGTCAATGAGAGGCATCTATCATTGTAAAGGATTATGAAAATATATAATATTTCGTTTGGGTTCTCATGACAAGGATATTTGGAGTGATTCCTTCCTAAAGAAGTATTGTTTGGTGTAACCCTACCTCAAGTGTAGTCTTTTACATTGGAGTATATTGAATATTAGGGCATGTTGGTACCCAACATATATCTCTTATCTTGTGTTATGTGAGATCCATGTTTTCTATTATTAGTTATTTTAATCTTTATATGCATTCTATACAGACATTTGTCTTTTTCCTTCTTGTACTTGTAATATATGCTCTGCAACTTGGTCTTATTATTTGTGATGGTCATATCCTACATGTTCACAAATGGATTTGGCAATTTCCTATTCATAATGGTTTGTTGAGATTTTGAAGATGCCCCCTTCTTTGCAAAGGAAGCACGTGAACTTTTTTACCTTGCCATGTTAGCTAACTTAGCAATTTTTTGTGTCTTTTACTAAAATTCTTCTTTGCAAACTGACAAGTTATACCTTAGGTAGTCGCGCTCCGCCTCCTCTCACCTGGCCCGTGCCCCCCCGCCCCCCCCGACTAACAAATGCTTACGGAGCTTGTGTACTAAGTGGGTCCCCTTGCCTTGGGATTATTACTAAAAATACATGCGAAAAGAAATGTCATTGGGGTAATGACTTCACATGGGGGTCATCTCGAGATGACTTAAACACATACAAGTAAAAATCACCAGAAAATCAACAATATAATTAAAATTGTTTGTGAAAGCTTTTAACTACTATATACATGAATGGGTTGTAATTGGGTTAATCGCACACTGGTAAGAATTGTAAGCCAAAGGTGACTTATAAGGCATTACACTCACCAAAAGCTTTGCCAATAGAGAAAGATGATAGAGGGTGAAAATCCCAAACTGATTGATTAAATTCATCATTCCTCCCCCCCTACTAACAAATGCTTATAGTGTTTGTGTGCTAAGTGGGTCTTCTTTCTATTGAACATATGAGAAAAGAAAATTTATTAGGGTAATGACTTCCCATAGAGGTCATCTTGAGATGCTTTAAACACACGAGAAAAAATCTCACAAAAATCAACAATATAAGTTATACCTTTTTCAGAAAGTGTGAAGAATATAGGCAAGAGTAGTATTAACGTGCACTTCCTTTTTCTGAAAGCCAATCTTTATGGCACGCTCATAGATGCATTTTCTCAACTTGCATTAATAGTAACCATAAATTATAAGCTAGTCTTATATAGTATAGCAACTACATTATTACATTAGAGGGTTAGATTTAACCAAAAAAATTATTGCTCAGTGTTACAATTTTCTGCTCCCCGGAATATTGCAGGCTTTCTCCACCAAATTGGAATCCTCCACCTACGCAAAACTGCCTACAAATAAGCCCAGGAATAAAATCTTATGCATTGGCCCACCTTTTATTAATGATCCCCCATTTTTTAATCTAGCAAAGGCTTTTATAAGCAAAGGCACCAAACGCAAAAACTTCTATTAACACCCACTAAGGCATGGAGGCTAAAAGATATTTGCCTTTATTTTTTTAAGGAGGAGCCCACCTTTTTATTAAAAGCCTTTAAGCCTTCCTTATAATTGAAAAGCTACGGAAGTACCTATGCTGAAAGGTGGGCATACTAATTTAAAATCCTTTAAGCTTTTAAATGCTAAACGGTGAAAAATAAGTAAAACAGGGGCTTTGCCTTATTATTGCTCCACTCATATGTTGGAGTGTATGGGAGTTTTCCCAGGAAATGCTAACAATGAATATGGAGTCAGATTTTGCATTGATTGTGACTGAAAATTCTGACACACTGGCTGCACATCTGAGAATTCTTCTCTTTCTTCTCCATATTGTATTTAAAGAGAGCATCTCTCTATTTTGGGGTTCTCCTCTCAGCCCACTGTGAAATTTATTGGCCTCAGAAGTTTGTTGTTTATTCATTTTCTATTAATTTAAGCATTTTTATGCAACTATTAAGCTTGTGTAACACTTATATAAATATTGTGGCTGATTTCTGCTTTATGTTTGTGTTTATGTGTCTATTTACCTTTTGCATTCTGATTCTAGAATGTGTAATTTGGATTTGCCACAGCTGTTATGTGCGCATTTTCCTTTGGATGGGTGGACAAATTATTCTAGCACATCACCCTTTTGTTTGTTTGTTGTTTTTATGCTTTCTTCCTCTCCCTTTTCACCCCTAGCATGTTTAGATTGGCACTATAGAAGGAGAAACCAGCCTCTCAATCCGGAGGTTGCTTCAGTGCCTAGTCCCATGCCTTGAGCCACCAAATTATTGTGTTCATGTGCATGGTGCAATTTCACACACTCAGGATTACGGATTTCTCGAGTTATATATGCTTTCTTAGCTCCTTGCTTCTCCTAGTCCTCCAAGTTCCTCATTTACTTTAGGGCTCTTTACCTTCATTTGACATTTTGGGGCTTTGGGGCCTCTAACACGCTATCTCACCTTGTTCAATCTCCCAAATACAGAATGGGATCAACCAACACATCTAATGGGGTGTACTTTGACACTTTAAATTTACGAATATTTGATGTCTCTATGACTTAAAAGCTTTTATTTTTGGGGTTTTTGAGACTTTGGTTTGTTACTCCCTCTTCACCTTTTCCATTTTTTGAGTTCCATATTTTGGATATTCATGGGTATTTTTCCTCTTTGCTCAGCATTTTGGGTCGTAAGGCTTCTAGTTTCTTATCATAAAACTCGGGGATTTTCCAGACCCCCAAACTCACAAGATTCAATGGACTTTGACATTTGGCTCAGCAACTTCAAAATTAAAGGCAGTGAAGCCAGGACATGATGGAGACTGTATTCAACAAAATCAGATATTAAATATTTTTATGTCATGGGGTATCGCTGGCACTTTCACCTCCCTTTATGATTATCAATGGGAAGGGGATAGGCTCAACTAGAGACAAGCCATGTCATCTTAGACCTAGATGCCACAAGTCCATTAGTGTCACTTACCTCAAGACCACCTTTCATTCCATCCACTACGGCCATCTTAGTCATTCCATCTTCCAGCAAGCTCTTGCTAGCAAATATGAATGTTGAAAGAATGAAGTGAAAACTGAAAGGCACACATTGAAGTACATGTGAATCCTTCTTTTATTGAGTAAAAGAAAGTTACAGTAGTTGGGAAGGTTGATAACCCACCATTAGTTAATGACTAACTAATAGCTAATTAATAACTTTAATACCCTCTCTTAATGACTAAACAGGAGACTACTCCAAGTTTGTCCAAAAATTTTACAAAAAGGTACAAAGATTTTAGTCATCACATTTACAGATTGATCTTTACATATCAACATGAAATCTAGACTCGTCTGACTTTTTGTTGTTGTCCAATGTAGCAGCTACAGTGTAGATAAAAACTAAAGAGGGTAGACAATGGCAAAACAAAGATCGTGTTGTGTGGACATAAGATGTATCAAGTTGTCCACCAATTCCCTGTAAGGTGATTCATTGGCGGGTGATGAATCATCATTGACTAATAACGTCAGCCCGGCCTCCATAGTTCTAAATCCAAAATCTTAGAGATGTTGCTCAAACAAAATATACCAAACTCGTGGTGCTTGCATAATTCTATACAAGGACTTAATTAACCTACAAATCAAATGATCACGACAACCAAGTACTCAAAATCCTGCAAGCAACACCATATAGACCTACTTGTCCAAATTCTCATTCAAGAAACCAAACTGAGTTGTTATGGAGAGAAGCAACAAAAATGTGATCATCTTCGTAGTAGGAGTAAAAACCAACTCCTCAGTAGCAGTGGGAGTAAAACCAACTCCGCATTAGCAGTGGGAGTAAAATCCAACTCTGTAGAAGAAGAAACCATCTCCTCATCTATTCCCTCCTGTTGAGAAAAGCCTTCCGCAACAAGATGAGCTATGCTCTTGTCCAAAGTATCAATTTTGTCCATCCATTTGCAGCCAATGGGTTGTGTAACCGACAATTTTTGTACCATACAAAGGTCGAATGCGAGAGAAAAATGGTCATGCTTTGTTGAAATAACAACCTTGTTTCTGGTCCTTTGAGCCAATAACTTTGATTAAGACATATTATCCACCTACACAACCATCTATGCATTTGACTAAGATTGAGGAATTGCATCCTCCTACACATCCCTTATAGTGGATATTCTCTCCACAACTAGTGCATGAAAGTTGAATGGAGCAAGGTCAACAAGCCTATGAGGAATTTCATTCTCTAGCACATCCCATATGGTGGAGTCTCCCTCCACACGTGCATTTACACTGATCATAGTAGGGTCAACGAGCCCATACAAGCAACCTTGCCCAATACCAAGGGCAATTACTTTGTCTTGTCTTACATCAAATACAATACATTGCTTCCTAGAGAATTTTACAACGATGTTGGGATTTTCCGTTAAATAACTAACAAAGAAGGGATTTGTATTCATGCTAGGTACATACCTAACATTCTTTTGATTTTTATAGCATTATGCAAATCTCATGTCCCCTCTACTGCATATGACTAGTCATTAGCTAATGAAATTGAATCAGAAAAGCTTATACTTGCGGTAAATTTGACACACCAATCCTTTAAACATGTGAAATGTCGAGATGCATCGGAATCAATGAACTAACAACTGGTACCACTAATGGTTGAGTGTGATGCCACAAGAGCATACTCTTCCTTAGAATCCCGCCTTCAACTGCTGCCACATTTTCTATCTGACTGCTTTGTTGAGAAAGTACATACTCTTGCTTCTGGCAATCTTTTTTGAGATGCCCGACTTTATGACAGTAAAATCACTTCACTTGGTACTTAGAAGATGAATCAACAGGAATACGTTTCCACTTACCCTTCGACTGAGCAGCAAGTGCACTTATTGTTTTTCCAACACTGGATTCATTTGTTTGTGTCTAAGTTCCTTTTGCATCAAATAGGAACTAATCTAATCAAATGTCATGGTCTGGCTTTCATCCATCAAATGTGAAGCCTTCACAAAAAATTCATATGGGTGCATCAATATGTTCAGAACACGAGCTACCATGTCGTCATCATCCACCTTTTTGTTAAAGGCTCCCAACTGGTCTCAAAGATCTTTTATCCGAAGATGTTCTAACAAGAACTCATACTCAAACATATTTGTGGAAAATAGTAGATTTTTTAAGTACACAACCCAACTTTTCTCTGAAGTTTGAAACTTATGTTTCAAATTGGTCCTAAGTGCACTTGTCTCGGTGGCATTCTGGTCCTCATGAATCATGGCATCTAACACAAATAACTTCAACAACAACAAGCTTCCTTATAATGTTTGTCATTATCATCAACATTCATAACAGGGCTTGTTTTAATGCTGAGAATAATTTTATCACAATCACGATATTCAACAATTGTTAAAATTTAATAACTTAAAATATTATAATTATGGCCAGTTAATTTTTGCGCTTCCAACAAAACCAAATTTTTAATATTGGCTATTAATCACACAATATTTGACCTTTGATTAGGAAATCTATACAACGAGAAAATGTACAATTCTGACCCAGAAATCAAAAAATAAAAACACAAAGAATACAACCTCTATGTATAAATCTAATTGCCTTGAGTTTTTTATGGAATTGTTGTTCGTGCCCTAAATTTATGCACTTTCTATGTATAAATATTCTATGTACCTAAACTAATACAGATATGCCACCAAATCATTGAAGTGACTAAGGATATGGACATACAGAAGACATCTTGAGGTAATGATCCTCCAATCGATACATATTCAAACACAACATTTATATAACGATTGATTTATATTGTGTGGTGGCATTCTAACCTTGCACCATAAGGGAAGGTGTCATGATCAAAGTCAAAGCTCCTCAAGAAGAAAACACCTATACTCAAGCTACATGATGATCATCATATAAGTAATTCACTTTGTGGCTGCAATCACTTCATGGTAACACCAAAAGCACATGATCTGAATACCGATTGCTGCACCATTGTTTGCTCCATATCACACCAACCGTCTAGTATATTATGCAACAATTGTCTAATCCATATTTACATAGTTACCTAAGTCTCAAGGACAAGGGGACATGGAGACAGGGGGGGCGGGTTTCTAGGATGGCAAAAAAAATCCCAGATTTTGGGTTGTCAGGGGGAAAACCATTAAAATAATATATAAAAAATATTATATAAATGTTTTTACAATATTCAATGAATTTTAGGAGTTATAATTTTATTTTATGTTTTTCAGGGCACTTTCGAGATTGGGGTTCAATCTCAGGGACATCACCAAAATCTAGGAGATGCATCCCCATGTAACACTCATAATTTACAAATGTCTCTATTTACTAATTTATTCTATAATCTGATTTTGTACTGACTTTTTAAGTCCTATAATCTATGGTCAACTCCTTGATGCACCTCAATCATCTAGCATCTGTTGCTTGGTTTGTAATCAAACACCCAGTGTACAAAAGCACAAGCATTCATAAACCGAATAAATTCAAAATTCAGAACGACCATGAAATATGCAACTGTTTATATTTAAAAAACACTACAAGGGATTGTTAAAATAAATCTTAAACTATATTGCTACGAGTTGTTCAAATTCTAAAGAAATGCAACTTTGTTGGTTGGTTGAAAGTTAGGAACAATAGAAGGTTTCAAATTTGCAAGTTGAATTGTGAGCATAAACCAATGAAAATAACAACAAAAAATATCATATGTTTAGTTCACACATTGGGTAAAAGATTACAGGTTGAAATTCTTGCCTATTTATCAATACTCAAAAACATAAAAACAAATAGTGGCATAATTTTGGATAGTAGATATGCTATTTTACTTCTAGAAATGCAACTTGTATTACATCTGAAAACATGAATATTGCATCCATATAGCAACAGAAATGCAAATAAAATCCCTCCCTGTAAAGGCCTGAAAAACTAACATCTTAACTTGCACACCGAGAGGCAAAGACTCAATATCTTTAGAGAAACATGTAATCTTGGCTTTGACAAGAAGGCCCAAATCCTGCCTGAAAAGCCTCAACTCCTTCAAACTGAGTGGGAGATGGCCCTCATGAAAAGCTACCTTACATCTTGATCTCCACAAGAACTTATTGGCAGCCAAACCAAATGGAACTGTGATGTCCTGAGGAAACTATGAAAATAGTTTGTATTTGACCAATAATAAGATGAGAAGAAACCATTTGAAGGGTGTGAGATATAAGCTAAGTTATGAGGATCACATAAAATTTAGGTCTAAAAAGACAATATTGTCTGTTCCCTAACGCCAAAGATGTTTTGAATAGTAATATTGTATTTTAACTCTACCAAAGTAGCCTTTTAAAATGTCCAAAGATGGATAAATAATCTCCCAGACAATGGTCTCTTTCAAATATAAAATTCCTCAATAGGACAAAAGGAAACTTACAATTAGGAAGATCATCATTCCCAGCAGGCTCATTATGGAATGCATACCACTGCATCCTTCCACCTCCCACGTCAGAAGAAACAAAGTACTGCTTGTAACCCAAAAATACTCGATACCTTGAAGAGTACAATAAGTATTGAGAAATTACTTTTCTTCACATGGCATGATGCCAAAGAGATCAAGTTATCCTAAATTTATATTTGAAATTTATTCTAGATAAAAACTAGCGTAAACATGTAATAAGTCCCAAACAATCACTCATGTGTCATACAGGTTTGTAGATATGATTGATATACCTGGTGATTAATTTCAAAACCATTAAAGAAAAAAATAACATACCCCACATTTTCAATATCGGGAGGCACAAACTCCGCAATGCCGGTATAGCATGTATAATCTGAGTATGTAGCTTCCTTCAGCCCAAATAGCTTTCTGCGTACCTAGGTCAAATAAATAAGTTATACAATGGATTGTTAGTATTGCAAACAACCAGAGGTTTGTAGAGGTTATTCCTGCACTCTACATATTTAGATATTTATAAGCAGATTCCAATCATTACCTTTGACCATATTCCATCTGCACCAACCAAAATATCACCCTCATATTCTCGACCATCCCCAAGTATTACTGTTACCTGTTCCATATTACACCGAAAAACATGGTCCACACAAATCAAAAAATTAACTGAGTTTTAAGAGCAAAAATTCATTATAACATTTTCCTTATTTACATGTAATAGATATCTTCAAAAAACCCCATAATGACTTTTATCGACAAATTTGTATACCAATGAACAAGTTTTAAAAATAACAAGAAATGGTGATACTTAGATTATAAAATACCTTTTTCCCATCATCTTTAAAGTCCATAACATTACTGCTATTTTCAATGATCTCTGGACCAACTGCATATGCTAATATTTGTTGTAAAGTCATTCGACTAATTACTCGTGTAACTGGCAGCCCCATCTCCACAGCTGGTGTATATGTATCAAACTTGATGTACCTGAAAGCTAAGGAAAAGTAAGGTTGCTAACTAAGAAGCTCTTTGAGTTCATGCTTGCACTAAAAATTTGATTTTCACTTGTATTTGTAGCTACCCAAGTTGGTATGCAGACAATTAATTGTGATCCAAGCATAAAAGCCAACCTACCCATCACCTGCTTGGACTTAGTCTTCTCAAAGCTCATATGAATTCAGTTTCTCAAAAACCTTCATCTTATCCATATCGTGGGGAATCATGCATGAATCAACTAGCTTCCCAAGTTTCCATGTTAAACTAGAGGCTCATCTTGGCTCTTAAGTCACTAGCTCAAACTGATAAAGTATTTCTCACGTTGATTCTAATTATCATCAATAGATTTAGCAGCACATGCCATCATTATTTATTTTACAAGAGAATGACGACTTTTAAACCCTGGTTCAATTAACACTAATGAGAATACATCAATTCCATGATAAAAACTGCATTAAGAAGAGATGGGCAAGAGCTAAGAAAGTACTCTATTTTTCTATGTATAAACCCCAATGAACCGTTTAATTTCTAATATAAGGCCCAATATTGTTCCCATAGATTTCTCCTTTTGTTTTGTCTCATATATCTGATTGACGGTGATGTATCTTTTTGCAACACATTGTGCCTGGGTTGTACTTTAATTCACGAGACAATATTTAACCATCAATTTTGGTTAACTTTAATATAGAGTAGAGATGTATTGAGACTCATGATTATCTGGTTCACTCGGTTATCTGAGATCCCACTTTGTATGATATATGAATCACATGTTGCTCATTGACATGGGGCATTATAGTTACTTGATGGATTTATTTAGTATGTTGATTTCATCTGTCTTTCTTATGCTATGGACACCTATATGGATTCATTATCTTGTTGATATGATTACTTACCATTGTGGTTCATATTTGTTAGAGATTTTTATATTAGATGCATTTGATATGTGAAGGACTACATGTAGCCAAGAGATGAAGGAACAATTACGTGCATTAACAATGGGGACAAACCAATTCCTAATTGTGATTAACCACAAGCCACCTTTGTCTAAGCCTTGTAAATGTGATATTATGTTATGTGAATGTGGTTAAGTTGTGTATTTGTGATTATTGTTATATTTATTGCTTTAAATTATGATTTCAAGTTATATTTATTTGATATAATAAAATTGACAAGTATGCATTGTGTGCCAAATGTAGTGTGATGTGTTATGTGTCAAGTGTAGTGTGATTAGTGATGTGTTGTCCTTGTGCCATGTAACACCCATTTCCTATGTCTAAACCATCATTTTCCCTTTCGTGTTGATTTGTCCTAAAGCTTTTGAAAGGGTCAAATGTACATGTGGGGTGGGTTGAATGACCCACAAGTCTATTCATAAGATGAAATTCGGATTTGGGCTTGGGGGCTACTTTTACAGGGTGAATAAGACAAAAAAATAACCTTCCTAGATATTTTCTAGGTCCTAGGGTCATAGGGATTAGGGTAGGTGAGATTCCCAAAGGATTGGAAGGTTATTTTGAGATGAATAGAACCTCCAAAATCAGCTCTGAAAAGGGAGTTGAAAGTATCTTGAAAATGAGATGTGAGAGTCTTGCGAAGAGGGATGTAAGAATTTTGAAAAGAGGGATTTGTAAGTGCATTGATTACAATTGTAAGAGACAACAATAGGTCTTGGAAAGGGTGAAGGTAACATGTGTCAAGTGTAGAGTGATTAGGGATAATTCTGAGTTTTTATACATCTACAAGGAATTCTCGCCCAGTCAGAGGATGGTTCTTGAATTTTGGGTGTTGAAGGGAGCTTAGTTCAAGTAGGGATTTTTGCCGTAGATTGAGCTAGGTCATCCTCTCTTCAAATCCTTTTATTTTGATGTATGAATGTGTATGTATATGTTATCCCATGTGTGTGAATTGGCCTTGTCTTGTGCATGCATCTTGTTAAAAATTGTGTTTTAATATCTTGGAATTTGTGGAAAAATTGTACGCTTTTGTTGTTTTCTTTGTAGCTGATTTGGTTGCCATAGGGGGGGAGGATTTTTCGTCAAGTGTTTCTAGCTGTTTTTGGACTGTGTTTTTGTGTAAAAATCAGTAATGTGGCATGCCCAAGTCTGGGCTCATACAGAGGAGTTTGAGGAAGGTGGTCACCCCTCTTTGTGCTTGTGTGGCAAGGTTGTTTTAGGTGAAGAGTGGGGCTTGTATGGGCAAGCCATGTAACCACTCCACCCATTTAGTTTCATAAAGTTTTGGGTATGCTTTTGGTGTGGAAATGATGATGGATGTGTAAGGTTGTGTTGGGTGTGTTTGGGTGTGGTGATAATGAGGTCAAATGTGGAAGAAATGGGTTTGTGGGTGTGAAAAAGTGAAGGAAGAATAAATTTTATTTGGAGAAATCTTTGTTATTGCAGGTGACCCCTTTGCTCCTCCTTGTTTTGGTCTTAGGGAGAGCTTCATAGGCCCTTAGTTAAGGTGATCCATGTCCCTTAACTAGGGTGAGCCTCATTTGTCCTTAAGACCATAGTTCAAAATCTCGTTCTTGGCAATTTCTCGGTAGGGCAAAATTTGAACCGAGACTCGGATCTCGGTAATTTCTTCGCAATTTCTCAGCTTTTCTCAGCAACTTTATTGCTACTTTACAAAACATATAAATGTTAGGAATTAGTCCGAACATGGATATATTAGTGAGTTTAGGTTTTGTACTTCACATAATTAAATATTAATTAGTGGAGAGGTTTATTCAATAAATAGGTGAATTTATTACTGTAAGTGATTTGTTATAACAAATCACATAGTGATATTGTAAGAGAGATTTCAGGGTTGTTAGTTGTTATTTGTTAGAACAACTAACCTATTATTAGGGAGTGTTGTTAGAATATTATTCGTGTATATTGTAATGTCTTGTTTGATAAAATTATGTTGTTAAGACTGACCAAGAAATCTTTGTGCATGTGCACACCTCGAGCCTTCAGCTCTCATTGAATATGGTGTAAAAACTATAATAAATTCATAAAATAAACTTAAATTAAATGTAATATATTGTTAAATGACATGAGAAATGAATGTAGAGAATGCCATAAGTATATTTTCAATTAATTTAAAGAAAATGACATGAGAAATTATAACGGTTACCAAACTGCAATATATAGAGTTAACACAGTCAACCCTGACGAGATATTGCCGAGAAATCGAAGGATCTTGTCTTGCAATAAACCCTGTCGTTTCTCATTTTGCAGTCATCTTGCGAGATTTGCCAGGATTTTGAACTATGCTTAAAACCCTTTTTTTGTAACGTGAGAGTCAAGTGTGTTGGTGGCTTGAGTATGTGTAGTGTTTTGTGGACTTGCATAGCTTTCCCTTGCTTGTTCACCCCCCATGATTTATGTGTTGATTGCTGGTTGTGTGTGAATTTGGACTTTGGGGATGGTTAGTGTCTCCTATGTGATGATGTCATGACTATTGGGAGGTGAGCACTCCTTCCCTTGGCTTGTTTACACTTGAGGGCATTTGGAGAGTTGGTGTTGGAGACTTGGACTGGTGCTTTTAGGGCCATTATAGCCTCTTCACTAAGTTTGTTCAGCCTTAAAGACCTTCTTGAAGCCTCAGCATGGTCTTGGAATGTGTTAATTGTATGTGCAAGGAGTTGTCTTGGAAACTAGTCCTAAACTCCTAATTGTGTTGTGTTGTTTTTGCTATTCAATCTCGAGAATCTTGTAATTAATATCCATTGTAAGAAATAAACTGAAGAAATGAAAAAGGAATATTGAATCTGATGGTCCTTGTAGAATTGTAGTATGGCAAGAAATTAGGCCACTTCTCTCCCTCTTATCTCCCAATCTTGTTCAAGCAAGAAATGAAAAAGTAGCGTACGCTTACTTTGATATCTCATGTTTGTCTCTTGAAATCTTAAAGGAAATGATTCACAACTGTAATATATGTTCTAA
The DNA here is from genome assembly GCA_037957365.1 of Torreya grandis. Lineage (NCBI taxonomy): Eukaryota > Viridiplantae > Streptophyta > Pinopsida > Cupressales > Taxaceae > Torreya > Torreya grandis. Next base: position 1,376,940 of record JARHVA010001130.1, read on the forward strand.
TGAGAGGGAAAATGAGTATGGAAGTTAAGAAAATGAACAATCTTAATCATCATTTTCACTCTTCCTTCACTCAAGGAAAAAATGAACTTATTCTATGAACTTATGCACATGTGAAAATATAAAGTGTTGTAAGATCTGATTTGGACTGTGTAGGGACTGCAACTGATGATGAAAAGTCTAGGGAAATCAGTATGCATCTTTACCTTTGGTGTTTATAAAATAACGTGTCATATGCCTTTCAAAATTAGGATTTATGGGTGGTTTTGGAAAAGAAACAAATAGTAGTTTTATATGGTATTTTAAGGTTTAGAGTAAGGCTTAGGATGCATTTCAGTGATTACATTAACCCCTCTTAGTATTGCAAATAAAGGGTTTACAAAATAAATAAAAATGTAACACACACACACACACATGCACATGCACATATATATGCATACACATAAACAAAAATAAATACTTAAAAAGCATATGGTTTGGTGAGGCCTTAGGCCTTGAGTCTTAAGATTTTTGTTAGGGATCTTAGCCATGGGGAGGGACTTGAGGTCCCTCTCCCCACTCCTTAGAAGTGTAAAAACAAATCTGCAATAAATGCTCTTAAACCTATGCAATTAATGCAAAAAAAGAAATTAGAAATCCCTATTTTTGCCATGGTGTGGAGCCTTCAATGAGTGCTTGTTTGAACTTGAGCATGGACTTGCTCTTCCTCTTCATTCTTCTCCTTCCCCTCTCCTTGGTGGCTCTGCTCAAATGAGCCCAAACATTCTGTGTTTACCTTTTTACTTGTTCATAGACATGTTTAGGGTTACTTTTTATTGAAAAGATGGAGATAGGTATAATCAAATGGTTGAGATTGGATGCTCCATTAATTGGAGGGAAAAGAACTTTTACATTATTGTTGTGCTCTTTCTAAAGTCCCATTCATATAAGTTAAGGACTTTTAAGTTTTTAAGTTGTGTCCCTTTCTCTAAGGGGGTCACTTAAAAGGGACCCCATGGAAACCTTTTCACTCAAAGTGAACATTAAATTAGAACATAGAAACCCATAAAGTATAGTTGGACATTGAATTAGAACCTTAGGAGCATTTGGGAGAGTCATAAATGTGACTTTATTGAAATTAAGATTTAATCCTAAGACCTTATTAGATGAAATGAGAACCTTAGATTATAACTCTGGACCCCTTTCAACCTTATATGTATTTTGAAGCATTCCAAGGTAGCATTTACCTTATGCAACCCTTGGACCCTATTTGGCTTTATGATTAAGCTCGTTGTTTCTCTTTTGGCCCTTAAGGTTGCTTAGGCCATTTAGGAAGACATTGTTAGTTTTGTTTCCTTTGACTGTCGTCTTGGAAAACCTCGTTTTGCGCAGCATCTTTAGCTTTGAACTCAAGAACTGTTTGTTTTGTTTTGTCATGTCCTCTAACATTGTAGTGATGTATAGTGTACTTCCGCTTTCAGAAAAATCACCATGTTTATAGTAAACTTTTAGTGCTTAAATTTTGGGCATGACATTTGGTATTAGAGCATAATTTCAACACCAGGAGCTCTGAGAATGTTTTTAGTTGGCCTTTCTTTTGCAACAATCTAACACCCATCATGTGCTCATGCATAATGCCTCACAAAGGAGAGAAGCACAACGCTCGAGTCAAACATGTGCAAACCCCACCAGTAGAGCAGCAACATGCTCAAATGGATTTCAAGCCGCACATCTTACTGGCCTTACATCTAATGATGGGGGTACTACAAGTTAGATCACCCATAGGCAAAGAGGAGTCATAGAAACATCCTCAACCACTGTCACGAAGGCTTCTTAGAAAACAGAGAGGTCTTGTAGTCCTCAGCAACAGGGGAGGAGACGTCCTTCGCCACAAAGAGAGAGGCAGGGCTAACACCATCTACCTAGAGCAGAGACAGTGGACATTATTCGTGATCTTTTGAGGCTCCAAGCACTAACCTTTGGAGGATCTGCAAACAGTTTTGGTTTTGAGACTTGACTTATGAGTTTGGACAGTTGTTTCAATCTCCACTCATATGAGACCAATGTTAGGGCATAGTTTGCTATCCTCCTACCTAGAGACGTATCTAGAATCTGGCGGAAGAATGAGGATCAGAAGCTCTGTCTAATTAGAGAGACAGTCACATGGGAGCTTTTTTAGAAGCTTTTCAGGGCATGCTACCTGTCGAAGCACTTTATACAGAGGAGGATTAATGAGTTCCATGATCTATGACAAGGTAGTGGTATTGTGGCTCAACATGAGAGCCGATGATTAAACTTGCTTTAGTATGTAGGTTATCTTAGGTCATAAGGCACCCAACCTCCATCTAGAAGCTATTTTTGACACTACAGTGCACCCCTAGACCTCAGCAGCATTCACAACATCAGACACAACAATATCACCACCGTCCTTCACAGGTATCATAGAGGGGAAAAAGGTGGGGTGGTCAGGGCCCAAACAGAAATAAAAGGCCAACTAGACAACAAACAAGGCTAACACAAACTGAGAAGCCTACACAACTAGGGCCTACAAGGTCCACAAGATCAAGTTTTGAGAGGACTAGAGGATCCCAATTGAGTCACAAGTATACTAGCGGTTCCAACTTCATCTATGGGGCCTTTGATCATTATGCATGTGAGTGCCCAATGAGATCTTTTGTTGTTGAGAAACAAAAGGAACCCATATTAGAGGCGACTAGTGGTGATGTGGGTTGCGCTCATCGTATGTACGTAGTAGTGGACAACTATCAAGCAAAGCACCAGTCCATAGTCATTGAGAGCACAAGTATGATACAGGGTATTTCAGTATTGGTGTTGTTTGACTCTGAAGCTTCAGATTCATTTATTGCACCCTCTTTAGTGGACCAATGTAGGTTGGTGGCATCTAGATAGTTCGACCATTACGAGGTTGACTTTGCCACTGGGACCTATATGGTGGTAGATTATATTATTAGTGGGTGTGTCCTTGACCTTGGTGTCTTCATGACTACTCTAGACCTTTGCATCATACCTTTGGGTTCATATGAGATTGTACTAGGTATGGATTGGATCGAAGCCCATCAAGATAAGGTCGATTATTCCAACAAGGTTATCAAGTGTTGCGATGAACTTGGGAGTGAGGCAATTATTTCAGGAGTTCAAAGACACATCTCCTTTCATGTGATTTCCACCATGCAACTTAGGAGTTCACACAAGGGATGTCAAATGTTCACCATCACTGCCAACAACAGATCTGAGTATAAGATCATGGCGGCGACATTAGAGGATCATGCTATCCTCCAAGGGTATTTTGATGTGTTTCCCACTAATTTTCCTAGGTTCCCCATCCAAGGGAAATAGATTTTCAGATTGATCTTGTGCCAGAAGAGGAGCCCATCTCTAGGGCTCCTCAGATAATGACTACACTTGAGCTTTGTGATCTCAAGATGCAACTAGAGGAACTTCTTGAGAAGGGACCACCGCCCTAGTGTTTCTTCATGGGAAGCAACTGTTATCTTTGTGAATAAGATGGATGGTTCTCTTCATCTATGCATAAATTACCGATAGCCGTATCAAATAATAATCAAGAATCGTTTCCCCCTTCTAAGGATCGATGATATTTTTACCAGATGCGAGGAGGCAAAGTGTTCTCCAAAACTAATCTTAAGTTGAGATATCATTAGTTGAGGATAGCTAAAGCAAATGTTCACAAGACTGCTTTTTGGAAGCAATATGGGCATTACAAGTTCACAATGGTGCCATTCAGATTGACCAATGCTACTGTAGTATGCATGAGTCTCATGAATGGTGTCTTCAAGACTTTCCTTGACAACTTTGTGTTAATCTTCCTCGATGACATATTAATCTATTCACAAAATGAGGAAGAGCATCAGGAGCACTTGTGCCAGGGCTTGAAAGTTTTACTTGGGAACAAATTGTATGGCAACTAGAGCATGTCTTCTTTCAAACAAAAGTACAACAACTTGATCAAATCATTTCTAGCGAGGGGATCTCTATAGACCCCTCGAATATTTAAGCTATAATAGAGTGGTCAGCACCCACCAGTGTGATAGAGGTGCTTAGTTTCATGGGATTATTAGGGTATTATCATTGCTTTGCGCACGACTTTTCTCAGATAGCACATCCCATCACTTCTCTAAAATGAAAGGGGAAGAAATTTGTTTGGTTAGAGAAGTGCAAGCAAGCCTTTCAGACGCTAAAAGAGCATCTAACTAGTGCACCAATTTTAGCAGTACCTGATTTGGAGGGAGATTCCTTGGCATGCACAAATGCTTATAAATTGAGCTTGGGTGCAATTCTCATGTAGGATAATTGAGCCATAGCCATCGAGTCCCGAAAGCTCAAGCATTGTGAGTTGAATTATCCAAATCGTGACCTTGAGTTTTAGCACTGATTCACGCACTTTTGAGATGGCAGCACTTTCTCCTTCGCAAACAATTTGTGCTAAAGATAGATCATTTAAGTCTTCAGCACATTTCCGCATCCTAATCTCAACGCCCATCAACGACGTTGGATGGAGTTCTTATGCGAATACTACTTTGATATCCAATTGTTCAAAGGGAAAGAGAATGTTGTCACAGAGGCACTGAGCAGGTAGTGCCATGAGCTAACACTTATGATTATCACAAATACATTGAGCAAGAAGCACCATGAGCTTGCAGCAATGATTCTTCAAACAGATTTGCAAAATAGTATCGTTGGGCAGCTTCTTGGGGACACCTTTTATCAGGTGGTTTGACAATGTTGGAGTCGCGAAGCACCCTGAAGAGAAAGTTTTTGGACTAGTCCTTGGAGTCGAATGGTCTTTTGAGGCACAAAGAGCGCATCTATATGCCTAATTCTAGTGGGTTACGAGAATTAATGTTGACAAAGGCTGATTGATCCCCCTATTCATCTCACCCCAAAGTGAAGAAGATGCATGGGAAGTTGAGGCAGGTATATCATTGGGTCGGTTTGCAATGCGAAATCACAAATTTTGTGGCTCGATGTCTTAAGTGCTAGTGAGACAAGGCATAGCATCAACATCTTATAGGCCTTCTCTACCTGCATGAGATTCCACAGTGGAAGTGGGATACCATTTCTATGGATTTTATCATTGGTCTACCTGCCTCGTCCTATTGCCATGATGCAATCATGGTAACTATGGACAAATTGACCAAGTTCGCCCACTTCTTGCAGACAAAGACCACCTACAATGCCACGGTAGTTGCGAAAGTCTTACTCGACGACATCATTCGGGTTACATGGGATTCCAAGAAAGATCATACCTAACAGAAATCTTGTGTATACTTCCAGTTTTTGAACTACTCTTTAGGAGACATTGGGCAATTAGCTCAACTTCAACACCTCGTATCATCCAGAGACTAATGGGCAGACAAAGCGAGTTAAACCAAGTGTTAGAGGATATGTTACACATGTACGTGATGGATCAACAATCTTGTTGGGAGGATTACCTCTAATTGATTGAGTGTAACACCATTTATCACAACTCCCTTGACATGGCTCTTTATCAAGCTCTTTATGGCAAACTGTGCATGACTCCTCTAAGTTAGGATAGGATTGAGAGCAGAGTAGCAATTGGTCTTGCGATGTTGCATGACATGGAGCCCCAGATAGCTCTCATCCATCAATGCCTTTAAAAAGCGTAGGACCAATAGAATAAGTATGATGATGCAAAGAAGACATATCAGCATTTTACAATTAGTGATAAGATCTTTTTGAGAGTGCAAATGCATAAGATCCTAGTCTGTAATGCGAAAGGCTCTAAGCTCGCACCTCGTTTTGTGGGGCTTCTTGAGATCCTTGAGACGATAGGTCCAGTGGTGTAATGCATAGATTTGCCACCCATCCTATCCCACATCCACAGCATCTTTCATGTATCAATTTTTAGAAGCTATGTTCCTGACATTACTCATGTTTTCAATTAGTAAACATTGCAAGTGGTGGCAGAAAAGCTACTGACATCGACGCCTGTACGTATATTGGAGCATCAAATGCTAGGCCTTCAAGGTCGCAAGCCAAACCAAGTTAGGTTCTATTGGAACAGGAATGATGAGACACCAACTACATGGGAGGATGTAGCACTACAACAAAGCCAATATCCCCATCTCTTTTAGTGACTTCCATGAGGAAGTTTATTTAAGGGGAGGGGAATGTGAGACCCAATTTTGTTCCCATATATTTCTCCTTTTGTTTTGTCTCATATATCTGATTAGACAATGATGTATCATCTTGTGGCGCATTGTGTCTGGGTTGTACTTTGATTGACGACACTATATTTGACTATCATTTTGGTTACATTTGATATAGAGTACAAATGTATTGAGACTTATGATTATTTGGATCACTCAATTATCTGAGATCCCACTTGTTATGATATATGGATCACATGTTGGTGCTCATTGACACAGGGTATTACATTTACTTGAAGAATTTATAAAGTATGTTGATTTCATTTGTCTTTATTATGCTATGGACACCTATATGGATTGATTATCTTGTTGATATGATTACTTACCATTGTGGTTCATATTTGTTAGAAATTTTTATATTGGATGCATTTGATGTGTGTGCATCGAGTGTGCAGGGCTATTGGTGGCCAAATGATGAGGGAACAAATGTGCACATAACCATGGTGGCCAACCAATTCCTAGTTGTGATTAACCACAAGCCACCTTAGTCTAAGCCTTGTATATGTGATATCATGTTATGTGAAAATGGTTACGTCATACATTTGTGAATTATGTTATATTTATTAATCTAAATTATGATTTTGGGTTATATTTATTTGATTTAATTAAAGTGGCAAGTATGTGTTTACTATGTGCTTAGTGTAGTGTGATGCGGTGTCCTTATGCCATGTAAAAAACCTTTCCTATGCCTAATCCATCATTTTCCCTTTGATATTGACTTTTCCGAAAGCTCTTGAAAGAGTCAAAGGTATATGTGGGGTGGGTTGAGTGAGCCACAAGTCTATTCCTAAGTTAAAATTCGGATTTGGGCTTTGGGACTACTTTTAGAGGTTTAATAAGACAAGAGAGAACCTTTCTTGGTGTTTTCTAGGTTATGGAGTCATAGGGATTAGAATAGGTGAGCTTCCCAAAGGGTTGGAAGGTTCTTTTGGGATGCATAGAGCCTTCAAAATCAGCTTGGAAAAGGGAGTTTGTCATGTCCCCTTTTTTGACTAAGCTAAGAAAGTAATAAAAATAGTATTTTAAGTTGTTCCAGTGACTTTATTAAAAGGGGTGGGTTGAGTGAGCCACAAGTCTACTCCTAAGTTAAAATTCGGATTTGGGCTTTGGGACTACTTTTAGAGGGTTAATAAGACAAGAGAGAACCTTTCTTGGTGTTTTCTAGGTTATAGTCATAGGGATTAGAATAGGTGAGCTTCCCAAAGGGTTGGAAGGTTCTTTTGGGATGCATAGAGCCTTCAAAATCAGCTTTGAAAAGGGAGTTTGTCATGTCCCCTTTTTCGAATAAGCTAAGAAAATAATAAAAATAATATTTTAAATTGTTCCAGTGACTTTATTAAAAGGACAGCTTAATATTATTTTATTATTAAAAGTTCAAGTCTAGTAAAGTGTTTTTAAAAAAAGGCCTAAATTGATGTTAAGTGACGCTAGGTATGGGGTACAATGTGATATTATTTTAAAAAGTTCCTAAGTCACTTTGAATTATATTTAGGAAAATGGAGAAAATAGAAAATAAGATTCTATTTTCCCAGAAGTGTCTATAAAAGAAGGGCATTGGACACATTTGCAAAGTATTCTATTTTGCCATTCATCTTATTAACTTGTGAAGTTTTGAACAGTTTGCTTCAACTTTCAACATCAGAGGATGAAAACCCTCCAATGAATTCAGGGTAGAGGACGAAAACACTCCAATATTCTGTGGCAGTTCCATTCAGGTGTTGTAATTAGGCATCAACTGTAATATCCCCTTTAGGGCATATTATGCAAATTTGGAAATTAACCACAAACCCTAACATCAACAATAGAAAATTCTGATTTTTCCATGTTAAACCTTAATACAAAATTCAAAATTCTGGAAATATGAAACTAGGGCACAATTTGCAATATTTTATCATTAAATAATTGCCAACAATTTCAGAATAATTACAGATCGCAAAAAGCCTTCAAATCTGATTTTTGGCCCAATTATATAGCTGGAAAATATGATAAAAATACCAAAAATAACTTGTTTCCTTCAAACAGCAATTAGGCTTGAAATCAGCGTTGAAAGTGCCACGTCCAATCCCAAGAGGGGGTTCGCTGCCCTCCAAAGAAGCTCACTGCCCACCCTAGGTAGTTCGCTGCCCTTCTAGGGCTCTTCAACCAACTCGCCAACCCTCCAAACCTGCTCGCCACACTCCTTGAAGCTCCTTATGCTGCACTGAAACCAAAATTGGTGTTTACACACCTCAAAATGACCAATGAAGCCCGATACAACCTCTAAGTTAAGGCTGCCCAAATGAAGATTAAGGGTTTTCATCCTTATCTTCAAGTTTCTAGTGAAGGTTGACATCTTCAATGGAGAAAACCAAGCGTTTCGTGCTCAAACTCAAAATTCAATTCAAAAAAAATGATAACCTCCTAAAATGAACCTCCTTTACCTTTATATATCATTCACTTTCAAAAAGCCCTTCCCAAAAGGGGCGCTCCACTTGGAGGGAAAATTAGAACACTTTTTAAAAGTACATGCCTTATAACTCCACTAAGAGTTAAGTTAACCCATGATTCAAAAGTCCCATTTTTAAGTCAACAATTAGAAAAGATTTATTAAAAGTATCTTTTACAACTTGAAAAAGATAACCAAAGTTTTCCCTCTAATTTTTCCTTCCCTTAGTCTACGGGAAACAACCAAGAATTAAGCTAAGGGTCTTCAACTGCTTATACTTGAGAAGGGAACATGCAATCAACCATCGGATTTCTACATTTTTAGCACATCCAGGGAAGCATTGAATATTTTCAGGTCAACCATATCAACTAGGGCATCATCTATAGCAGCTACGGCATCATTTGATACAGCTAGAACATCATCCCAAACACTGACATTGCCATCCCTAGGGCTGACATCACACTTTGGAAGGGTGACACCGTCATTTGGACTGTTTTTAGGTCAGTATTAATGCTGGTATGGTCTACTAGAATTTTCTGAAAAATATATAAAAATTATGATCTTTCCTTATCTAAAATTCCACAAAAAATATTATTTACAATATTTATTCATGTCTGAAATTTTTATTAAAACTCCAAAAATTGCAAAGGTTTTATCAATAAAATACAGCCATTTGATTTTCAGTTATAAGGGTTTAAAATAAAAATATAGAATTCTATTTTCTTTGTAAGAGTTTATTGTAAGGGATTCCGGTAAATCTGAAATTATTTAAAATATTCGTTTAGATATATTTCAGAGTTGGAAGTTTTTGAAAATGAGAAGTGATGATCTTGAAAAGACGGTTGTAAGAGTTACAAAAAGAAGGATTTGTAAGTGTATTGTTTATAATTGTAAGATACAAGATAGGTGTAGAAAGGAGGATTGTGTCATGTGTCCAGTGGAGAGTGATTAGGGATAATTCTAGAGTTTTTCTATATATGCAATAAGTTTTAGCTTAGTTAGGGGTTGGATCTTGCATTTTGGGTGGTTTGAAGGAGCTTGGAAGGAGAGAACTACAAGCTTGGTTCAAGTTAGGAATTTTGCAAGAGCTTGAGGTAGGTCATCCTCTCTTAAAATATTTTTATTTTGAAGAATGAATATGTTATCCCATGTGTATGAATTGGCCTTGTATTCTGTATGAATCTTGCTAAAAATTGTGGGTTTTTGTGGTTTTCTTTAAGGCTGATTTTCTTGCCGTGGGGAAGGATTTTGTATTAGTGTTTCTTGCTGGTTTTGGGCTATGTTTTTGTGTAAATATCAGTAATATGACAAAGCCTAAGTTTGTGTTCACGTGTAGGACTTTGAGGAAGGTGGTCACCCCTTTTATGCTTGTGTGACAAGCTTGATTTGATGTAGCCACTCCACCCATTTACTTTCATGAAATTTTTGGTACGCTTTTGGTTTGGAAATGATGGTGGATTTGTCTAGTTGTGTTGTGTCTATTTGGGTGTGGTGAAATTGAGGACAAATGTGGAAGAAATGGATGTATGTGTGCAAAGAAGTGATTGAAGAAGAAAATTTCTTGGAGAAATTTTTGTTATTGCAGGTGACCTCTTTGCCCCTCCTTGTTTTGGTCTTAGGGAGAGCTTCCTAGGCTTTTCTTTAATGTGATCCCATGGCCCTTACCTAGGGTGAGCCTCTTTTGCCTTAAAGACCCTTTTGTTTTAATGTGCGAGTCAAATTTGTTGGTAGCTTGAGTGCGAGTCAAATTTGTTGGTGGCTTGAGTATGTTCAGCCCCCATGATTCAAGTGTTGTTGCTAGTTGTGTGTGCATTTGGACTTGGGGGAAGGTTAGCATCTCTTACATGATGATGCCATGACAATTGGGAGGTGAGCACCCCTTCCCTTGGCTTGTTTTGCACTTAAAGCAATTGGAGAGTTCGTGTTGGAGGCTTGGAGTGCTGCTTTTGGGGCCATTACAGCATCTTGACTGATTTTTTACAGCCTTGAAGACTTTCTTGAAGCCTCAGCATGGTCTTGGAATGTGTTGATTGCATGTGCAAGTTGTCGTCTTGGAAGCTAGTCCTAAACTCCTAACTGTATTGTGTTGTGTTGTTTCTAGTGTTCAAGATTGAGAATTTTGTAATAAATATCCATTCTAAGAAAGGAAATGACGAAGGAATATTGAAATCTGATCATCCTTGTAGTATTGTAGTATGACAAGAAATTAGGCCTTTTCTCTCCTTCTATATCCCAAACTTGTTCAAGCAAGAACTGAAAATGTAGTGTACACTTACTTTGGAATCTCACGTTTGTCTCTTGAAATCTGGAAAGAAATGATTCTTGACTATAATATATGTTCTAATGAGAGAGAAATGAGTATGGAAGTTAAGAAAATGAAAAATCTTGATCGTGCTTTTCTCTCTTCCCTCACTCAAGAAAAAAATGAACTTATTCATAATTTATTCATATGTGAAAATATATGGTGTTGTAAGATGTGAATTGGACTATGTAAGGACTGCAAATGATGATGAAAAGTATAAGGAAATCAGTATGCATCTTTACTTTTGATGTAATAAATTAATTGGTGTCATATGCCCTTACGGCTTGGTTTTCTTTGCAAAAATGAGGGTTGTGGGTGGTTTTGGAAGAGAAATATAAGGTAGTTTTATATGAAATTTTAAGATTTATAATAAGGCTTAAGATGCATTTTAGTGGTTTCATTGACCCATATTAGTATTGCAAATAAAGGGTTTTAAAAAATAAATAAAAAATCCAATGTAAAATACACACACACATATAAGCAAAAAAATATACTTGAAAAACCTAGGGTTTAGTGAGGCCTTGAGATTTTTGTGAAAGCTTTTGGCCATGGGGATGGGCTTGAGGACCCTCTACACACTCCTTAGAAGCGTAAAAAAAATATATGCAATAAATGTTCTTAAACCTATGCAATTAATTCAAAAAAATTAGAAATCCCTATTTTTTCCAAGGTGTGGAGCCTTCCATAAATGTTTGCTTGAACTTGAGCATGGACATGTTCTTCCTCTATATTCTTCTCCTTCCCCTCTCCTTGGTGGTGTTGGCAAGATTTTATGTCGTGCTTTTTTCATTTATTTCATAGACTCACCCATTGGGCAGCGGAATAAGCTTGCAAAATTGGAGAAATCACTATGGAATAGATGAGTTTCCTATACATTTGAGAGGGGCAGCTCCCTCGTATGATGCGAGTGTTTTGGGGTTTTTGAGTACTTTTACCCTGAAAGTACAAAAAGGAAAATAGATAAAGCTGGAAATAGAGGAAGAATGGGAGATGGAAGGGAGAGTGAGAAATCCATAGTCGAATATACACAAAAGACTGCTTGGATAACTCAAATTGAAATTTAATGGGTTGGAATCTCTTCTCCAACATGCGAATGGAAATATAGAGCAACGGATGTAATGAGAGCAAAAATGGTTGCCTGAAAGCACAAAGTCCTCTCTCAAATCAGAATGCATGTATTTGGTACAAAGCACATTCACCTAGGTTCACAATACAAAGTTTACGAAATCCAAATTTTAACATGCAATAAATAAAACATAGAGTTTTAATAATTTCTATATTTACAAACAGCAATGCATGATTTCATAAACAAAGAATATTAATACCCGCTGGGCAGAAAATGATCTCTCAATTTTACTTGTATTGCATTCAAAATTTCTAGAAAATAACTAGTTGTACACAAAGTTTCAGCAAGCCCTCTCCTAAGGCTGAGAGAAAAGAAGAACCCGGTTACAATCATTTTCATCCCTTTTGTATCCACAAAGTAGTTGTGAAACTACTTGAACTTAACTAAAGAGTTTCCTTTGACCTGACTAGAGTTGGCCCATAGCTATATTTTCTTTTTCATTTTGGACGCTTTTAAAAATACATTACACAGTAGCAACATTAAATTGCTTTTTGTGACTCTTTACATATCTATATTACTTGCATGTGGAATATAATTAATTCAAAATAACTAATTAAATTTAATTTACAGAGTGACTTAATGCTTGACTTTGGCCCACCACATTACTAACCCTTTAACATACTTGATTTGTTCACTTGTGGGTTTTACAACTAATTAAATTTACTTTACAAAGTGACTTAATGCTTGACTTAGGCCTACCACACTACTAATCCATTTAAAATACTTGATTTGTTCACTTGGGGGTTTTACATATAGGGAGTTTTTACAAGTGACAAATATTTAAAGTGGCCTTAGTACAAAAATTGATTAATCTGAAAAGAATCAATGTGATTTAATTCTAAGAATTCACTTAGTGTTCAATTTGAATCAAGAACCTTTGCTCCTCTAACTCATTTAAAATGCCAAGTGCCTTTTAACGAACATTGCATCTGAGGTACTTGTGAGAACAATGAACCATTTTGTGCCAAGTAGCGTTTCTGAGATAACTTATCATGTTAAATGAGACCCACTGACCCTGATCCATCAAATAATAAACTCAACAATGTCACTTTATGATCTCCAAATATCTATAACTCAATTTTGACATTAAATCAATTTGATGTTTAAATCAAATTGGTGCCAAATCAAATTGATGCTAAATCAAACTACCGCCAAATTAAACTAGCATCAAATCCAACTGACGCCAAATGCTTGACATTGACGTTGATTTTCTTCTTGTCACATTCATGAGCATTCATTAATGCTTTTATGATTATTTTTGCAAACCTAACCTGCTCCTTGTCATAACCTTAAATAAAAATGAATTAATTTCAAGAGAATTAATATGATTTAATATCACAAAATCTTTCAAATTGGTTCTAGCCCACAAAAACCCATACCTAAATATTTTCTATCCATAATTTCCCTTTATAGATTTCCCTGGGAACAACAACTTGAATAGGTTTGTCAAGCCTTCTCCATTGGGCAATAGAATCAGCATCCTCATCTTACAATTTTATGATTGTCATTGTCCTTGATTTACCTCCAATTGCCTATTAGGAACGCAATTGGGGGTGTTATCCCAAAGTTCAAAAACATGGAATAATAGTGGCTCTGACTATGCAACTGTATTCCCTGGCGGAATGCAAAACTCCAAACTCTTTGGTGACTAGTGCCTTATCCACCTTATGAATCCCTATAAATAATGTGTAGCCCACATTAACAAAACCTAATCTGGCCAACTAGAAACCAGCTCACTTATCCCAATCATATGGGAAATGAACACGCGCTACACGTCTAGATCATTTGTTAAGATAATTTTGCATACCTGCCTACTCACTTGTCTGCTTGAGAAACCATGCTGAAAAGATTTTCTTGTCAATTTTGACCTCTAAGGGTCAAACAATGCTTAATGCGCGGTGATTCATTGAAAGGGCTTTTCAATGCTTTAAACAAGGGCCAAAATGGACTCTGGATGTGGAAGATGTGACCGAAACGGTGTACATCACATGGCAACACCTGCACAGAAAATTTGATTGATTTTTATAAAAAAATAATAGCATATGTCTCATAATTTGGGTCACACTTCCCGGACGGGGTTCACATGCACTTTTGAGAATCTTGAACAATATGGAAGAACTACTTGGGCTTGGAAAGTTGAGCAGTAAGAACTCGATCGATGTGACAAATTGATTTCAAAGCTCAACACAATTAATTAGAGACATTGATTCTAAGACAAGAGTTTCAAGAAAAACTTTGGCAGGAGGCAGTGAGAATTCAAAGGCACATCAGTAGACAAAGGTATGAAAGACAGAGAGATATAACGAAGGAGAAGACTTCATGCAAGACACTTTAGCAAATTCCCTTGTGTTTAAAAACACAATTTGCAAGTATGCTCTCATAAACATTGCTTAGAGTCAGAGCACTTTATTTTGTGACATCAACACCTATTTAAACTTTGCAATAATAAGCCCAAATTAGAGAAGCATTTTGCATTTAGGTGTCTAGTGTATTATGAGATCCGTGGAAGGATTATGTTGTGGATTCCTTAGGACCCTTATTTAGTATGAGTACTAGAGATGTTTAGCTTTGTTCGTCCATGCGACACTTCAGCTTCAACAAAGAGCATTTGAATTGAATACCTCGCATGCGGATAATGCCAAAAATACTAGTTCTTATGTCCAAACAATGGGCTTTAGGTACCGCAAGAGACCACATATCTCTTGGAGATGTATTTGGCACTGTCCTTATGTACTTGACTCATGACATATCCTTTTAAACTCCACTGACCATTCTTGGCCTCTCGTGGATATTAACATCTAAATTAAATTAGATTATAATACTTTGCAATCGACGTACTCTATGAGATCACACTTGTTTGAGGTAATTATTTGATTGAGACAATGTCGCCACACTTGCCTTACCACACCACACTCACTATTCTACTATGTCGGTCAGCCTACCAACTGTACCAAGCCATCAAGAAGTTTATCTTGATTGCCTTCCGCCAATCCACTACCCCATGCGTAAGATAAGATATGATAGACTGAAGAGAGTATTAAGGTATGCACGATGTCAATAAAATTGTGTGGCAATGGCATTACAATGTCAATCAACCCATCCATTTCCTATTTATTCCACAAATGTGGGATGGCAAAACCACGCCTGTGTTATAGCCTCTGGTCCTCTCTTGCATTTCGCATTGCTCGCACCATCAAGGCACTTGAGACACTCCCTGCACCTCATGACTTTCGCAATGGACACAAAAGTCCAATTCATTTCGCCTTATCCGTTTTGATGACTAGTTATGTGGTTTCTTCCCCTTTTAGACATTTCAGGAACCTCCAAGAGTTCATGAAGGGCGTGACATCTTTTCAATATTTCTCACATTTTGTGCTCTAGGAGAACTTCGTGCACTTCTTCTAAAGCATGGCATCCATGCCTTGCGTGCTTCCATGACGCTTCCAACAATGTTCCAAACTCGCAGCGGACTCAAGCCTTCTACTTTGTGTCCTTCATGCATTTCACATTTGGAAGGAACTTCTCGCACTATCTTCTACTTATAGCGGACCCGAAAACAAGATTTACAATGATGCCTTTGCATTTGATTTGCTTCACCTTCGTGTCTTTTGCACTACACATCATCATTAAGGATATGAGATAAAATATTGCTGCCCTGCAACTAGCTTCAAGATCATTTTGACCATTACTTGAAATAAGATCCCAAATAAAGATACTTTCAAAGACAATTGATTGCCATAATAATGTTTTTATCATGTAAACTCAATTGTGATAAATGATTAATGGTGGTTGCAAACATTGTTTGTCCATTTGGATTGCCCTCATAAAAGCAATCAAAAACATAAGCAAGGCAACACCATTTGAATAAACAACACCGATAAAACACCCCACACTGCAGAACATTTCAATCTCCCCGTTGTTTGTTGATTCTCTGATTATTTACCACTTCGACGCCATCGAACACACTCGGCTTCTTTCGCTTGTCTCGTGCTTCTCGCATCTCGCAAACATTGATGACACTTCCCTCTATATGCGACGAACATGAGAATTCTACACAAACTAATTCACTATTGCTCCCTTTGCATATTTCGCATACTGACGATCTAGTAGGCACTGCCTAAGGTACCTAAAATGTGTGAAACCTCCGAAGACAATTTTTAAATTGCATCAGCTAGGTCACAACTTTGAATCTCTTTAGAATCTTGAAACTTTGGAAACTGGGTACCACCATGTATTCGAAATCTCTATTATTTACTTCAACATTGTTCCCATAGAAACAAATCTAGTGATTCCCAAATACCGTCCATTGAAAGGATCAAAGTCATTTTGTGCCACATGTCCCCCAACTCCATGTGCTATGTGCTTAGCAAGTGCACTAGCATGTATGCTTCGTAGAGAATCAGCTTCCCAATCAAATACTCTCCCTTCCTCAAGTTATTCAAAATAAGTCCTCGGGAGTCACTATATCTCTTTTTGAATGAAGATGAGGTAGAAAACGTTGTTTTTGGCATAAAATTTGAGAATTTGGAGACACCATTCCCATAGTGTCATTAACCTCTAAATCACCTTGTATGATGCTTTACAATTCCCAAGTCACCCTGTATGATGCTTTACAATTCCCAAGCTTTGTTGTGTTACCCTTCATAGAATGAACTGATATTTCAAAATTTATTAAAAGCCTGTCCATCTAACTAAACCTCTGATACAACTCCCACAAAACCTTCTTGTTGGCCTGTAAAGTAGTAGTAGAAGTCAGCTTGAAAACCCTGTTTGTCCCGATGTAAATACATGATGA
The DNA here is from genome assembly GCA_037957365.1 of Torreya grandis. NCBI lineage: Eukaryota > Viridiplantae > Streptophyta > Pinopsida > Cupressales > Taxaceae > Torreya > Torreya grandis. The sequence goes on from JARHVA010001130.1 coordinate 1,393,773, forward strand.
GGAATGAGTAGAGGAGAATTGTTCTAATTGCAATGGCTATGCCTCTTATTCGTGGAAATCTCAAAGGAAGGCTACAACTGAATTTAAAACCTTTTACTTTGTGTCCTTTGTGAATTTTCCTTGCTTTCAATCGAATTCTTATCTGCCCTATATATCTTGTATCTGAAGCATGCATTATGTGAAACACCGAAAGGTACCGACGAGGCCAAGAATGGGACGACGATGATAGGCAATTTTCATTGCAAGATGGATATTGTGAGGAGAGGACCAGGAAATTGTAAGGGGAAAGCATCTTTCCAACTGAATTTATTGAAACAGCACACACGCACACCAAAAGGGGAAAAACAATAAGAAAGAAAACAAGCCAAAGAACTATGTACAAGGTAGAACACAGGTAAAGCAAAGACTACACGAACCCATTGATAGGCTCAAACAACTATATGCATCTACAGAACAGAGATAACTTAGTATATGTGGCATAGGTTTTGGCATGGTTTAAGAAAAGCAATATTGACCAAAAAAAAAAATTTAAATGACTATGTGGCAGAGCTTTCTTTGGGAGGAGAATGGCAAATACCATTCCCATGACATGAAAGTAGATAAAGAAAAACTCAGCAAACCACTTCTTAGTCAGAATGGGATACAACAAAGTCTTCAAAATGAAAAGTTTCAAAGATAGGATCTTTTCCAATATTTTCATGTTGAGCCCCTTCATCTTCACCTACTTCAAGGACACTGAACATCCCATATTTAGGTTGTATGCACATCAGTAGAGGAAGTTTTTCTGGTTCATTCCAATACCCCTCAGCTAGCCAAGGATACACTTGTAGAATCTGGAAATCAGCATCAAATTGATCCTCTACTTTTCTTTCTGCTGTTTTGTTTATTGAGTCTTCTTTACGCACTAATCACCACCTCCACTTACCAGTGACTTCCCTAGTTTTGTGTGTTCTTCATTGAGCTCTAAGGTGAAATTTTCCATTTCTAGGAGTGAACATGAATAAGAGGACTCAAATTGTTGAGAATCGTCATCGAAATCTTTGGTAAAGTGCTGCATTTCTGAAGAAGAAAAGGACATTGGCGGAAAATCAAGTTTGCTTTCTTCTTCATAGGAGATGTTATTGGAAGATTCTTCAAATGTCATAGGTGAATAAGTGAGGCATACCCTTGGACTTCCAAATTCAGTACAACAAAGATTATTGATTTTACAAGGAGCTGAAAAAGTCTTATTGTCTTCTTCACAGGAGAATATTTCTAATTCATCATCGTTGTCCTCGCAATGCAAGTGATACACTTCAGCAGCTTTTCCATCTTGTGGTTCAATCAAGGGTTCCACAGACAATTCTTGTTCACTCAAGACTGTAAAAATGGAAACAACTGAGAAAAGCAGGTAGCGTTTTTATTGCTTCCCTTTTAGGAATATATTGTGCATGATTAGACATTTTCTCTTGGATTGTCTCCTGTGGAGAATGTGGATTCTTCATAATGAATTTTTGTTTCTTTATGGCAGGCCCCATCAAGTACTTATCACTTGAAGTGTTTGAAAGAGAATTCACAGCATGTCACTTTAAATTTTCAAACAAGTTAAAATCTTCAATCTCAATCCACTTGCTGTTGTGCATCTTCCAGATCACACACTTTGCTTCCCTTCAAGATGAAACAAATTTATAGATGAAGAGCAGCATAAAAGAGGCACATTTGATTGTTGGGGCTTGGTTGATCAGTATGAGGTATCAACCTTAGCAGTTTGTTGAAGTGTGCCACAAATTCTATCATGTTCACTTATTCTTTCTTCTGAACTTGGAAAAGTTAGGACAGCAACTCTGATACATCTATGACTGGTTTGAATCTATCCATGAACTTTGTTTTTCATGGCAATCCAATGCCCATTGCATCCATCTTTCAAGTGTTGGAACCAATCAGCAGCAAGTCTAATGAGGCTTTCGACAAAAAGTCTCACAGAGACATAAGTAACTCCCAAGATGTCGCATGCCACGATGAAAGCACGGATGTGAACATCTGCATTTTGAGAAGCTTCTCTATAAAACTTCTGGAAGTACTTTCTTGAACCCAAAGGCAAGACAATTGAGTCAAAGCCAAAGGCCCAAAGAAGTTTCTCCATGGGATAGGGAGAACAATGGGGTTGAGCAGAACCAAAACCATTACTTGAATCACAAAAACAAAGGCACCAAGTGCGTTGCTTCAGCAGAGTCGCCAACCTCCATTCCAAAGGAGGTTCCTTGAAATTTATAGAAACCGAATGCACAAGACACTTTGATCCTGAGTAGAGTCGCTAAAAATTATTGGCAAGATTTATGTCGCTATGTTTTCTTCATTTATTTCGCAAATTCACCCAAATGGGCAGTGGCATAAGTTTTCAACATCACAGAAACCACCATGGAATAGGTGATTTTCCTCTATGTTTGAGAGGGGCATTGACCTCATATGATGGGGGTATTTTACAATTTTTTTGTAATTTTAACCTGAAAGTAAAGAAGAAAAAAATTGAGAAAGCTGGAAATGGAAAGAGAATGGGAAAAGATGAAAGGGAAAGCGAGAAAACCACAGCAGAATAAACACAAAAGACCGCTTGTATAACTCAAATTCTAATTAAATGGGTTGGAATCTCTTCTCTAGTATGTGAATGGAAATACAGAGTAGCGGATGCAATGAGAACATAAATAATTTTCTAAGAGCACAAAGTCCCCTCTCAAATTAGAATGCATGTATTTGGTACAAATCCCATTCACCCAAGTTGGCAATTCAAAGTTTATGAATCTGGATTTTAACTTACAATATTTAAATATCTACGAACAGCAATGAATGATTCCATATAAAAATAATAATATTAAAACCCTCCTGGCAGAAAATTATCCCACACCTCTACTTGTAGTGCATTAACAAATTCTGGAAAATATATTGTTGTACGCAAAGTTGAAGCAAGCCCTCTCCTAGGGCTGGGAGAAAAAAGTTACAATCAATTTCATCCCTTTTGTACCCACAGCTGAAGTGAATGAAAATATAGCATCCGACGGCAGTTAAAGTCTGCGTGTCATTAAGTGATAATAAAATTGAATGTGGATAGTGAAGGCAAGGCGAAAAGACTGACCAAGTACCGGTGAGGCCGTCGACAAGGCCATTGATTCGGTCACCAGTGACACAGCCATTGGCCATGATTGCCTCGGCGACGCCGGCATCAACTGCTTCGAGAGCTGCCAAGGCATTGCTTTGAATTTGAATTGGGCCTCTGTACTGGCCCTCTCCTCTCACAGCACTCAAATCCTTCTCAAAAACTTTTACATCAAAGCCTTTCTTCTTCACAGCAAGAGCCAGAGTTAGTCCCCCAATCCCACCTCCTGCTATTAGAATCCTCGGCACCTTCCTTTCTTCCGAGCCGCTTCTCACGCAACCTTTTACACACGTGTTGGACTTGGACTTGGACTTGGACTTGTTCTGAACAGGGACCAGGCAACTCCCACCTGAGAAGTTGGATAGATTCAGATGGCACATTGCCATTATGTCTCAACGAAACTGCAAACTGGATTTTAGGATTTTACAATGGAACGGTGGTTTTCATTTTCAGGCATATTCTTTTTACTTTTGGGGACGCGGATAATAGAAAAATGGGAAAGCAAGTCGTGGTTCCAGTGAGAAGAGATAAGAAAGTGAAGCGCACTGGCAATGGCACTCGTTGGTTGAGGTAAAGGGATTGATTTCAGTGGTGGTTGTTTATTGCAGGATTGTGAGGCAAACAAAGCATTCAACATGGAGACGTGGACCACAACTCATCATTCACCCGCCACCGGATAATTGTACCTCAAACCCATACACTTATTTGATCAAAAAGGGTTTCCGCATGATCATTGGTGAGGATAACACAATATTATAATATTACGGAGTGGATTTTAATCATCTAATTTGGAACTCCATTCATTGTTACGCAAGTCTTATCATTTTTAGATATTGGATTTCACATTTTCCTTTTAGATATTGGATCTTAAGAATAGGGGGCTACTCAGAGGCACTCACATTTTTCATGATGAGGACTTAACATTTGCACAACAAGAAGAACGAAGAAAGGAGTGGGAAAAAGTGAAAAAAGCAAGGGATTATAGAAAATGGGCATAGATGAAAAATAGAAAAGCTCAAATCAGCGAGCATTATTTTCACAAAAATAGGAATTCGGGGCCCCACGAGAATCTCTGCACATGATAAGTTGGAATTGCAGAGGATACCCTTGGAGAAGAGGACCAAAGTTGGGGCCCATAGCAAAAGGGAAAGACATTATTATTTTAATCGAAACACATGAGCATGATGGATGCAAAGTCCCAGACTTTGTAGGGTACAAGAAAATCTCAGTATGGAACGAAGGAACGAAGACAGGTAAGGGTCATGGGGGGGTCACCGTGCTCATAAAAGAAATGTGGGCTGAAATAGTGAAAATAGAGAAAGAAGATCCCAATAAACAATACATTTGGCTAAAAATAACAGACAATAAGGACATAATCAGGTTGGTTGCTTGCTACTTTGCTCTAAAATGGTCAATGTTCTACAAAAAGAGAAACTTAGACAGGGAAGACCCGTATGCGGCGCTAAAGAAAGATATCTCTATTTTTAGCACATCAGGGGAAATTGTTTTAATAAGAGACTTCAATGCTAGAACCACCAACAATCAATCTCTTCAAATGGGAGGAGAAGATAGAGGGGATAGCAAACCCTTATGGTTAGAAGAGGGTGGGGACCAACTTTGGGAAAGAATGTCACAAGATAGGAAAGGCAGTGTGACACACTTCGGTGCCAAACTTTTGGGACTTTATAGTTTGTATGACATGGTTATATGTAACGGTACAAGAGCCTAGCCAAAATCTGGGGATATTACATGCAAAACCTACAATGGTCAAAGTGTGGTTAATTATGTCATCTGCTATAAAAATTCGACTGCTAGGTTGCTAGAGTTTGTTATAGGGGAATGGCCTATGGAGATGAAGTCTGACCATATGCCCCTCTTGGTTAAGTTTGGCTTTCTCACAAACAAGCAAAGTGAAAGGCAAGCTCAACACAAGGTTAGGACAGCGAATCCTCATGGTAAAATCATTTTGAATTAAAAAACCAGGAACTCTTTACTGTTGCCCTTGGGCAGCACACTGAGATGACCAAAAACAATGTTGGGCTTAAGGAAAACAATATTACGAGGAAACACATTGACAACAGTTTGTTGGTCCCTTTGATTCACAAGGCTCTAACTGTTTGCAAAAAATCTAGGCCTCGAAAAAGGAGTCTCTAACACTTTCCTGGCTAACCCTTGGTATGATGAAGAGTGCAAAGCAACAAAAAGATCCTACAAAGAGAGCGAGCTAAACAAAGAAAACAAGAAAAACTATGTGAAGTTGTTAAAAGCCAAGAAAGAAAAAAAAATTATACTAAGAAGGAAGGAGCTAATAGTGTTAGGTAAGCACAATCCCAAAGGTTTTTGGAGGGAGCTACAGCAAGAGAAGAAACATACATAAAATAATATCATAGAATCTCAATGGTTAGAGTATGCAAAACTGCTTTGTGAGCGTGACCATGAGGAAGCCCTCCCTCCCAATATTAGCACATCAACCGAGCTCTTCTCGGATGAGGAGATCAAACAGGGTATAAAGAAATTAGCAAATGGTAAAGCATAGGACATTGACCGGCTGCAAGTTGAATTCTTAAGTGGGGAGCTGAACACCTTGCTCCGCACATCAAAAGAAGTTTGAATGAGGACACGCAATGGGGATTTCCAGTGGAGTGGACGACTAGTGTCGTTATCCTTCTCTTCAAGAGTTGGGATATCAATGATCCCTCTAACTATCATACTTTCATGGTCAACCCTCTTCTTGTAAAGTTATTTGGGAGCTTGATCAAATGCAGAATCAACAGTTGGGCAGAAAAAGAAGGGAAAAGAGCAAAGGGACAAGCTGGTTTTAGACCAAGGCACTCTACCATTGATCACTGCATTACTCTTAGGCATTTGATTGAAAAAGCTTGGAACACCCAAGGTGGGGAAGCTTACTGTTGTTTTGTGGATTTTAAAAAAGCTTTTGACACAGTTCCCAGAGACAAACTTTGAAAAAGGATGGAAGAATTGGGGGTCCCTTATGAGTTTAGAGCAGTTGTTCACAAACTTTATGAGCGTGTTAGAGCAAAAATCAAAACTAAAGAATGCATGTCTGAATGCTTCGGTAGCAACATCGGGGTCAAGTAGGGGTGCCCACTCTCCCCCACTTTGTTTGGTCTTTACATTGACAAACTTGAGGAATGGATAAATAAAACCGAAGGGGGTGGCATCCAGTTGGCCAGTTTTGTAGTAAAGCTACTTTTATATGCAAATGATCTTATTCTTATAGCAACAACTACCCATGGTTTGAGGGGTCATTTAAAGGCTTTAGAGCTATTTTGCCAAGATGTCGGGATGCAAGCGAACATTAGCAAGACTAAAGTCATGATCTTCTCTCTAAAAAGGAAATAATAGCAAACTAATTTTATGTTTGAAGGTAGCCCGTTGGAAATCGTCAAAGAATACAAGTATCTTGGCATTATTTTTCATAACAGGCTCAGTTGGGAAACTTGCAGGGCGAAAAGGATTCGAGGAGGTTGGAGAGTTTCTTACCTTCTCCAGAACAAGTGTAGGAAAGCAAAACTTTGGGACTGGAAAACCAAGAAAACCCTTTTTGGTTTGTTGGTCACATCGGTTGTCCTCTACAGTTGTGAGGTTTAGGGAAGCAGCATGTCAAATCACAGATGGAGACAGTTGGAAAGAATTCAAAAACATCTTATCACTAGTAGTCTTAAAGTTAAAGCAATTGTTCCATATGAGATCCTCTTGGCAGTGGCCGGTACTTTCCTAATGGAAGCTACGATGATTTCACAGTTACTAAGCTACCTAAAAAAGGTTGAAAACATGGGGAATCACCGATGGCCCAAAATGGTGGTGAACGAGGTGTTAGATCAGAGGAAGAAGACGTGGATGAAGCAAAACATCAAGTGGTTGGGAAAATGGGACATTAAGTTACATGAACGCCCTAACACCAAAGAGGAAATAACAAAGTTTGTGTTAGAAAAATTCAGGACTGCCATGTGGACAAATCAGATTGGGCGTAAAAAAATGCTTCAATATCACTTGGGAACACGGGGATAAAGCATACCTAAGTGCCGATCTTAAAGGTAAAGCTAGCCTCCTAGTGGCACAATTGATGACCAGTTCACACCATCTTAGGTGTGAAACTGGTAGATGGATGGTTCCCAAGGAAAGATGGGAAGATAGGACTTGCATTTTCTGTAGTGATAGAGCAGTTGAAATTGAACGACACTTCATTAGAGAGTGCGATGCATACAAGAATATTCGTATGCAACAAGATAACAACGTGAATGTGGGCAGTTTTAGTGAGTTATTTGAGGAAGAGAGGCTAAACAACATGGCTCGGCTATTGGTAAAGATTCATAAGAGGCGAGATGACATCGAAAGGAATCTAAAGAACTCCTAATGGTCTTGACACTTGGTCCCATAGACTGTTTGGTCTCGTGGACGTTATTAAAATTCATTCATTCATTCAATCAATATTTTCATTCTTTTCAAGATTCACAATGTTAGTGTTGTCCAACATTTACATTATTACATTGTTTTTTGCAAGGATAAATCGTTATATTGAAGGGTCATATCTTCATATCTAAAGACTTCATTTTTTGTTGTGTTAATATTGGTTGTTCAACATTTAATTATTTATTTTTTGTCATCTGTAATAAAGGGAACATTATTATTAGATCATTGTAACAATGTCACACATTTATGTCATCATTTTAAAATAGTTTCAGTCCATGTTTGAATTATGAAATTGCTAAAATAGCATTATTTGTATTTTATTTTATTTTTAATTTTGTTAAAATGTATTTTAATATTTAAAACATATAAATAAATGTTGATATTTTTGTGATTTGAAATACGTGAAGGGTTGGAGTATTAAATTCAATTTGAACTCGATCTAGATAACATGTATCTTGTAATAATTATAAATGAGTATAATTTGGCATATTTCAGTTATGATGTTTAACTCTTTTTGATATTTAAATTTTATACCTTAATTGGTATTTCTTATCATTGGTGATAAATGATTTATTGATAAAGTCAATAACACATATATTCGGAGACTGTCATGTTATCAACATTTATTGATCTAATCAATTTGAGAGTTGATGGGACACCACTCAGACACACTAACGTATTGTTCGGTCTATTGATATCTTTGTATGATTACCTTTCATTATGAAATTTAACCTCTTAAAGATAATGTGGAGATAAGAATATTGGTTAAAAGAAATGTTTCTTTTGAATGTCTTAGAGGTATTAACAAATCACTCACTAAGGTAATGTTGGAAATGTTGATTTCAAAATGGTCAAGACTTTAGGAAAACCTAGACCCTAGTATAACAGAAAGGGGACCACATCCCCACCATGGCATTTGTTTGTTAATTAAAAATTTTAGCAGAAACTTTAAGAGTGGTGGCATCTAAAATATTCCCACCTAGACCCAACCAAAAATGTATTGTAGATGATAATGTTTTGAGTTACGTGGTGGAAACAATTTTCTTGGAATAAACTCAACCTATGTTGGGTGAGTAACCGAGCAGTTATGGTTGTTTTGGAAGGCAAGACATTTTGGCTTGTCGAGCCATCATTACTTGGCATTTTTGACATGGTTCGAACCATTGACCACTCTCAAATTTGTTTCATACTTGGGCAAGGTCTCAACCCTTATCATTTTTATTATTCTTATGCTAAATTTTCTATAATGGAAATCAAGCTTTTTTTGGGTATAAAAATAAGATGTAATGACTCATGATCAAATTATCATTGGGTATGTGGCCATGTTGTGTTTCATAACTACTTTTATTTGTTTGAGCATTCTAAATCATGACGTTGAGTTGATTAAATGACTTGGGTACATGATACTTAGCTAGGATTCATTGTACAAATTTGAGTTAGATTTTGTGATGTTTTTATAAACCCTACTATTGGAAATTGAGATGGGTTTTAGTGGATTTTTTATTCATCGTATTTATTAATAACCTATTGGTATACAATCATATGCTAGTGTGTTAGCTCAGGCATAGAATAATATACGCAATTGGGCATGTTATTGGTATATTGTAGGACTTGGTACATATTTGATTAGGGATTTGTGTTGTTATTGGATAAACCTTTCTCTCTATGCTATGCACCTACTTGATTTTTTGATTGATTGATTGTTAAGAACATGGAACCTCCCTATCATAATGAGACTTTGTTTTACTTATTTTCAATATAAGAAGTTAATAGAAAGAAGTGCATGTTGGTGATGGTTTAAATGATGGAATGGAGTCCTACTATTAATTATGTTATGCAGCTAAGATAAAGACCTTTTTCTTATAGAATTACTTGATTAAAAAGTATAAACCAACTTGGACTTAAGGTATTGATTTAACTCTTTAGGGTTTATAGAGTGTAAGCCCTAAGTAGTTAAAGGGGCTGAGTACAGTAAATCAGGATATAAAATATTAAATATAGCCACTAATTTATAATAGAATTGATCTAGTTTGACCTTATTTTTAAAAATAGCAATAAATGATGCAAATAAGTACTTATCTAGAAACTGACCGAGACAGAAGATCTAGAGGTTACAAATTGGGATATGAGTTGGTTTGAGTGTCATGGATAGGATCCAAGTGTCAAAACCCTTCTTGGATAATAAAAACCTAACTAGATAGTAGCATTAATGGCATTAGTGTCCTCCTTTTGGTGCTAGTATCCTCTATGTAAAACTACTATAAGATTCTGGGTGTACCTATGTTAGAGTCTATCAAGCCTGTTCCTGTGTGTACAAGTTTTGATTCCCTATCAGTGACCTATTTTGATTGATTTTTCATATAAACCCTGGACCTCCATGTTGTTAGGGCATCCTATTGGCACAAGTAACAAAGTGTGATGTTGGTGGGGGTAGGCTAGACATCATCAACACAATGTTGTGATGAGAGTTGCCTACATACCAATACTCCAAGGAGGGATCATGTAACATCCCCACTAGGATTTACTATAATAATAATAAAAACCACGTATTCAACATTAGAAGTCACCACAAGAATCTAATTAGTGACCTTTAATAAAAACATACTAAATATGTTAACCGTAAAATAGGCATACAATAATTCATTTAGTTATTGGTCACTATGAAACAAATAAGCAAAACATAACTGCATAATTCTAGAAAATAATTACATAATTCTAGCCACGGCTAGTACAATATTCAACCATTATTTTCAATGTACATATAAATACATAATCACATTTTCATCAGGAATAATGTTGCAATAGTAAAAATAATATTAGATACAAGGCTCCACGGAGCTAATGAATTCCAGTATCTATGGTAATCTCAAGTGTAGTCACCAATGAAGTACTATTGTGGGGAGGGACAACATCATATGAGCACTTTTTCATACCAACGATGGACCATCAATCCCCCGCACAATCTCCCAACTAGGGAATGGCCCTCCTTTCATAGATGGGTGGATAGTGATGGTACGAGAATCCAAAGAGACAATTTAATACATGTGTGCTGTAAGATATCCAATACATGATGTGTATCATAAAGAAAATACATTCTAACATGATATTACACAAACATGTAAATCATACATATGAAATGACAATGTTTAACTAAACACTACTTTGGTCAAAGTTTTTAATAGTTAATGATCTCTAGGATCAGTCAAATTCATACAAACTACTTGATTGAATTACCTTCATCTTGTATTGGTGATTCTAAGCAAGCTAGGGAAGTCTATCTCCTACTTATTTAGTACCATTAATACAAGATCTGGTTAATTTAATATATAACCAATAGATTCAAAGGGATTACTTCCTATCAACAAGCATAAAACATGCTAAGTACGAAAATAATCAAAATACATACATTTAGTCCATCAAAAGTATGCAATGAATCCCAAACATATTATTTACTTAAAAAATAATACATGTAAACAAGTATAATCCCAATAGGACATACCCTCCAAGTATAGCTATACTTAGTTTACAAACTATTAGTTCTCATATATAACTCATAAGTAGAACTATCTAAGATAACAATATCTATCTCATTTCATTTTCATGTGCAAAACATTAAAAATGTAACAATCAGTCATAATTTAATTTAAGGCTCAAAATTAAACAATAATCCAACTTTCATGTTATCATTTTACACATATAATGAGTTGTATGCACTTAAATTATGGTATACTGCATCATAGTTTATAAAACTTAATTAACAAACACACTATATACCATATTTATAAGCATACTTCTCATACATATATGTCATATATAAATATATTAGTACGTAACTTCCTCATACAAGTATAAGCTAAATACAAGTATGAGTACTTAAAACTGAATTGTACAAATATGCTTCATATAGATTTTTATCTGTACTCATTTTTAATTGTTTAAGATAGATATCTACATTATCCATGTTCCTAATGTAACAAAGAGTCCAAATTAATTAATCGACTTGTAACCAATCGACTCAATGTCTATAATGACTTCAAAATGGTTAAATAGATCCATGCAAAACTGTATGTATTTGACTCAACTCTCATTATATATAACTAATACTATTTTAATTTATATGAATCGATATTTGCATAGGCTACTATTTATTCCCAAACAACTCCCTATGTCTTAATCTTATGTAAATATCCAATTTTCAGCTAATTTAAGGTTAGCCTAAATGTCAAATATCATTACATAATCATGTGCATGTTAAATCTCTAGTTCCTACATACATAGAACATGCTCAAATAAGCCCGCGGTCCAACTAATACTCAACCAAGGGTTCACATTGAAATGTAAACAGAGTATATTTAAATCAACATACCTTGGCATGTTTCCATAAAATGGATTCAAAACCCTAATGACATTTTTTATTATAACTGAAAATCAAATTTTTATACATATATACACCAACTCTTGTATGTACATATATTCTTTGGTATATAGACACACACACACACACACACACACACACTCCAAGCCAATTAAGACCTGTAGGGTATATATATACATACCCTGTATATATCTACATATATTTATTTTTATACAAAAATATAAATTTGATACAAACCAATTCCATTTCAAATTGCTAAATGGACTCCATACACAGAAATATATTCACATTACCAGGGTTGTATATAGACCCAGGGTTTAGGTTTCAAAGTTTACTAGAATATAGAATGGGTTATGTGGATGGTTGAGCCATCCACAGAGCCCAATATTTATTCATTTAAACATTTTATAAACAACTTAAAACCCTTTTTATGCAATCACACGTAAATAATTATGTTTTTATCATCCAATAATTTAATTGCATTACCAACCTCGTAAAACTTCCACTATTTTTTTCTTGCCAACCATATCAATTCGAGCTCCTTACTTTTCTTTTTTCTATCCACTGTTCTCCCACATTCTCTATGTCGAATCTCATCCCCCTTATTTCCTTTTTATTTCTCTCCTTCTCAACCCAACTGCAACTAATTTCTCCTATTTCTTCCACTGAGGATGAGACTAGAACTATGCATGGTAGAAATATCTTAATAGAACAACAGTCTGCCAACTTGCATGAAGAATTACTAAATCAAATGATATGGTTAAAATCATGTTAACACAAACTAAAAAGCCCTAATTCACTCAAAATTTCCATATTTTGTAACCATTATTTTAATCCAAATATGCATGGTCATTTAACTTAACATGCCTATGGATAGACTTTTACAAATCCCACTATCAAAATCATTGTTAATGATAACTATCCCTTTGCAAGTCTACTTAACATAGCACCCATGTATGTGCATTCAAACTTTATCTAGGGTTAGTTCATAAGATAGTTTAGGTAGTTATTTTAATCATATTAACAAGGATCAATATCAATGTAGCTTCCAAAACAAAGTGACTAATGTAAAGTCATAACAAGCTTTGACTGTAAATGAAAAACCATTAAACCAATATCAATATAATCATATTATAACAATATATGTATTTGTCATTACTACTATATAGACTATCCAAATGTCTTTAGTATCTTTATATACACTAAGGCTTAAGCCAAAACAATGCTTTTCCTAAATATCATAATAATCGGCTAATGTATTAAGACATTGTAAAGACACTCTAGTCAGTCTATAAGCAGTAGTAGATAAACACAATTCAAAGAAATTTACTTTACTCATTAAACATTAACAATCATGAATACAAAAACATGACATGATCATATAACAACATTATACACTTAATATATATACTACAACCATCACACAAAATTAGATCCACATAAGCATTATACTGAACTAGATCATAACTAACACACGTGTCAATCATATAAATATAGATAACACCAAAAAAACACTAAAGCTAACAATTTAAACAATGTATATAAAAAATTATATATATATATATATATATCATGTTGTGTCTATAAGTTTCTAGTTGTTCCACTGTCATCCCTCAACACTTTCATCTATACCACCCTCTCCAATGATGCTCTCCCTTTGTCATGCTTTGAGGGATTAATCTCTCTTGCATCAAACTCATGATAAGTAGGTAGTTATCCCACACATCATGATATATATCCATAAATTATTGTTGTAAAAACTAACAACATGATCATAATGTAAAGAATATACAAATACAACTAACTCATAGCAATATGATCATGTAAGCTAAGCAACATACAACTGTCCCATAATATTATATGACTTACAACTTAAATAAATAATAATTAATCAATTTTAGAACCATAATAATACATGGATAATCAGGTCAATTAGCTCAGTGAAAAATCAAGATGTGACATCCTTCCCCCCCTAAAGATGGTCATCATCTTGATGATGCTTATTTAAACACTAGTTCTAAATTAAAAAACATTATTAAATAAGCTAAAACAAAGTGACTAATGTAAAGTCATAACAAGGTATATGAATAAATTCATTTAAATAGTGACTAATTGGGATATAGCAATGACTAATGTGGATGTTTCAAATAAATTAAGGTATGCAGGGTAGATTCATTAAAAAATTTGGAATAAAAATTAGTTTGATGAATAAATCTACCCCGTATATATTAGTATAATGAATAAATTTACAACTTCTTCCATACAATGCTTCCAATAGTGATATCTTCAAAGCTAATTGTTATGAGTTATTGTAAGCAAACTCAACCAATAGAAGGTACTCTTCCAACTTGTATTACTAATCCATGCAATACATATGAAGGAGATCCTCTAACACCTGATTAACTCACTTAGTCTGATTTTCAGTCTATGGGTGATATGTAGTGCTAAAGTTTAGTTGCATACATAAGCTAAATTAGAGTCAACCAAAACCTATAAGTCATCATCATATCACAATCTAAAATGATCTTCTTTGGAAATCCCTAAAACCAATACACTTCTTTTATGAATCTCTTTGCAAGAGTAGGTGCATCATCAGTCAAATTACCTGGTATAAAATAAGTTACCTTGGTTAGTTTGTTAACTAATACTAAGGTCATGTCATGCCTAATCCATGATAATGGTAATCCTTAGACAAAGTCCATATTGATCACCTTCCACTTCCATTCTGGTATGTCATGTGGATATAATAATCTAGTCCAATGCACATGTTCAACTTTCACATGTTGACATTCTAGATAATGAGACATAAAGTTCATTACATCTTTCTTGATTACCTTCTAGAAATAGAGTGGTCTAAGCTCTGCCATGAGTTTGGTTACTCTTGGATGTCCTGGATATGGGGCATTGTGCAATTCTTTTAGCACTGTGCTCCTTAGATTCTCTTTATCTAGTACATACATCCTTCCATTGTATCATAAAAGACCATCATTTTCTATTTCGAATCCTTTATACTTAGGATTATGAGCATTCTCAGACAATGCTTTCCTAACTTGATCATAGAATTCATCTCTTAGAGAGAATTCAATCACTTGATCCCTAAAAATACTCCTGATAGTACCCATGATTGCCTTGATTTTGGTTACTCCTGGATGTCCTGGATATGGGGCATTGTGTAATTCCTTTAGCACTGTGCTCCTTAGATTCTCTTTATCTAATACATACATCCTTCCATTGTATCATAAAAGACCATCATTTTCTAGTTTAAATCCTTTATACTTAGGATTCTAAGCATTCTCAGACAACACTTTCCTGACTTGATCATAGAATTCATCTCCTGGCAAGAATTCAATCACTTGATCCCTTAAAGTACTTCTACAACTTAAGGCATCAACTACTCTATTTTCCTTGCATTTGATATAGGTTAGATTGAAATCATAGTCAAATGAGAATTGTAACCAACATTTTTGATGAGTGTTCAAATTTGGTTAGGTGAAGATGTAATTGAGCCCTAAGTTGTCAATCTTGAGCTAAAATGGTTTTCCCAACAAATAATTCCTCCAAAATTGCAAAGCATCCATAATTGTTGTAAGTTCTAGGTCATGAAGGGTGTAGTTTACCTCATAAGGTTTCAATTTCCTTGATTCATAGGCTACCACTACACCATCCTGCATAAGGACTCCTCCAAGTCCATCCTTAGATGCATTTGTGATCACTGAGAATTGACCATTAGGATCGGGAACTCTTAGTATTAGTGTTGAAATGAGCCTCTTTTTTAGCTGCTAAAAAGCTAATTCACACTTATCTGACTAGATAAAACTTTGATTTTTATGTTGCAGAGAGGTAATTGGATTAGCTATCATTGTTAATAATTTTTTTGGAACATCCTCTTCTTATGTATATGAAAAAATTAAGGTATGCAGGGTAGATTCAATAATTTTTTTGGAATATCCTCTTCCTAGATTCATTTAGTGACTAATGTTGATATCATAATTTCACCATAAATTTAAATGCATGGAATAATCAATAATGTAACATAATTAAACAGTAATCCATATAACCCAATCTATATTCTATTAAACCCTGAAGCCTAAACCCTAGGTCTATATACAATCATGGTAATGTGAATATATTTATGTGTATGGAGGCCGTGTATCAATTTGAAATGGAATTGGTTTGTATAAAACTTAGATTTTTGTTTAAAAATTGTGGATATATACATGGATATGTATATATCTACCCTACATGTCTTAATTATCTAGAAGTATACACACACACACACACACTCCAAGCCAATTAATACATATAGGGTATATATATATATATATATATATATACATACATTGTTATCTAAAAAGAAATATACGTACCCCTGTATATATCTGCATATATATATTTTTAGACAAAAATGTATATAATACCCTATAGGTCTTAATTGTCCTAAAGTATGTATATGTGTGTGTGTGTGTAGACACACACACACACACACACCAGAGTATATATGTACACATAAGAGTTGGTGTATATATGTATAAAAATTTGATTTTGAGGTATAAAAATGAATGCCATTAGGGTTTTGAATCCATTTTATATAAACATGCCAAGGTATGTTGATTTAAATATACTCTATTTATATTTCAATGTGAACCCTTGGTTGAGTATTAGTTGGACCATGAGCTTATTTGAGCATATTTTGTGTATGTATGAACTAGAGCTTTAATATGTACATGACTGGTAATGATTATTTGACATTTAGGCCAACCTTAAATTAGCTGATAGTTGGATATTTACATAAGATTGAGACATAGGGAGTTGTTTGGGAATAAATATTAGCCTATGTAAATATCGATTCATATAAATTGAAATAGTATTAGTTGTATATAGTTAGAGTTGAGTAAAATACATAAAATTTTGTAGGGATCTATTTAACCATTTTGAAGTCATTATAGACAGTGAGTTGATTGGTTACAGGTTGATTAATTGATCTGGACTCTCTACTACATTATGAACATAGATAATATAGATATCTATATTAAAAAATTAAAAGATGTGACTGGTAGCTTGTAAATACCTTTATACATAATCTATACCACTGAAACTCTCTCTTAAACACTCAAATAGGAGATATATGTTTGTGATATTAAAGTCGATATTAGGTTTGTAAGTTGATTGTTTCATTATTGGTCAATTAAAGTGAAACTATGTATAAAATAGTTGTGTCAACTTCATCATTTGTATGATTTATGTTTATATAAATCATGATGATAATATATTGAAGTACTATATTTATATTTAGATATGTTAAAGTATATAATTTGATCTTAATTAGAAGGACGATATGGTAAAAGTATGTCATATGCCATACATGTCTTTATTTGTTGATGACTGAGGATATACATATAAGGAATACATAAATTAGTGAGCCATCATAACCATAGTATGTGTATACCCTGTACCTATATATTCATTCATGAGATGAGTAATGCATAATTTAATACTGATTATTTAGTCATCATGACTATGCTATCAGATATATTTGAAAATTGATGAAATATTTAAAAATGAGTACAAATAAAAATATATATGAAATATATTTATACAAGTCAATTAAGTACTCATACTTGCATTTAGCTTATACTTGTATGAGTAAGTTGCATACTAATACATTTATATATGACATATATGTATGATAACTATGCTTGTAAATATGGTATATAATGTGTTTGTTAATTGAGTTTTATAAACTGTGATGCAGTATACCATAAATTTAAATGCATATAACTCATTATATGTGTAAAAGGATGACATAAAAGTTGGATTATTGTTTAATTTTGAGCCTTGAATTAAATTATGACTGATTGTTACATTTTGAATGTTTTGCACATGGAAATGAAATGAGATAGATATTGTTATCTTAGATAGTTCTATATTTGACTTATATATGAGAACTAGTAGTTGTAAACCAAGTATAATTATACCTAGATGGTATGTTCGATTTGGACTGTACTTATTTACATGTATTATTTTTGAAGTAAATAATATGTTTTAGATTCATTACATAATTTTGATAGACTAAACGTATGTATTTTGATTATTTTCATACTTAGCATGTTTTATGCTTGTTGATAGGAAGTAATCTTTTAGAATATATTGGTTATGTATTAAGTTAACCAAATCTCACATTTTGGTACTAAATAAGCAAAATGGTAATCTAGAGTGTAGTCTCCAATGAAGTACTATTGTGGATAAAACTCAAGTGTAAGTATCTACGATAATCTCAAGTGTAAGTATCTATGGTAATATTAAGTGTAAGCATCTATGGTAATATTAAGTGTAAGCATCTATAGTAATCTTAAGTGTAGTCTCCAATAAAGTAATCCTGTGGGGAGGGAGAGCATCATCCAAGCACTTTTCCACACCAACCATGAACTATCAATCCCCCACATAATCCCCCAATTAAGGAATGGCCCTCCCTTCATGGATGGGTATATAGTGACAATGTAGGAATTCAGAGAGACAAACTAGTACCCGTGTGTTGCAAGATATCTTATACTTGATGTGTACAATAAATAAAATACGTTCTGATATGATATCGCACAAACATGTCAATCATACATATGAAATGATAATGTTTAACTAAATATTACTTTGGCCAATGTTTTCAATAGTTAATGATCTCTAAGATCAGTCAAATTCTTACACACCACTTGATCAGGTTACCTTCATCTTTCATTGGTGATGCTAAGTAAGATAGGAAAGTATGTTTCCTACTTATTTAGTAATCTCAATGCGATATTTAGTTAATTTAATATATAACCAATAGATTCAAATGGATTACTTGCTATCAACAAGCATAAACATACTAAGTATGAAAATAATCAAAATATATACATCTAGTCCATCAAAAGTATGCATTGAATCCCAAACATATTATTTACTTCAAAAACAATACATGTAAACAAGTACAATCTTGATAGGACATACCATCTGGGTATAACTATACTTAGTTTACAAACTACTAGTTCTCATATATAAGTCAAATATAGAACTATCTAAGATAACAATATCTATCTCATTTCATTTCCATGTGCAAAACATTCAAAATATAACAATTAGTTAGAATTTAATTCAAGGCTCAGAATTAAACAATAATCCAACTTTCATGTTATCCTTTTACAAACATAATGAGTTTTATGCATTTAAATTTATGGTATGTTGCATCATAGTTTATAAAACTCAATTAGCAAACACAAATTATATACCATATTTACAAGCATACTTCTCATACATATATGTCATATATAAATGTATTACTACATAACTTCCTCATACATGTACATACACTGAATACAAGTATATGTACTTAATTGAAATTATACAAATATATTTCATATATATATATTTTGTACTCATTTTTAAATATCTCTTCAATTTTAAAATATATCTGATAGCATAGTCATGATGACAAAATACATCAATATTAAATTATGTATTTCTCATTCGATGAACGCATATATATATATATATATATATATATATATATATATATATATATATAGGGTATACATGTGTTATGGTTGTGACGACTCACTAATTTTATGTATATCCTTAGTCATCAACCAATAAAGACATGTATGACATACGCCATACTTTTACCATCTCATACTTATAATTAAGATCAAATGATATACTTTGAAATATATAAATATAAATATAGTACTTCAACTATATTTATCATCATGATTTGTATAAATAGAAATCATATCACTGATGAAGTCGATGCAACTATTTTATACATAGTTTCACTTTAATTGACCAATAATGAAATAATCAACTTATAAACCTAATATAGACTTTAATCTCACAAACATATATCTCATATCTGAGTGTTAAAGAGAGAATTTCAGTAGCAGAGATTCTGTATAAAGGTATTCACAAGCTACTAGTCACATATTTTAATTATTTAAGATAGATATCTACATTATCCATGTTTATAATTTAATAGAGAGTACAAATCAATTAATCAACCCATATCTAATCAAATCAATGTCTATAATGACTTTGAAATGTTTAAATAGATCCCTGAAGAATTGTATGTATTTTAATCAACTCTCACTATATATAACTAATACTATTTCAATTTAGATGAATTAATATTTGCACAGGCTACTATTTATTCCTAGATAACTCCCTATGTCTCAAACTTATGTAAATATCCATCTTTTAACTAATTTAATGTTTGCCTAAATGTCAAATAATCATTACACAGTCATGTACATATTAAAGCTCTAGTTCATACATACACCGAGCATCCAAATTAGTCACTAGAATTCGTGAGACTCATGCTTTGTAGTCTTGCATATAGTATTCTTTTTACTATTAAAACATTATTCTTTATGAAAATGTAATTATTTATTCATATATAGTAGTCGTTGAATATTATACCAACCATGGCGATAATTATGTAATTACTTTCTAGAATTATGTAGTTATGTTTTGCTTATTTGTTTCATAGTGATCAGTATTTGAATGAATTGATGCATGCCTATTTTATGGTTAACATGTTCAATTTGTTTTAATTAAGGATCACTAATTATATTCTCACAGTGAATTATAATTTTGAATACGTGGATCTATTTTTTTTTTAAATTATATTATTCTAGTAAATCCCAGTGGGGATGTTACATTGTGGTATCAGAGCTGCAGATTAAACTCTAGGACTTAATATGTCTACGAACCTTTTTGTATCCTTTTGTTTACTAGAAAGTAGAATAGAATGAGCTAGAGCATCTGGTGAGGGTCCTTATAATGTCAATGATAATAACCCTCTATTTGATCTTAGTCAATTTGATGTTGAGCAAGTAGCAAAGTTGGATAAAATTCTCATAGCCATGACTGAAACTAGTGACCAAATTACAGCCATGGAAGAGGAAGTTCATGGCCATGGAGAGGAAGCACACCAAGATGTATTTGAATAACTTCTTGTTGAGCATGAAATCCCTCAAGAACATAGGCATGAAGAAGTGCCTTAAGAGCTCACGTAGTTGTGGAATTGGCTAGAGATATGAAAAAGGTGAATTCACATAAGTTTGGTGGAATCATTATGGGAGGTGTAGCTAAAGCATGGATGACTGAGATGGAGAAGTATTTTGAGATTTGAAACTACTCTAAAGTTACTAAAATAGTTTGGGGAGCTTACCAGTTAGCTGGTGAAGCAACTACATGGTCGGCCAACAAGAAGTTGGGATGAATCTTAATCTACTACCACCTCAAGTGAGCAATTTATGACATTTT
The DNA here is from genome assembly GCA_037957365.1 of Torreya grandis. Taxonomy (NCBI): domain Eukaryota; kingdom Viridiplantae; phylum Streptophyta; class Pinopsida; order Cupressales; family Taxaceae; genus Torreya; species Torreya grandis. Next base: position 1,415,003 of record JARHVA010001130.1, read on the forward strand.
TAGATCACAGTGGCTTCCATAGTTATACTTTGAATAAAAGCTTACATATTTCAAGAATCTTAAGCAAGGAGACCTATCGGTGAATGAGTACTGGGAACAATACCAAACTTTTGAAGTATGTACCTTAGTATCACATAGATGAGAGGTTCAAAATTAGGAAGTTCATCATGGGATTAAAATATGAGATTACTAGAGAGGTGGACATTCATGGACCATCAACCATAGATCAAGTCTTTGAGAAGGCATTCAAATAGGAACAAAATCTAAATTCTCATGCCTATGTTAGAGATGAGTTTAAGAAAAACTTTGGAAGTTCTAAACTAAATTTCAAAAAGAAGAACTCAAAGCAGAGGAGTGGAGACTCCACGAGCTAGTTCAATAGTCATAATACTAAATTCAATAGTGGTTTAGGTAATAAAAAACTAGGTAATGGTTTTAAAGGTGGTTTGAAGGGAAACCAATAGTCTGACAGGAAGGGACCACTTGGACATATTTTTATTTGTGGAGGTGACCATTTTACTAATGTGTGTACCCAAGATAAGTCAAAGAACAAAGGTTCTATTCCTTAGCAGGGTACGTTTGAACCAAAGATACATGCAATAGTTAATAATTGATAAGCTGAATTCCAAGCTTCACCCATAGAATTGTCAAGAATTTTGTTTGAACAGTCAGTTTCCATTTTGATAAATATAGTGGGCTATAAAATATTTTATTCTTTTAGAATACTTAATAAGTTATTTATAAAAGTTGGAGTAATGGTGAATGCATGGTCGATATAATATGGGAATGAGACAAAAGTCAAAGTTGACAAGTGTTTAGTTGAAGTTGAGACTATGTTACCCAAATTCATAATAGTAGTAGATCTTTATGCATCACCACTAGGGTCATATGATGTGATCGTAGGAGTCAATTGGATTGCAAAACATAAATATAAGGTTGACTGCTATCTGAAGAAGGTTGAGTGTTAGGATGATTTTGGAAATCATACACAAATTCAGGGTGAGCAAAGTGAGTTAAGGATTAAGTAGATTTATGCATTGCTACTCAAAAAAACTCAAGGTAAATGATGCTAAGCATTTATCATCAAGATAAATGAAATAGAGGAATATAAGGAACCATCAATCAAATATTATCCTTTTATTAGGGGTTATTATGATGTGTTTCTAAAGGAATTACTAGGATTGCCTCCCAAATGTGAGTTTGATTTCTGAATAAATATAATACCTAGATCGAAACCACAATATAAGGCACCGTATAAGATGACAACCACCGAATTGGTTGAATTGAATGCTCAACGCTAGGATTTGTTATCAAAACAGTTGATTAGACCAAGTGTGTAATTATGGGGTACACTGATTGTCTTCATCCAGAAGAAGGATGTTACTCTTTGACTTTATATTAATTATAGAATGTTGAATAAGGTGAATATAAAAATTAAAAAAAATCCACTACTTCATATAGATGATGTTTTTGATCAAATGAAAGGTGTAATGGTATTTTATAAGATTTATCTTAGAGAAGGATATCATCATTTAAGGATAAAAGATGAGGATATACCAAAAACAACTTTTAGAACTTGATATGGGCACTATGAGTTCATAGTGTTACCATTTGGGTTGACAAATGCTCTAGAAACATTTATGAATCTCATGAATAGTGTCTTCAGAGATTATCTAGACCACTTTGTTATGGTCTTTGTAAATGACATTCTTATATATTCTAAGGATGAAGAAGAGTATCTTTAACATCTAGAGTTAGTTTTGCAATGGTTGTAGAAGCACAAGTTGCATGGTAAGTTATCCAAGTTTGTATTTTTCTAAAAGAAAGTGTAGTATCTGGGACATATTATCTATGCAGATGGTATTTCAGTAGATCCAATAAAGATAAGAGCCATTATAGAGTGGCCAACACCAATGAATGTCCACAAGCTAAGAAGTTTCATGGGCTTAGTGGGCTATTATAGAAAATTCATTTTGAACTTTTCTAAGATCTCCAATTACCTCTATGTAGTGTAAGAATCAAAGTTTGATCTAGTCAGATAAGTGTGAAGTAAATTTTTAGGGGCTAAAAAAGAGGATTACTTTAGCACCAGTACTAAGATTTCTCAATCACAATGGTTAATTCTCAGTGATCACAGATACATCTAGGGATGGACTTAGAGGAGTCATTATGCAGGATGGTGTAGTGGTAGCCTATAAATCAAGGAAACTGAAACTTTATGAGGTGAACTATGCCCCTCATGACCTATAACTTGCAGCAATTGTGCATGTTTTGAAATTTTGGAGGCATTATTTGTTGGAAAAACTATTTGGTCTCAAGATTGACAACTTAGGAATCAAGTATATCTTCACCCAAGAGAATTTGAATGCTCATCAAACATGCTAGTTAGATTTCTTGTCTGACTATGATTTTGATATCAACTATATCAAAGGCAAAGAAAACATAGCAGCTGATGTGTTAAGCTATAGGAGGTTTATAGCAGCTTGGATACTATTAGGAGTACTTTTAGGGATCAAGTGATTGAATTCTCACCAGGAGATGAATTTTATGACTAAGTTAGGAAAGCAATGTATAAGAATGCTTAGAATCTTAAGTATAAAGGAATCATAATAGAAAATGATGGTCTTTTACAATAAAATGGAAGGATGTATGTACCAAATAGAGAGAATTTGAGGAGCACAATGCTAAAATAACTATACAATGTCCCATATTCAAGATATCTAGGAGTAACCAATTTCATGACAAAGTTTAAACCACTCTATTTTTGGAAGGGAATCAAGAAAGATGGAATAAACTTTGTGTCTCATTGTCTTGAATGTCAGCATGTGAAACCATTCGACTAGATTAGTGTATCCACATGACATATTAAAATAGAAGTGTTAGGTGATCAGTATGGACTTTGTCCAAGTTTTACCATTGTCACAGAACATGCATGACATAATATTGGTAGTAGTCGACAAACTAACCAAGGTAGCTCATTTTATACTAGGAAATTTGACCGATGATGTAACTACTCTTATGAAAATATTAGTAAAGGAAGTGTATCAGTTGCATGGATTTCTAGAGAAAACCATTTTAGATCATGATCCGAAGATGACTTATGGTTTTTGGTTGACTCTGAATTTAGCTTTTGTACACAACTGAACTTTAGCACTGCATATCACCCACATACTAATGGTCAGCATGAGCAAGTTAATCAGGTATTAGAGGATCTCCTTCATATGTATTGCATGGATTAGCAATACAAGTGGGAGGAGTACCTTTCATTGGTTGAGTTTGATTATAATAACTCATATCAATAAACTTTGAATATGGCACCATTTGAAGCATTGTATGGAAGAAGGTGCAAGACACCAATCAGTGTGGGTAAGTTAGAAGATAATATAGTTTTTGGGCTTAAGATGCTTTCAGAAATGGAAGAACAAGTTAAGATAATCAAGCAGAGGTTGGTTGAGTCCAATGATAGACAAAAGAGTTATACAAATCTGAAAAGAACATCTACGTAGTTTTTAGTAGGTGATAAAATGTTTTTGTAGGTTAAGCCTAAAAAAAGCTTGATTAAAGTCAAGAAGTCAGTGAAACTTTCACCAAGATATGTGGGACCATTCAAGGTTTTGGAAGTGGTAAACCCTTTAGGGTATAGGCTTGAATTTCAACTAGACCAATCTATATTGCATAATGTCTTCCATGTATCTTATCTTAAAAAGTATATAGATGATCCTTCACATGTATTAGATTAGAATGCTTTGCAGGTTCTAGATCCTAGGTTGGTTATGGTAAAACTAATCAAAGTAATTAACACTTGCAAACCTCATTTGTATAATAAAGAAGTGTCATAATGCAAGGTCCTATGGGACCAATACTCTGAGGATAATGCCACTTAGGAGGACTATGATGAGTTTTACAGGCTATTTCTACATTTTTTTATTTGATTTGTTGCTTTACACTATTATTTTTATGGATATATATCATGATGTACAGGCTAACTACCTACTTGTCGTAAGTTTGAAACAAGAGAGATTCATCCCTCAGAGCATGATGGAGGGAGAGCATCATTAGAGAAGATGACATATATGGAGGTGTTGGGGTATGACAAAAGAACATCTATAAACCCATGCACATGCTATGATATATAACATTATTTATATGCATTGTTTGAATTGTTAGCTTTAGTATGTTTTTGGTGTTATATGCATTTACATGATTTATTATGTGTTAGTTATGATCTAGTTTAGTTTAATGCTTATGTGGATCTAATTTTGTGTGATGGTTGTAGTATATAGATTGAGTGTATAATGTTATTATATGATCATTCCATGTTATTGTATTCATGATTATTAATGCTTAATGAGTAAAGTAAATCTGTTTGATTTATGTTTATCTATTGCTGCTTATGGACTAACTAGAGTGTCTTTATAATGTCTTAATACATTAATTGGTTATTATGATATTTAGGAAAATCATTGTTTTAGATTAAGCCTTAGTGTATATAAAGATAGTAAATACATTTGTATAGTCTATACAATAGTAATGACAAAAAACTATATTGTTGTAATATCATTATATTGATATTGGTATAATGGTTATTTGATTTACAATGGAAGCTTGTTATGACTTTACATTAGTCACTTTGTTTTGGAAGTTGTGTTGATATTTATCCTTGTTAATATGATTAAAATAACTACCTAAACTATATTATGAACTAACCCTAGCTAACGTTTGAATGCATAGACATGGGTGTTATGTTAAGTAGACTTGCAAAGTGATAGTTATCATTAACAATGATTTTGATAGTGGACTTTGTAAAAGTCTATCCTTGAGCATCTTAAGTCAAATGACCATGCATATTTGGATTAAAATAATGGTTAAAAACTATGGAAATTTTGGTTGAATTAGGGATTTTTTGTCTGTGTTAACATGAGTTTAACCATATCATTTGATTTAGTAATTCTTCATGCGAGTTGGTAGACTATTGTTCTACTGAGATATTTCTGCCATGCACAATTTTAGTCTCATTCTCAACCAAGGAAAATGGGAGAAATTAGTGGCAGTTAGGTTGAGAAAGAGAGAAATAAAAATGAAAAAAGGGGGACAAGATTCGAAATAGAGAACATGGGAGAATAGTGGATAGTGAAAAGAAAAGGAAGGAGGTCAAATTGATATAGTTGGCAAGAACAAAATTGTTGAAGTTTTACCAGGTTGGTAATGCAATTAAATTATTAGATGATAAAAACATAAGAATTTATGTATGATTGCATAAAAAGGGTTTTAAGTTGTTTCTAAAATGTTTAAATGAATAAAGATTGGGCCCTGTGGATTGATCGGCCATCCACATAACCCAATCTATATTCTAGTAAACCTTGAAACCTAAACCCTGGGTCTATATACAATTAGGGTAATGCAAATATATTTTTGTGTATAGAGGCCATGAAACAATTTGAAATGGAATTGGTTTGTATAAAACTTAGATTTTTTTCTAAAAATAAATAAATGTGGATATATACAAGGGTATGTATATAGATACACTACAAGTCTTAATTGGACTAGAGTGTGTGTGTGTATATATATATATATATATATATATATATATATATATACATACATACCAAAGTATATATGTACATACAAGAGTTGGTGTATATGTGTATAACAATTTGATTTTGAGGTATAATAATGAATGCCATTAGGTTTCAAATCCATTTTATGGAAACATGCCAAGGTATGTGGATTTAAATATACTCTGTTTACATTTCAATGTGAACCCTTGGTTGAGTATTAGTTGGACCACAAGCTTATTTGAGCATGTTTTGTGTGTGTATGAATTGGAGCTTTAATATGTACATGATTGTGTAATGATTATTTGACATTTAGGTGAACCTTAAATTAGCTGAAAGTTAGATATTTACATAAGATTGAGACATAGGGAGTTGTCTGGGAATAAATAGTATCATGTGCAAATATTGATTCATATAAATTGAAATAGTATTAGTTGTATACAGTGAGAGTTGAGTAAAATACATACAATTCTGTAGGGGTCTATTTAACCATTTTGAAGTCATTATAGACATTGATTCAATTGGTTACAAGTCAATTAATTGATTTGGGACTCTCTGTTACATTATGAACATAAATAATGTAGATATCTATCTTAAATAATTAAAATATGTGACTGGTAGCTTGCGAATACTTTTATACATAATCTCTACTACTAAAACTCTCTCTTTAACACTCAGATATGAGATATATGTTTGTGATATTAAAGTCAATATTAGGTTTGTAAGTTGACTATTTCATTATTGGTCAATTAAAGTGAAATTGTGTATAAAATAGTTGTGTCAACTTCATCAGTTGTATGATTTCTATTTATACAAATCATGATGATAAATATAGTTGAAGTACTATATCTATATCTAGATATGTTAATGTATATCATTTGATTTTCATTATAAGGATTAGATGGTAAAAGTATGCCATATGCCATGCATGTCTTTATTAGTTGATGACTAAGGATTTACATATAGGGAATACATAAATTAGTGAGTCATCACAACCATAGTACATGTATACGATGTACCTATATATTTATTCATCAAATGAGCAGTAAAAAATTTAATATTAATGTATTTAATCATCATGACAATGATATCATATATATTTGAAAATTGATGAGATATTTAAAAATGAGTACAGATAAAAATATATATGAAATATATTTGTACAAGTCAATTAAGTACTCATACTTGTATTCAACTTATACCTATATGATGAAGTTACATACTAATACATTTATATATGATATATATGTATGAGAAGTATGCTTGTAAATATGGTATATAGCTTGTTTGTAAATTGAGAAGTATAAACTCTGGTAAACTTGAGTGTAGTCTATAATGAATCTATATCATTTAAATCTAGAGACTACACTTGAGGTATTTATTCATCAGACTAATTTGTCAACCCAAATAGTAACACTGTTTAAATGAAACTACCTTTTATACCTTTTTTTATGGTGTAAATTGGGATATAACAATGATTAATGTGGATGTTCTGAATATACCCCATTATGATGAGAGTTTTCTGCATACCAATACTCCAAGGATGGATCAAGCCCGATGTAGTTATCCCCACGTAAGTACTGGTGCAAGTATAGATGAAGCTAGTATGAATGTCGATTTGAGTGCTTTGAGTGATGATGGAGACTGAAAATCTATGTACTTTTAGCTTGGGATGGCTATAGATGATTGTATGTAGAAGTAGGGTAGAATATGAATTGATAACCTTAATTATGCACAACTTATTTTGAACTAGTTTGTGTTATTTGCATCTAATTTTCATTTAGTGAAAAAGGGCTAAAAGTCATGTGTGTGTATGTTTATACACACACACACACACACACACACACACACACACACACACACACACACACACACACACACACACACACACACACACACACACACACACACACACACACACACACACACACATACATACACTGTTATAGTGCTTGTGCGGGTCTTAAAAGAGGTCTAGGTTGACCTTAGGTGGTTGTTGATTCAAAAATATATTCATTGGTGACAAAAGGTGGGGAAAAGATAATAGTGCCCAAACTAGGACACTAACACCATTGGTGCTACTATCCAATTTATGGTGCTAGTGTCAAGGGGGAAGAACTTGAGGAACTAGGGGCTATGATGCTAAAGTGAGGGTCTGAGACTCATTTAAGGATGTTTAGGGATACGTTTGGCCCACACAAAGGCTAGATAAGTGTCTAAATAGGCCGTAAAATATGTTTAGGGATAAGCTATGGATAGGTCATCTCAAGTAACACTATTAGCACTTAAATGACATTTTTGTATGACTACATTACCCCTATTCTAAAAATACAACAAAGGGAAAAGACTAGGATAAGGAAAAGAAACATACCTGGACTTACATAATAAGTGAAGCTCGTGAATTTGGATCTGAGTGTGTGAAGCATGCTCCATTATGTGTCCTATAAATTAAACATGCATAGATCAAGTCCTTACTTAAGAGATATCAGAATCAAAAGACACAACTAAGTAAAGTGATAAAAGAGAGGAAATAAATGAATACACCTCACTGGGTATATGAACCAATGTATAAACTTGGTGAAACCATGTGTGTATGTGTAGCTAGTGATCAATCAATGAATAACTTGGACTGAACTGAATGGCTTGCTTAATCTCCATGTGTGGGTGGCTTAATAACTTAAGTTGGCCTTAACTCCATTATTGCCCACCCCTATTCAACAGATCATTACCTATGAATAACTTGGATTGGACTGATGGTGTTCCAACCCTCTCATGTATGTGGCTCAAGAACTTAAGTAAATTATGACTCCATCATTGCCTACCCATGTGTAGTAGATGTATCTAAAACTTAAATTATGTGATGTAAATAAAATTATGTAAGATGACTCCAGGCCACATGGAAACTCTGAAATGTAAAAATGGCTCTATGCCAGTCGAGAATGCCAACCACTACAAATGGAGTAAGGCATCAAATATGGATTATACTAGTGTGAATGGTGTCTGGATTGTGCTAGTGCCTATGGTGTCTGGATTAAGAACATAAATAATGGCATGAAGTTTGCAATTCCATCTATCAACTAGAGTAAAAGTGAGCATACAAAAATTATGTATCATGCACATGCCCCCAAATTTGATATATGTGCATATGGATTCTTGATTGAGTTCTAATAATCTATATCTAAGTATCTAAAAATGAAATGGGAATGATCATGCCGCACATGATGCCCCTAATCTAAGCAAATTGGTATGAATCTATACTCAATTGAGCAAAAACTAGTAATCTATAATTGAACTTGTATAAACCTAGACTGTACTTATTATACTTTTATGGCCAATATATAATTTTTTGAAACTAAGTCTACTAAACAATAGCACCATATCTAGACAGTAACATTGGTGGCACTAATGTCCCACTTTGGGTGTTAATGTCCAATTGTATTGATTTTAGTGTAATTGAAACTGGTCTCTATGTGAGTGTTTCCTACTATGTTTTCCTAAAATTGATTTATGTATTTTGTGCTTGTGTGGTGAAAATTTTACTCTAAATGCAATTAGATAGCCTAATATATATGATAAATCTATGTTAATTCCCCTTCTTTTGAGGGGAATTGTTGAACATGTGCCATAATTGTCCTTAAAAAAACCCTACAAGATGTGTTTTAGCTGGAGCATATATAATAATACATAATAAATCAATATAATATGCATACATGACATTAGAATGTAAGATAATATGAGCATAAATTTGTAATGTATGATGTATATTAGATATAATATTCATAAGGTTGTCAAGATAGATATAACAATGTAAACATGTATATGAATAATAAATATGAGAAATAAACTAAGTATCTACCTAGGGGGATGGGGCATGATGTCCATCAAGGAACCTAAGGAAGAAGGGGAGATGCATGAGGTACTTCATGGAATCTAAAAATGGAGTGTGAAATAAGCAAAACAAGTGTCATGACCATGACACAACAATAAAACATACATACAAAACACATGAGGCATGCAAAGTAGGCCAAGGGGATACAATACAATGGATATGGAAACATGTCACTAAATATGATAAATTAAGACATACAAGGACATGTTCAAATGTCCAAATACATAAAAAATAAGTAGGTTGGCATAGATCCACATGAAAGGATGTGTTCAAATGTTTACATACATGATCAAGAAGGCACACACAAGGACATGGGCACATGTCCAAAGCATACATACAGTGAAAAGAAGTGGTGTAGAGTTATAGAACAATGGCATATGCAAATGCCCTTGAATATATGTAAAAATGGAGAGACACAATAAAGTATAAACTAGGAAAGCTAGAAATGAAAGTATGCATGAACAGGTGGTACAAATTTGTATAAGAACAAAGATGTACATAAATTGAGTCTAAAGTGGTAATAGTTGGCAAAAAATCATTACAGTGTATAATGATATAACCTAGTTATCAGAACTGTGTATAAGATGCCCCCAATGCATAGATAGTAGCAAATTTGGACCTGTGTGATGGACCTGAGTCCTATAGTAATTTGTAAACACTCGACAAGAACAAGTGAAGCATGTATGTAGTAGTTTAGACTGATTAGCCTCTGTAACTCTTTCTACAAGATCATTTCCAAAGTTCTTACTTCCAGACTTATTGAAGTGATTACTTTGATAATTGCTGATCAGTAAAATGGATTTATCCCAGGTAGACAAATTCTCAATTCTATAATTACTGCTCATGAGAATATTCATTCTTTGTTCTACTCTAACAATCAAGGTTTCATTATGAAAGTTGATATTGCAAAAGCATATGATAGGGTTGACTGGTTATTCCTTTCAAATAGTCTTTCAGCTTTTGGCTTTGAACAAAAGGTGGTTGGAATTATTTACCAGTTGATTTCTACGTCCTCTATTGCTATATTGGTAAATGGAAGTTCATCCCATTTCTTTAATCCATCATGGGGGCTGAGACAAGGGGATCCTATATCACCCATTCTGTTTGTAATTATGGCTGATTGCATGGGAAGATATATAGGGGATTTGGTCCGTAAATGGTTATTTAAGGGATTAAAACCCTCTTCTCATCCTCTAATTTGTTCCCACATATAATTTGTTGATGATACTATCTTCATGGGAAAAGCGGAAGTCAAGGAAGCAAGAAATTTGAAGCAAGCTATAAATTTATATTCTTCCGCCTCTGGTCAGATGATTAATTTGAATAAAAGTGTAGAGTTCTTCATCAACACCCCTATTCAGAGACATAATAAAATTTCTAAAATCCTTGGATGCTCTATAGGATCTTTCCCCTCATCTTACTTGGGTCTTCCTCTTGGGTTGAAAGTACCTGAAGCCTTCTGGGAGGATCTTATCAACAAATTCAGTAAGAAACTTGTGAAATGGAAAGGAAATATTTTAAGTCAAGTAGGAAAGTTAACCCTTCTTAAAGCAAGTCTTCAAAGCATACCTACTTATGCTTTAAGTCTTTTCAGAATTCCTACTAAATTTGCAAAAGCTATTGAAAAAATCCAAAGAAACTTTCTATGGACGGGTACTGAGGAAAAAAGGAGGATGCCTTTAATTGCTTGGGATAACATCTACAAACCTTTCAGGGAAGGGGGGTTGGGAATAAGGAAAATTAGAAGTATGAATACAACTCTCTTAGCAAAACTGGGATGGAGAGTTTACCATGAAAATAAAGAATGGAGTAACATATGGAAGCATAAGTATTTATTCAATGCAAAATCCCTTTCTGATTTCTTTTCTTACCCTGATGTTATTCGACCCTCTTCCATATGGGGGGCTGTTCAGGGAACCAAACAAATTTTAGAAGAAGGATGCTCCTGGAAAGTTGGTAATGGAATTAAGGTGAAATTCTGGGAGGATGCTTGGTTAAAATAATACCCTTTGATAGAAGATTTTCAAGATAAAGACGTAATTGATCGATGTAAGCAAAGATATGGAATATTTGTAAATCAGTACTAGCAGAACAATTCCTGGGTGAATATAACTGATCTTGATCAAGATTTCAATAATATACAATTATCCCTCAATGCTATCTCTCTCTATCCTAATCATGAGGATAAGATTATCTGGCATGATGATTCTAGTGGACAATTTAAAGTTTCTACCATTTTTATTTCTAAGGGAAATGGTAATCAACCTTTGTGGTCGTATGCTTGGATCAAGGGGCTTATCCCCAAAATAAAAATCTTCTACTAGACTCTGCTTCAAAACAAAATCCTGACTCTTGACAACTTGCAAAAAAGAGGAATATATGTGGTGAATAGGTGTATTCTATGTAAAAAGGGTTTTGAAGATAGAGATCATTTGTTTGTGAACTGTTCTTATACGCAGCAAGTTTGGAATGAGATCCTCAATCTTTGGGGTATAGTATGGGTTCATCAAAAGAGTGTGGAACTATCTTTGAAAAGTTGGTACTGTCCCTCAAAGAATCTTAATGTTGTTTTTTTTGGAAATTAACTCTTCCCCATATTTGGTGGGGCATATGGAAAGAAAGAAACAATAGAATATTTAGAAGTAAAGAACTTCCAGCATGGGTGTTGGGTCAGAATATTATTAGAGCAATAAAGGATAATTTTTCATCACAGAGGGATCCTGATCCAACCTTTCAAATTGATAATCCCTTAAGATCTAAAAGGCCTAATGTGAAAACTAAAAATCCAAGATTAGGTGTTAAATGGAATGTCCCCCCTTGTGGATGGATCAAAGGAAACTTTGATGGAGCTGCTAAAGGGAACCCGAGAAAAGCAAGATGCAGAGGAGTCTTGAGAGATCATGTGGGAAACGTAATTGATGCTATTGCTATCCTTATTGGTAAGTCAAATAGTCATATTGCTGAAGCTTTTGCAGCCCTTCAAACCATTAAATTAGCTGTTGAATCAGGATTTTCAAAATTATGGCTGGAAGGTGACTCCCTGAATATCATTAAAATCTTAAATAACAAAAATTCAGTTTCATGGTCTATAGAGGCAATGGTGATGGAAATGAAAGCCTTAATTCAAAAATTTGAAAAAGTAACCATAACCCATACTTACTGTGAAGCCAATGGGGTTACTGACTGGATAGCAAATCATGCTGTTCGAACAAGACATAAGGTGAGTTGGCAGGATACATTAAATAAGAATGTTGATCTTAGAGCGCTTATTAATTATGATGCAATTCATTCAAAGGAGGGAAAGATCTGCTTGGAATAGAAAAATAATGATTTGGCAGAGTGGCCTCACGGAGGAAGGATTACTTTTCATTAAACAAAAATAATCATGAGAATGTGAAGCAGGTTTTGCATGTGCCAGAAAATAGGCGAGTTTCATTACAAGTTGATAATAGTTGGTTTCATTGCTCTGTAATTAGTGTTTGGGGGTTACTGGATAACTGTATGGCCTACAAAATGGAAGGTGAACCAAGGAAGCAAGAACCTAAAAGTTGTGAAGATTGGAAGGCAAAACAAGATGTTTAGAAAATACTTCAGAAAGGAAAGGTTGTGAACTACTTAGAATAGCTACATGGTTCAAAACCCCATATAATGACAGCTTTTTCAAAAATTGGGTCGACGACAAGGTAACCCTCCATGGCATCACGGTGAAGCTCACCGAGGAATTCATAGCGGAGGTCACGGGGTTTCTAATGGAGGGTATAAAATTCTCTAAGCAGACCAGCATATCTAATGAGGCATATAGCGAATTCCCAAAGACGGATGCGGAGGAGTAGCAATTGGAAAAGAGTGGGGATTTCTTTGACCTGGAGTAGATTAAAGGAATCTAGAGAGACGTCTTATGTTACATCCGTGAGTATTTCATACTTGATGGTAGAAGCAAAAGAGTCCATAAATTTCATTTTGTCTTTTTTAATCATTTTAGGCACAAAGTTAGAATCTCCTTCCCTTTCTATTTGCGCTTCTCACTGCTCCAAAGTCTGTTCGCTCATAGAAAAAAGGAGTCTCATCCTATATTGCATGAGGGATTGATCCTAATAATAGAAGGATTCTACAAAAACAAGGCCATTGTCCCGAATCCTTATTTAGACAAAAACAAGGATGCATAGAGAAAGAAGAATGAAATAGTGAAGGGGAAAGAAAAAGTTAATTCCAAATCCTCCAGCTTTAAAAAATAGATTGTAGATGAGGAAATAGAGTGGGAAAGCACTGAAAGTTTTGAGGAGGAGAGTATGGAGGAAGAGGAAGGAATGGAAAGTGGGGAATCCAGTTCTAATGAGGAAGGAGAAGATAAAACTAAGAATGAAAAAAAAGGGGACACTATAGAGGAAAAAACTGAACATAATAACTATGATCTCGGGGAAAATCAGCAAGTGCTAGGGGAAACTGAAAAAGAAATGGATGTTTTATTTGAGGATCCTGCTTCGAAAACAGAGAAGGAACATTTAGTTCAGGATTCCAATCAAGCAATGGAAACTAGAGAACAAGTAAAGGATGATCTTATCCACAACGAAAGCCCTGTTGTAACTAAAGAACATAAAAGAATGGAAAGGGAGGATTATACTGAAAAGGATGAAGACAATCCAAAATAGAACATAGAAGATTTAAGTGACGTATGGCAGAAAGACAGGAGGCATCCCTTTATGAATTCGGCCAAATGCAAAGTAGATGCTATCCTTCAAGTTGACTCGTGGATGTATAAGGAAATAATGGGCCTCAAGAAGAAAATGGAAATAATGGAATATAATCAAGAAGCTGATCGAAACAAAATAAATAATCTGGAAATGCAGATGAGGGATATTCCAATCAAACTAAAAGACTATGAGAACAATCTAAGAAGGCTCATTAAGGAAAGCATAATGAAGATGGAGGAGGTTACTTCTAGTTCATGTGCAGCTACTGCAAACATTGGAAAACAAGCAAATGAGGATATAAAATCTTTGGAGGAGCCTAGTAAGAGGACCAGACAGAGCTCAAGGAAGAAAGCAATGTAAGAGGTTGCTACGTCGGCGGCAATATCTATACAGGGCACTGCTGTGATTGGAAAAGAAGTAGTGAAGTTGATCCTGGAATTAGAAGAATAGGATCTTTTTGCTCTTACAGTCTTGGTCCTTTTAGTTGGATGTTATAACTAGTTTCATTTTCTAGTTCTTTGTTTTCTTTTCATACTTGAGTTTTCAGGTCTCTGTAAAACCTGGGGTCTTTCTTTTGATGATCTTGATTTGTGGTTTCACGTCCCTGTAAAACTTATTTTTGATACTGCTCAGTAGTAGGTGTTAGGTTTGTTTCACCTGTGGATGTTATAGTTATATCCTTCTTCCTTTGTTTCAGGGTTTCGGGGCCCCTTCAAAACCTGTTTTTACCTTAATCTAAAACTAACATATGTAGTACTTAATAAGTAGAGGAAATGTAAACATGGCAATGCACATAATCTATAATTTTATTTTTTGAGAAAATATTTGAATGTTTTTTGTGTTTTGACATATTATATTATTTTTGCATTTTTTTGGATATAAGCTATGTACAAGCATGTTAGGTGTGGAGCCTAATTATTTTCTAGGATTAGAGGTTAAAATTTTGTTGTTATTTTAGCTGGGCTTTGGATCCCATTCTTTGTATCCCTAATGGCATGGGTGGTTGCAAGGGGGGAACCCCCCTTGTGGAGTTTGGGGGCCACGTGCCTCGATTGGGGTTTGGGGGCAATGCCCCCAAAGCAATTTTTTTATTAAAATTGCCTTTTAAAATTGTAATTTTGTAGTCAATCTGGGCCATTGACTAAAGGTTTCTAGATGTGACGGTAGAGGTTATGTTTAGGTGTTTTTTTCCATAAAATGTATTGATACATGGCTGAGATGAAAAAAATCAATGTGTACACAAAGAGGAGGCATAGAAGGTAGAGAGGTGTAATAGGTTTTGTTGCAGGATTTATTTATCCCTTGTATTACTGAAAATAATATATTGGACAAGTTTGGTGGATGTAGCCCATCTTGGGTGAACCATGTTAAATCTGGTATCTCCTATTTTGTGCATGTTTATGATTATTTTTTGTGTGTTTTGATTGATTTGTTTCATAGTTTCTCTTATATGCGATTTGGGGATAAATTTATGTTTTATTTTATCCTAACAAAGCAACATGAAAATGAAACTATATATAGGTAAATGCTAGAGATAGGGAAAGTATCCAAAAGTAAGTGCTGGAAATAAATGAGATAATGTATAACTGAAGTGTAATAACTCTATAGACCCAAGAGTACATCTAAGGAATATGGATAATGAAATGTTGGATCTAGTGGGAGGTCATCCAATGTTAGATATTGAATCTATTTAAACTCAGATAAGGCCTCATTATCATGATCATCATCCCATGTAATGTGTATCAGTGTAGCCTTATCCTTGGCATTAGTTTAGATTACATGCATCTAAATAGTGTGTTGTTATACTATGTAAGAAGCCTTTTATGCAGTCCCATGGTAAACCACATTGGACTGTAGGGTATGTGTATGAAACTCATGGTTCTCATTTGTTCCATCATGTAGAATACAAACTATGTGTCCCTCATGACTGAATGTCAAACATCTATATAATATATTAACTATAGAATCCATCACCTATAACCATATACTTCTAAGTGTAGCTTGTATATTAGTGTCTGTGATCATGACAAAGAGTAATGTGTTGGCCACCTTTGGGCCACATGCAACTAGTACTATGATATGTCCTAAGGAATCTTAATAATGTATAGCATGTTTTAGCTCACTCTTATAATTTCCTATGTGTTATATATGACAATGTGCATGTGTTGGGATCCTAATCCTTATGTATAGCAACATGAGGGATGTATTGGTCACGGATGAAAACTTAGATAGTCAAGGGATCATTCTGTGAATATCTATATGAGTGAAGATTCCATTATGGTGCTTGTACTAGTGGATGTAGAGGTTATGTAATCTAAATAGTGTCTTGAGCCTTGAACTTATTCAACTTATGTTGTAATGTTGAAAATGTATTTGTATCATGTCTTGTAATCTTGTGAAAATAATAAAAGGGTTCACCATCCTGCTATGATAATCTACTAATGGATCTGTGCCGAATTGTGGGTAATTCCATCAATCTTCTATCAAGTAATATGTGTAGAATCTGATGTGGTTTATCTTATGAAATACCTACCTGAATCTATATAATTAGGTCAATATCCATAGATGTAACCAAATGTACTAAGTGAATGGAGGGATATACATCTAATTGTAACTAAGTGGGTGGGCCTATAGCTATATGACTATGAACTAGTGGTACTACTAGTGTGGAAAAAGACATAAGTGCCTTAGAATCATCTCTATACTCTCCAAGGCCAACTTGTGTGAAGCTCAATCCACATAAGAATCATAAATGTGAATGAATTCTAGATCATCCTTTGTGGTGGCCTGAGAATCTATATTAGAGTTGCAAATATATACTTCCTTTGTATTAAGAAGTAATGGTAAATGTTCTATGAGAATCCCATCATCCATGATGGATTTAGATAATTATATTGTAGGATGATATGGAATGGGTGTAAGAATAGTGGTTCTAGATTCCCCAACCTCATATGTATGCATATGCTGAATCAGAATCTTGTGGGGTTGGGAATATGTAAGAACTTGAAGTTTTCCATCTAAAGATGGAACCAGGGAGGCAGTTTCAGTGATTTTATAATATTTAAATAGTTGATTATCTACTATACAAGTGTATAAATATTCATCATGTAAAAAATTAATGCATTTATATAAGGTAAAGGGTATGACCTCCATGTCATGTATCCAATGTCTCCCAAGTATTAGGTTGTAGTGTAAATGATTAGGCATCACCTGAAACTATGTAGGTAGGGTTTTTAGCCCAACCATAATATCTAATGTTATAGAAATCCAATGTTTATCTAAGAATGTTATCAAAACCTTTGATGTTCTTATATGTGTTATGAATGGATGCTATATCAACCCACATAGTTTGTATAAATGCAAGGTTACATATGTCAAGTATAGAACCACTGTCAATTAGAACTCATTTAATAATGATGGTATTGATTTGTGCCTAAATAAAGAGTGGTAGATTTTGATCAATAGCCAACTGTGAGGGAAAATCCTCATTGGAAAAAGATATAACATCTTCAATGTCCTTAATAATGTTCATGATAGATGCAATGTAATTTGGATCTGTGTCATAAGGCAAGGATATATGATTGAGTGTATGAAAAAGAATATCTTTGAAAATAGTTTCCTCTTGAAGTAATTCCAATATGGAGATCTTAGCTAGTGTGTTTCTCAATTGATCCATAATATCAAATGCTCTGTGTTGATCCCTAGGTCTTGTTGTAGTGTTTTAGGATGAGGAGGGATGGTCATATTACATTTTTCATGTATAGGCTAAGGAGGCATCCTATTCTGTCTAGTAACAACTCAAACCATAATATCTACTATTTTTTGAGGGTGAGTAGTAGAGGTAGGATATTAGTCTAGGTAGAGGCAAAACAAAAGAAATCCTTTGAGTTCTTTGTGGTCAAGTAATAACTAAAGGTAACACAAAGTGATCCAAGCAACATTGATCCTCATACAAGGGGGATTCAAGAGAGTGTGAACCAATGTATGAAATAAACTAAGCTCTAACATGGTGCATGAGAGGAGTGGCATACATGTGCATCTTTATAAAAATGGTAAGTAATAGACATGCAAGACAAACCATAAGAATTTGTACCAAAAAGTGGAAAATGGCATTCGTCATGATAATCATGATGATAGGATACAAAATAAAAATTGAGTATATTCTGAAAATAATAAGGGAAACCCTAATGGTGCACTAGGGTTTAAAATAATGTGTTTGAAGTAAGTTAGGTTCACCAAATGAGTTAACTTTTTAAGGTTTATAGAGTGTAAGCCCTAGGTTGTTAAAGGGGTTGACTAAAATAAATAAGGGTATAAAATATGCAATAATTACAACCACTAACTTGTAATAGAATTGACCTAGTTTCAACTTTCTACAAATAACAATAATTGATGCAAATAAGTACTTAGTTATAAACTGACTAAGAAAAAAGATCTAAAGGTTGCAAACTAGTATAAGAGCTGATCTAAGTGTCATAAATAGGATTTAAGTGTCAGAATACTTCTTAGACAATAATTCCCTAATTATATAGTAGCACCAATGGTGCCAGTGTCCTCATTTTAGCTCTAGTGTCCTCTATGCAGAATTGATATGAGATTCTAGGTGCTCTAGTATCCAATTGGCACAAGTAGCAAAGTGTTATGTTAGTGGGGTAGGTTGGACATCCTCAAAAATTGACTATGATGAGAGTTTCCTACATTCTGATACTCTGAAGAGGGATCAAGCCCATTGTAGTTCTCCCTACCTAAGTGCTATGAAAATGCAAGTGATGCTTGTATGAATGCCAGTTTGAGTGCTTTGAGTGATGATAAAGACTAGAAATGTATGTATTCTAAGCTTGGGATGGTTATATATGATTGCATTTAGAAGTAGGGCAAAATATAGATTAATAACCTTGATTGTGCACAACTTATTTTGAGCTAATTGTGTTATTTGCATCTAATTTCTATCCAGTGAAAAAGGGCTAAAAGTCATGTATATATATTATTTTAGTTCTTATGTGGGTCTTAAAAGAGATCTAGGTTGACCCTACATGGTTGTTAATTCAAAAATATATCTGTTGGTGAAAAAAGGTGGGGAAAGGATAATAACACCAAGCTAGGACACTGGTGCTATTAACGATGTTGTCTAAGTTATGGCACAAGTATACAGGTGGCCAAGATGCTAAAGTGAGGGTCTAGGACTGCTTTAGGATGTTTAGGGATGCATGTGGCCTACACAATGGATGGATATGTGTCTAATAGGTCCTAAAATATGTTTGGGGCTAAGCCATGGATAGGTGGTCTCAAGTAACACTCTCAAAACTCAAGTGACATTTTTAGATGACTACAGGTACTATATTGGATGTTAATTTCATAAGTAACCCATCAAGAAGATCAAGTAAACCTTGGAAATGAGACCTTAATTAAATGATTCATATAAGGCCTTAGCAAAAGGTTTGTCCTTTGGATCTTGTTAACCACATGATTTGATTAGGAATTGATTCCTTATGGATTCTTGTTGTAATCTAAGTAACTTATAAAGTAAGAATTGATAGAATCAACTTAACCTAAAAGTAATCAAATCAAATGGGACTAAGTCACAAGAGGAATTCAAGAATCAATTGCTAGGGACAAATGAGACCCCATTTGGCATAAACAAACAAATAAAAGAGAAAATGATAATAAATAAATGATTCATGTTAAATGTTTAATAGTGAAAGATAATAAATTATTGTGACATAATTGTAGCTTGAAGTTTCATTTACAATGGAAGATTAAAGGTTCTAATATATCCATTGAATTTTTAGATTTTGTAAATCAATTTGTTAAAGTAACTTAAAAATGCCAATATTAAAACTTATTGAGGGTAGGGGTGTATCACCTCATGAATCCATGTAGGAGATGATGATGTCATTCACCAAAAGCTCTAAATATCTAAAAGCATATTTTGATTCCACATATCAAATATAGTGGGTATAAATCAAGACATATTTAAAAAGGAAATAAAACATGGTCATAACAAATGAAAAATATTGAATGAACACAATAATAATGTTTGTATCAATTTTAGAAGAGAAATAAATAGTAGGATTTTCCATCCTAGTATGATATAAAGGACTATGGACTTGGCCAACATAAAGATGATAAGTGTCACAAAACTTGTGATTTGAATGCATTAAACTAAGTCACTTGATTAAGTACATTGACTTAACAAATCTAGATGATAATGACATCAAGGTTAACTGGTGTATCATATTAAATAATGGAATCATGTTCCTAAGGTCACTATATCTAGTATCAAAGCCTAGGTTGTAACACTCGAGAACTTTGGGTAAATATAATGAATAATGTTTAGTATGTTGTACTTATGAGTAATGTTTATTCTATAAATTAATAGGATGGCGAGGACTTGGTTAGGACGTGGCTGCAATAGAGAAAAAAACCTTGGAGGCATTAGGGGTAGAGGTGTTGCTAGGGATGAATAAAACCTCAATATTGATAATAATATTATAAATAATCAAGATCGAAGGATTGAGAATGATCTTTATACCACAACATTTTGTAGGATGTTCTCACACCCTTGGACAACCTTACAACAAATATACTCATGCAAAGATCATATGGCCTACTATTTTATCAAAAATAATGATCAAAACATAAATGTTGAGAATGACCAGTAGGTGAAGGGTAACCCTGAAGTCCAACAAGAAATGGGATCAATTATTAGTCCATTTTTTCATGACTTGAAAAAGCAATCAGCCCATCATTTTGATAGTGAAGTGTTGAAGATATTGTAAAAGCATGTTTGGCATCCTTACGAAGATATTTTGAGTTGAAACGTATGACCTCTAATGAGAAGGAAAGGTTTGTAGTATTCTAGTTGGATAATGAAGTTGTTATTTTGAGGAAAATATTGAGTAACTATAAGGGATATACTAATGTGACAAATACATTGGAAATGTTTGAATCTATATTTAAGGACAAGTACTTCTATGTTGACCATAAGGAGAAGAAGAGGTTTGAATTTCAAGTCCTTACACAAATATCATCTTTTGTTGCTGCCTATGAAGCAAGTTTTATGATCCTAATATGCCATGCACCTCACATGCATGATGAGTAGGCAAATGCCACTAAATTAAAGTTAGGCCTAAGGGATACCATTAGATTTGATGTTAATCTAAAAAATCCTTATACTTTGTATGAAGCAATGAAATCATCCCACAACTAAAAATAAAAATTATTTTTGCTTTAAGGTCAAGCAAGGGTTCAAACAAAAAATTAGGCAACAAAAATATTATGCGATTCCTAAAAATCTCAAGAAATTAGTTGACCCCTACAAGAAGAACTTTGGTAAGCCTATAAATAACTCCCCAAATTTTCAAAAACAAAATGTTGGGTATAAACCCCAGAATTCTCAAAGGATGTTGGATTTATAAGTCATGCCTGCAATAGTATAAAGCATGCCTACTATAGGGGCTAATAAAATATTATTTATGACCAAAGGACTTGTTAGATGTTGTTGGACTTGTAGTGGTGATCACTATGAGTGAGACTAGCACAGTAAGAGGTTGAGAAGAGGGTATATTTATGTAACGTTGGATTAGAAACCTAGAAAACAACAATCCTCACTCATATAACTAAAGGTAACTTTTTGAAGCACCAAATTTATGTTTTGGTTGATTTTAGAGCAACATACAACTTCATTTATCCTATTTTAATAAATAGTTGTGGATGAAAAATTTAAAAATTGAAAGAGAACTTGGAGGTGATGTTGGGAAATAAGAAGTGTTGTCATATCATGAAAAGGGTTAGGTAGGCTAAAATATATTTAGGGGAAATAGTCATAAAACTATACCTATATGTAATCTCCCCAGGGTCATATGATGTTAATCAAAGTTGAATTATTTTATTAAGATGGTCCAATGCCTTGATGATTAAAAATAAATTGAGGTATTTAAAGGTATAAGAGGCCCATTAATATGCATTTAGTGATAGCCATACAACTATAAAAGGCAACAAATAAAGGTAGTATTTTTTATTCAGTTTAAATTAATGAGTTATCTAGGGAAGAATAACCTAGTCCAAATGATCACCCCTTGCTTTATGAATTTAAATATTTATTTTGGAAGATTTGAATAGAATTCCACCATTAAGGGAGTTTAATTTTATGATCAATATACTTATAATGTCTCACTAACATCAAAATCAATCTATTGAATGAACACCACAAACTTACAAGAACTAAAAATACAGTTACAAGAGTTGCTTAACAAGGGATTCATAAGGCCGAGTATGTCTTTGTAGGGAGCATTGATTTTGTTCATAAAGAAGAAAGATGGAATTTTTCCTTTATGCATCATTTATAAAATTCTAAACAAATTTACCATTAAAATTAAGCACCCACTACCTCGTATTGATGATCTTTTTTATTAGCTAAAGAATGCTACAATATTTTCAAATATTGAATTATGATCTAGGTACCATCAACTTAGAATCAATGGATAAGAATTTTAGAATGAGGTATGGGCACTGTGAATTTAATGTGTTATATTTTGGGTTGATGAATGCACATGTTACATTCATGAACCTTGTGAACAGCATGATTAGGAATTGCCTAGACTAACTTGTGCTTGTATTTTTTGATGACATCATGATATATTAAAGGAATTTACAGGGACATGAGCACCATTTGTAAATAGTGCCATTGTAGACACTATTTTTGAATTATATAGTACGTCAATCTTATAGACTTTGTAAAAACATATCATAGATATACCTTCAACTTCTAAAAATCTACCATTGCCAAAAAGCTCACATACAGTATTTTTTTGTGCCTAATTACTTATCTCTTAGTTTGACCAATGTTATTTTGATGACCTAGGCCTTTTATCTTTCCCATAATGTTGTAAACTTGCATATCTTCCATCTCTATAGGTTCTATACCTACACCTATTTTCCAGTTACCTAGACACTTGCATCCCAACCAAACTTCTATGTCAACACAAGTGTCCAATACCATAATGTCATCTAATTTATAAATGAAATGTATTCCCAAGGTTGGCATAAATGATTTAATGCAATATTTTATCCAAAGGGATTGGTATAAATACAAGATCAATCCTCATTCATATGAGGAACCTACACCCAACAACTTATTACCTAACAGAGACCAAAAAACACTAATCAAGGACTTAATTGAGCAAAGCTTCTATATTTTCTCCTATTATCATATCAATCACCATGAAAACACATCTATAGGTTTTAAGTAATGAAGAAGCATTTCATGAGATATATTTTCTAAGTTATAAACTAGGTCATTATTGTACTTGTTTATCACACATTACATGCTTCACATGCAAGCCAACACATAGGGGAGAACTACATAAGTCTAATTTCCTCTTTGGAGTATTGGATATGTAGGTAATTCTCATTAATAGAGGGGTATTTGGGGGAGATCAAAATTATGTGCCCACTAACCCATTTTTTCATAGACAATATGAATATGAACTAGGATTTTTATATTTGATAGTGAACAACAATTCATGACCCATATCTAAATGCACCAGAGTAAAGGTAATACAAAACTCAAAAGCATCTATGTGGTCACATCTAGTTTTAATAGGTATTTCATTCTGGACACCTACATCTAATCCAAATAGAACTATCAACATAACCATCCTATCTTGATACAAATGTCTGAGGCTACAAAGGTATCATTTTTAAAACATGTGACTGATCTAGAGTCCAAATCCAATATACTTTTTGCTTGTTCCAGAGCCATATTTATATTAACATCAAAACCAATTATCTTATTTTTATTATCATCATAATACATAACATATATATACTTTCCATTTTTAACATATCTCATCATAATAAATTTAGTATATGTGTAGATTATATTTATGAACTATATAGTATACCAGTCTTGTACACTTGGAAAACTCAGACACTGGTTATTCCTCTTAGTTATAGATCTTTCCCACTTTTAGAAGTCTTACTCTACTCTATCTTATTCCCCTTTTCCTATCTCTTGGTCTGACCAGTGTTATGTTGATGACCCAGACCTTCTATCTTATCTAGAATGCTTAAAATATGCTTATTTTATGCCCCTACAAGTTTTGATCATGTACCTATTTTCAAACTACTAGGGCACAAGCGTCAGTCCCAGATCGTTATATTGATGTTAGTGTCTTACCCTGAAGCAAGTGTTTAGTGCCCTAAAGTCATCTAATTTTCCAATGAAACATATCCTAATGGTCAGCCTAAGTGATTTAATGCAAGTTATTTCTCTAAAGGGATTGATACAAATAGAATATTAACCCTCATTCATTTTACACATATAAAATACACAAGACAACTCATCAAGGCATTCAATCAAGCACTCGATAAAGCATAACTTCCCTATTTTCTCCTATTTTAATATCATTCATAGGGATAACACATACACATGTATGAATTACATGAGGAGTTGTATGCAATGGGAAATGAAACATATCTATAAATCAATCCTACCTCAGAGAAGATATATCCTACTTACACTTTTGATTGAGGATACATTAGATATTTGAGGTCATGATCAAGATTGATCTACTAGATCTAGATAAGGGCTATCTTACCGTAAAAAATTCACTAGGGAGGGTTCCAAAGCCTCCAATAAAGTAAAACCATGGAATAACCCTAACTAGGTCTTATGTTTTCACATTCACTAAACAAATAAAAAGTAAATTAAAATCTAATCTAGTGCTCACTAAAGCTTATGCCACAAATTGGGTGAAATAAACATGAAAAGTAAACATGCATAGAAGACATATACTCATGTCAATGTATATGGAATCCTAATGCATGAGTGAGAAGTAAAAATGCATATATATCTACTCTTACAAAAGATGAACAAAGTTAAGAATATTTAACTTTGAATATGAACACATCGAGCCTCAATCCTTGGCCAAGGTTCTTTATAAGAGGTTGTAGTGGTATGTGAGGATGACAAGGATAAATCATCTCTAGACTACACAATCTATCAATGCATCTAAAAGACTTCTCCATAAAACAAGATATGTATCTCCAAAGAAAGTATGAAACCTTAAGCTTGAACCTCAAGTAGAATGGTGGATAAGATGATGTGAAATATATATATATTCTTCTTATCTTCTCTAATAAATGACAAAAATGGATGTGTATATATAGGTGGATTGATACAAATAGAATATCAACCCTCATTCATTTTACACATATAAAATACACAAGACAACTCATCAAGGCATTCAATCAAGCACTCCATAAAGCATAACTTCCCTATTTTCTTCTATTTTAATATCATTCATAGGGATAACACATACACATGTATGAAGTACTAGAGGAGTTGTATGCAATGGGAAATGAAACATATCTATAAATCAATCCTGCCTCAGAGAAGATATATCCTACTTACACTTTTGATTGAGGATACATTAGATATTTGAGGTCATGATCAAGATTGATCTACTAGATCTAGATAACGGCTATCTTACCATAAAAAAATCACTAGGGAGGGTTCCAAAGCCTCCAATAAAGTAAAACCATGGAATAACCCTAACTAGGTCTTATGTTTTCACATTCACTAAACAAATAAAAAGTAAATTAAAATCTAATCTAGTGCTCACTAAAGCTTATGCCACAAATTGGGCGAAATAAACATGAAAAGTAAACATGCATAGAAGACATATACTCATGTCAATGTATATGGAATCCTAATGCATGAGTGAGAAGTAAAAATGCATATATATCTACTCTTACAAAAGATGAACAAAGTTAAGAATATTTACCTTTGAATATGAACACATCGAGCCTCAATCCTTGGCTAAGGTTCTTTATAAGAGGTTGTAGTGGTATGTGAGGATGACAAGGATAAATCATCTCTAGACTACACAACCTATCAATGCATCTAAAAGACTTCTCCATAAAACAAGATATGTATCTCCAAAGAAAGTATGAAACCTTAAGCTTGAACCTCAAGTAGAATGGTGGATAAGATGATGTGAAATATATATATATATATATTCTACTTATATTCTCTAATAAATGACAAAAATGGATGTGTATATATAGGTGGATCTAACCCTAATCATTTTCAAAAGTTTAGCCGATAGAGTCAGCCTAATTGACCTTGTATTATTATTTGATAATAACAAGTATGAATTAGAATACTAAGTCATCCAAATTGACTATGTATTATTAATTAATAATAATAAGTATCAATTAGAATACTAAGTTGACCCAATTAAATTTATATTGTAAACTATCAAAAAGGGTTTTAGGTTTTAGGAAGGGCTAATAAAGGTAGAAAATGACTAGAGGAGGGTGTAAGAGAGGAGACAAGGCTTAAGGAAGTACATAGGAGAATGTTGTGTTGATATAAAGTGGTTGGATAAATGGTAGGAATGGTACAAAGCTATAACAATCTTGTGAAGCACCAATGGTCTACCCACCCCTTTCTCGATGCACCCTTTAAGGCATGCACTCAGAGAGATTGAAACTTGATAAGATATAAAGTGTTAGTAAGTGGTAAAGTTAATAAAAATATTGTGTGTATAATATTACCCACTCAAATCTCATCACATGTCATGTGAGTGTAACAAGGATGGTGCTTCGAGAAAGAGCATAAGAACACACAAAATTGAGATAACTAAAAATGACATATGGAAAGTAATGCTAAAATGAAATGAGAGTAATAGAAAATACCATATACATAACTTACCTTTTCACTAAATGATTGTATGCAAACATCCTAGTCTTGATCATAGAGGGTGAAGTGCCTACATT
This sequence comes from Torreya grandis, assembly GCA_037957365.1. Classification (NCBI taxonomy): domain Eukaryota; kingdom Viridiplantae; phylum Streptophyta; class Pinopsida; order Cupressales; family Taxaceae; genus Torreya; species Torreya grandis. The sequence goes on from JARHVA010001130.1 coordinate 1,441,924, forward strand.
GGAGAAACCCTAGGGATACAAGACTAATAATAGAATCAATGTGTGCGTATGTAGGATGGTTAAAGTAGAAATGAGTTTCTTAGAAAAATTGGAAAGTTATAATTGTTAAGGAAAGGTTAGAACCAAAATATCAAGTATGTAAATGTCAAAATGATGAAAAATGAAGAACAAATGATTGTAGAATGCACTAAATCGCATTGGAAAGCATGTAAAACTTAAATGACAAAAAGGAATGTAGAACATACTAACTAGCGTTAAGAAGCATGGAAAACATGAATGATAAATGAAATATCAATGCAAGGAAACTCTAACAAAGGTATGTAAGAAAGTGAAAAGTAATCCCATGTAAGATAAGCAGGTTGAATTAAACATAAATAAAAACATGTATGATTGAAAATGAAATTTAAAACAAGATGTAATACAAATATGTCAAATGAAGATGAAGAAAACATAAATAAAATAAATAGATATGTTATTCAAGATTAAAGACAAACATGAAGAAGTCATACATAAAGGGAAACATGTAAAAATGTAAAATTTCATATGTAATATAAGTAAAGTCCACAAAAAGGAAACAAGAACATGTTGGATAAATGAAAATCAAAAGCTCTAAAGGATGAAAACTCAAACTTAGTGCTTGGTCTAAGATACAATATAAGAAAACACAAGCGCCTAATGACATGACTAGTATGATAATGAGATGGTGTGGTAAACAAATGGTTTAAGGGTGTTTATGAAGAAGGCATGGTCCTATCCAAGGTCTTACAATGCAACTCACAAACTATAAACCAAGAGGTGTAATAAGGTAGATGTGTTCAAGGATGTGATCAACTAAAAGTGATATCCAACAAGGGGAATATAAGGAAAATGTGATGTAAATAAGGAATGTTAGGCACCACATGGGTGATATACTTAGCAATAATGAGACACATTAGGCAAGTGAGAAAGGCTAAGAACTATAAACACCAAGAACTTGGGACACTTTGACTAATGAACACAAATATTGGGCTAACAAGTAAAGTACATAGATCAACCCATGTAGGCTATATGCATGGAGAGTAAAATGCACCTACCTTCTGAAAATGTGTTCCCCATTTATTAGGACCCCTTATAGATCCATTGGTCTACTATGAATATTAGGTACTTATGTGAGAAAGTAGGTGGCACTAGATAGTATATGATATAATGGGACCTCCTACCCTAGTCTACTAGCCTACCGTACCCCAACGGACCTTGGTTATATCATGAGGCCAACTATGGAGTTTGAGATTTGACTAAGATAGGAGATGTACCAAATATAGATCACATATTTTGGTGTGATCTAACTTTTAATATTTTTTTAGCCTTCTAGTCATTACCTTTTGTTTATATTTTATGCTTTAGATTTTAACTTATTTTCACTTTTTCTGTTCCTCCTCCTCCATATGGATTCAAAAAAATAAACATGAGTGAAATAGGTGAAAAATACATGAGAGATTACACTTGGTCACTAGAGAAAAGGAACCAAATACCAAGGTGTATAAAGACTCCTAGACTTTCCACAAGTAAGTTTGCAATCTCAAAAATGACTGATATGAGCCTCAAATGAAAGGAAATAAGGGAAATATGGGGATCATGAAAGATATGTCCATGCCATAAGTGATATAATGATGAATATGATAGTCGATGATCATAAGGAGGTAAAATAGTGCATTGAAAGGGATGGGGCTATGCTTATGATAGTCATGCCACTAGAGAAGTCATACTAACCTACAACGGATCTAGTACAAGCACCAATGAAAGTAGTAGTCATCCCAAAAAGTGATTTAAAGATGTTTTAATGTGGTAATTTATGAGGAGAGCTTGGTATTATCCATGGTCTTACACTGCAACTCACAAGGTGAACACCAATGAGGTTAATGCTAAATAATGGGAGAAAAATAATCATAAAACTACCAAGGCAAAGAATGACATAAACATACAAAAATGAAGGAGATATATAATAACCAAGATGAAAACAAAAGGCAAATATAATGTGTAATAAAACCAAAAAATTTAAAGGAAAATAATGATGTGAGTAAATTAGAACTAAAAGAAGTAAACTACAAAAAAAAAAAGAAACAAGAGACAAAAAATAACAAGTAAGATCTATGCTAATATTTGTATCAAATATGATCATGTGAAATGCAAGTCTATAAGTCTTGGAAAGTTTCTTGAAATTGAATTGTTTTGTTATTATGCATTATAAAATAAGAGTGGGCATTGTAAGATGCTCTAATGGGTAAGTGGATGTAGGGATGGGCATCATAATATGCCCTAAGGTCTAAAAGGACATGTGGATGGGCATTAGAAGATGCCCCAACATGTGAAGTAGAGTGAGGTAGCATTGAACCATTAAAATGATTTATATTGGGTTGGTATATGCATGCGGAGATAGGTAAATGTGTTGGTTTGTTAGATTTTAAGGATTTTGAATTTGACATAGGATGTGTAGAAGAGGTATGAAGAGGTACATGATGACCATGTATGATATGCTTTAGAGTAGGCATTTGGACTAGGTACTCCTTTGGTTCATGTGACCTAAGAGGTTGAGGTTTAATGGATGCAATTATATGTTTAAAGTTGTTCATGTTAGATATCTTTTCCTTATTGGTGTAGGAATAAGGATCAATTATGGCTTGAAAAACATTAATGGATGAGGTGTCTGTAGGGGATAATTTTTGTTGTTCATTAGGTAGTTGATGTTGATATGATTATGATTCTTTAGATTGAATTTGTAAGGCTTGAAGATAGTCTTGATAGTGTTTTTTTGTTAGATTATTAATATCAAAATGTGGACTAAGCAAGGAAGTAAGAAGAAATAGATGAAGACCATGCCAATTCTTATGAGAATGACCTATAGTAGCATGCCACCAATAGAACATATCAAGATTGTACCATTTTCAAGGAGGTTTGGAAGGATCAAATCTCATGGGTTTAGAGGGTGGATATTTCTTCTTAAGTTGTTCTAAACTCAAGGGAGGGTGGGTTGGGTTAAAATTAGTTTAATTGTATGCTTTATTTTGAGGTTGGGGAGGCTTAGATGAATCATAGTTATGAGCAAATGATTGGAAATGCTCTTTAGTAGTTGTTTAAGGTGTTTCAAATTGAGTTATAAGAAAGTCTTACCTTTTTTCTTGGTCTAAGGCTTCTTATAAATTTTTAGGGGAAAATATTCAAAATTTGTATTAAAGGGGAGATTTAAGATCAATAACAAATACATTTAAAAGAGTATCATCATTCATGTTATGGTCCACTTTGTGAGCTAGAGATTTCCATACTTTGATGAAAGTATGAGCAGATTCATTAGGAAGTTGATTGGCATTGATGAAAAGGTAAAGGCAATTTTCAGGAAGGTCATCATGTTGAAATTCCTTCATTAGAGCATTAACGAAATCCTCTAGTTGTGAGATGGAATGTTTAGGAAGTTGGTTGTACCATTCAATTGAATCACCAACAAAGGCTTTGGCTAAGATCTTGGTGATAACAAAGGTGTTAGTTTGGACCCATTCCTTATAGATATTACCAAAAGACTTAATAAAGATAGTAGGGTCCTTAGTCCCATTATATGTGATAGTCAAAGAAATATTTTCAATGTCTATGGATGAAGTGAATGGAGTTAAAGGTTAATTTTGAAGATGTTGAAAAGTTTTATTATGCAAATTAGGTTGAGGGATGATATTCCCATTGACATATCTAAGAGGAGGGGGGACAAAATTATGAATTGTTTGAGACATGATAAATTGAGGTGGTTGACTAGTCATGTGTAATAAATGTTGTATTTGTATAATTTGGGAATGATTAGTTGTTTGCATGTTGTTCATTTGTTTAACTATTTGTGCAAGAATTTGAGTTGTGTCGATTTATGCATTAGTATTTGAAGGTGGGGTATTAGTGTTGTAAAGAGGAGGGGTATTAGGTGAAGGATTCCAAACCTTGGTATTGGGAGGACTATGATGGACCTCAATTTTATTACATAGTGTAGTGATTGGTTTTGGATTAGGAAGAAATGAAGGAAGAAATTGAATAGTTTCATCTGATGTAATAAAATAAGTGAGGTTTAGATCTAAATCCTTAATTATGTAATGTTATTAATTAAGTAGAGGCTAAAAATATGACATCATTATGAAATAAGACTAGATAACCACACACATATTAGTATGAACCAAGGTGTACAAAGTTGACAAGGTCGACTGTGTACTATTTAGATAGAAGGACATAAAATGAAGACAAAATTGGCCAAACACAAAATAGGGTTGGACCATAGGTACTAAGTCAGCTGGGTCGACTTAGTACTACTTTGAAGAAGGGATTTAGATGAAGATAAATTCAAACAACAAGGAATAAAGCCATCCCAAAGGTACTAAGTTGATTGGGTCAACCTAATATTGTAGAGAGAAAATTTTGATTGGATAACAAGAATACAGAGTCGAACAAGTCGACTATGTACTATAGGAAAAAAAGGTGAATCAATTAGTTAAAGTCTATGTCGACATAGATGATAGTGTTCTAAAAACAATAAATATTATTTATAAGCATATGAAAGTAAACATACAAGTAATCAGATCAATGTGGTTGGTCTGATTGGAACACACAACACAAATCTTGCACCAATGCTAGCTAGTGTAAGTTTTATAATACATAATAAAATGATAAGAGAGCAAGCAAAAGTTTGAAATTAAGATATAGATAATTAGTCATTATTAATTATTATTAAGTTATAATAAATTTTGTAATTAATGTGATAGAGAGTTGGTTGTAAGAAGGAACTAAAAAGTAATCTAAGGTTGGTTCCAGGGAGTTTAAGCTGAAAGGGATTTGTACTAGCAATGGTACTGGTTTGGTATGGGGGCCTACCCCCTCACTTCACAATCTCATATTGATAAAGGTGTCGGGTACTTTTCCAATATATACCATTAACCATGTATTTATACTTAGTCAAAAAATTAAGTTGGCTTCCCCCTTGGCAATGCAATCTAAGTAGGTAGGCCTTGGGAAGACAAGTGTTTAAATGCATATTGAATGTTATGTGATTTGTTAGTGTGTGCAAAAGAGTTAAATAGTGTAACTAAAATTTTAATTTTAAAATACACCTAATTAGACCATGTGAATTACTCTAAGAATACAAATAACTAAAAAGGAAATGTGAATTAATTACTAGCAAATAATTGTTAATTGCTTGATTAAGAACATTATAGAGTTGATTCAAGCAACACTTTATGCAAATAATATAGAATAAAGTTGATTGGGTCACTTTTGTTTTTTATTTTGTAAAAGGTATTTAAGAATAGATTTGAATGGGTTGATTATGTTTTTCAGACAGTAGATAAACTACATAACTAAGTCGACCAGGTTGACCTAGTTAGTTGTAGGGTTACAGTTTTAAAGACTGCTAAATTATGAAAAAAAAACTGAAAGAAATATTAAAATTATAGAGAGAGGAAAGAAAGGAACCTTGGTGGGCTTGAAGATGGTTAAGATTGCAAATTTTTATTCTATGATGCTCAAATGTTGCTTTGAAGTTTAATCAACTAGGTTGACTAGATCGACATAGTTTGTAAACCCTATATACCAAAAAGAAATACTACAAACTAAGTTGATTGAGTTAAATTAGTTGTTAGAACCTGATTACCAAAATTAAATACTAAAAATTGAGTAGAATGGGTCAACTTAGTTGGTAGAACTTGACTACAAAAAAATGCACTATAAATAGAGTCAGCTGGGTTGATGTAGTTGGTAGAATATGACTGAAGAGGAATACTATGTCGACTAAATCAATCTATTTACTTGTGTTCAGTGAAGACTTGCACAAAGAGAATGGATTCACTTTGATATAACTATGTGTTAAACTTGCACACAGACTGTTAGAACTATATCGATAGGTTTGATATATTACTATAAATATGTAAAAATATAATAAGATGAAAAAAATAATAACATGAAAGAAAACTTGCAAGGGTTAAATTCACATTGGGTTCACCATAAAGTATGTAATGGGAAATATAATAAATCTATAAATCAATCCTAGCTCAGAGAAGATAAATCCTACTTACACTTCTAATTGTGGATACATTAGATATTCAAGGTCATGACTAAGATAGACTTGCTAGACCTAGCCAAGGGATCTCTTACCACAATAAATTCACTAGGGAGGGTTCCAAAGTCTCCAGTCAAGCAAAACTATGCAATAACCCTAACTAGGTCCTATGTTTTCATATTCACTAAACTAATAACAAGTAAAACAAATTTTAATCCAGTGCTCACCAAAGCTTGTGACACAAAGTGGGGGTAATAAACATGAAAAGTAAGCATGCATAGAAGATATATAATCATGTCAATATATATAAAATCCTAATACATGGGAGATAAGTATAAATTCATATCTATCTAATCTTACAAAGGAGGAACAAAGTTAAGAATACTTACATTTGATGATGAACTCATTGAACCTCAATTTCTCCCTTGGCCAAGATGATTTACAAGAGGTTGTTGTGGTATGTAAGGATGAAAAAGATAAATCAACTCTAGGCTACACAACCTATCAATGCATCTAAAAGACTTATCCACAATACAAGATCTATAGCTCCAAAGAGAGTATGAAACCCTAAGCTTGCTCCTCAAGTAGAATGATGGATAAGCAAATGCACAATATATATCTCTTCTTCTTCTCTTTTCTAATAAATGACATAAATGGATGTGTATATACAGGAAAATCTAGGCCTAATCCTTTTCAAAAGTTTAGTTGATAGAGTCAACCCAATCAACCTTGTATCATTATTTGATAATAACAAGTATTAATTAGAATACTAAGTCAGCCTAGACAACTCTATATTATTAATTGATAATATCAAGTATCAATTAGAATACTAAGTCAACCCAGTTGAATTTGTGTTTTAAACTTTCAAAAAGGGTTTTAGGCTTTAGGAAGGGCTAATAAAGGCAAAAAATGACTAAAGGAGGGTGTAAGAGAGGAGACAAGGCTTAGGGCAGTACATAAGAGAATGTTGTGTTGATAGCAAGTGGTTGGATAAATGGCATGAATGATACAAAGCCATAATAATCTTGTGAAGCACTAATGGTCTGCCTACCCTTTCTCAGTGTACCCATTAAGGCATGCACACAGATGTATTGAAACTCAATAGGTTCCTATAATATATAAAGTGTTAGTAAGTGTTAAATTTAATAAAAATATTGTGCATATACAAGAGTAGCTTAAGAACCCAATTTTCCAAGTTACAAGCTAGGTCATTATTTTACTTGCTTTCCACATATTGCATGATTCACACACAAGCCAACACATAAGGGAGAAATACATTAGTTTAAGGCCCTTTTCAGAGTATTGTCTATGTAGGAAACACTCATTAATAGAGGGGGATTTGGGGTCATCTCTATACTGTGATCTCATTAACCCATTTTTCCCAAGGTCACTATAAAGATGAAGAACTAGGGTTTTACAATTTCATGAGGAGCTATAGTCCATGACCTAGATATGAATGCACCAAAGTGAAGGCGAAGAGAAACATATAAACATCTAGGTGGTCGTATCCTTTTCCAATAAGTATTCTATATAAGACACCTACATCTAGTTTAGATAGTAGTATTGAAGTAACCATCCCAAGCTGATGCTAGTGTTTGTGGATCTAAAAGCACACAATCCAGAATTCAGTGAATGTTCTATAATCTTCTTCCAGTCTACTTCCTCCCTGTTCTAGATATAGAACTATGTTAACATCATAATTAGCTAAGTATATTATTTCTTTGTCATTTATATAGCTAACATAATTTTAATTACTATTTTCATCCTATATTTATTTAATAAATTCAATATATGTTATATTTGAGTTTAGCATTTGAATGTCTTGTTGTAGATCTGATCATCACCCTTGTGCATTGTCATTTCTATATTCTTAACCCTATCTACCCAATTATGATCTTTATCTAATTTATGGTTAAACATTTGGTAAACTCCAAACCCTAGGTCCATTAGGGTTTTTTGATTTTTTTGTTGTTGATCTCAGATTCCTATAAAATATATACAATGTGGATGCATCTATTACCTACTTTAGGTTTTAATTCATAATAGTTGTTACGGTTTGTTATATCAACTCCCTTGTCAAATATTTTAAGCAAATTCATGAAAATAATGAGAGAGTTTTAAATTAGAAATAACACTTTATATCTCTCTTCAAAATTATTTTTGCAATGTTATAAAGCTAGTACCTAGATGCCAACGTGCATGCTCTCAACTATTTTTTATACCTAAATCTTATTTGAATGATAGCTACCATTCTACACCCATTATTCACCCATGGCTTATATTAGGATTTGTGGTTCATGATGTTACTACTCAAATAGGTAAGATTAATCAACCCATTTTCCACCTATTAAAATACAACAGGTGCCTCCTAAACTTAAAATCATAATAAAATATAAGGGATATGACATATTGACCAATTAAGCAATACACATGCTAAAATTTCAATCCTTGAGATCCTAAAGTAATATAATGTTAATAATGATATCCTATATGAGGCATTACGTGAGACACAAGTTCCAAGTAATATTGAGCCTACTTATTTTGTAGATATCATGAAAGATTTCAAGAACAATGCCAATCTGATTAACTTTAATCAAACATATTTACCATCCAAAGATATTATTGACCAAAATTTTCCTTTGTTCATACAAGTGACCATGAAAAAGAAAGACATCAAAAGGGTGTTTGTTGATAATGGATCAGGCCTAAACATTTATAGCATAAAATTCCTAACCACCATGGGAATTAACACTAATCTTCTTCGAAAAATTGTTATGCACATAAAAGGATTTAACAAATCATGCAGCCCTTTGGCTGGTCAAATCACATTAGATGTGACATTGGGACCAAAAATAGTTTCAACTACTTTTTAGGTAATTTTTTAGTCATTACATTATAATTTACTTTTGGGTAGACCTTGGTTACATTCAATGGAAGCTGTCCCATCTACACGTCACCAATGTGTAAAATTCATACATGATGTGACCTTATTATCTATGCTTGTTGATGACAAACCTTTCACATTTTGAAAAATGATACATTCAAAAACTGAAAGCAATCTTATAGTGGAACCACCTAAATAATGACTTCCTCTTGAGCACATACACATGTAGGAAATAGGTGAGTCAAGTATAATTGCTCTTTTATTTACAGATATAAATAAGGCACTCAATGTTGAGGTACACATAGATGCACATAAATAGTAAGAAACATTACTAAAGGAGCCAATAAAACCACAAGATCCCCTAACAATTGAGCTTCCTTCATTGGTTAATATTGAGCATAATATGGTCATGTTTTAGATTACTATGACAATGATGATGATACCACTTATGATATAATAGATGAGAAAATGTGAAAATTAAATTTTTATCCACTTTATCACCTTTTACATAACCTATTAAAACCTATAGATCCTAGTACAGATAAACTAAATCCACTTTCAAAATATATAGAATTGAATCTAGATAAAGAAAAACAAGAATAGTAGATGAACATGTAAATGCTTGTTATTTATTACATCCCTCTTGGATGAAAATATTGAGCCATACTTATAAGGGTCAAAGTCAAATTCATCATGTGAATAATGTGGAGTATTCTCAAAAGGATTCATAGTAGATTTTATAGATCACAACACAAAAAGATAATCCAGATACCATGTTATTTATGTTACTTGAACATAGAATGATTTATTTACCTTCTACCAGACACATATCATACAATAGACTTCTACCTATAGAAGACAAGGTGCCATATTGTGAATATCATCAAATCATTGGCCATAATACCAATTAATGTGAACATTAAATAAACTAATTTATAAATATAAGAATGAAGGATGCATACAAATTGTGTCCAATATGAGGAAAATATAAAATTCTTCATATTTTTTAGAAGATAATTCTCTCTCAAATCGACCAAAGCATAAAGATTTAATTATTACCACTAATATTGATAGAGTATATTACCAACATCTCTAGTTTTATAATAATAAGTGGGATATAAATTGTCGCACCACATTTATCACATAATTAGGACTTATTATAAATGAACTAATATACTCTCCACTAATGCCAAAATTTTGAGGATACATTCATTTAACTATAGCCTATGGGCCACCTGTGGAAACTTCCACCATATGGATATTAGACCATGAACCACATTTGAAATTGGTGAGTTGAGTGGAATGATAAGCTATATACTACAAACATGCATGTTACGTTTCTTGATATGGGTATAGAGATTTGCATAGAACATGATAGGTATGATTATTTTCCCATGCCATTAGATTCAGGTAAATGATTAGAATAAAACATTGAAGAGGTGGTAGTACATAGATATAAACAAAGCTCAAGAAATTTTCTAGGTGGTCTCACACCTTTTGATGATGAGGACTTTATTGATTAGACATATTTGAATATTCTATATATATATATATATATATATATATATATATATATATATATATATATATATATATATATATATATAACTTCAAAATCCCAAAAGCATTTTTAGCATAAACATACTTTATTGGCTCCTTGGCATCTATGTAGTAGTTCCATGTTGATGGATGGCATATCAGTTACTTCTACATACACATCTGTGTCATGCTTCTACTCGAGTATGATATAGACATACACATATACATGATCTATTTGTACTTTGGATGTTGGGCCTTCCCTCTACTCATGTCATGTGGATATTGGGGGCATCTTATTTATTTGATATAGATACACACATGTTATATCATTCTATGGTATTTTCATTATCATGTTTGAGCTCTTACATACTTACACATGCCTTTATCCATGATTATATCTTTCACATGGTACTTGATATGCTATGCACTTAACAATTTTTACTAACATATTTGATCAATAAGATATTAAGATATGTTTTTATTGGTTGCTTATGCTTTCCTTTAAACACTTCTTTAAGTGCCTTGCCTTGATATTGTCTTACTTGTTCGAGCATTTAAATGTGCTCCTCTGTTTGTGGCCCCTGTGCCTATGTGTGATTTCTTTGACATTTAAATATATCATTATTTATTGTATGGACATTTGAATATGTCTTTGTTTGATGTATGGACATTTGAGTATGCCATTCTTACTTTTGTGGACATTTGACAAAATAATATTCATTTGATTATGTGGCATTTGAACATGCCCCATTTTTATGGTCTCCTTGGACCAATGTCTATTGACTTGATTTTGAGTGCTCTTGTGTGCATGATTGTTTACTTGTTGATATTATACCATTACTATCTAGATATTTCCATGATATTTATCATGCATATTAGGCCTTCATGTGATCACATTATTCCATGCACTTCAATGCTAAAGTTTCCTAAACATTCTTATATATGTTACATGGTTCCATTTACATAATATTCAATTATCTTACTCTTTTGAAGTGAGGTAACTACCAATTTATATTCTTATCTCACCTCAAGTGGGGCATAATAGTGGGGGCATGTCATAAATGCATGTTCTTCACATTTCGTCATATTTTCTAGATTCAATGAGTGCATACTTTGGAAGCATGTTATCAACACTTATTCACATTTGGTACAATTTTTAGATTCACTGGGGAATTCTTTAGAAATATGTTCTCCACAGTCATTCACATTTGGCACAATTTTTAGATTTGGTGGGGGCATACTTCAGAATCATGTTCTCCACACTTATGTAATATTTGGCACACCCATATTAAGTGGGGGAATACTTCAGAAGCATGTTCTCCACACTTAGTTTAGTTTTTATATTTATCCATATATAGTAGGGGAATGATTTGGAAGCATGTTCTCCACACCATACCATTTATGAATTGGCTAAAGCACATAATTATATGAATTCATATCCATAATTGTGATATAATTATATACATTGGTACTATTGTTATACATAATTTCAGCATGAGACATTTCTAAGGTTCATATGCTATGCAATGTACACATAATATTACATAATCCATATTAGTTCTAAATTTTAAAACACTCTTATAAGGACTGCCATCACCCACTAGGATGGACTTTTACAAATTGTATTAAGCCAATCTACTGTAGTAGTTAGTTTGATTTTGGTATGGTTGAGGTGACTAAATCAGTCAATCTTGCCAAGTTTTTAGGTTGGACTTAATTGTATCATTCAGCCTCACCAATTTGATAGTATGAGTTGACTTTCTTCACTCATGTTCACCATGTTATAAGTATGATTGGGTTGCATGGTTGAGCTATTATCAACTGTCAGGTGGCAACTAATATTTTTTCTAAGGTTAGGGGCATGTGCCTTCCAATCTCTCTCTATCCATATTTATATATGCACTTCTTAAATTTTTATATATTTGTCCTAATCTTAATTTTAGAGCTTTATAAAGATAAATCTTTTCAAATCAACTTGCCAATAGGTAGTGTGGTTGCATCGATACATAGGTGTAATCCTAAAACTTTATCTTTCAATTTAAATCTTTCTACTGATTTCAATTTTAGATTATATATTTTAATAAAATCTTAGTTGTAGGTCAATCACTATTAAAACACTCAAATTGGGGTCACACAAAGGCAAGGTTTGTTAGACACACATATGTATGCATTTATGATCCTTTAAACCAAAAAAACCATTACTAGATTAAATGGGGGAATTGTATATGATATTTATGAATTATATCTTAGTTCAATCTTGTACACTTGGAAAACTCAGATCTTAGACGATCCTCTTAGTTCTGGACCTTTCCCAATAAGTCTCGTATCTACTCTATCTTGTGCCCCTTGGTCTATCTCTTGGTCTAACCAGTCTTATATTGATGACCTAAACCTTTTATCCTACCCAGAATGCTTATCTTATACCCCTACAAGTTTTGATCTTATACCTATTTTCAAACTACCAGGACACAAGTATTAGTCCCAAACCCCTGCATCAACATTAGTGTCCTGCCCTAACATAGATGTCTAGTTCCCTAAAGTCATCTAATTTAAAAATGAAACATATCCTAATGGTTAACCTAGTGTTTTAATGCAATTTATTTCTCCAAAGGGATTGATATAAATACAAGATCAACCCTCATTCATTCCACACATAGAAAACACATATGGTAACTTATCAAAGCATTCAATCAAGCACTCGATAAAGAAAAGCTTCCATATTTTATCTTATTTTCTTATCAATCATAGGGATAACACATAAATAGGTCATAAGTACTAAAGGATTAGCCTAAGAGCCTGATTTTCCAAGTTACAAGATAGGCCACTATTGTACTTTCTTTGCACATATTACATGATTCACACACAAGCCAATACATAAAGGAGAACTACATCAATGGCCATTTTAGAGTATTGGATATGTAGACATGCTCATTGACAAAGGGGTATTTGGGGTCATCTTGACACTATGATCCTATTAACCTATTTTCCCAAGATCATTTTGAAGATGAAGAACTAGGGTCTTATAATTTTATGAGAAGCAATAGTCCATGACCCACATCTGAATGCACAAGAGTAAAAGTGAATACAAACCCATAAAAATTTAGGTGGTCACATATTTTTCCAACAATTATTTTGTATAATACACCTACATCTAGTTTAGATAGTAATGTCTACACAACTGTCCCAGGTTGATGCTAGTGTTCACAGCTCTAGAGGCACCCAATCTATAATTTGGTGATTGTTCCATAATCTTCTTCTAATATGATTCCTATTTGTTCTAGTTCTAGAACTTTGTCAACATCAAAATAAACTATTACATTATTTCTTTGTCATTTCCATATATGGCATAGTTGTACTTACTATTTTTAGGCTATCTCAATTTATGAATTCAATATATGTTATATATAAGTTTAGCATTTAATTGATCTATTGTAGATATGATCATCACCCTTATGCATTATCATTTATATATTATTAAAATTATTTACCCAAGTAGGATCCTTATCCAATTTAGGGTTAAATAATAGTTTATCTATTTTTTTAATTAATTAACCTACTTTAGAGATAATCTACCATCCTTGTGCCCTAGGCTATTTCTACCCCTTTAACCCTATACTCCCCAATCTAGATTTTAGGGTTGAACATCCTATTAAGCAAGAGAAATGTATACCCATGTAGTTAAGTATAAAACTTCATATGGATAAAATTCCACAAAAGGGTACGCAATAGGCAATCCCCTTTACTAGTCAACCAATTCTTGAAAGACTATTGCATCACAAATACTACAATGACATATATTACACCTGTACATGCTCCTTGGCTGTACCACTAGTTTATTCCACCAGGTTCACAATGGGGAGATACTTATGAGAATAACTTGGATGAGATCATATGATAGTATTTTCTTTGGTCAAATATCCCAAAAATACAAAAAAAAAAAAATCCAAAAATCCAAAATTATGTTCAACATTTATAGGTTCTATTTGCTCTTTTGCATATAAGTTGTTGGTTCCATATTGGTATATGACATATCAATATTTTATATATACATATGTGTTTCACATATCATTTGAGTGTGATACATGCATACACAAATATATGATCTATGAACTTTTGGATGTTGGGTCCTTTTAATCATGTCATATGGACATTGGGGGCATCCACTTCTTTGATCATGATATATTTAGATCACATCATTTTATGGTCATTTTACATAATTGTGTTTGAGCTTATGTAATTATACATGCCTTTATTCATGATTATATATTTCATAGTGTACTTCATATGCTATGTATTTAACATTTTTTGCTAACACATATGCTCCATGGGCTAGTATGTTATGTGTATGATGGTTGTTTATGTTTTCATTCACACACTTCTTTGAGTGTCTTGCTTTGATAGTGTCTTAATTTTTTTAGAATTTGAATATGCTCCATTTTTTTTATCCCCATGCCTTTGTTTTCCTCTTTGACATTTGAATATGTCATTGTTTATTGTATATTGACATTTGAATATGTCATTTCTTGCTTTGTGGGCATCTGACTAAGTTATGTTCTTTTAACTGTGTGGAATTTGAACATGCCACTTATTTGAGGTCTCCTTGGACCATTATCTTTTGACTTGGTTTTGAGTGCTCTTATGTGTGTGATTGGTTATTGGTTGAACTTATACTGTTACTCTCTAGACATTACCATGATCTATACCATGCATCTTAGGCTTTGATGTTATCACATTCTATGTGATTCCATGATATATCTACCTAGACATGTTTATTATATATGCCACATTCATAATTTACATGATTATCTTATGGGTTTGAGGTAAAGTAACTACCAATTTCTACTTTCCTCATCTCAAAAGGGGGGAGTATTAGTAGAGGCATGACTTCCATATTGTTTCACATATTCAAAATGTAGTTGGGGGCATGTTTTGAAAACATGTTCTCCACATTTGTTACAATTTTAGATTGAATAGGGGGATGTTTTGGATGTGTGTTTTTCACACTTATTTAATCTTCAACTTACTTAGATTATAGTGGGGGCATGTTTTGTAAATATGTCCTACACATTTGCACTTATATTAATTTTTATATTTCTCCATATATAGTGGAGGCATGTTTTAGAAACATGTTTTCCACACTTACATAATTTCAAATTGGCTAAATTACACAATTATATGAGTAAAATACACATTTATGACATAATTGTATACATTGGTACCATTTTTATACATGATTTCAACATGAGATATATCTAAGGGAACCTAAATTTCAAAATCAAATTAATTTTAGATTTCAAACACTTTCAGGGAACCTAAATTACAAAATCAAATTAGTTTTAGATTTCAAACACTTTTAGGGACTATCATCACCCACCAGGTTGGAATTTTATGGACTATATTGAGCCAATCAACTATAATAGTTGGTTCACTTTGGTATGGTTGAGGTGATGAAATCACATAATCTTTCCAAGTTTATAGATTAGACTTGACTACATCATCCAACCTCACAGATTTTATAGTGTGAGTTGACTTGGTTCACTTAAACTCACCAAGTTATAAGTATAATTGGGTTACATGGTTGAGCTACTATCAATTGTTGGGTGGTAACTCACATTTTCTCTAAAGTTAGGGGCATGCATCATCTAATCTCTTTCTCTTTATCTCTCTAGATATATAAGCTTTATAGATTTATATTTGTATTAATCTTATCTTTAATGATTCATAATGATATACCCTTTCAAATCAAAATTTCCAAAAGGTAAGGTGGTTGCATCAATACATGAGTGTACTCTTAAAACCTACTTTCTTTCAATTTCAATCATTTTAATGCTTTCAATTTCAGATTATATGAACTAATTATATACTATAACATGCCCTTGGTTACAGTCTGGTCACCATCAAAGCATTCAAATTGGACTTAAGCAAAGGCAATGTGTGTTATACACACCCAAGTACTGATTCTTTTTCCTTTAAACTAATAATTTCATTACTAGATAAAAGGGAGGGGAAAATGTAGACACTATTTATGAATTATATAGCACCTTAGTCTTGTACACTTGGAAAATACATATGATAGATGTACCTTCAACTTTTAAAACTTTCCTATTGACAAAAGGTTTGCATACATTATATCTTGGTTTATAATTTCTTATCTCTTAGTTTGACCAATTTTATTATAATGACCTATGCCTATCTTGCTCAAAATTTTATAAACTTGCTTATCTTCCATCTTTGTAAGTTATGGACCTGCACCTATTTTCTAACTTCCCTAACATGTGTATCTCATCCAGACTCTTATGTTGACACAAGTGTCTAATGCCCTAATGTCATCCAATTTGTAAATGAAATGTATTCCTATGGTTAGCCTAAATGCTTTAATGTGAGATTTTATCTAAAGGGATTGGTATAAATACAAGATCAATCCTCATTCATATAAGAAACCTAAACCTAAAAACTTCTTACTTAGTAGAGACTAAAAAATACTCAATCAAGCACTCAAGTGAGTAAAGCTTCCCTATTTTCTCATATTGCCATATCAGTCATAGGGACATCACATCTATAGGTCTAAAGTATTGAAAGAACATTTCATGAGTAACATTTGCCAAGTTACAAGCTAGGTCACTATTGTACTTATCACACATTGTAGGATTCACACACAAGCCAACGAGAAGGGAAGAACTACATAAGTTTGAGGCCCTCTTCAGAGTACTGGCTATATAGGTAGCACTCATTGACAAAGGGTTATATGGGACAACCCAACACTTTGTGTGCACTAACCCATTTTTACCATAGCTAATATGAAGATGAAGAATTAGGGTTTTTTATTTGACAAGGAGTGATAATCTATGAAAGAATTAGGGTTTTTTATTTGACAAGGAGTGATAATCTATGACCCAAATCTGAATGCACTAGAGTAAAATGACATAGAACCCAGAAGCATCTAGTTTTAGTAGGTATTTTATACTAGACATATACATATGATTTGGATAGAAGTATCAATGTAATTATCCTATCTTGATGCAAGTGTTCAAGGCTACAAAGGTGGAATTTCTAAAATCATGTGATTGACCTATATTTTAGATCTAGTATACTTTCCACTTGTTCTAGATCCAGATCTGTCTTAGCATTAAAGCCAACTATCTTATTTTTGTTGTCATTGTAATATCTAGCATAGATGTACTTTTTTTAAGCATATCTTAGCATAATAAATTTAGTATATGTTTATTTGAGTTTTTCAATTAATTGGCCTACTTTAGAGATAGTCTACAATCCTTGTGCCCTAGGCTATCTGTGCTAATTTAACCCTAGATTCCCCAATCTAGATTTTTAGGGTTAAATAATTATAGAGATTTCATGAATAAACATAATTTGGAAATTTGTCCAAGTTTTTATTCTTTCAAGATAATATTCAATATTTAGGGTAGGTGATATCGATTGATGGCATATCCAGAGACCTTGTAAAAACTAAAGACATCATAGAGTGAACTTCACTAAAGAATGTGTATGAATTTATAAGCTTCATGCAATTAGTTAGATACTAGAGGAGGTTCATTGATAACTTCTCCAAAGTAACAAACCTAATAACCTCACTATAATGTAAAGGAAAGAAGTCCATTTAGACAACTAAATATGAATTAGACTTTCAAAGGCTAAAATAATTACTTATAGTAGTACATGTTCTATTGATTCTAGATCCAAATGAGGAATTTTTAGTCTGGACTAATGCCTATAAACAAGGGATAAATGGTCATCCAAAAATGGGAATGTGTTATCCTATGAATCAATCAAAATTAAAACTCATGAAATTAACTATCATGCACATGATCTAGAGTTAGTTTTGATAGTACATTCATTAAAAATGTGGAGACATTAGCTGCTTGGAAAGCATTTTATGATCATATTAGATCATCATGGACTTGAACACATTTTCATGTTAGATAATTTGAATGCTAGATAATAAAAGTGGCCTACATTCATCAGTGATTACAATATTGATATTGAATACATTAAGTGAAAAGAAAATAGAGTGGTTGATTCCCTCAATAGATAAGCATATCTTATTACACTATCCTAAATTTAGTTTTAATTTAAAGATTTGGTCCTTAAACAATATCCAAAAGACCCTTTTTATTTTAAAATACAAGCATAATAGGCTACAAATACATGGGAAGGTAAAAAATCCTAAATTTACCTTTGATGAAGATGGCCTTTTAAGGTTTCAAGATAAGAGTTATGTACCTATAAAAATAATTTAGGACTAAAAGTGATAAATGAAGTACATAATACACCCTATCATGCACATCCAAGGGTGAATAAATTTTATTTAAGTGCTGAAATTATACTATTTTTAGCATTTATTAAAAAAGGTGTCATTGATTTAGTGAAAAAATGCCTTAAATGTTAGCTAGTGAAGGCTAAACAATGCTACACTAGCATAAAAATCTATATGCATGATGTACCAACTAGTAAATGGGTTGTGATGTTCATGGAATTCATGTCAAGTTTGACTAAGGCTTGAAATCATCATGATACAATTCTGGTTGTGGTTGATAAGTTTACAAAAGTGGCTCACTTCATACTAAAAAATTTAAGGGATGACACACCACTCTTGTAGAAATATTTTTCCATGAGATCACAGGACTTGATTGAATGCCTGAAGTAATTATTTTAGATAAAAATAAGTTGTTTACATCTTATTTTTGGAAAAATTTGATTGTTGATTTTGGCATCAATTTGAGTTTTAGTGTAACTTACCATCCATAAGATATCGACAAACTAAATGGGTCAACTAAGTGGTTGAATACATGTTGCACATGTACGTAATAGATCAACCCATTGAGTGGGAGGAATATAATCCATTGGTGATATTCATTTATAATAATACATACAATTCTTTGCTGACTATGGCACTTTTTGAGGTCTTATATGATAGAAAATGTAGAACTTCACTTGGTTGGGATTTTTTGGAGAACATCTTTGCTCTTGGACTTGAAGTTTTACATTATTATGATACACAAAAGCAAATTATAAAATATAAATTAAAACATGACATGGATCAACAAAAGGCTATGTTGATCTAAAGTGAATTGTATGGGAATTTCAAGGTGGATATGAAGTTTTCTTAAGTGTTCACCCTAGAAAGATCTCCATGAAATTTGGAAAGGCAAGCAACCTATCTCTCAAATTTATTAGACCCTTTCATGTGATTGAAAGAATCAATTTGGTGGATTATCTTCTATCAATTTTTCTTTCTCTTTAAAAAATTTATGACATTTTGCATAGTTTATTACTAAAAAGGTATGTCTTTGATCCTTCACATGTGATTTATTGACATAATTTACAAGTGGAAGACAATGAGATTCTTCAACTAGACCCAATACAAGTGTTGTAACAAGAAGTCATTAGAATATAGAATATAAATGTTTAATAGGTGATAATTCTAAGGGATAAAATGAGTGATAGAAGTTGTACATGGTAGACTGAGAGCCTTATGTGTAGCCCACACCCTCACTTATTTGAATAGATCATCGGGCCGATGCTATTTTATGGGGAGGGGGGAGGATGTCATATCCCCATATTTAACAACTTCATTTTTATTATCTTAATATTCGTTGTTGAGTATTTGATTACATTTTTCTACCTATAATAAAAATAGCATTATTATTGTATCGCTATAATGATGACATTTAATTATATTGTTAATTTAAAATAGTTTTAATTTATGTTTGGATTATGAAATTACCATAATAACATTATTTACATTTTGTTTTACTTTCAATTTTGTTAAATGTATATTGATATTTGGAATATACAAAATCTTAATGATTTTTTTGTGATTTTAGGTATGTGTAGGATTAGAGCATTATATGCCATTTAAGCTCAATATGGACATCATGTATCCTACGGTTATTATAAATGGGTATAATTTAGCATATTATGGTGTTTAACTCTTTCTTATACTTGTTTTTTGTACATGAATTGGTATTTTGTATGGTTGGAAATAAATAATTAAATTGATAGAGTTGATAACACATATTTTAAGGTTATCACATTATTAATGTCCATTGATGTAATCGACTTGAGAGTTGATGTGACACCACTCAAATACACTAGCATGTTGTTGGGTTCATTGGCATCTTTATATGATTATCTATTAGTTATGAAATTTAACCCCTTGGAGGAAATGTGGAGGTAAGAAAATTGGTTAAGAGAAAAGTTTTTAAAATTCCATAGAGGCATTGAAATGTTAATTTTAAAGTGGTTAAGCCACTAGCCAAACATAAATCCTAGTCTAAGGGAAAGGGGACCACATCCCTACCATGGTATTTTTTTGTTAATTTAAAAGCTCTGGATAAAATTTAGAAGTGGTGGCATCCAAAATTCTCCCTCCTAGACTTGGCCAAACATGCATTATAGCTGATAATGTTTTGAGTTACGTGGTGGAAAATTTGCTTAGAGTAAACTCAACTTGAGCTGGGTAAGTGACCAAGTAGTTAGGGTTGTATTGGAAGGAAATATATTTTGGCCTATTAATATTTTATTATTTTTCATGGCCAAAATGGTTGGGGTAGAGCCCCGCCATTTTTTTTTGGGCCATTTATACATACAATGATGATCACTATGTTGATTAGGCAACCAAAATGATTATTGGTGTAGATTTGGTTGAGAGTATCTAGTATGTAAGTGATTCATATAGTCAAATCTTGTTTTTTTATTGGCTAAAAAACTACACAAATTTTTGGATTGATTAAAAACTTGTATTTTCATGTAACCACATTTTTTTGTTTTTATTATAGATTTTACAGTTTATTTTTCACAATTAAGAACTGAAACTTAACTTCTAGTTATTAAGGCACTTGTGTGTTGTTAATGGACATAATATAAAATATCCATGAGATTATTTGGCCCTTGATCATGCTTAGAAATGGGGGAATGTTTTTTATTTGAGAGAGGGAGCTCAATATCGGGTGGCTAGAATTTATCTTGTTGCAGTTAGGTTTGAACCCTCAACCACTCTCAAATATGTTTCATATTTAGGCAAGGTCTTGATTTTCATCATTTTTATTATTATGATGCTTATATTTTCTATAATGAAAATATGAGTTGATATTTTTTTGGGTATGATGATAAGATATAATGATTCTTACTCAAAATGTGATTTAATTATGTGGCCATGCTATGTTTCAGAACTACATTTATTTGTTTGAGCCTTTTGAATCATGACATTGAATTGATTAAGTGATTTAGGTGCATGATAATTATCTTGAATTCATTGTACATACTTGAGTTATGTTTGTGATTTTTTCAAAACCATATTGTTATAAATTGAGATGGGTTTATTAGATTTTTTATTCATTGGATTTATTAATAACTTGTTGGTATACAATCCTATGTTAGTGTGTTAGCTCAAGGATATAATAATATACACAACTAGGCATATTTTATGGTATAATGTAGGTATTGGTATAAATATGATTAGGGATTTGTGTTATTATTGGATAAAGTTTACTCTTTGTGATATGCACTTGATATTTTGATTGAATAATTGTTAAAAATCAGGCATGAATATTTGAAATATGTTGGAAATAATTATCAAATGAATCAAAGTTGCTTGACATTTCCTTATAATTATAAATTGTAGATTAAAGATATGGAAAAGTTTATAGTTGTCAAATAATTAAATTAAATTCCAAAACATAATTAAATAGTCTTATTTATCATCTTATTTTGATGAAAAGGATTGAAAAGGAAGTATGATTGAATAAATAATGACCTTGTTGACTGCTTGAACATTGAATTTTTGGAATGATTTTCCTTATTTTTGAAAATGTTTGTCATGAAAGTTGAATAAGATATTTATATACACATTTATAATGTTGTTGATTATTAAATGAGGAATTCTTATTTAATAATCTCTAACTAATGTCATAACACATAATTATATTTGTATTTATGGACATTTAGATCAATTTAGTTGTACACATTGGCTATTGTGACATTACACATTATAAAAAATTTGATTGATCTTGAAGAAAGAGTATGAGGGTTCATACATTTCAGTACGATCAAATGAATCATCAAAATTCATGAAAATATGTTGTGTGATTGCATAGGTGAGTATTTGATGTATCCTTATCAACATTAGCAAAGTACTTGATGTAAAGTGCAAGAGATGTATTCTATTAATTTATATAACATTATACCTATTTCAAAAAACTACATTGCACTATAATCCCATGTCATAATGAGTATGTATGGCATCCCATTTCATGGACATGGGCTTAAAAATATGATTAGATGGGGGATCATATTTTTACTTAAACCTTGGATTTAGTTAAAAAATTTAATTAACTTACTTGTTGGATGTACTTGCGTGTATATTATTTGATCTTGCATTTTTTTCTATTAGGAAGAATTGCTGAAAAAATAATAATAGCCTTTGAGCCTTAATTTTTTTGGCTCTAACATTCCTTGTGTAAAGGCAAGTAGTGATTTTTATTATTGATGCATGTATTAAATTGGTAGACCTATACATGTAATGTATGAGGAATTTTGAGTCTATATAACAATCAAATATGTGATAGTTATTGAAATCTAGACTTGTTGGAATGCATGAATGATGAATGTTTCTTAAGAATTAGATAAATTGAGTTGTATTATGAAAAATAATTGGGTTTTAAAATAAATGTTGTCATGGAAATGTTGTACTTAAATGTTCTAATTTTTGTATAATTGGTTTGGACATTATTGATGAAAATCCATGCTTTGATTTAATCATGTATTTGTTTATCCCTAAAATGTTGATCTAAGGTGATCTTATCATTAAACCTAAATTTGGATTAAAGGGGTATATAGAAATGAAATGGCACAAGGGTGATAATCAATGTAGCAAACCAATTAGATGCTAAACTCAGATATAAGCATACAATAAATTTATTATGCTGAGATAGTCTAAGTATGGAAAGTACAACTATGATAGATACAAAAATGACAAAGAATTGATGTACTTAGTTGGTTCTAATGCTAGTGTAGTTATGGACATAAAATAAGCAAAAACTAGGCTAGAAGGAGATTTAGGAATAGTCGTTAGATTCTAGATTTGATGCTTCTGGCACTTTAGACATTAAATTCAACCTGGGATTTACATAAACACTATTATATGGCTTTGACGTAAGCATTATGTATATAATACCTATTAAAATAGGATGTGACAACATGGATGCTTTTGGGTTTGAAGTTGCATTCATTTTGGTGTATTCAAATCTAGGTCATGGACTACCACTCCTTATGAAATGGAAAATCCCTAGTTCTTCATATTCATAGTGACCTTGGGGGAAAATGGGTTAGTGAGAACATGGTGTTGAGTTGACCCTAGAGACCCTACTATCAGAGGGAATTACCTACATATCCAATACTCCAAAAGAAGGCATCAGACTCATGTATTTCTCCCCTATGTGTTGGATTGTGTGTGAATCATGCAATATTTGCAAATGAACTATAATGGTGAACTAGCTTGTAACTTGGAAAATCGGGCTATTGGGCTGATCCTTTAGTACTTCAGACATATAGATGTGTTGTACCTATGAATAGTATAGAAATAGAAAAACTTTATTCAATTGATTTCTCTTTGAGTGCTCTTTGGTAAGAATACTTATTATTATTCTCATGTTCCTGTTAGCCAAAATTGGCCACCATAGGTGGGGAAAATTCAAAAATTTGCTCCTAGACTTATCTAATTTTGTTTGTAGCCTTTTCAGAGTTTTGGTCTTGGTCAGAATTTCTCATAAAATGTGTCTTACCAAGTGTTTGACAATCTTAAGGTCTATTACAAGGTCTAGGAGAGTGGGTCAAGAGCCTAGTCTTATCATTAATACCCTTTATGAAGGTCTTGTTTGGTTGTTTGGAAAAGTTAAGGTATCTAACAAAGTTTAAGGTTACTTTTAAAAGGTAAAGATATGTTGACCCATGGTGAAGTATCGGTGTATTGACCTCCAAGGTGATATAATGTCTTATGATGTATGAGAGATTCTAGAGATAAGACATAGTAAGATGGAAACATTGTTATTTCATGTTTAGCAAAGGTTAAGGTAATTTTAGAGAAATTAAGGTAATGTTTACCCTTGAAAATTATAAGGATGAAGTGAATTTTGAGGCCTATAACATTTTTATAAGATATGTAAAGGCATTTTATTCCTTATACATGTTCACCTATGTTAGTTTCAACATGCAATAAGTGGTGGGACCCTCCAAATATCAATAAAGAAAAATATAACATAGAAATACACTTTCCAAGGGCTTATAAAACAAATTTTCAACATGGAGATGGTCATTTCAGGTAATAAATGAATTTTGTCAAGTCTCTTAAAGGTTTTCAGGGTTAAATCATGCTTGTGGCAGTGTCAGCAGGTCTAAAGAAGCCAAATAACATTCTATCTCCTCTATCAAGCTCTTTGTAAGCTTGTGAAGGCCATATTCAAGTGTTCATTTCATGAAGAGGAAAGAGAGTTGGATCCAATGCTCTTGGGGTGGATATGGGCCCTTATTAAATTGAAATTATAGGCATTATATTTTGGTTTGAACTTCTCTACTTTATAAACAATCATTAACAAAATAAGTAGCCCAAAACCCTCTTAAAACACCACAAGCAAGGTTTTTCTTGTCCCAATGAGTTTTTAGGATAATAGATGAAAATTAATGGTTGTTTAATATAATATAGGGTCTGAATATCCCTATCACATCATCTTCCACCATAATTTGTCATGTGTGAGGAACCAATATAATAAAAAGTGTTATGTTTTGTTGTTCTTAAAGGTGGTGGCAAGGTTTTTAAAGTTATGATGTCTTTAAGCATGGAAGAAGTTATGTTAGGGATGAAAAAATATAATAAACTTTCCCCAAGTCATGTAAATTATCCTATTATCACTCTTACATCAATAAAGTAATGAGCTTCAAGAAAAAAGGATGTTTATGCATGGATAAGTGGTTGTGTGAACTTGTAGGTATGGTTGAGATAGTCCTTGCTAAGGATGAATGTTATTCAATATTATAGATTCTCAAATAGGAAAAAATATCTTAAAACGGTCTCAAAAATCACCCTCAAGGAGATATTTAAAGTGATAAACCATAGGAGCTATTGGTTCTAGTGTTCTCATCAAAGTTAGGCCAAAAAAAAGGTTTTGTTAAACTATAGGTTTTAGAATTGTAGGTAAACATCAATACTCAGATAGTTTCAATGAAAGTGTATATGGAATATTAAATTAATGATATAATGTTATAATTAACTTTTATAAAATCTCAAGAATCCTTGAGATCCAAACTTCAAATACCAAGAGTGGAAGGAAGGAGTCTAGATGCTTACCGAACAAGTAAACAAGCATACTTTTGTGTTTTTGTAAGAGAACAAAAATTAGAACATCTTGGTGAATTTAAAAATAAATTTATAAGGGATATATAAGGGTAAAAAAAGAGTTACAAATACACATTTAGAGCATATACAGTCTAAAGAGCACCTACAGTCTTCAAAGACAAGAAAGAAGGTCTTATGAGCAAACACTTTTGGATGTTTTTAGAAGTAGTATTAGTGAAAAGAAAATTAAATTAATTTAGGTAAGATGTAATAAACTATTAGAGAGCACATATAAATCAACCAAACTCATAATATCATCCTTGAGGTGCATTTATAGTGTATATACCTATGGAACATCAACTTAGTATTTGCAAATAAACCAGGTATATAAAGACAATGTGAGATGTTTCAAAGAAGTTTTGATCTTGAAAACTAATATAAAAGCTCAAGTAGATAAATATAGGGTTTATAATACCAATAAATATGTCATTAAGTTCTTAAACTAAGTTGAATGGAGACCTATAGGTTTGCAAGCCTATAGGTCCACATTCTCAAGCAAGAACGACAAACCTTGCATGAAACATGATGGCCTAAGAGATAAATTAAATGTGAGAGACTTAAGGAGATGTTAAAATGAATTTATAGGGTAAAATAAAAAATATAATTAAATAAAAACCATTTTTTTATACATTAACAGGCATCAAACCCAAAGAAGACAAATAGCCCTGCTAAATAGCTCCTTTTATAAGCCTATTTTTAAGAATCTAAGAGAATATGTAATATTTTTTATTGGGATGGTGATTTAAATGGATATTAAAGGAATGTGGTATCCATGAGAGACCTTATAAAGTAATATATATGTTTTTAAGTCAATCAAAATAATAAAAAGAACTTATAGCCTATTATACAATCCCAAATGGACACATAATTATGAAGAACTTGTCATGTTAGAGAGGTGTAAAGGTATTTCAAGGACAAATTACTATTGGAAGAGTTGAAGGAATTTGGGTCAGACATAATCCAGGTCTTGATTTGGTTTTAAGTACCCTGAAACTCTTCCAATCCCTTTTTCTTAGCTCTTGACCTACTTAGGCTTGTGTTTTTCCAATATAGGGCTAAAAAACTTGAAATTTGCATAACTTGAGTTTTAACCAATGAAATTCATTCAAAATTTTCCATATGACCTTATT
This sequence comes from Torreya grandis, assembly GCA_037957365.1. Classification (NCBI taxonomy): domain Eukaryota; kingdom Viridiplantae; phylum Streptophyta; class Pinopsida; order Cupressales; family Taxaceae; genus Torreya; species Torreya grandis. The sequence continues at coordinate 1,468,938 of JARHVA010001130.1, forward strand.
TAATATTCATTATAATATTTATAAGGTTTTGGAGTGGTACTATATGGCCTTGTATAGTCTCTAGTATTGTAGGCTTGCTTTAGGCCTAATTAAGCCTAATTGGGAAAGATGGGCATTAATAAAATGAGTCTGCATTGGGAGTTAGGTCATGAAATTTTGGGTGAATCTAAAGAAAGAGAAAGGTTACTCAAATATATATTTATTTTTCATATAATACCTATAAATATTTCAAACCTTGGAGCCTTGTGTGAAAATAGGGTTACAAAGAATAAACCTCAAAGAGAGTAAATATGAGAAATATGAAGAAAATTGCAAAATAAAAGTGGAAAGAAGATGGGATATGGATATTTAATAGGTGTAAAAGACAAGATAGGTAGTTATAATCTAATAATATGATTTGTCACTGCACAATCAATCCTAATGGGTAGTTTCAAGGAAGAGAATATGAGTCATAGAAGACAATGATGATCTCCTACGCCACCTCGATGAAAAAGAGTATTAGAACAAGATGACACATGTTAGAGAGGATTCATAAAATTCCTACTTGAAGGATTTTTTTTTTGTAACTTGATCCTTCATGAAGTGACACTTATCATAGGCTTATCTAATGCCTATCTTCTCTATCTTTCTCATTCTCTTCTATATGTATGCCTAATTTTGGCATTGTAAGGGATCATTTTGCTAGATATGGTGTAACCCTATCCAAATGAACACATGTTTTGAATCTAAATTAAATAAAGCTTAATTAAACCTTATTAACACTTGTATCTAGTGTACACTTCATGCTAGTTGATGAATGGTAGTGATAGTATGCTACTTCCTCTCATTTGTCTTGTCATGTTTACCTCTTTGCAAGTGATTGATCATATTTTTAGGTCATATAGAGTGATTATAACTAGATTTTCATAGATTATAAGTGTAAGCATTCATTAGTGTCTTTTGAGACCTCTTGATCACCCCCCTTAGTCTATACATCATGCTCTAACATCTATGTGAAACATTCATGTTTGGAGACCCTATTTGAGTTATGAAACTAAATTAAATCATAGTTCATGTTCTCAGTGCATTATAGGTAGGTGGAGGAAAAAATGTTGGTGCGTCACCTCTATAGTATAGTTTGTTTTTAGTTCACACTATCCCTTTTCCCAAGCAATTAATAGGTTTAGTGATAGTTCTATGTGATATATCAAGGGAGATATCCCTATATAGAGGTTCTCTTTAGATATAAGGTCACCCATAACCTTTGAATAGTCCCCATGCTATCACTTAAGTGAGGATGCTTGAACATCCTCCTCAAGGGTGAAACTTCTGTTGATAACTGTTTTGGCACACCCAATGGGACCTAGATTTTATCCATTGAAGAGTTATTTCTTTTGATCTTCAATACATCAGACTTTGGAGGCATGAACACAAGAATAAATGGTGACTCCAAGTGAATCATAATTGGTATAAGCATTTAAGTGCCTAAAAATTAGAAAATTGGTATGTACCTTCATAATACTTTTGACAAAAATGCATATTCCTTACCTACATATCCTTCACATAAAGCTAATGATGTTTATGGCTTCTCCTCAAGTATCCCTTCAATAAAATATCAACCTTATCATATCACTTACCCACCTGTCACTCTTGTTCATGATCCTAATCAACCTTGTCAAAGTCATTCTTTCCCTAGCCAACTTGAAGAATATTTTAGAGAGGTAAGACTTGAGTTTTAGAGGAAATTAAAAGAGAATGATAGAATAAGGGAGTACATTAGGTAGTAAGAAGATATTGCATATCAATCCTTTATACATCAACGAGAGCTGAGGTATAATGAGGAGTGTATATCTAGATAAATTCAATCTAAGAAACAACAAGTCTCTCAACTGCTCATGAGAAAGTTAAAGAATGAAATAGTAATGAAAAATATGGATAGAAGAGTAGAGCTTGGCCAATTTATCCCTATTCATATTATTGAAAAGTGAAGGGACTCATTACAATTTTCAAGGAGTGAGTGAGCAACTTTTGAGGAAGGAAACTAACATGTCCTAACCAATGGAAGGATGAGAATAAGATATTTAAATCAATGTATGGATAATAGATTAACACCTGAAGAGAGGCAAAAAATGTAATACATTCAACCTTATATGCCTTATCTTATTCCACATTAACCTTATTTTGCTCCAAATCTAGCCTAAGTTGCAATATACCATCAAGAGAGGTCCATGCCTATGTAATATTCACCCAATCTTCCTTAATAATCTCAAACCATTCCACCATGGAGACATTCTTAGACTATGACCCCTGATTATATCATGCGAAATATTGAAAAAGAGCCTTCTCTTGTCCCTATCCAAAGTTAATAAAAAGAGAAGTGTATGGAGGTCAAGTCAAGAGGGATCTCAAGTTCCTCAAGTCCAAAACCTACCCCTTTAGTTGTAGCTATTCATGAAGTTCAAGATATACCAAAGTTTAATACAATGATTGAGGAGTGTAAGGAGAAAAATGTAACACCATTAGCATAATCACCTTCTCCATCTCTTTAAAAATACTACAATCAACCTGACCCTCCCAAAATCCTAAGTTTAAAGGACACTTTATCAAGTTTCAAGCAAGCCAGTGAGTTTTCTTCCCCTCCCACCCCATCCTTATATAAAGGAGGGCCTATTACATTGAGGGTAGAAGATGAACATTTAGTGGGAAAAGATAACTTTTCAAGAAAATAAGGTGAGGTGGCAGTCCTTGAAAGGCTTGATGAGGTTTTAGCTATAAGTGGATCTTAATAAGGTTAAGATGAAGACATGGAAAGTGAGTATGATGAAGAAATACTAATTATAATCCCCCTTGGTGGAGAAGAAAGTAAATAAAATTCCAAAGATGAGGGGAAGTCTCCACCTTTGAGCCAATAGTTGGATACCCTCAAGATGTCATGAATGATCCTAACAATCAGTCAAATTGGCATGGATTTGAGCTTGAATAAGGAGCTAATGATGACATAATAAAATTTAAATAACATAATACACTCATATGCTTCATGAAATAAAAATGAAATTAGATGGAAGAAGTTTATGATAATGATAATGAAGTCAAGACAACTAACCTATCAGAAGGTAGTCCTGAAAGTAACTCACATGATTTTGTTGTTGAGGGTACAAAATCCTAATGAACTTGATGATGTTTAGAAGAAATTATACTTTGATTTCCTTTAAGATATTACCAATCTTGGAATGGTAACATTGAATCATCAAGAGAATTTTACAACTACTAATGAACATGAGATCATAGTGGCAAGTGAAACTCAAGAAGGTAATCCTTATTGTTTGAGACTTGAAGAGGATAGATCATGTCTAGAATTAAAAAAACATGATGAATTAGACCTTGAATGGGTAGATTAGCTTCCATTATTTATGGAGGAAGAAGAAGACCAATCTAGTTATCATGTATTGGGTTTTGATGAAGGAAAATATGATCAAACATCATTTGATCAAGTTGCAGCTGAGTATGAGGTAAATATTCATGAAGACACCTTGGTAATTAACCTTGTTAAACCTCATGAGAAAGATATAAGGTTTTAAGAATCAAAATTTTAGCTATGCCATGATTATATTTAAGAGTTTGAAGTTTTTGACTAGTTTGCTATCCCTCAAGAAAATGGTAAGAATGAGATTGAGGTTGGCATGCTTTCAAGTGATCAAGAATAAGATTCATTTTGGGAAGAGGTAGAATTTTTTTCTCAAGTTTGAATAGTATACCTATAACCCATGAGGATAATGTTAGGATGGTTGATTTGGACAATGAACATGGTGAAGAGATGAGTGATAAATATCTTGAAGAGAACATCATGGTTGCTAGTCTTATTGAATATCATGAACAAGTCCAAGGAGGTCTTGATAACATGTAGCAATAATATTTGGACATGTTCAAAGAATTTGAAGAGTTTTATAGGTTAACACTTCTATAAAAATAAGATGAGTTTCTTGTTAAGAAATACAAAGATCTTAGCAAGCTGACAAGTACTACAAGTCATCACCAAGAGGTTCAAGTTCATGATGTATCAAGATATGATGAAGATGACTCTGTTCAAGGTCAGCAAGAGACAAAGCTTAAAAAGACAATAAAAGATGAGGTTGTTTTTTCCCTTATAAATTAAGGTGTTGTCACACTAGAAGTCTCTCTCATTGATGAAGGGTGGCATGAGGTAAGTTATGAACTTCAAGATTTATTTGTATTTACTCGAGACATATTTGTTACTGTTAATCCATTTGAAGTCAAGTAAAAATTAGTGATGGTCAAGAAAGGAGATGATAAATCAATAACAAGGCTTTAACAACTTGTACATCATTCTTGTTCATCACAAGAACAATACTTAAGGAATTTTCCTTTTGATCTATGAAGATCAGTTCTTAAAGGTTAGTTGTATATAGTAGTTTCTTATTTTGTCTTCCCTAAGTAATTCTTAGCACATTGTGTGTCTTGATGGTTTTGGTTGTCTTGTTGGTGTTTTTATTTCTTGTTATTGTGTGTTGGTGAAGGAATTTAACTATTTCATTCTTCTCAAGAGGTTTGTAGGTTAGTTTTCAAGGTCTATTTCATTTTGTGTTGAGCCTGGGCAATTTCATATCCCAAAGGAGGCAAGAAGGCAACTAGTCTAGATTATTAGAAAGCATTCAATCCCAAGAGGTTTCCAAAAAATGTTAGCCAAAATTAGCCACCATAGGTGGGGATAATTCAAAAATTTGCTCCTAGACTTGTCTAACCTTGTTGGTAGCCTTTTAAGAGTTTTGGTCTTGGTCTATTGGTCAGACTTTGTCATAAAAGGTGTCTTGTGAAATGTTTAACCATATTAAGGTCTATTACAAGGTCTAAGAGAGTGAGTCAAAAGCTTAATCTTGTCATTAATCCCTTTCATGAAGAACTTATTTGGTTGTTTATAAAAGTTAAGGTATCAGAAAAGTTTAAGGTTACTTTGCAAAGGTTAAGATATATTGACCCATGGTGAAGTATTAGTGTATTGACCTCTAAAGTGACATAATGTCTTATGGTGTATGAGATCTTATAGAGACAAGACATTTTAAGATGGAAGCATTATTATTTCATGTTTAGCAAAGGTTAAGGTAGTTTTGGATAAATTAAAGTAATGTTTACCCTTGCAAATTATAAGTATCAAGTAAATTTTGAGGCATATAACATATTTTAAAGCTATGTCAAGGTGTTTTATTCCTTACACATGTTCACCTAGGTTATTTTCAATATGTAATAAGTGGTGGGACCCTCCAAAGGTCAAGAAAGTGAAATATAACATAGAAATACACTTGCCAAGGGCTTATAAAACAACATTTCAATGTGAATATGATCATTTAAAGTCATAAATGAATGGTTTTAGGTCTTTCAAAGGTTTTTAGGGTCAAATCATGCTTGTGGCAGTGTTGGTAGGTCCAAAGAAGCTAAAACATGTTCCATCACCTCCATTAAGCTCTTTGCAAGCTTGTGAAGGCCATTTTAAAGTGTTCATTTAATGAAGAAGAAAGAGAGTTAGATGTAGTGATTTTATGGGTGTATAGGGTCCCTTATTAAATTTAGATTATAGGCATCATTTTTTGGTTTGAAGGGCTATGCTTTATGAATAATTGTTAATAAAATAAGTAGCCCAAAACCCTCCTAAAACCCCACAAGTAGGGTTTTTATTGTCTCAATAAGTTTTTAGGATAATGGATGGAAATTAATGGTTGTTTTAGATCTTTATGGGTCTAAATATACCTCTCACATTATATTATACCATAAATTGGCACATGTGAGCATCCAATATAACAAAAAATGTTATATTTTGTTGTTCTTGAATGTGGTAGGCAGGGTTTTTAAAGTTGTGATGTCCTTGAGCATGGAATAATTTGTGTTTAGGATTAAAAAATTATAATCACATTCTCTAAAGTCATTTACATTCTCCAAGTATCACTTTTAAATCAATGAGATAATGAGCTTTAAGAAAAAAGGATATTTATGCATGCACAAGTGGTTGTGTGAACTTGTAGGTATGGTTGGGATTGTCCTTACCAATGATGAATGTTATTGAATATTATATATTATGAAATATGAAATAATATATTAAAATTTTCTCAAAAATCACCCTTAAGGAGATATTTCAAGTGACAGACCTTAGGAGCTATTGGCTCTAGTGTTTTTATCAAAGTTAGGCCAAAAAAAGGTTTTATTAACCTACAAGTTTCAGACCTATAGGTCAACATCAGTAATCCAATGGTTTAAATGTAAGTGTATATGGAATATTAAAGGAATGATCTATTTTTGTCATTCACTTTTACAAAATATAAATAATCCTTGAGATCTAAACTTCAAAGACCAACAGTGGAAGGAAGGAGTCTAGATGCTTATCAAATAGTCAAACAAGCATAATTATATGTTTATATAAGAGAAAAACAATTAGATAATATTTATTAATTTTTAAATCACTTTATTAGGTCTATAAAAGTGTCACAAAAGAGTTCCAAACAAACATTCAGTGCATATATAGTCCAAAGAACAATTACAGTCTTCAAAGACAAGAAAGAAGGTCTTATGAACAAACACTTTTTGGAGGTTATGATAAGTAGTACATGTGAAATGATCATTGAATTACTTAAAGGAAAAGGTAATAAACTATAATAGAGAACCTATAAATCAAAAAAACTCTTAAGATCATCCTTGAGGTACATTTGTAGGGTACAAACCTAAGGAACATCAACCTAGTGTTCACAAATGAACCAAGTATATAGAGATAATGTGAGATGTTTCAAAGAAGTTTTGACCTTGAAAACTGATATAAAAGATCATGGAGATAAATAAATGGTTTTTAAAACCAATAAAAATGTTATTAAGTTCTTAAACTAAGTTTAATGGAGACCTACAAGTCTATAGATTTGTAGGTCCACATTCTTAAACAAGAGACCTTAACAAGCATCAAACCCAAATAAGACAAATAGGCCTGCTAAAGAGCTCTTTTTGTAAGCCTATTTTCAAGAATCTAAGAGATTATGCAATAATTTGTATTGTGATGGTGGTTTTAATGGATATTATAGGAATGTGGGATCCATGAGAGGCCTTATAAACTTCTATATATGTATTTAAGCTGATCAAAAGAACAAAAATAACTTACAACTTGTTGTACAGTCCCAAATGCACATTGAATTGTGAAGAAATTGTCATGTTAGAGAGGTGTAAAAGTCATTCAAGGACAAATTACTATTTTAGGGGTTGAAAGAAGTTGGGGAAGACATAATATAGGTATTTTTTTTTAGTACCTTGAAACTCTTCCAATCCCTTTTTCATAGGTCTCAACCTACTTAGTCTTGTGTTTTTCCAACCGAGGGCTAGAAAACTTGCAACTTGCATAACTTGAGTTCTAACCCATGAAATTGCTTAAATTTTTTCCATATAACCTTATTTAATGTTACATAAAATATTTTTGAGGTCTTTTATTAGTACTATATGTCCTTGTATGGTCTCTAATATTGTAGGCTTGTTTTATCCTAATTGGGAAAGATGAGTGTTGATAAAGTGGGTCTGTATTAGCATTTAGGTCATGAAACTTCTGGTGAAGCTGAGGAAAAAAAAGGGTAATAAAATAAAAATTTAGTTTTACTTGAATCTATGTAAATATTTCAAACCTTGGAGATTTGTGTTAAAATAGGGCTATAAAGAATAGGCCTTAAAGAGAGTAAATATGAGAAACATGAATACAATTGTAGAAAAAGAAGAAAATATGATGGGATGTGGATATTCAATAGGTGTTCAAGGAAATATAGATAGTTATACTCTAATAATATGACTTGTCACTTCATAATCACTCCTAATGAATAGTTTTTAGGAAGAGAAGATAAGTCATAGAAGATAATGATGATCTCCTACGACACCTTAATGAAGAAGAAGATTAGAAAAAGATGAGACATGTTAGAGAAGATTCATAAACTACCTGCTTGAGGACCTTCTTATTTATAACTTGATCCTTCATGAAGTGACACTTGTTATAGTCTTTTCCAATTCCTATCTTCTATATCTTTCTCATTCTCTTCTATATATATGGCTATTTTTGGCATTATAAGGGATCCTTTTGATGGATATGGCATAGCCCTATCCAAATAAACACTTTTTTTTCTTTTAAATTGAGTAAAGTTGAATTAAGCCTTCCCAACACTTATATCTAGTGTATACTTCATGCTAGTTGATGAATGGTAATGATAGTATGCTACTTCCTCTCAGTTGTCCTATCACGTTTACTTATTTTCAAGTGATTTTTCATCTTTGCAAGTTATATAGAGTGATTCTAAAGGATTTTACATGGATTGCAAGTGGAAGAATTCATTAGTGTCTTTTGATACTACTTGATCAAACCCCTTAGTCTATGCATCATGCTATAGCCTCTATGTGAAACATTCATGTTTAAGTGCCCTATTTGAGTTATGCAACTAGATTCAGTCATAGTTCATGTTCTCAGTGCATTATAGGTAGGTGGAGGAAATAAATTTGGTGCATCATGTCCCTAGTATAGTTGTTTTTAGTTATCTCTATCCTTTTTCCCAAACAACCAATAGGTTTAGTGATAGTTCTAAGTGATGCATCAAGGGAAATAACCCTATCTAGAGCTTCTCTTCAGCTATAAGGTCACCCAAAACCTTTGAAGAGTCCTCATGCTATTTACTTAAATGAGGATCCCTTAACATCCTCTTTAAGGGTGAAACTTTTTTTGATAATACTTGGTAGGTGAAGAATGAATGAGGGTTGATCTTATATTTATATCAATATTTTTGGAGGAATAAATCACATCAAAACACTCAAGTTTACCATTAAGAGATGTTTCATTTAAAAATTGGATAACTTTATGGCACTGGATGATCCGTAAACTCTACATTGATTTAGTGCGTAAAATTGTTTACCTTGGATCTTTTAGTCAAATCACATAATTTCTTGAAACATTCATGAAAATGAAACTAAATTTTAACTTTTATCTTATTTTATCTATTTATGCATTCAATATTGATTAATAAATAAGATTAATAAAAATGTGGAAAATTAATGCAAAAATAAAATCCACTCACGACAAGCACATGATAATGGAGTTTGACAATGCCTTCATCTCCAGGTTTACCTAAAGTATGAAATGATCCATTTCCTTGAAAATTGATTACATGGCTAATTACTCATGATTTTCAAATGGATAATATAATATTTCATAGAATTCAAATAATAGAGCTTCAGAAAGGTCTGGTATACCCACGAACAAACCTTCCACCTTATTGTCACACGAATGTAATCTCGCAATCCTATGGATTTCCACCAAAGGTATAAAAAATGGAATTATAAAATTTTCTTACAAAAATCACCACAAATATTTCAATATATTATTTAAATCATCTTGAAGTCTAGTACAATTCCCTAGTTTACATCAAGAAGTGAAAAGCTCTCCAAGTGCTTCAAAATTTGGAATATATGCAGACTGGTCTCTATATTAGCCATTACACAATGTACAAAGCTTAACTTTGAGGCATCAAATTACCTCAAATATATAAACTTAGCATATGGATGGAATCATCTCTTGCTCTGGCTCTCAGCTCTTGCTCTTAGCTCTCAGCTTTGGCTCGTGGCTCTTCAGCTCATTGGCTCTAGCTCGCAACTCTGGCATGAGAGATTTGAGACTTTGGAATGAATTAAATGAATTCCAATTCCAATTATAAATTATTTACAAATAACTCCTCACCTCTTTTTATACATTTTGTAGGTCCACTTTTTTTGATTGGGATGATTATCCACAATCTTTTTTCATAAATTTCATAATTATCTCGTACCCAATTTTTATGGGATTTTAAATTATCCATTACATTTAAAAATATGGGGTGATAATTATTACAAAATTTATGATGGTTTATGTTTATCCCCATTTACTATGGTGGAATTTCCAAATATTAATTACTTGGGTTGAGCCATATTACCACGTCATTTGATTTCCACATCATCAGGTTTTACCATAACTTTGACTGGTCATAACTTGCACATATGAACTCCATTTTTTGAACCATAAAATGTGATGGAAATATTATGATGAGATATACATCATGGAACTAGATTTTAAATATTTAATGATGGTCAATTTTTATATTTTGACCAACTTTGATGACTTGTTGACTAACTTTGACTAAAACTTTGACCAATTACACAAGGAATATATGAGCTTCATTTCTGAAGTTCCACATACCATTAGAAAGATCTTGATGAGATATAAATTGTGAAAATGATCAATATACAATTTGATTAATTCTATTTTAGAGTGAATGTGGATCCTCCTAGATCACTAGATGCTTATGTTAGGATAAAATAGTAGTGTTGACACTACTATCTATCCTAGACATTAGTATTTAGGGAGCAAGAAAGTAGGTACATATTCATAACTTGCATAGATGGAAGATATGTAAATTTTAAACATTATAGGAAATATGGAAGACCTAGGTCATCAATATAAGACTAGTCAAACTAAGATATATAAGTTAAGGGGCACAAAGATATAGTAGATGTGAGATATGTGGAATTGGGAAAGGTCTAGAACTGAGAAAAATAACCAAGGTCTAAGTTTAACAAGTGTACAAGACTAAAGGGCTATATAATCATAAAATATCATCTATATTTCCCCTCTTTTAATCTAGTAATGAAATTATTAATTTAGAGGAAAGAGATGCATACCTAGGTGTGAATCCACATATTGTCTTTGTGTGTGCCCAACGTGAGTACTTTACTAGTGACTAACATGTAACCAAGAGCATGTTATAGTATAAAATCAGTGCATATAATCTAGGTTGAAAGTAATTTAAAGAAATTTAAATTGAAAGAGCAAGGTTTAGGAGTACACTTATGTGTCTATGTAACTGCCTTGCTTATTGGAAAGTTAATTTAAAAAAGATATATAATTATAAGGCTCTAAAACTAAGATTAGGACAAATATAGATAAATATTTAAAGTGCATATATCCAATGTGTGTGTGTGTGTGTGTGTTTGAGAGAGAGAGAGAGAGAGAGAGAGAGAGAGAGAGAGAGAGAGAGAGAGAGAGAGAGAGAGAGAGAGAGAGAGAGAGAGATGTACATGCCACTAATGTTGGAGAAAAAGTGAGTTACCACCTGGCAGTTGAGATTAGCTCAATCATGTAACCTAATAATACTTATAATCTGGTGAGGTTATATGATCAAGTCTAACTTGAAAACTTAATAAGATTGAGTGATTTGATCACCTCAACCATACTAAAAGGTAAACCAACTGCTAGAATAGATTATCTCAATAAAAGTTTGTAAAAGTCCATGGGGTATTAGTACAATTTTTTTATGATATGGTAATAGTCCATAAAAGAGTTTTAGAATCTAAAATTGATTGAATTTTGAAATATTAGGCACATATTGAATAACAACACTTTAGATATGTCTCATTCTAAAACTATGTATAAAAATAATACCAATGTATAAAATTCTACCACAACCATGAATCTAAATCATATAACTATGCAAGTGTGGATAACACACTTCTAAAGCATTCCCCCACTATAAATGAAGAAATATAAAAACTAATATAAGTACCAATGTCGGGAACATGTTTCTAAAACATGCTACCACTGTAATATGGAGATGTTGAATACTAAATAAGTGTGGAGAACATGCTTCACAAGCATGCCCATACTAAATATGAGAACTATGAATGTGTGGAATCCATGCTCATATGACATGCCCCCACTGAATTTAAAAATTTACATAAGTACCGTATATTGAATGAGAGTGGAGAACATACTTCCAAAGTATGCCCCCACTGAATCTAAAAACTATTCCAAGTGTTGAAAACATACCTATATGACATGCCCCCAATAATATGTTCCTCTTTGAGGTGAAGGAAAGATAGGAAGTATTCGTTACCTGACCTCAAATTGATAAGATAATTGTATAATCTGTGAGTGTATTATGTATCATATAGAAGGAACATCTTTAGGTAAACGTAACATTAAAGCACATAAAACCAATGTGATCACATGTAGGCCTAAGATGCATAATAAAAATCATGTCAACATCTAGATAGTGATAATATAATCTCAATAAGCAAAAAAGTGCACACACAAGAACACTCAAAAGAAAATCAAAAGGTAATGGTCCAAGGAGACCACAAACAAGGGTTATTTTCAAAATTTGGATAATCAAAGGGATATGACTTAATCAAATGTCCATAAAAGTAAGGATGACATATTTAAATTTCCATACAACATACAATGACATATTCAAATTTAAATGAAATCATGCATAGGCAAATGGTCCACAAGCAAAGGATCATATTCAAATGATTGAACAAGGAATACAATATCAAGGAAACACACTCAATTAAGTACATAAAGAAAATCACAAGCAATTGACTTAAACATGTCATAATAGCCCATAAATCAAATATGTTAGGAAAAATTGTCAAGTGTATAGATTATCAAGTACCTTGTGTAAGATATAATCATGGATAATAGGCATGTATAAGTACATATGTAAGCTCAAACATGATAATGTAGAGTGATCATAAAACCATATAACTTGTGTGTATTAATATCAAAGGAGCAAATGCCCCCAATGCCATATGACATGAGTAGAGGGAAAACTGAACATATAAAATAGGAATGTATCATGTAAGAAGTGTGACACATATATGTATATAAGAGTAACTAAGTATGTCAATCATTAATATGGAATTAATACATGGATGTCAAGGATCCAATAGAAAATATAGGTGCCATAAATGTTTTTGGATTTTTGAATTTTTTTTGGTATTTTAGGAATTTTTACATAGGTTTAATCAAGTAGGTCCTCATCATTGAGAGGTGTATGGCTACCTATAAAGGATTTTAAGATTTGTTTTTATCGATTTAGTGTCAACACTTCCATGTTTTATGTAATGGTTTACCTGAAGCTAATGGTGTAGGAAAATAATCATGTCCATCATGTTGTATACAAATATCTATACCCACATGATGAAAATTTACACACATGTTTGTAGTATCTTGCTTAGTGTTCCACTTAACTAGCCAATTTTGTCCAAACTTTAGTTTTAAATGTAGTTTGTGTGTTGATATCCATATGGTTAAATCTTTGATATGTGGGCCATAAGCAATGGGTAACTAAATGTATCCTTGATATTCAAGACCCAAGGGAGAATACATTAGTTCATTTGTAGTATGTCCCAATCATGTAAGAAAATTAGTCCCATAAGTTGTATCCCTATTATTTGGATCAAACCCAATATGGTAGAAATATACCCCATTAATATTAGTAGTAATAGTTAAATCATCATACTTTTATTGTCTTGAGGTATATTTCTCTTATGAAAGATAAAAAGTATTTTTCCTTTTACCTATTATGGACACATTGTGTATGCATCCTTCACTTTTATATTATTAGATTATATTTTTCAATACTACACATTGATTAGTAGTGTGGCCAATGATTTGATGGTAATTTCAATATGGTAGTCATTTTGTGGGTAGTAGTCTACTACTTGATCTGTGTCTAGTAGAAGGTAAAGACATCATTTTATGTTCAAGTGACAAAGATAAGATAATATTAGTGGTATCTTATTCTATTGTGATTTGTAACATTTGGGGTAAATTATTTTGAGATGAATCCACATCATTCATATGATGTACTTTTATTTGGCCCTTATAAGGTTGACTCAGTACGTTTAACCTAGAGAGATGTACATAATAACAAGCATTTACATGTTCATCTGTTAGTTTTGTTTTTCCCTTATTTGGATTTTGCTCTATATTTTTTACAAGTGAGTTTAATTTATATATACCAGGACCCATAGGTTTTAATAGGTTATGCAATAGGTGCTCTAGTGGGTAAAATTTTAATTTTCACATTTTCTCATCTATCATATCATAAGCTACATCATCATCAATATCATAGTAATCTAAGATGTGGCCATATTTTTACTCATTATTGACCAATAAAGGAATTTTAAATACTGGAGGCTTTTTTGTTTGTATGGGCACTTTTAGTCATGGTTCTTGCTCTTTGTGTGCATCTATATGGACATTAGGATGTTGTGATTTATTTGCATTTTGAGACAAAGGAGTAATTTTAATTGACTCACCTATTTCAAATGAGTGAATATACTCAAGAGGGATGGATTATTAAGGTGATACTATTGTTAGAGTGACATAAATTTTAGAATGTATCATTTTGAAAAATTTGAAGGGCTCATCATTGACAAGTATAGATAATAAGGTCCCCTCATGTATGAATTTTTAACATTGATTAAGTGTATATGGGACAAATTTCATTAAATATATCCAAGGTCTACCCAAAAGTAAATTATAATTTAAGGATTACGACATGACCTGAAAAGTAGTTAAAATTATTTTTAGTCCCAAGGTCACATCTAGTGTATTTTGTCCAACTAGAAGGTTATGTGAATTATCAAACCCTTTTATGTGAATAACAATGTTTTGAACAAGGCTTGTGTTGATACCCATGGTGGTTAGGAATTTCATTCTAAAAATGTTTAGACCTGATCTATTATCAATGAGCACTCTTTTGATACCTTTACTTTGTATTGTTACTTGTATGAAGAAAGATAATTTTTTTGTTAATAATATATTTGGATGATAAATATATTAGATCAAAGGTGATGACATTTTTATTTTTCTTAAAATATTTCATAATATCCATAAAATAAGTAGGTTCAATATGATGTAGAACTTGTGTCTCATGTAATACCTCATATATGATATCCTTATAGATATTAGATTGCTTTAAGAGCTCAAGGATTGATTTTTTTTTAATGCATAGTGATTAATTGATAAATAATGTCATATTCCTTAGATTTGATTGCCATATTAGGTTTATGAGGCACCCGTGTATATTAACAAGTGGTGGGAAGGGTTGAGAAACCTTACCTCTTTGAGTAGCAATAACATAGACTGCAAAATCTAATATAAACCATGGGTGTATAATGGTTTTAGGATGGTACTTGTCATTTGAATTAGATCTTGGTAGGATAAATGGCTATGAGGATGCATGTTGGCATATAGATACTGGTTGTATAACATTACAAAATGAACTTTGAAAAGAGATTAAGTGTTGTGTTCAGTTTAAAATCTTATCATTATTGACACAAGTTTGTTTATAAGATTTGCCAAGATAAATAATGTAGCAAACCATAAAAAGTATGACATACTGGAATATAAAATGGGTAATAAATGCATTGATGTTGAAAATATTTTATGACAATTAGGATCAACAATAGAAAAATTAGAAAACCCCAAGTGACCTAGGGTTTGATATTCAAAGATAGAGTTCACCAAATATTTAACCCTAAAATGTTGATCTAAGGTGATCTTAGCATTAACCCTATATTTAGATTAAAAGGATATATAGAAATTAAATGGTATAAGGGTGATAATCAAATATATAATAAGCCAATTAAATGCTAAACTGAGATATAAGCATATAATATATTTATTATGCTTATATATTTTAAGTATGGAAAGTACAACTATGCTATATATATATATAAATGTTAAATAAGTGATGTATTTATCTTGTTCTAATGATAATGAAGTTATAGATCTAAAACATGAAAAAAATAAGTTAGAAGGAGATTCTGAAATAGTCATTAGATTCTAGATTTGATGCTTCTAGCACTCTTGACACTAACGTCAGCCTCAGATAATTATATCGACACTATTGTTTAGTTTAGATAGAAGTGTCAAGTATGGAATACCTATTGAAATATGATGTGACCACTTAGATGCTTCTTGGTTTGACTTTGCCTTCACTTTGGTGCATTCAAATCTAGGCCATAGATTGTCACTCCTTATGAAATGGTAAAACCCTAGTTCTTTATCTTCATAGTGACCTTGGGGAAAAATGGGTTTGTGAGCACATGGTGTTAAGTTGACCCCAAATACTCCACTATTAAAGGGTATTGAATATATATCAAATAATCTATAATAGGGCCTCATACTCATGTAGTTCTCCCCTATATGTTGGCTTGTGTGTGAATCATACAATATGTGCAAAGAAAGTACAATAGTGACCTAGCTTATAACTTGGAAAATCAAGCTCTTGGGCTGCTATTTTAGTACTTCAAACATGTATATGTGTTGTACTTATGACAAATATGGAAATAGGTAAGCTTTATTTAATTGAATGCTATTTAAATTCTCTTTGTTAAGAATACTTAGTATTATTCCCATGTTACTAGGTGAGGAATGAATGAGGATTAATATTGTATTTATATCAATCCCTTTGGAGTAGTAAATCACATTAAAACACTTAGGCTAACTATTAGGATATGTTTCATTTGCAAATTAGATGAATTTAGGGCACTGGGAACTTACATCAGGATATGATAGTAACATAAATGCTATTGTCTATCTCAGACATTAGTGTCCAGGGAATAGGCAATGATGTATAGGTTCATAACTTGTGGAGATGAAATATATGTACATTTTAAGAATTATGGGTAAGATGGAAAACTTGGGTCATCAATGTAAGACTGGTTAGACTAAGATATATAGGCCAAGGGGCACAAAGATAAAGTAGATATAAGATATATGAAATCAAGAAAGGTCTAAAACTAAGAGGAATAATCAAATTCTGAGTTTACCAAGTGTACAAGACTGAGGTGATATGTAATCTTAAAATATCATCTACTATACCTAATAAAATGGGTTATATTTAAAGTGTGAAAGGGAAATAGATAAATGTTGAAGTGATTACTTAACACTCTTAAGCATATTTTAATGGAATATCCCTCTCATGATGAAACTATATTTTGCTTCTATTCAATATAAAAAGTTGACATAAAGAAGTGCATGTTAGTGATGTTTTGAATGATGGAATGAAATTTTATTAGGAATCATGTTACGTAACTGAGACATAAACCTTTTTCTTACATAATTGTTTGATTATTATGTATAAACCAACTTGTAAGTAAGGTATTATATTAGATAGTAAATTGATAAGTAAACCATCATGAATATAAAGTAAACCTTAGAAATAAGACCTTGATTAAATGATTCATAAAGGTCCTTAATGAAGGGCTTGTCCTTCAAGATTGATTAATTACATGAATTGATCAAGAATTAATTATTTACAAAACTTATTGTAATCCAAGTAACTAGTAAAAGAAAAAGTGATAAAATCAAATTAACCTAAAATTAAATAATTCAAATGGGACTAAGTCGCTAAGAATAATTTAAGAAACAATTGCTAGGTACAAATGAGACCCCTTGTAACATAAAAGGAATGAATAAAATACCAAGTGTTAATAAGTGTATGATTCATGTTAAATAGGTAATAGTGAAAGACAATCAATGATTGTGACTTAATTACAACTTGAAGTTGCATTAAGAACAAAAGCTTTGATGTTTAGATACAACCATTGACTTTTAGCTTTTAGAAACTTAGTTGTGAAAGAAACTTAATAATGTCAAGGTTAAAACCTATGAAGGGTAGGGGTGCATGACCTCATGGAATCCATGTGGGATTTGATGATGTCATTTACCAAAATCCATAAATAACTAAAGGCATACTTTAATTCCATATATTAAAGTTGATGGGTATAAACTAAGACTATTAAAAAAGAAACCAAAACATGGTCATAACAAATGAAAATATTGAATGAACACAATGAGAATGCTTATGTAAATTGAGGAAAAAAAATAGATATTAGGATTGGCCATCTTATTTTGATATAAATGACTATAGGCTTAGTCAACATAAAGATGATAAGTGTTTCCAGACTTATGATTTGAACATGTTAAACTAAGTCATTGCATTACGTAAGCTGACTTAATTAATATAAATGTCAAAAACAATAAAGTAACTTGAGTATAATACCATAAAAAATTAACATCCCATTTTATGATTATCTACATGAAGAGGGAGGCACACAAGCTGCCATACAAGGCATGTTTCCCTAATGATCAAGCATGTCTAGAGATGGGTTGCCACTAAAACCACTTTGTTGGATTGTACTTGAATATACATAAATATATTTGATATCACCATAGGATTGTTATGAGTAGAATTTTCCCTATCAGTTGTAGTGTTATAAAATATCATCAAATTTATTTCTTTTCAAATAAAAAAGATAATTTCCACTAAGAAATTATTCCAAATCTACTTGAATTTTACATGTTATAAAGTCCAATTCCAAAAAAGAATAATTTTCCATGAAAAGTGTTTCAGAATAAAAGGGTTTAAAGAGATCATGAATCTAAGTCTAAGCTTGTTAATATTTAATGCAAAACCAAAAAAAATGTTTAAAATTTTTAGTGTGGCCATAAAAAATATGCTTGAGTTGAGGAATGCCTTAGTGCATGAGGTGATTCCCCAAGGGAAACCTTGGCACAATAGACACCATGCAATATGATTGAGTTTGGACTCAAGAACACCATTCTATAAAGTTTGAAACCCTAACCCCATGTATGAGAAAAACACTAAAGAGACCATATCTTGTTAAGATTTTGAGACATGGGTAGTCTTGTGAAGTTTCACAAACTTGAAATTGAATATTTAATTTCTTAGTTCTAGGTATTTTTCATCTCTATATTTTCTCGTGTCGAAAAATATGAAATTTTATGTAAAAGGATGTGATTTAAATTTACATTTTAGGGTCCCACACATTAATGCATTTTTATGCCCCCTTAAATAAAAATTAGAGGTAATGCCTATTAATAAGGAAAGGTGGCCTTATTTATAGTAGGTTATATATTATATGTAAAATGGGAGGCAAAACCTCATAAATTTGATACGTCCTTAGCCTATAATGTGTATTGGGATATGTGTAGCTGACTTATGGCTAACATAAAATTTAATTAAGTCATATAATCATCTATTTAGTTTAATATTAATTTTATGGCGAACCTAAGGTGTTTACATAACATAGATACATTATATATAGAAGGTAGGGGTTAGTATGTGATCATCATATTGTGAATTATGTTCTTAATGTAAGGTGGTGGAGGTTTCCCCCTCAAAGTGGCTTGTCATTTATTCATATATTATATTATATGTTAGTTATATTGTGATCTATTACTATTATTCTACTTTATTTGGGAAATAATTTCATTACAATTGTATGAAAGCTTCGATTTGGGTAAAACCCTAATTTTAGATAATCATTTAAATCTTACAATATGTAATGAATTTATATACAATTATTTTACTAGAGTTGGAGGATAATTCAATGACCTCTCAATAAAAATTTTAGGGGATGGGGATACAATTTTAGTGATTTATTACCATTTGAGCGTTTTTCATCAATTTATTCTATAGGTCATATTTTGAGTAATTTTTATAGTTTATTTACATTTTTGAAAATCTTGAAAAAATATAGTGGGGGTATGTTATTGGTATTTTATGATTATAATATTACATCATTACAAAAAATCTTGGTCAAAGGTGAAAAATGAGGTCGACATTATCAAGCCTTATTATGACAGGACCACAAATTAAGGTAGAATCAAGAATTATGAAACTCTAGGAAAAAATCATTCCAAAGAGGATATGGAATTGGAAATATGAATTAAAGAATATTTTATTCCATGGTTTTCTTTTATTGATCACAAGGTGAGCTAGTCGATTATGACCTATGAAACCTATAATTAGAAATATGAAAAAGATCAATAAAGATGTGAACCAAATCAATCAAAAATTAGATGATCTCATGCATACATTCATTAGAAATTTTATTGTTCATCAACATCTACCAAATTAGTCAGAAATCACTACTAGCCAATATAACTAGTGTGGATCTTCCAACTTGCCCAATCCAAATCCAATTACTTTGCAACCACAAAACTTGATGTCAAAAGTGGAAATGTGTAAGTTAATGGGAAGGATATAGTCACTTAGATCAACCAAATATATTTTTTTGATGAAAATTAGATCTTGTGTTGAAAAAATGTGGTAATATTATCCTTATATCTAGATCTTTTTTATACCTGAATAATTCATTTGGTACCATTAGTTATGTTTTAAAAAATAGAAGAAGGTTCTCAGTGTCATGTGACCAATTTTTAAAATTGAGTTACAAACACACTATAATAATAGTTTGGTGGAAAATTACTTCAACATGGTGGAAAAACTATAAAAATAGGCTCGATCAAGGATTATATTCATCAGTTCTAGAACCTATGTTTGTGTATGTATAAAATTATCGATGAGAATTTGAATGACCTATTTCTTGGTGGGCTTGATAACCACATTGAACATGAGGTAAAAATGTCTAATCCACTTAATGTTTCTAATTTTAAGATCATGGTAGGTAGGGTAGAGGAAAAATCATTGGTTATAAGGGGACATAGACTTACTAGCATTTGTGATAATAACACCTTTGCATCATCATCTCTGAAGCCTACCAGGTTAACTCCTTAAAAAATAAAAAGAAAGAGTTATGTTTTAATTGTGTTATCAAATATAGCCAAGGGAATAGATTTGAGGAAAATAATTTGTTCTACATTGAGGGCATCAATAAAGAAAATGAGAATGAACAAAAAATAGTTGAGGTTGTCGATGAGCTAGGGTTTGGATATTGTCAACCAACTATCTCTTTTCATGTAATGATAGTTGTTAGCTTCCCACAAAATCTTTAAGTAATGGGTCTCCTAAATGAACAAAAGGTGACAACATTTATTGAATCAAGGTGTACTCCCAAATTCATCCACTATCAATTAGCTATATGGTTAAATTATTTTATTTACCCAGCTCTAGAATTTGAAGTCATGGTTGTAGATGGGAGAACACTTAAGGCACACAAATTTATGCATAAATTCTATAGCTCAACACACTTATTTTTTCAAAAAATTTCATAGTATTTAACTCAACATGGGAGATTACTTCCTAGATGGCCCTATTTTTTATTTTCCCATGGGCATAGTTGATATTGTATTGATAGTCCAATGGCTCAAGACAATGGGAATAATTGAGATAAGTTTCTAGGATTTATTCATGTTTTTTCATTCAAAAAGAAAGATATTTGAGTTGAAATGGTTGTATTCAAAGTCACCTTAGGTGGTAATCTCTCATCAGATGCAAATAATTATCAACAAAATATATGAGGTTTCTATAACATAATTATTTTCAATGGTAGAAAAATAGTCATTTGCACACATACCACCAAGTTTTCAATAAAGGGTTGAAAATTATTCTATGATTGTTGAGGATATGCCCATAAAAAAGTCACCTATGAGAAACACTTCTTCCAAAAGATTTTTGAATTACTATTCACCATCTACTAGATCTTCTTTGAGAATACATCCAAAGGTTTGAATGATCTAAAAATATGGGCAACATCAACATGAAGTACTCTCTACTGTCAAAGATAATCCTCTAGTGCCATAACAATCATGTTTCTTTATTGAAGGACATTGGATAAAAAATTTCTACCTGAAAAAAGTTATTGAACTTGATGAAGAATGACAAATCATTTTGGAACCTAAGGTAATCCTTGAAATATGTACTAAGAGGGTGAGAAAGAGGGTTATTAATGAGTATAGAATCAAGTAGAATAATCTAAATAGTGAATATGTAACATGAGATGAGGAAGATTTCATGTACAAACATCCAAAGATGATCAACATTGAGGATAACACTTGTTTAAAGGGAGGGCACATGCTATGACCTTAGCCTATATTTTGTATTGGGATATGTATAACTAAATTTTGGCTAATATAACATTTAATTAGGTCATATGAACATATATTTATCTTAATATTGGATTTAGGGTTGGCCTCGGCTGTTTACATAACATAAATATGGTATATAGAAGGTAGAGGTTAATATGTGATCATCATATTGTGAATTATGTTCTTAGTGTAAGGTTATAGAGGTTTCCCCCTTGAAGTGGTTTGTCATTTATTCATATAATTTGCTCTATTTGAGTCATATTGTGATATATTTTTATTTTTATACTTTATTTGGGAAGTAATTTAATTATAAGTAGTATCAGAGCTTCAATTTGGGTGATAGAGTGGGTGAAACCTTAATTTTAAAAAATTGCTTATATTTTCCAATTTGTATCAAATTTATATAAAATTATTTTACTAGATTTAGAGGATCATTCAAGGACCTCTCAATAAAAATATTAGGGGTTGGGAATCATTTTTGAGTGATCTATTACCATTTTAGTGTTTTTCATAAAATCGCTCTATAGGCCTATTTTGAGAAATTTGACATTGGTATTTTATGATTGGAAGCTGACATCATTAAAAAAAACTCTGGGTTAAAGTTGGGTCAAAGGTGAAAATCAAAGTCGGTATTGTCAAGCCTTGTTATGGTAGGGCCACAAATTAGGGGTCGAGGTAAGAATTATGAAACTCAAGTAAAAATACTTCCAAAGAGGAGATGGATTTAGAAATAAGAATTGAAGGATCTTCCAATCTAGGGTTTTCTTTAATGGATCACAATGTGATCCAAATATATTATGACCTATGAAATATACAATTGAAGATGTGGAAAAAATCAATAAAGATGTGAACCAGATTAGTCAATGATCAGATGCTCTTATGTAGGCACTCATTACAAATTTAAATGTTCATCAACATCTACCAAATTATCCTCAAATAACTAATACCCAATCCAACCAAGGTGGATCTTCCAACCAACCCAATCCAAATTCAAGTACTTTGTAACCAAGAAACTTGATGCCAAAATTGGAAATGTGTAAATTTGATGGGAAGGATCCAGTCACGCAAACAAAAAAATGGATAATTTTTTGCACATCAGATCTTATGTGGATAGAAGGAGGTAATGACATCCTTATCTCTAGAAATTGAATAATTCATTTGGTATCATTGGTTATGTGCTAAAAATAGAAGTAGACTATTAATGTCACATGATAAATTTTTACAAAAGAGTTATAAACATACTATAATAATAAATTGATGGAAAATTGCTTTAGCCAAGTGGAAAAGCTATGACAAATAGATTGGTCAAAGATTCTATTCATCAGTTTTAGAACCTATGTTTTTTCATGGATCAAATTACTGATGAGAATTTAAATGACCTATTTCTTTGTGGTCTTAATAACCACATTGAACATGAGGTAAAAATATCTAATCCACTTAATGTTTTTAATTCTATTATCATGGTACATATGGTAGAGGAAATATTCTTGGTTATGAGGGAACATACACTCACTAGCACCAATGATAGTAACACCATTGTACCATCATCTCCATAACTTATTAGGTTAACTCCTCAAAAAATTAAAGAAAAAGGGAAAAGGGCTATATTTTAACCTGTGATAGCTAATACATTCAAGGACATAGATTTGTGGAAAATAATTTGTTCTACATTTAGGGCATCAATGAATAAAATGAGGATGAATAAAAATTAGTTGAGGTTGTGGATGAGTTAGGGTTTGGATATTCTTAACCATCTCTTTCCATGAAATGTTAGTTGTTAGCTCCTTGAAAACTCTCAAATTAATGGGTTTCGTAAAGGAACATAAGGTTACAATATTGATTGACTCAGGGTGTACTCATAACTTCATCAAATATCAATTAGCTACATAGTTGAATTGTTTTATTTACCCAACTCTATAATTTCAAGTCATGGTTGTAAATAAGAACACATTTAGTTGTTAAAAAAATGTCATAGTATTAAAGTCACCATGGGAGATCACCTCCTAGATGGCCCTATGTTTTCCATTCCCATGGGCAGATTTGATATTGTATTAGGAGTCCTATGTCTTAAGACCTTTGGCATGATCAAGATGAATTTATAGGAATTATTCATGTGTTTTCATTTAGAAGGAAATATGTTTAAGTTGAAAGGGTTATGTGAAAAGTCACCTCAGATCGTAAGCTTTCATTAGATGTAAAAAATTATCAACAAAGGATCTAAGGGTTATGCAACACTATTATTTTCAATGGTGAAAAAATAGTCACTTGTACACATACCACCTAGTTTTCAAGAAAGGGTGTAAAAGTATTATGTGATTGTTGTGGATATGCCCATAATGAAGTCAACTATGAGAGATACTTCTTTCAAAATGTCTCTAAATTACCAACCAACATATATCAAATCTTCCTTGATAATCCATATAAAGGTGTGAATAATCTATTAACACATATCACCAACATGAAGTAATACCCACTCTCAAATATAATTTTCTAATGTCACAACAATCATGTTTCTTGATTGAAGAAACATAGTTATCTAAACTTAATGAAGAAGGTCCAATTATTTTGGAACCTAAGGCAAAACTTTAGACATTCTATAAGAGGGTAATTAATGAGTATCTAATGAAGTGAAAGAATATGAATAATGAATATGCAACATGACATGAGGAAGAGTTCATGTACAAACATCCAAAGATGATCAACGTTGAGGACAACACTTGTTTAAAGTGAAGGGTATGACATAACCTTATCCTATATTGTGTATTAAGATATGTGTAGCTAACATAACATTTAATTAAGTCATATGACCATCTATTTAGCTTAATATAGGTTGTAAGGTTGACCCAGGGTGTTTATATATCATAGATATGGTATGGGTTAGTATGTGATCATAATATTTAAATATGTTATTATTGTAAGGTTATGGAGGTTTCCCCCTCAAATTAGCTTATCATTTATTCATATATTATGCTATCTTTCAGTCATATTATGATACATTGTTGTTATTCTACTTTATTTGTGGAGTAATTTCATTAAAATGGGCAAGGCCTTCAAATATGTAAAAGGGAACATTACCCTTCCAAAATGAATCAAAGGTAATGACTATTTAAAATAAAAAGTGAAATAATATTCCTTGGTGGTAAAATAAAATGCTATAAAATGCATATTAAAACTTTGATATTTTTAGAGCTCACATGCCCAATTTTTTGATGGAAGAAAATTTTGAGGGGGAAATTTTATTTTTAGATAGGCTCATATGGGAGATATTTTTGTGGGATTATTTTGGATATAAATGCATACTCTTGATAATTAATCAAATCGAGTATAACTTAGAATGGGAAAAGTACAAGGACTCAACGTGTGTCAAATTAGAGTCTTTACTTTGTTTTGTGATGTTTTGATTTGTGTATGTGGCACACTATTTTCCAATGTATTTGTGTTTTATATATGATATAAATGTATATGTACATAAGGT
The DNA here is from genome assembly GCA_037957365.1 of Torreya grandis. NCBI lineage: Eukaryota > Viridiplantae > Streptophyta > Pinopsida > Cupressales > Taxaceae > Torreya > Torreya grandis. The sequence continues at coordinate 1,494,086 of JARHVA010001130.1, forward strand.
TTTATTTTTTTCCTTTAAATTTTATCTCTCTACTAGAGCTTCCATTGTCAATTCATAACCTTAGCATTTAATTTTCATGCTTAATTTTAGTTAATATTTTTAGTAAATGCTACTATGTATATGTTGAAATTATTTACATTAATTTTATTTTTTACATAAAATATAACTAAACAAATTACATCTAAGTATATCACAAAACACATGACCAAAATATATAATTTATATCTAATTAAATTGATATATAGAGAAACAAGCCCAGTTCCATATACATAAGCTAAAGCAATGCAATGAATTAACAAAAATGTTAAGAAATGCATGCTCCTTGATTGTTCTATAAATTTGAGACTATATTCTCACTATGTTTGACCTGATCCTAAATTTCTAGACCTATACTATGATCTGAGACAAGATATAGCTATACATGCCTATCTTGTGCATGCCCAACTATAGAAATCTTAGCACTTTGATCCCATTTATGTGTCACCAAACATGTTTATGTGTTGTCAGACCTATCTTGGTAGGGTTTCATAGTTTGGTTTTTGTATTGCATTTATCTTAGATCTTCTTGATTATGATCATTCCTTAATTTTACATATGTGGAGACAAAATATGATTAATAACTAAATATTCCCTTTGACCTAGCTTTTACACTCCAAAATAGATCAATAATAATGAGCTCAGGCAAACCACCAAAGCAGTGTTGTAACTTTGTATCCCAAAATTTTGAAATTAGACCCCCATGTAATTTTGTGGTGTGTGGATGGATTATCTTGAGTAAGGGTTTCAACCTCATTTTACCTAGAACTGATCAATGCAATTACAAAATATTATTTACCCTCATTTAACACAAGGATTTATGTAAAGAGACTAAGATGGATAAACATCAAAAAATTGTAGTATTTTGAAATAAAACTTGAATGGAGAAGCTTGGCTCTAGGTTTTTCCCTTGGTGAATTATATGTTCTCTTTTGGTTCATAAATAAGTTTGTCCTTAGATTCTAAATATCTTTAAATGGTTTGGCAAGACCTTGTATTTATAGGATGATTCTAAGATGACTTGCGTGTACTTTCCTTAATTTGAAATTTCAAATGAGAAGGGTTAATGTATAAGTTCAAGTACATTAGGCATAATAACACATAAAACTAAAAGGGATAAACCCATAGTGGTATGTGCCTATCTAGTATGATCTCGTAAATCTAAGGATTTGTCAATGAGACAAGTATAAATCAATTTTCAATACAGGGATGAATAATAGTTGATAAGTGGTTAAAATATACTAATAAATACCTTATAGATAAGTATTGGGATGTTTTTAGGTTAGTGGACCAAATAGAGACTCATGGGGTTGGGGCCACCCTATAAATAGGTTGAAGTGGTTTAAATAATCCAAATTGAGAATAAAACATAGGAATAAGTGTTTTATGCCAAATATGGTTATCTAAATAATTCCCACACTTTTACATGGGTATGTGAGAGAAATGAATGTGTGCATCAATTATTAAATGTAAATAACTTAAAACACACATCTTTACTTACTGTAAATACCTAAATTTAGTATTTGACACTTTGGTAGCATCAACTTTGGTACACTTTGACATACTTAGACAATGAATAAAAAATTGAATCTTGTGCACACTTTACCTTTATATTTATATCTATATACACCTAAATTTGATATTAGACACTTTGGAAACATCAAATTTTCAACATTTTGATATACTTGGTCTTTGTGTACACATTTGAGTATTGTTCACACTTTCCTTATCTGTCCACCCACCTATTGTCTTAGCCAACCCAATTTACCAAATACACATATTAAGGATGATAATTGTGTATAAAATAACCTTATATAAATTAAATGGATTGTTTTTATATGTCATATCACTAATTTTCACTCCTAGACAATACTAGAAATAGTTGGCTAATTGCGGTTTACCATAGGTGTCTACGTCTACTAGTAGTGTCTAAGAACACTCAACAACTATTTTTAAAATTAATGAATCTTAATGAAGTCATGATAGAATTGTTTTTATAGATATTAAAATTAGGTATTAAGTAATTTATAATGATAATATTGATAAACATTTACCACACATGATTTGATCACATAAACAAGGTCCTAATTTGACATTCTCTAATACTTTCATGTTATATTAAGAGTTTGACCATTTTGTTATATTGTTACACACCTATAAGAATGTCACTATTTATTTTAAACCTTATAAATACCTTGCATAAACATATTTAAATCCTTAGTTTACTTCACCTATACACAAGTTGGTTTCATAAGTTTCAATTATAATCGTTAGTTGATACTGACTCAATTTGGTTGAAACTAACCCTCTCCAAATACAATAACTATTTTTCAAAATAAAACCTTTCTTTAGGGTTGGATAATTTTAATAGCATGTAGATGGTGTGATAAATTAACCAATTATACTCATATATAAACAAAATTAAGGTCTCATTAAAAATGGGACTTGACACATATTTGGTACATATCTATACACTATTTCACATTGAGTAAACTTTCCCTATTCTTCTAAAATTGTAAACGTATCACTATGACTAGTCACAATCCATGTTTTAAGCATATTAAATCCAAGTCAAAACAATCATTTTTTAGTCATATAAAATTTCATTTTAGTGTAATGAATTTCAATTGAGATCACCTTATCCTAACTTAGCCCTAAGCCTATCTTAGGGCCTCTCTTGATCATTTTTTAGCTTTTGTGTGAGTCCAGCCTATTCCCAAATACACCAAAAGAAACACTAAGCCACCTCCTAAGTACCTAGGCGTCCTTTTCACCATTTTATTCCACTTGGAAATTATCATGGTCCTTTAGATATTAACACACTATGATAGTGACCCAAGGACTACGCTACTATCTTTTTGCTCCTTATTATCCTGATGGATATCTTTCCATTCCCCAAAGCACTCCTAGGGTTGACCTACAACTATTTCACTTATTCATAAATGATAGAACACTATATATACACCACTTACATTCACTTATCCACTAGATGGAAATTAGATGCAAATAGTCCTAAATAAACTTAGAAATAGTTGTGTAAATCTAGGTCATCGATCCCTATTTTGCCCTACTTTTTAATACAACTTTCTATAATAGCCTAGAACTCAAATTAATCAAATTTATAGTCTCGAATCACAATCAAATCATTTAAAATCATCACTCATACTAGCATTTACTTACACTTTCACCATCACTTAGATTGAGAGAACTACATTGGGATTGATCCTCTTTTGAGGTATTGGTATGTAGGCAACGCTCAACACATGGGATGTTGAGGTCACATCCAACCTACCCTAATAAAAACACTCTTTTATAATTTTTCTCCTTAAATACCCTAAAAATATGGAGACCTAGGGTTTCACATATAAATTAGTCAAAAAGTGGGAATAATTAGTAAGCCAACATTCATCCAATCAAGTACAAATGTCTCAAAACTAGCCAAAGATTTACCTAGAAGGTCACTATCCCTACTTGTAAAAGAACACTATTGTACCCTAGAGGACACTAACATAGTGTGTTACTATCCAAGGGACTACAATACTATCTAGAAGGGTTTTTGACTCCTATTTATAGTTCACAACACTCTAAATAGTTTTTGTACCAATTTTTATCTTGTAATTCATCAATTTCATTCAATTTCTAGCTAAGTACATATCTTGCAATTTAGTTTCTATTTATAGAAAAATTAGAAATTTAATATTTTACAAATTAGAGTTTGTAATTATTGAATATTTATTCCTTGATTTATTATTCTATCACTTTAACAAACTAGGGTTTTACATTCCATAATCCCCTTAAAAGTTAAATCATTTGGTGAACCTAACTTAATTTGAATAGTGAAAAAACCCTAACCTAGACTACCTTTAGGGCTTATGTTTATATCCTTCTATAACTCATATTTATATTTTATATCCTTATATCTTTTGATTTTTATTTTGTCTAATCATGATAATAATGATAGAAGATGTTAATCAATTTTTAATACAAAGTTTTCTACTTTAATTTGCATGCTTGTTTCCTTTCATTTGGAATTATTTCAAATAAGATATAAACATATATGTACATGATGTCTTATATCAATTAAAATATATTTCATATATCATTATGTCCTTAGCATATTATGTTTCTCTTGTGTGGAATTTAATCATGAAGCAAATCATCACACACATACAAAATATGATACATAAGACAAAAATTAGATTACCTAAAACTAAAAAATCTCCTTTAGATGCATTTTTATCTTTGGTTCACTCTAATTACTTACCTATCATTACTATACATAATAAAACATCAATAGGTTTGCTTATCCCTCCTACATCCTGACCCTACCCAACTAGCTATTATCCCGCTCCTACTACTAGCTCTATGCTCTTAGTAAATCCATGCGGTCTAGGATATGATGTCCAAAAGGGGTCCTAAAGCATGGAAGGTTAACCCAACCCATGGTTATATATTTTAAAATTATATCAATGTTCCTCCAAACATAGTTTCCATTTTATAACTTTTGTAACATTCCAACACATACAAAGATGTTTTGTATATGGAAATCTATGATACTAAGGTACCAAGCATAATAGAGCCAACTTATGTTGCTTCCATAATCAATATTATGAATTTGATTGAAGAGAATATCTATTTTAAAAAGAATATCTCCCACCTTAGCACATCATATAGCAACTTCTACCTCTTTACATTCAATTATGAATTAACAATGTGGGTGTTAGTTGATAATAGATCAAAGTTAAATGTAATATCTATTTTATCCAAATTTTTAATATCCATGATAAGGATTTATATCCTTATGATATGAAAATCTGAGGATTTGATAATATTCTATGCAAATTTTTGGGTCAAATAACACTAAACCTTACATTGGGACCCAAAACACTACCTACAACATGTCAAGTCATGCCCAATGATCTTAATTTATAATATTTTACTTGGGAAACCTTGGATTCATATATGCACATAGTACTTTAAAAATTACATGCATGTTTAAAATTTAGTTACAAAGGTTTTATATACACATGCCCTATGGATCATTAACCATTTAAATATTATTAGAATATAAAACCTTCACACAACTACATTCCTCACATGGACTTTACTACAACACCTATATAGTCTACTATTCATAGTTCACGTATGATTCCATGAGACACCTCGAGAGTATGTGATGATATATTTTCTTCTACATTTTAATTAAAATATTTCAAAAAAATGTGCAACATAAGATAGGGCCTCAAAAAACATGAACAAGGAATTCTTAATCCTATTGAGGCATCCAATAAAAAATACATGTAAGGACTTAGATATAAGGACAATACATCTAATTCCAAGTCTTCTCACCATGATTCTCTACATATAGTGTTTTGTCTACCCATTCCATGGATAGAGAATATAGTCAATCATATCTCTACACTCTCAGTTATTTACCCCAACCCTTATTGATGATACCATTTCCCCAGATCTAACCACTTTTGATGAGTTCTCTAATGATGAAGCTATCTTAAAATTATTAGGGGAATATGAGGTTATCCCTTCCTTATATCATAAGAATAAGTTTCCTCATTCCAAATATTCCCAATAATTCTTTGGTGAGAGTTTAGACACTTCAAATGATATCCCCACCAACACAGATGACACCATACCCACATCACCTTACACCACCGATCAATCTACATTACTTAATGAAGAGAAAATTGAATTAAATTATGGAATAGATACTGATCCTCACATAATATTATTATCCACCACCCTATGTAAAAAAGAGGATGCAAATATTTGACATATTCTAAAGGACTTCCCCAAAATTTTTACTTGGTCCTATTCAGATATGCTAGGCATCGATACTTCAATCATAGTACAAATGATTACACTATATCTAGATGCAAATATAGTTAAACAAAAAATTCATCCTAAGGTGGATATTTTAGTCAAAGATGAAATCTAACACCTCTTTGATGTAGGATTTATTAAACTAGTTGCTCACCCCAAATGGGTATCTAATATTGTGCTAGTTGTTAATCCTGATAGATAAATTTGATGTTACGCCAACTCCAGAGATTTAAATAAATCATGTCCCAAGGATGAATTCCCCCTACCTAACATTGATATCACAGTAGAATCGACAATAGGATATGAGGTGCTCTCTTTCATGGATGGTTTTTCCAGTTATAATCAAATTAAGATAGTTGAAGAACAAGAAAAAATTTCTTTTACCACACCATGGGGTACCTTTTGCTACATAGTCATGCTGTTTGGCTTGAATAACATTGGAGAAACATGCTAATAAACTATGACCCACATTTTTCATGATATAATTCATAAAATAGTTGGAGACTATGTTGATGACTTATTAGCTAAATCAAAAGAGTGACAATGTCATGCAATCGATTTATGATAGATTTTTGAAAGGTTGAGACAATATAATGCGTGACTCAATCCCAAAAAATGTGTCTTTTGGGTCACATACAATAATGTTTTGGGCTTCATAATATTCCAACACAACATTGAGGTAGATTCAAAGAAAGTCAATTATAATGGATATGTCTCCACCTACAAATTTAAAGCAACTTTGATCTCTACAGGGTAAGATCTAGGCCATATGACATTTTGTGGAACATCTAGTAGATAAGAAAGTCTTGATAATTTAAAATTTTATTTAATAAAAATATTAAATTCAAATGAGACATTGAATGTCAAGAGAGCTTTGATACACTCAAACATTACTTGTTGAATCTACCTATCTTTATACCACCAATACCCAATAGGACACTTCTCTTTTACATTTCAGCCACCGATCATACCCTTGATGCACTATTGGAATAATGTGATGACCAACATAAAGAGTGAGATATTTATTACATTAGTCACACACTTGTTTATTATGAAAAAAATCATTCCATAATGAAAAACTATGTTTAACACTCGTGTTCTCTACACAAAAGCTCTGACACTATATGATAACTAATGAGACATAGGTAATAAAAAAAGTAGATCCCTTAAAACTTCTCATGTCCAAACCACATATCTCTAGCCATATTACCAAATTGGTAATGTTACTGATAGAATTTAATCTAAATATTATGTTATAAAAATAAATAAAGGGCCAGATAATTGTAAACTGATTGGTAGTAGCACTAATATTAGATACCAATCCTATAACTGATACTTTTTGAGATGATTTCATATCTTACAATGTCAGTTATAACACATAGACAATGTTATTTGATACTTCTAGATGTGCATTGGGAATCAAACCCAAAATTGTCTTTATCAACCCAATTTGGCACACAATACCACTTTTTTATCGATTAAGTTTCTCGTGCACAAATACTATCATATAATATGAGGCACTTATCCTCATCCTCAAAACAAATTTTTCTCTCCAAATAAAAGCTATTAAGGTATACAAGTATTCATATTTGGTCATAAATCAAGTTACAAATGTCTACCAAACCAAGGAACAACACTTAATTATCTACAATAATATGGTTCAATGTCTACAGGCTCAATTTGAATACTTCTCTATTGAAAATATCCCTCACAAAGATAATCATCATGTCGATGTAATGACCAATGTGGCATCATTGATCCCCATTGATATCAATTATGAACATGTTATCTTTACTATAAACTAGTTATATTCAACATTAGTATCCTAATATGACCTCATAGATCTATTATTTTTAGCCATCACACATAATACAAAAATGTCCAAATGATTTTTTGATATATACAATTTTCTGTACATGTCTATCATGCCAAATATTTTCACCAAGAATGATAAGCAAAAATTATAGAGGAATGCCCTCAATTACATTATCATCAATGGGGGCTTGTTTAAATTATCTTGTGATGGACACCTCCTCTGATTTTTGACATGCAACAAAGCTAAGTTGGTCATTATCTAAATACAAAATAATGAGTGTGGTAGCTACTTCAAAAATAAGGCCATGTCACATAGTTACTCCAACTAAGATATTATTAGCCCACCATATAACCATAATGTCAAGAATATGCTAAACTATGTGATGAAATTTAATGACACAACAATCTACACCATGTTCCTATTATCACATAGTTTTTTCACTCATTCCTTAATGTAAAATAGCTCATTATACAATACCTAATGATATAATGGGAAAAAATCCATTCTATGGGACTTTGGAAAATTGAGGTTAACCTATGGAGAAGGCTGGCTTCTTTTTAATAAGTCTAATGCAACTGATAAGATATCAGTTCTATAGAAATTTTACTAATTTTAATGCAACTATATTTTGACTGGGAAAAGAGTTAAGAATAAAATTTGCAAAACTGAAATGGTGATTACACCAAATATTTTTTAGTGAATTTTAATGCTTGATTGATAAACATAATATCATAGAAAATACATTGAGATTTGTTTTAGCACAGACTCATACAAATGGGAAATCAAAGGAAATATTTGCTATTTTTGTAAAAGGGACAAGATTCATTTATTTTCATCAAACAATATTTTAGAAGGGTAAAATAGCACAAATGAATTTAGTGCGACTAAAATAAGAACTGTAACATCCACAAATACTCAAATAACTTTGCATACACAAGGATATCTTAGATAAGAAAGGCAAATCTTTAATTTATTTTCATTCTCAAGGTTACAACTTATAGCTAATACATTCAAAATGTAGAAATATACACTAAAAACAAAAATATAGATTGGACCATGGGGGCTACCTATATTTATACAAAAATATCCCATAGATGAGATGTAATTATCAAAACTTAAATGCCTAGTAGTAGAAACCATGTAGATCTAAAACTCCATGAAAAGAGGTGTGATATTCTATTTCTAACATCCTTAACTTTTTAAAATGGTTTGGAAAGTAGCATGCAAGATTTGGGCATGATCCTTAGCTTATAATGACATGGATGAAACTGGAAGATATTCATGTAATGCTTCTCCTTCTTCATGCAATTGGAGATAGCTCTTCATGCAACTAGATGACACCTAAAATAAACTCAACACTTCATCAAAGATAACTTTGAAAAGTTAAATTTTTCAAAACTCCAAATTGTAATTTACAAGTGAGATTTTTACAACTTGCAAGTTGCATCACCTTGTCAAAATGGAATTTACAATTTTCAATACATGTTTTTACACTTTTAACAAATATAACTTATCAAAATAGAAAGTTTAATATTTAATTGTGCTTTTTACAACTTTCACCATGTTAAAAATATAAAGTGTAAAATACATGTGTCTCTTACTTAAAATGAATTAAAAATATAGTTAAGACTTTAAAATATTTTGAAATAAATAAAATACAACATATAGAAATATTTCAACAGAAATAAACTAATCAATATCTAAAACTTCTTCAGCTTTCTTGACTTTCTTGACCTGTAGTTTTTGAACATATGCATTAAATTCATTGATTTTTTCCTAAATTCTTTCTTCATCTAGTTTGAAGGAGTAAAGGTTAGAGGCTACACAATATGCTATAATTTCAAACAATTCCTTCTTGAAAGTCTTGATTCCCTACATTTTCATTCTCATCTTATCCAGTACATTCTCATACCTGATAAGGTGATGAAAATAACTCAAGGTGAAGATTATAGTCTTTAAGATTATTTTTCAACCGCTTCTTTGAACTTATTATGAACCGCCTCTACTTGAAAGATGTTATTTGCATCATCTATTGGCTAGCACAACATCATATTCATCATTTCTTCAATGTCATATAACATATCAATAGCTTTGTCATGTGCCACCTTGGCTTTGTGAACATCTTCTATGAGTATCTTTATGTAAAACATAGTTTATTTATGTAACTCCTCTTGTTCTGCATCATTCTTTAGTATCTTCTGAGCAAGGAGGATATCCATGTTGATAGAATCAACAACTGTGACCTTGGGATAATATAGATTCAATGTTTGTATCTCTCCCTCATATTCATTGACTTATTTTTTAAGGACATTCTTTCTCTCTCTGATAACCTATTAATGGTATAATATTATGAAAATAACCTTATTTCCCTTAGAAATGAGTTCTAACCATTCTTTGGTTTCCCTTCCCATACTACTAATCTCATTCACCACATCAATTGTTGCTTGATCTGGAATTTGGCTGATTGGCTATACTGACTCTAGTTATTCTGAGGATCCACTAGGCTCTATGAACTTGTTTAATTCAGCTATAAGTTGATCAAATTTATTATTAAATTCATCCTTGGTGGCCTTATCATGATATATTGTTTCGAATAAAGAGTTGATGCTAGATTGGACATCATGTTTTAACCCTTCTCTTAGTGGCTGTCTAAGGTGGATCTTTGAAATCTGATAATCTCCCACCACAATATTTTCCTTTGATTTGTCTAGTGGGGGTATTATAATTTCAACATATATTCCCCTTTATCATCATTAAGTATTCTGGAGAAGGTCCAAGTAGACTTGGAATTCTTCTTTACCTCTGATAGGCCAAAGTCTAGTATGTTGGGGGAAATCATTTGCTTCCATTTCTTTCCCACTGATCATGATAGCCAATTTGGGGTAACATATGATTGTGTGGATAATGTCACCTGATAATCAATAGATGATGTTATTGCACTAGTAAACACTATGAAAATTTTAGAATCCTAAGTAGATGTTTCCATTGATCGCTCATGAGATGCCTATGAGATTTCATCTTCATCAGTTGGTTAAAAATCAACATTCACACATAGCACATGTGTTTCTCTAATCTCTACTAAAGGTTCTATGGAAAATATGGAAGTGGAAGAGGTGGGGACAATGGGAATAACTATGTCTATTAGGGGTGTGGAAGATGGAATAGACACAGGTATTCTAAATTTGGGAATAGGTGGGAGGGTGGAAGCCAAGGCATTGAATGAATCAATCAAATGTGTTGGACCACTTAGGGTTAGTGATATAAGGAAAGTGAATGGGGATGAAGGTGAAATATTTCTTACCCCAAGAGTTGGGATGGCCTATAGAACTAAAGTCATGATGACTGAGTTTGTGGTAATGTACTATTGAGTAGTGTTGGAAATAAATGGGGATGGAATGGAAGGAATTATAAATGGAATGGAAAAGGGAAATGAAAAAGGAGGGAGTGAAAGTGGAGAGAGGGAAAGTGGAGTGGAAACTTGTGAATCCATTGATGAGGGACCTTGAGTGTCCACTTGAACTGATTACATAGGTTATAATGAACTTATTGTGGTAGGTGAGATGGTAGGAATGAGAGGGGAAATTGAGACTTGAGGTATGGGGGAAATGGAAACCTAAGGTGGAGGCATTGGAGCCTCTAGAATAATGTACATAGGAGGAGGGTGAAGAATAGAAATTAGGTTTGTCACTATGATAGATATGGGGACTAAAACTATGGAAGCCCCTACTGTAGGTGTGTCTTCAGAGGAGATGTCAATTGGCTACTCTGTAGCTAACCCCTCTTTATTAGATTGCCCATTTTTATCCTTAGTTTTTTTCTTCTTCTTGGAGGTAATTATTTCTTCTATTTTCTCACTAGCTATCCCACTGGGACCCTCTACAAATAAAGGAATTCATTTTTACTTAAGGTATAAAAGCTTTTCTCTAATACATATTATTTCATTTTTACTTGTACTCCCTTAATCCTCAACTAATTGATTATTTTTTTGATCACACCTGCTATTTTTCTAATAAAGAAAAGGATTCTAGAGATGACCACCTAACTAGTGGTATGGGTTTAGTGATGATTTATCTATAATAATTTGGGTCCACTAGGACTCATCATCCACCAAGTTATATAAGACTAGTGCCAAGTCATAATATTTAATCTCTTACAAGGTTATTTTATAATGATCCCTCATTTTGACCTTGTCTTCATTCTCCATGTCCTCCCAATAATCTTCAAAATATGGAACATGGGCATATGTGGAAACTACCAATGTGTTGGTGATCTTTACATGAACATCTAAAAATGGCTTAGACTCTAAAGTGCTTAGGGTCATTTGGTACATTTCTAATTTAGCCCATTTGGCCTTGAAGAGGGAGGGGCATGTATATCTTCCAATATTGATTGGGATGCCTATTAGAAAGGAAATTATGGGTCTCCACAAGTTGCCTGACTAGATCCATCAATGCCCACTTATCACTAACATATCATGGGAGTATATAGGGGCATTCACAAAATCTAGCTACCCTGATATAAGAATAGGTGGGGAACTAAATGAAGTATGAACCCTATTTACTAATCTCTACAACTATTGATGGTGAGAATCTTGCTCTCCCTAGTTCTTTATCAAACATGATAATGATGTAATAGATTAAAGCATCATTGACTCTTAAGAAATGTTGTCTACTAGCCTCTAATGTGAGGTCAATATAGTAGTTGTACACTTTGATTATCTCTCTAGGTATAGTGTTAAGACCTAAGAAAGATATCCCTTTGGCCAAATTATACACAAGGTAATAAGTCATGAAAAAATTGCCAGTGGTTTGTACCTCCATCAATTGCTTGTGAAGGGAATCACTTATGAGCTAAACCCAGTGAATGTATTGAACATTTTGTTATATGACCTAGTTGTACTAGTACATCCACTCTTGGAAGCTCTTGGAATTAGGAATACCAATGATCTTGTAGAAAAGTATTATAGTTTTTCCCACCTCATCAATGAAATCAACCCTATACAAGGTCTTTGGTAATCTAGTGGAGGTAGCCTTGGGGGATTTGAGCCACTATTTTTTAATCATTTTCTGACATCCATATCTATTATCTTCAAAGAATTATGTGGATGTCTATGGAGTTATGTCAAGATAAATATTGAATTCTATAATTAAAAATACTGAATCAATAAAGTCAGGGTCTAGATTTAAAATATTTCCCCTTTGTCATTCATGACTTCTCTTCTATTAGGATCATAATGTTGGGCTAGTGTTAGAACCAACTCAGGGCTTTGGACTGATAATGAAAAGGTTGTAGCTTGTGGAAAACTAAAGTCATAAATACTTTGGATCCAATTAGTTTTGAACTCTACACCTATTTAGGTCCAAAAGTCTCCTAGGTCAATGTGACCTAAATTTATATCTATTATCTTTATTGTTTTGGAATCTAAGCTAAGAGTCACTCTAGGGCATTTTGTCTTTAACTTCATTTCTTTTAGAGACGTGGAAATTTACTAGGAAGCTTGTGAAAGACCAAATATAATATTTGGTAGGTTTTGTAGGTACTTTAAGCAAGTGTAGTCTTTGATAGAGTTGGGAGGTGCTCTATGTAGATAAAATGTCTGATGGAACTAAAAGGTGTTTGAAGTAGGTGACAACTCCATGGAACTAGGAAATATTCCAAATAATCTAGATCTTTGGTTGAAAGGGAAGGTGTTCTTAGCAATGTGAAATCTCATGGGGATGGGAAGTGTTTTAAATAGGTCCACTATCTGTGGGGAGTTAGAACCTTATGGGGATATTAGGTGTTTGAAATAGGTATAACCTCCCATAGAAATGGAAGGTGTTCTAGACAAGCCCAATGTCTGTAGGGACCTTGGAGAATATTTGTAAGGAATATTCACTAGGTTTGAATGGGGAATATGTTGGGAATATTTACTTGGTTTGATGAAGCCTTATATTTAAATGCAAATCTTTTTGTGGAAAACCTAAAGCTTTCATGATAAAAACTTTGTAAAAACAACCCTCAAAAACCCTAGATTTTTACTAAGCAAGATACTTGAAAGAAAAAATAAATATGACCTTTTGATAACCACAATGACAATTATGAAAACCTAAACCTGATGACTCAAATGAAACCTTAAAATTCTAGAAATAACTTTGTGAGAAATGTAAATAACTCAAAAATCTTTAAATTATAGGAATAATGGTAGAAAACACAAGGGGAATACATTGCAATGGTGAAAATGACATGGCACTTGGTTTGTAGACGTGGCTTGAAACTTGTAGGTACTCACTTGGCATGTGGATTGAGGTTGAAGGCATGAATTTTTTTTGTTAGAGCTCAAAAATGCACTTAGTAGTTTAAATAATGAATAAAAAGTCTCCCAAATTGCATTACCTATATATAAAATCCTTGTAATTAATGCATTAATGGTAATGATTGGTAAAACCTCAAGGTGTTTGGAGAAAGTCCAATGTATATCAAGTTAGGGGGTTTGAATGGCTTTGATATGTAGAAGGAACATATCTTGGAGTAATTTGCAATTTTGAAAAATTACAAATTACTCCTAGAATTCCAGATCCCATGGCTTATGTAGTTGGTGGGAAGCATAACCCAGGATGTAATTTGTAAATTGTGCTTTGAGTTTTGAATCTCATGGGGAAGGTTATTTGGTTTCACTGCATCTAGAGCTCAACATGAAATTTTAAAATTTTTAAATTGCAAATTACATGTCGAGTTATGGATGCCACTAGTTTTGGAAGGCTAGTGCATTGCAAGATCTAGAGTTTGTGAATCAATTTATAAATTGCATTCAAAGTTCTAGATTCCACAATGTGAAGGAAAAATGGGGTTTTTTAGTCAACTTAAGGGATTTTATCAAAAAATTATGACGTCTCCCTTAGGGTATTTGATATTTTGATATTTTTGGGATAAAAATATCAATATTTTTGGTGACCTCTACAAGGTGATTGTCTGCTAATTAGTTTTCATCTAGTAGCCTTTCAGTTCATTAGGTATGGAGTCAATTTGGCTTAACAACACCTAGTAATGAAAAAATTAGGTTTTGCCTATCAAATATCAATAATGAGTGATGATATTTAAAGATAAGAAGCTTGTGAGGAGATTGATAGAGCATGTTTGATCAAGCTATGTGAGTACACAAGATGAAGACACATGTATACACAACACAACTAAGGACACAAAAACTCATAATGAGTTGACCTGTGTAGAATCACTTATTTGAAAACATAACTAACCCTATTATATACAAAATTTTAACTTTTGGAATGAATTACTACCTCAAAAGTAAGCTTTAAGGTGTATCCTATTGACTGGGATAGGTAGTTTTGGTTCATCAAGCTTGGAGAGCTAGAATGCATTAACTCCTTTGCACTGAGTTATAATATTTGGATTGCTCCATATTACATCAAATTTGGTGTGACTACCTATTTTAAACTTGTTTTCATCCCATTTGAGAACCATGTCTCCTTCATCAAAGATCCTTTAATATGCCCTTTTGTCAAAAGTACTTTTTATTTGAGCCTTATTTGCTTCCAAGAATTGACTGGTTCCTGATTTCTTCAAATTCTATGAGTTTAACCAATCTTATTGTCATTGCATCATTATTAGTCAAATCCAATTGGTGATTAAATTATAGAGATGGTAACTCAATTGATAATGGGACTCATGCTTCTCTTTCATATACCAACATGAAAGGGGAATTACTAGTGGCTCTCTTAGGAATGATCCTATCAGCCCATAGTTCTAATTTCAACTTTGTGTGCTAAATTATTTAGTTATCTTACATTACTCTTTTGATAATTATGATAAGGTTATTTTTGGTTGACTCAACCAAACCATTACCTTGAGGGTAATAATTGGAAGAAGTACTTAGGTATACATTATGCTTTATAGCCCATTCACTCACTTGAGTGCCCATTAATGCTTTAGAATTATCAGAGATAATGGTGTGAGGTAGACTGAATCTTAACATTATACTATCCATGAAGTCTAGAATAGATGCCTCCATGGAATATTTTAATATAACTACCTCGGTCCATCATATGAAATAATATATTGATGTGAGGACCCATTTGTGGCCTATAATTGATGGTGGATTGATCATACCAATGAAATCCAATCCCCATTAAGAAAATGGTTGATCTGCTTGAATTGTCCTAAGAGTAAAGGTTGTTAACCTTTGCTTATCAATGAAGTAAGCACATTTTTTTAATTTTTTAGCCATTGATGGACATCTTTGAATAAATCAGGCCAATAATAGCCTCCTCTCATTATCTTGAGGGTTATGGTTCTTTTAGAGAAATGTCCTCCTGATGGGCCATTATGAAATTATTCAAGCACCTTAAGAACTTGAACATGCTCAATACATCTTAAAATGACTCCATTAATATCCTTTATAAATATTATTCCATCAACAAAGACATAAAGAATGGACTAGAGTCTATAATACCTTTTTTAGACTATTGAAGATCATATGGGTACTCATCTGTCTGTAGGAAGTTGGTCATGTCTTGGATCCAGCTATTGAAAATAGGTGGGTTGGTTGTATAAGGTGCATTTTGAGCATATACTTATTTAGATGTTATTCAATAGTCCTAATATCAAAAACCAATTATTCACACAAACCCTTTCCTCTCACCAGCTTGGTAACTTTTATGTCTACATCATACTCCATGACCTTGGTGATCCATCCTACTCTTTTTTCATTTATCTCCAAACTGATAAGAAAATATTTAACACTTTGGTGATGCACCATCAAATGAATCTTATTATTATTGAGCATATGCCTAAATTTATTAAGAGCTTTAATTATAACATATACCTACTTCTCCACAAAATTGTAATTTTCCTCATATCCTTTCAAGTATTGAATAAATAAATATGTTGAATACTCCAATTGTTATTCATTTTATTGGGTTAGAATAGTCGAGATGCTACCTTCCCTTCCAAAATTTTAAAGAATAAATCCTTTATCATAATTGGAGTTGACTAGGGTAGGATCCTAAAAGATAGAATGTTTGATGGCATCAAAGCTATCTCTTCCTTCCTCTATCTGACTGAAAATGATACCCTTCTTAAGCATTACAAAGAGGGGTTTTACTAAAGAGGCAAAATTTGGGACAAATATTCTCCCAAAATCAATCTTTCCAAGGAAACTTTGTAATCCTTTCTTATGGCTTGGTAGTGCTAATGCAAATATAACACTAACTCTTTTTGGGTCTATTGCAAGACCTTATTTTGACATGATATGTCCCAATAGCTTCCCTTCATGGATCATAAAAACAAATTTATTTGGGTTTAAATAAACCCCAAGTTCTCTACATCTTTTAAAATGTTTTGTAAGGTGGTACAGGTGTGCTTCAACATGCTTCAAGTAGACAGTGATATCATCCAAATATATTAGGATGATTTCATTTATCATACCTCTGAATGCTATATCCATGGCTCTCTAAAATGTTTCCCTAACATTAGTCAAACTAAAAGGCATATTTTTGTATGAATATGTGCCCCATTTTATGGTGAAGGCATTTTTGTATTGGTCTGATTATTACACTAGGATTTGGTTATAGCCAGAATAACCATCTTGAAGGGAAAAAATTTCAGATATTACGACAATTTGTAAAATTTTCTCTATAGGAAAGAGAGGATAATGATCCTTTAAAGAAACTTTATTTAGGTTCCTGAAATCCACACAAAGTCTGATCTCACCATTCTTCTTCCTTATAGGGACCAAATTTACAACCTAAGACAAGTGTTTGATAGGAAAAATGATATTAGCCTCTATAAGTTTGGATAGCTCAATTTTCATTAGGGGTTCTATCTTTGGATTAATTGGTCTCTATTTTTGTTTGATAGGCTTGGTATTTAGATCAAGCTCTATTATATGCTGGGCTAAATTAGGGTCAAATCCCTTTAGATCATGATAAATCCAAGTGAAGTTATCATCAAATTCTTTGTGTAATTCACTTAGTTTTGAGAGTCATTGCATACCTTTCCTAGCTTCAGAGTTTTGCCTTATGAAATAACCATATGCTCATAATCTTCTTCATTGATCTTAATGTTCTTCTTTTTTCCCTTTAGTTAGTCATCAAAATTGAATATGTTCTCTGGCATAACAAGACCCATAGGTAGTTTATTTATCTTCAATTGGATGATCTGATCTCCATATTGATCCTAGAGTTTTGGTTAATTCTTATATGAGAATTCAAATTCTTCTCTTAATAAGTTATTATTCTACTGATCATTATTGAAGACTTTACAATTAGTTACATTAACAAGAACAAATGGTCTTACTACCAATTTCACATGTTGGCTATTTTATCTCTTTATTTCCTAGGGTAGGTTATATTAGGATCCCACTGAGGCCATATAATCTCCATCCTTATTCTGTGATCTTAGCACTACTTGAGTATTCAGAGTGGTGAAATATTCAAATAGGTCCCAAACCCTATGTTTATAAGATCTCAAAAAATTGTTCTTAGTCACTCTTTTAGATCTTACTTGGTGAAAAATCATTTCATTACCACCAAATATCTATAGGGATTCTATCCCTCTCTCTTTGGCCAATTGTAGTCCTCAAATCAAAGCTTCATATTCAACTGCATTGTTAGTGTAACTTAATTGAAGTTTGAAAGAATAGAAATAGTTATCCTTTTGGGGAGAGATCAAGATAACACCTAAACCCACACCATTTCTACTTCTCAAACCATCAAAGAATAGTTGTCATATTCCTTGAAGATCTTTAACTAGTTTTAGAACATTAGGAATGATTGCATCATTCTCATGTATGTAATATGTAACTAGCCTAGTTTATTGTACATAGTCATAAGGATCAAACTACAGAGCTGATCCCCATTCATCTAAGTGAATGTTTGGAATATCTTCTATGGTGGTTGTAACTTCATGATCAATTTCTTTTTCTTGATCCTATAATATACAATTCATGTCTATAGGAGGAGGAGTGTATGGTTCAATATGGTCCTTAACTATTGGCTTAGATATTATTGTTACTCTTGTCCTATTATTCATCCTAAGTAACATGTGAGATAAATTTGAAGACAAATATCCTCCCATTTTTGTAGTAAAATATTGTGAAAGGCAAATGGTAAAATAAAGGGGAAGATCGATAACTAAGATATCTTAAGAAATTGATAAACTTGGACAAGTGTGGATAGTGAGATTTAAATATTTTATTATTCTCACTATCTAAACAATAGTCCCATCCAATTGAACCACTTCCTTATTTACAAGTATTAATTTATGTCAAGAACATCAACTATATTTTTGGGCATAACAAAACTACTAGCCCCTAAATCTACCATGCAATTATGAACTAATGCTTCCGTAATATAAGTGAGATATATAAAGGGGAAGACTTACCATTTTTTCTCTCCTTAACTTTAGTTTGTGGTTGACACAAATTATTTTTAGTATTAGGCCCCTTTGCTGGAATCTTATCTGATGTCTAGAAATTCTTTAAAGCCTCTTGTAGCAAATCTTTTTGTATTGGTATAGAAAGTGCATCCCACATAGTAACATTTAGATTGGTCTTCTTCATTTATTAAACTATACTAAAAGGGATATTTCCAACCTTTGATGGTGCCTTTATGGGTGCTATATCCTCTTTCAAAAGATTTGGAGTTGGCACTTTCAATTTGGGTTGGCTAGTGGGTATAAAGGGCAACCTTTGTACTATGTTATTCTTTGTAGGTTCTAGTACAACTTTGGAAGTTTTAACTTGTTCCACCCTGGGGGGCTGATCACTCTTGATTTATCTTTTCTTTGATTGTGTATTGGCTACCACTGAACCTCTACCATTGAAAAGTGTCTCCTCTTGATTTACCCCATAAAAGTCCTCCTCTTGCCAATTCAGAAGAGTAGCCTCTCCTTGAGTAGGTTCTTGTGTATCTTCTTTTTGGAAAGTGGATTATTCTTATTGTCCCTATGTATTTGTCATACCTTTCATCATCAAATCTTAACTGATGATGCCATTGGGATAAGTATTCTGATTATGTGGCTGTGAACAAGGATAACACTACTCATAGTCTTGAACATATTATTTTAAACATGTATAATGGCTTTATAAGTATTTGATGTAGGTAAGGCACACACATTTGGAAGCTTTAGATACATGTTTTGACCTTGTAGCTATTGATTTCCTTGATATTGTTTCCTATCTCCTTGATATGGCTACCTATTAGGCTAGTATGCTAGGTTAGCCTATTGGTAAGGCTTATAATTCTAATATTTATACCTCCTCATCACTAATAACTCATCACCAGGCCTTTTGAGTAGTGAATTGACCTCATATAGTTCATTTTTAAGAGTGGGGGTCAAATCTAGTGCCTTGCTCGTAGTGGGAATTAGATCGATTGCAGGTGGTGTAGGAGCTATTTCTAGAAATAAAGGCATTGGTAGCCTTGGGGAAATTTTTATGACTTGAATTAAATAATTATCTACCCTTATCATAATTTCATAAGTGCTAGGGAGTGTGGTACCACCCATAGACTGAATCATAATAGCTATATCACTATTCAAGGCTCTAAAGTAATATAGGAAAGCATTATTTGTAGTTGGCTTAACCAACACTAGAATTCTATTCTAGGTCTTTTAGAAATGGATATTGAAATCGGTCATGAGTTCATGATGATCCTGTTGAATGGTAGTTAGTTATTCAACCAAGGAAAGGTGGTCACTCTTATCTTCAAATTGACATAACATGTACAACCTAGCTCATCCTAAACTTGAATAGAGTTAGGAACAAGACTTTTGTAACATATAAAGGCTTTACCCTTGAAAGAGAAAACCAGGAGTCTGATTGTAACATTATCTTGTACCATATTGTGGACTGGACATAGATTGGTAATATCTTATATGTGTTTCATAGGAGAATTAGACATTTTTTTAGTGAAATATGGGAGGTTTTTTAAGCTGAGGTGGGTATGTCATCATATTGAGTAAATCGGAGAGGGTTGGCCCCATTGAAAGGTTAAAAATTCAAATTTTTGGCCATTGTAGGAGGAATGAAATTGATAAGAGTAGGATTAATTTTATGGGATGCAAATAAATTTTCTAGATATATTTTATAATGAGGTACAATTGATTTGATATCTTTTTAATTGGAAATGACAACTCTAAAAAATTAATTTTCTTAGCTTTTTTAGTTAACCCTATTTGTTTGCTTGGCATACATAACCCTTTAAATCCTAAAAATGTAAATTAGTGGAGTCTCTAGGTGCCTTTAGAATTTGTCTAGAACTTGTGCAACATTCATCAAGAATAACACCAATCTCTTTATAATTTTTGTGTCCCATTAGGTGTGCCAAAAACTATTATCACATAGGTTTTGCACTCATTCCTTAATGTAAAATAGCTCACTATGAAATACCTAATGATACAATGGGAAAACCTTAAAGCTATGAGACTTTGGAAAATTAAGGTTAACCCCTAGAAAAAGTTGGATTCCTTTCACTAAATCTAATGCAACTGATAATATATCATTTTTATACAAATTCTGCTAGTTTTTAGTGTTCTTTCTCCTAAATTAGATTTTGATTGGGAAAAGAGTTAAGAATGAAATTTGTAAAACTGAAATGGTGATTGCACAAAATATTTTTTAGTAGATTTTAATGCTTTCTTGATAAACACAACAAACTAAAAAATAGATTGAGATTTATTTTAGCACATACTTGTACAAATGGGAAATCAAAGGAAGTATTTGTTATTTTTGTAGAAGTGATAAGATTCATTTATTTTCATCAAAAAATATTTTAGAATGGTAAAATACCACAAATGAGTTTCTTATGACTAAAATAAGAACTATAACATCCACAAATACTTGAATAAATCTGCATACATAAGGATCTCTAAGACAAGAAAGATAAATCTTCAATTTATTTTCATTCTCAAGGTTACAACTTATTGACAATGCATTCAAAATGTATAAATATATCAATAACAACAAAAAGATATATTGGGCCATAAGGACTACCCATATCTATACAAAAATATCTCATAGATGAGATGCAGTTATCAAAACTTCAATGCCCAATAGTATAAACCATGTAAATCTAAAACTCCATGAAAAGAGGCATGATCTTCTATTTTTGGCATCCTTAACTTTTTAAAATGGTTTAGAAATTATCATGCAAGAGTTTATCATGATCCTTATCTTGGAATGGCATGGATGAAATTGGAAGATCTTCATGTAATGCTTCTCCTTCTTCATGCAGCTAGAGATAGCTCTACATACAACTGGATGGCACCCAAAATGAAACTCAATGCTTCATTAACTATAACTTTGAAAAGTTACTTTTGAAAAACCCTAACTTGTAATTTACAAGTGAGACTTTTACAACTTATAAGTTGCATCACCTTGTCAAAATGGAATTCTCAATTTTTAATACATGCTTTTAGACTTTTAACAATTATAACTTGTCAAAATAGAAAGTGTAATTTGCAATTGTGATTTTTAAAAATTTCACCCTATCAAAAATCTAAAGTGTAAAATACATGTGTCTCTTTATAAAAAAGAGTTGAAAATATAGTTTTAACTTTACAATATTTTTACAATAATGAAACTACAACATATAAAAATATTTTAACAAAAAGAAACTAATCAATATCTAAATTTTCCTTCTTATCTTTCTCGACTGTAGTTTTTAAACATAGGAATAAAATGCCTTGAAAATTTCCTAAATTATATCTTCATCTAGTTTTAATGAATAAAGGTTAGAATTTGCACAATCTGCTACTATTTCAAATAATTCCTTCTTAAAATATTGATTACCTACATTTCCATTCTCATCTTATCCAGTGTATTCTCATACCTGATAAAGCAATGGATAGAACTTAGGGTGAAGACTATAGTCTTTGTATATTATTTTTCAACCACTTTCTTGAAATTATTCTAAACATCCTTTAACTGAAAGAGGTTATTTGAATCATCTACTGGCTAGCATGACATCATATTCATCATTCTTTCGATGTCATACAACATATTAATAGCTTTGTCATGTGACACCTTGGATTTATGAGTAACTTCTATGAGTATCCTTATCTAAAACTGAGATACTCTATGCAACTCCTCTTGCTCTACATCATTCTTTAGTATCTTCTTACCAAGGAGGATATCCATGCCAATAAAATCTATAGCTATCAACTTGGGATGATATAGATTCAATGTTTGTCTCTCTCCCTCATATTCATTGACTTATTTTTTGAAGACATTATTTATCTCTTTTATAACCTCATAATGGTCCATTATTATGGAAATAACCTTATTTACCTTAGAAATGAGTTATTCCAACCATTCTTTGGTTACCCTTCCCATACTAGTAATCTCAGTCACCACATCAATTGTTGCTTGATCCAAAATTTGGTTGATAGGCTATAATGACTGTGGTTATTTTGATGATCCATTGGCTCTATGAACTTATTCAATATAGTTGTAAGTTGATCAAACTTGTTATTCAAATCATCTTTGGTGGCCTTATCATGATCTATTATTTCAAAGAAGGAGTTGATGCCAAATTGGACATTATGTTTTGACCCTTCTCTTGTTGGCCATCCAAGGTGGATCTTTAAAATTTGATAATATCCCACCACAAGATTTTCCTTTAGTTTATCCAGTGGGGGTACTCAATTTCAACATATATTTCCACTTTATCATCACTGAGTATTTTAGGAGAAGGTCCAGGGAGTAGACTTGGACTTATTCTTTACCTCTGATAGGACAAAGTCTAGTGTGCTAGGGGAAATCATTTATTTCTACTTCTTTCACACTAATTGTGCTAGCCAACTGGGGGTAACATTTGATTGTGTGGATACCATCACTTGAGAATCAACAACTAATGTTTTTGCACTAGTAGACACTGTGATAATTATAGAATCCTGAGTAGATGTTACCATTGATCATTTGAGATATGCTTGTGAGATTTCATCTTCATCAATTAGTTTCAAATGAACATTCACACCAAGCACTTATGTTTCTCTAATATCAACTAAAGGTTATATGGAAATTATGAAAGTGGAAGAGGTGAGGAAAATGGGAAGAACTATGTCTATTGGGGGTGTGGAAGATGGAATATACACATGGATTCTAAATTTGGAAATAGGTGGGAGGGTGAAAGCCAAGGCATTGAATGAATCAATCAAATGTATTAGACCACCAAGGGTTGTTGATGTAAGGAAAGTGAATAGGGATGAAGGTGAAATAGTTCTTACCCTAGGAGTTGGGATGGTCTACATAACTAAAGTCATGATGGCTAAGTCTAAAATAATGTACTATTGAGTGGTGTTAGAAATCAATGGGGATAAAATGGAAGGAATTGTCAATGTAATGGAAAAGGGAAGTGAAATATAAGGAAGGAGTGAACATGGAGGGAGGGAAAGTGGAGTGGAAAATTGAGAATCCACTGATGAGGTACCCTAACTGTCCACTTGAACTAATTGCATAGGTTGTAATGAACTTATTATGGTAGGTGAGATGGTGGAATGAGAGGGGGAATGGAGAATGGGGGAAATTGAAACTTGAGGTGGAGGTGTTGGATCCTCTATAATAATGTACACAAGAGGATGGTGAATAATATAAATTGGATTTGTCACTATGATAAATATGGGGACTAAAGCTGTAGAATCCCCTACTATAACTATGTCTTCAAAGGATATGTCAATTGGTTGTTCAGTAGCTGACACCTATTTACTAGATTATCCCCTTTTACCCTTAATATTTTTCTTATTCTTCTTGGAGGTCCATGGCTCTTCTAGTTGCTCATCAACTATCCCTCTAGGACCCTTTATAGATAAAGGAATTCCTTCTTCTTTAAGGTTCAAAAGCCTTTCTCTGATACCTATTATTTCCTTTTGTTACTTGTACTCCCTTGATCCTCAACTTATTGATTGTTCTACTGATCATACCTTCTATTCTATCAAATAAAGAAAAGGATTCTATAGATGACCACCTAACTGGTGGTAGGGGTTGAGTGACGATTTTTATATAATAATTTGGGTTCACGAGGGGCACATCATCCACTAAGTCATTTAAGATTGGTGCCAAGTCATAATATTTGATCTCTTATAGGGTTATTCGAGAATGATCCCTCGTTATAACCTTCTCTTTATCCTCCAAGTCATCCCAATAATCTTTAAAATATGGAACATGGGCATATGTGGAAACTGTTAGCATGCTGGTAATCTTTCCTTGAACATAGAAGAATGGCCTAGACTCTAAAGTCCTTAGGGTCATTTGGCATAGTTCTGATTTAACACATTTAGCCTTGAGGAGGGAGGGGCATATGTATCTACACATATGTATTTGGAAGTGAATTCCCACCTTATGCCTATTAGAAAGGAGCTTATGGGTCTCCATAACTTGCCTGCCTAGCTCCATCAATGCCCACTTAGCACTAACATATTGAGGGAGTGTATAAGAGCATCCACTGAATCTAACTACCCTAATATAAGAATAGGTGGGGAAATGAATAAATTATGATCCCCATTTTCTAATCTCTACAACTTTTTCTAGTGAGAATCTTATTATCCCTAGTTATTTATCAAACATGATAATGATGCAATAGATGAAAGTTTCATTGAATATTCTACAATGTTATATACTAGCCTCTAATTTGAGGTTAGGATAGTAGTTGTACACATTGCTTATCTCTCTAGGTACTTTGTTAAGGCCCATGAAAGCTTTTCCTTTGGCCAAAATGTATATAAGGTAAGAAGTCATGGAAAACTTGCCAGTGGTTTGTACCTCCATCAATTGATTGTGGAGGGAATCACTTATGAGCTGAGCTTAGTGAACGTATAGAATGTTTTATTTGATGAACCCAATGTTTTGGTACATCCACTCCTAGAAGCTCTTGGCATTAGGACTACCAGTGATCTTGTGCAATAATATGATAATGTCTCCCACCTCATCAATGAAATCAACCTTATACAAGGTCTTTGGTAATCTGGTGGAGGTAGCCTTGGGGGCCTTAAGCCATTGTTTGTCAATCATCTTTTGAAATCCATATCTATTATCTTTAAATAATCATGTGGATGTTTTTGGAGTTATTTCAAGATAAATCTTGAATTTTGGAATTGAAAATACTTAATCAATAAAGTTAGGGTCTAGATTTAAAATCCTTTCCCCTTTGTCATTCATGACTTCTCTTCTATCAAGATCATAATATTGGGCTAGTGTTAACACCAACTCAGGGCTTTGGAATGATAATGAAAAGTTTGCAACTTATGGCAACTAGAGTCATAAATACTCTAGATCTAATCATTTTTAAAATATGCACTTATTCAGGTCTAAAAGTCTCCTAAGTCAATGTGACCTAAATTTGTATCTATTATCTCTATTGTGTTGGACTCTAAGCTAAGAGTCACTCTAGGGCCTTTTAATTTTAACTTCATTTCTTTTAGAGACATAAAAATTGGCTAGGAAGCTTATGAAAGACCAACTAGAATAGCTAGTGGGGTTTGAAGGTGCTTTAAACAAGTTTAATCTTTGACATATATGGGAGGTGCTCTGTGCAGATAAAATGTCTAGTGGAACTAAAAGGTGTATGAAGTAGGTGACAACTCCACAAAGTTAGGAAGTGTTTTGAATAAGTTAGATCTCTGGTAGAAAGGGAAGGTGTTCTTAGTAATGTAAAATCCTATGTGGATGGGAAGTGTTTGACATAGGTCCACTATCCATGGGGACTTGGAACGTTGTGGGGATCTTAGCTGTTTGAAATAGGTATAACCTCTTGTGAAAATGGAAGGTATTCTAGACAAGTCCAATGTACACAAGGACCTTAGAGAATGTTTGTAAGGAATATTCACTAGGTTTGAATGGGGAATATACTAGGAATATTCATTTTATTTGATGAATCCCTAGATTCAAATGTGAATCTCTTTGGGGAAAACCTAAAGCTTTCAAGATAACAATTTTGTAGAATTAACCATAGAAAACACTAGATTTATACTAAGCAAGATACTTGAAATAAATAATAAACATGACCTTATGATAACCAAAAAACCCTAAACTAGATGACTCAAATGAAACCTTAAAATTTTAGAAATAACTTTGTGAGAAACATAATTAACTTGAAAAGCTTCAAGTTATAGGAATAATGGTAGAAAACACAAGGGGAATACCATGCAATGGTGAAAATGACATGGCACTTGGTTCATAGACATGGCTTAAAACTTGTAGGTACTTGTTTGGCATGTGGCTCATGGTCAAAGGCATGAAGATTGTGGTCAGACTCAAAAATGCAATTAGTAGTTTAAATAGTGAATAAAAAGTCCCCAAAATTGCATTACCTATATATAAAATCCTTGTAATTAATGCATTAATGGTGGTCGGTGGTAGGTAGAACCTTGAGCTATTTGGAGTAAGTCCAATGTCTGCCAAGTTATTTGGGGGGGGGGTTTGAATGGCTTTCATGTGTAGAAGGTGCAAATCCTAGAGCAATTTGAAATTTTGAAAAATTACAAATTGCTCCTAGAGTTCTGGATCCCATGGCTTGGGTAGTTGGTGGGAAGTAGAACCTGAGACACAATTTTAAAATTACAAATTATGCTTCAAGTTTTGAATCCCACAAGGAAGGTTATTTATTTTCATGGGATTTAGAGCTCGACATACAATTTTTAATTTTGTAAATTGCAAATTATGTGTTGAGTTCTAGATTCTACCAATTTTGGATTGCTAGTGCATTATGGGATCCAAAGTCTATGAAGCAATTTACAAATTGCAAATTGTGTCTAGACAAAAGGAAAATGGAGTTTTTTGGTCAACTTAAGTGATTTTATCAAACAATTAAGGTGTCTCCCTCAGGGTATTTGATATTTTGATATTTTTTGGAAAAAAATATCAACAATTCCTTCACATAAATTACAACTTATAGTCTCTCCATGGCCATTCATGCTATGGGTCTTTTATCTCATTGGTAAAATCAATCCATAATCAATAGGGGGACCCAAATTTATCATTATATATATAAATTAATTTACCAAGTGGGTGGAAGAAGTCCCATTACAATCTACAAAATAAGAAAATATATGCTACTTCCTCATGATGGACATCAGTTCATGTTTTGGCCTACCGACAACCATCATTATAGATAATGAAACTTCTTTTAAGAGAAAACTATGAAGAAATTTTGTGCTAAATACAAGATCTGACACACATTATCTAATCCATACTACCCATAGGGTAATGGTCAATACAAATATGTAAATAAGATAATCAACAACATCTTGAGCAAAATAATTACTAAATTTGGTGCCAATTGGCATAATCAACTCATATATTCACTATGGGCTTACTATACTAGTATTCACACACTGATAGAAGCTACTCCTTATTCATTAGTTTACAAAATTGAAGCAATTATTTTATTAGAACTAGAAATCCCATCCCCACAAGTTTCTCTTAAAGGACTTATCATAGATGACCAATATAAATAAAAACATCTATACAAATTAAAATAGTTAGATCACACATGCATCCAAGTTGCAAAGCACCTCAGAGCATACCAAAAACAAATCCATTAGGCATACAATAGTTATGTACATAGCAGATAATTTGAAGTTAATGATCTCATTTTGAAAGAGAACCTAAAAAATGTCGATGCCAAAGAAGAGATAAAAATAAAGATCAAACCAAATTGGCTTGACCCATTCTTAATCACAAAATAACTTAGCCCCAAGGTATACCATCTAGCTTGACTTGATGGTAAGGTAATAGAGATTCCACTAAACATCATGCATCTAAGGAGATTATATATATAAACAACTCAAAATTTACTTGTACATAATTTCTCTTACTTTGATCCTTGTATATAGTTTCATTTTCATGTTGTTTGTACATAGCTTATACTTAGAAAACACAAAAAAAATTCAAATACTTGCTTAGAAAATACAAATGTTAGATTGTATGCATTTCCATGTTTACATTCTTCAAATTTTATAAGTATTACATATTTTATATATGTTAGTATAGTTAGTTTTATCATACATACATGCTTTACTTGTTCTATTCGAGTGTTTATAGATCAATACAGGACTCAGGTCCTCTATACAGATCTAATTTTTCTACTATCTACCCATCAAGGGCACATACATAGATACACAGATTTAACATGTATACATCCACCCATTGGGGGCATCATACTACACATTTTCCAATTTACCAGATTATATCTTTCTATACTCCATATCATAAATTTCACATTTATTTTATATTAATATTGATCATCCTATACTACATAAATTTCTTGCCAACTACCACTACTATAGACTCAACTTATGTACATCTTTACTCTTATATAGATTTGTACCACATTCTTATACACACTCTCATTTATCACTTTATTAATTTAGATTTGATTTTGTCTCTTTGATTATACATCTATTTGAGGGCATTTACATATGCCATTATTCTATGGCTCTACACCAACTTCTTTAATTATGTATATGCTTTGGAAATGTGGTCATGTCCTTATGTGTGCCTTATTTATTGTGAATATAGACATTTTAACATATCATTTTATGTGGCTATAAGGCAACCTTTCTTGTTATATGCATATGTGGACATTTGAACATGTCATTTTATATTGGCTCTTTCTCAGACTTAGTGATATGTGCCCATGTTCCTTGTATTATGGCCCCTTGGCCTACTTAGTGTGCCTCATGTGTTTGTATCTATGCTTTCATGTATGTATCAGGGCCATGACACTTGTATCTTGTTACATTCATAACTAGTTTTTAATGCTATGAGGGACCTCATACATCTCCCCTTCCTCCTTGGGTGCCTTGATGGACATCATGCCCCATCCCCCTAGGTCATTACTTATATTATATCTAGATTTACTATTCATATACCTAATTAAATTGTTCTATCTATCTTGATAATGATGTGAATGCTAGATCTAAAATACATCACACATTACCAACTTATGCTCAAATTATCTTACATTTCAATGTCATTTACACAAATTATATTGGTTTATCATGCAACTATCATACATTTTTAGTCTAACATACAAGATGCATAACTTTTATTTTGAGGATAGTTATTGCATATGTTCAAAAACTCCCCTTAAAAGAGGGGGCATTCACAGAGGTTTGTCATAGATATCAGGTTGTCCTGATGCACTAAGAACATATTTTTTAGCATGTATACATATAATATAGAGCTTAGATTTAGGAAAACATAATGAAAAATAGTCACATATAGATCAATTTCAATTTTGCATAAAAACAACACAATTTTTCAATAGTGTGGCATAGAGGACACTAATGCAGTGCACTACTATCCATGGGATCACATTAATATCTAATAGCCCCAAAAATATAAAACTATAGATTTGATAGAAAAGTATGGCATGTACAATCTAGGTTTACATAGTTTCAATCATATGTTATTATATATGCTCAATTTATGCTCAGTTATATGCAAAATCAAATAGGTTTGATTAGATTGGGGGCATCATGCATGGCATGATCACTCCCATTTCAGTTTTAGATACTTAAACACATATTATTATGAGTCAATCTAGAATCCATATACATATATATCAAATTTGGGGGTATGTAGGTGGAACATTGTTCACATTTGTTCATTTTGACACTCAGATGGAATGATAGCTCCATGTCATTCTCCACGTTATTACTCTATACATAATTTTCATGCATTTTACACCATATTGATGCCTTATTCCATCTATAATGGTTGAAATTTATAAATAGTCCCTGAGCTACATACCTAAGTGCTTGAGTGTCCCCTAAGCCATTTTACATTTTAGAGTTTTTGAGTGGCACTAAAGCCATCCTACACAATTTTAGTTACATCACATAAATTTAGTTACATTGCATAGTTATAGTCTCAAATGCATCTACTACACATGGGAAGGTAATGATGGAGTTAAGGCCAACTTGAGTTATTCAGCCATCTACACATGAGAATCAAGCAAACCATCAACTCAATCCAAGTTATTCATCTTTTGATCACCATATACACACATAGAGGATGTCACCAAGTTTTAGCATTAGTTAATGTACCCAATAGGGTGTATTCATTCATTTCTTCTTTATCTCATCTCTTTACTCAATTTTGTCTTTATTTTTTATAATTCTTAAGTAAGGACTAACTCCTTCATGTTTCATTTACATGACACACAATGAAGAATTCTTCGTAGACTCAAACCCAAATTCAAAGGATTTAACTCTTAGGTAAGTCCAAGTATGTTCTTTTACTTTATCCTCATCATTTCACTTTGATGTATTTATAAAATAAAGGGGGGGGGAAATATAGTCATCTAAAATGTCATTTTAGTGTAATGAGTGTCACTTGAGACCACCTTATCCTGGCTTAGCCTTAGACCTATCTTAGGGCCTCTCTTAATCATTTTATATCTTTTGTATGAGTCTAACCTATTCCTAGATAGATAAAAAGAAACATGAATCCACCTCCTAGACACCTAGGCCCATTTTTCACTAGCTTATGCCACTTGGACATTAACACTACCCTTTAGACACTAACACATTATGCTACTGAACTAAGGACTATTCTATAGTCATTTTGATCTTACTCTCCAAATGAATATATTTTCATTTCCCAAAGAACTCCTAGGGTTGGGATAAACCTATTTAATTTATTTAAAATCACCATAACACTATATATATACCAATTTCATTCACTTATCCACTAGATGGAAATCAGATGCAAATAATCATAAACAAACTCAGAAATAGTTATGATAATCAAGGTCATTGATCCTTATTATGCCCTAATTATACATAAACCCATATAAAATATCCCAGAGCTTAGCTTAATCATATTTATAGTCACAAATCACACTCAAAGCACTCAAATCAACACTCATACTAGTATTCACTTACACTTTTACTAACACTTAAATTGGGAGAACTACATCAAGTTTGATCCTATTTAAAGGTATTGGTATGTAGGCAATGCTCATCACATGGGGTGTTGAGGTCACATCCAACCTACAGTACTAATTCCATGATTTTCTACTTTTTATCCTTAAATACCCTAAAAAACATGGATGTCCAGGGTTTCATATGCAAATCAGTCAAAAATTAGGAATAAATAGCAAACCAACATTCATACAATCAAGCATAGGGGTCTTAAGACTAGATAAATACCCACCTATAAGGTCACTATCCATGCTTGAAAAAGGAAACTAACATGCCCCAAAGGATACTACTGTGCCCTAGAGGACACTAACATGCCCTAGAGAACACTATCATATTGTGCTACTATTCAAGGGACCACGCTACTATCCAAAAGGGGTTTTAACTCCTATTTATAGTTCACGACACTCTGAATAGTCTCTATACTAGTTTCCAACCTATAATTCATCTATATTAGTCAATTTATAACTAAGTACATCTATTTTAGTTCATTTTCTATTTATAGAATAATTAGAAAAGTTAATTATTATATAAATCAAAGGTTATAATTATTGCATATTTATTCCCTATTTTATTATTCCAATAATTTAAAAAACTAGGGTTTTACATCCCTAACCCCCTTAAAAGTTAAACAAAATTTTAAAGTATAAAATCCAAATCATTAGCTTGATACATATAACAAAGGATAATAATTACACAATCAAATTAGCTACGAGAATTGTGCGTGGCTTGATTTCCCTACTTAAACTATCAAATATGTAGGAAATGGTCAATCATCAAATATGGGTGATTGGGGTCAGCTCAACCCATTAAAATTTCTCATTTTTTTTAGGTTTATAGCTCCCTATTAGTAAAATATTTTTTATGGATATAAAATAGGGATTTTTAGTCAGCATTACAGGAGATAAGAAGCCCCTCTTCTATTTTTAGGAGAGGCTCCATTTATTAAAAATGAGAAAATGTATAAAACTAAATATTTAAAGTTATACACATTCAAAATTGTTCTAAATGGGGTTTATTTTACAAACATATTGGAATTTATAATAGAGAGGAAGATGAAACAGAGAAATATAAATAAAGAAGAGAAAATATGAACAAAGATAGAAAGTATACATGATTAAATAAATATATTTTAATCACTTTAGTATACTAGAAGTAGAAAATAACATGAATAATTTAACATTGAATATTTTAGTATGAATTAGATACAAATAATGAATGAAATTCAAACATAATAAAAACAACCATTCATCAAGAAGATAAAAGGCACGAAGTTTTGTTGACTTTTTGTATTAATCTCTACAAAATAATACAAAGATTTATTCCTTCTTTCTTTCTTCACCTAAAAATTTCTAAATTTTCTCTAAAAGTTATGATTATAATGAATATTTATAAATATAACATGAGGGGTGAATAAACACCTCATAACTTCCTATAACTACCCCTTTTAAAAAATATTTTTATTTTATCATTTACTTTTCAAAAATTATTTCATAAAGTGAAATTGAAAAGATTTAAAGTTATAATCACTTTATGTAAAAGTACAATGGAGAAATAAAAAATTAAAGATTAAGAGGAAGCATAAGGTTTTTCAAAGTTGGTTGTTGGTTGTCCTAAGGTGATCATTTGCCCTTGATATTCAACTTGTGATCATTTCAACTTGAAAGCATTAAATTTCTAGACTGTTGCAGTAATTCCTTGTTATTTGGGAGTGATTGTATTTGATAATATAGTTAGTCCAAAAATCATTATCTCATTCATCTCTGCATTTTTTAAAAATAAATTAGGAAGATTTATATTAAACTTGGTGAGGGCACTATGAATATATTTCAATTTATTCACCACCTCTAAATTGAAGTTATTTACATCGAGTAATTCTTCCTTAATCATATTTTGGAATTTTTCATTTAATTTACTAGATGAAAATGGTTTAGTGTTTCCAAATTTCATTAGTTCATAATGAAATAACTAGATGTCAGCATGGATTTAAGTCATGAGTTCCTCACACAATTTTATATGTTTCTTCAGATCCTTCCAGGCTTCTTCAAGAATACTAATTTTTCATTCCACACTTTGGAACCATATAAAAGACATATTATAATCCTCTTTACTAAATATATATTTAAAAAAGAGGAATTTTCCATCAGAATGTGCCATGTCCTCTAAAAAAATTGACTATGTTTCTTAACATTCCACTTTCCTTCAAATATGTTTCAATTTTTTTAGAGAGCTTGGTCTTATCCTCTTGCACAAGGTCATATTTATTATTTCATTAATGAATTTAAGACCACCAATGGTAAGCCATTCTACCCAATTTTACATTTCTCTTCTCTGATTTTTGTATTTGTGAATGTTGTCAAAAACATCCTTATCAATATCACCAATAGGATAAGATTCTAGAATTGAAGCCAATGGAACAATGTCAACCTAAAAATGTCTTTATATATGTATAAAATATTCTTACCTATTATTCAAGTTATTATTATGTTTGTTTCCCCAACTCTATTCTCTTTACAAGTTTTGTTGTACTAATTTGAAAATGGTTAATATCCCTTTTCATGGGTAGATTCTCTAATGTTTATCCTAATCAAGTTGTAATATGCAAGTGCCATATCATCTTCATCTTTATATACTATAGGTTTGAAAATTTGAACAAAATATGTACCTTAAGGTTTATAAACTAATCTTGAAGTTATTTTGGACTTCTTATGTGGTTGGATTTTCAAAATATTAGATACCACATCAAAATCAAGAGTAACAGGTTTCATCCCACTCTTCTTACACTTGCTTATCATTTGATAAACCTAAGGGAAGAATGAACTACCTAAAGAAATTGTTACCTAAGTACATTGAGATTTAGATGATATAACTAGAGAAAAATGCTATTGACAAACACTTGTGTTATCTCCTAAGGCAACAAGTTATTGTGGGGTTGGTGAAAAAGTATTGGGAGAAGGAAGTGGAGGAGGAAGTGTAACATGAGGATGAGATGGAACATGGGGTGGATATTTAACAAAAGAAGTGAGAGAAACTTACATAGTATCAACAAGAGATATAAGAGGTACTTCAATTGTATTTATAAAAGAAACAAGAGGAGCTTGCATTCAAATTATATAAGGAACAAGGGGTGTTTGTAAAAGGCCAATAAAAGATGCAATAGGGGATTGTGATAAATTCATATAAGAATCAAGGAATTATTGTGTTTTATTATCAAAAGGATAAGAGGGATATAATGGAGCCTCAATTGAATAAATTAAGGAAGGAAATTTAAGCCTCTTGATGAAAATTTTTATAGGTCAATTAACAGAGGTTCTTAGAAGACTCCAGAACATGCTAATTATAGGGATAGATTGCAAAAATATACGTATAGATATAAACATGACATATACTTTATAAATATAGATTATTTATTAAAAAAAAAGATGTACTTATGAAAGGAATAATCATAGAAATAATAAATATAGAGCAAGATGGCATATGCTAAATGAATAATAGATGTTAAAGTAAAATAGATTAATCACTATGCATAGTACATTGATAAAAGATAATTCAAATAACCATATCAGGTTTATTTTATTAATCTGTACCACACATCAAAACCATCTTTCATTGCATCTGAGTGATATATATAGAGAATTATAGAGCATTTTCTCTTTCCATTCCAATCTTTCAATATACTCAAAAGGCAAGTCTTTTTGCATTCTTCTACCATTGTTTAAGTTTACGAGGTTAAATACATTCAAAAGAATATACAAAATAAAAAATCATATACTTCATGCATATGTACAACTAATTATACTTCATGGTTTTTATGACCTTGATCCATACCCAACACTTTCTTGGACTTAATTTTTTGTTTCATCCTAAGATAAAGTCACACCTTGAAATTTTTAGTGAAACTAAGAGGATGAGTCATAAACACTAGTTACAGTTATCACTCCATGTGCCATTT
This sequence comes from Torreya grandis, assembly GCA_037957365.1. Lineage (NCBI taxonomy): Eukaryota > Viridiplantae > Streptophyta > Pinopsida > Cupressales > Taxaceae > Torreya > Torreya grandis. Next base: position 1,529,647 of record JARHVA010001130.1, read on the forward strand.
ACCAATTTTCATCCATTTCTCACTATTTATCCACCCTTTCAAGTTTTTAGTTAAGTAGCATACTAGAATACTACCCTTTTGGGTTTTTAATAAACTAACATATCCAGGTGGCTACACTTTATGAATTTTCAACTATATTCTGACCCCACTTCTAATGTTTAAGACTATCCTATAATCTATAAAAAACTTATGCAATATACAAAATTAATGTGCCTAATACCTATTGAGAATGTGATGGTGTGCTTTGGAGTGGTTGAGGTGGAGGATATTATGTTATTGGTTCTACCTAGATTGTGGTTGGATCTACTGGGTACTCAGGGTGTGCTGAAGGAGTTACTATTGTTGGGTGCCTACTTGAGTCTACACAGATACCTTCCTCTACTGAAGTATTTATTGGAGTTGATATGGTGTAATGAATTGAGTTACCTTCATCAGTTGAGAAATATACATATTGATCTATGCAATATATTGCTCTAGCTTCATCTAATCTATGAGGGCCTCTGGCACCATGGAAAGCAAGATGCATAGTGGAGTCTAGATCAACATCAAAATTTTCACATAATCATCTTTTACGATGGATATTAGTGAATTTATGTTTGAAATTTTGAGTTGAATATCCAACACCAGATCATCTAGTCAGTTTTCATCCCTTTGAGCTTGAATGCATGTAAACATGTTGCACATTATCTCATTATGCCATATTTGGAGCTTTCGCAAAGTGTTATCCCTAACATCTAGAATTTTATTGAGTGAAATGATCATTATGTTTGTAGTAGATATTTGATCATCTAACCCTACTTTGGATTTATCAATTGATGTGAACTTAGGTTTCATAGTAGCCAAATATTTATTGAGGTGTTACCCCTAATTGAGCATTCCTTGGCTTATCTATTTGGCCTACTATTGAATGGTCTATAACACCTGATCCTTTCTTAGACTTAATTTGTTGTCTCATATTCTCTGAGGTTGAGAGGATGAGTCATAAACACTAGTTATAGTTATCACTCTAGTTACCATTTATTGGTTTTCACCCATTACACACTATCTAGCCACCCTTTTGGGTTTTTAGTTAAGTAGCATACTAGCCTACCACCCTTTCAAGTTTTCAATAGAATAACATAACTAGGTAGATGCCCTTTATGGATTTTCAACCATTTTGACCCCACTTCTAATGTTTAAGGCTATCCTACAATCTTTGTACAAAACTTGTGCAATCTACAAAATAGAAGTGTACAAGAACATACTAATTATAAAGATAACTTGCACAAATATAGGGACAAAGATAAACATGGCATGTACTTGATACTTACATATTTTTACTTGAAAACATAGATGTAATTATGAAAGGAATAATCATATAAATAACAAATATAGAGTAATTTAACATATACTAAATGAATAATAGATGTTAAAGAAAAATAGATTAATCAATACATATAGTACAATGATAAAAGATAATTCAAAGAACCATGTCAGGTATATTTTATTAATCTCTATCACACATCAGAACCATCTTTCATTACATTTGAGTGCTATATATAGAGCATTCTAGAGCACTATCTCTTTACATTCTAGTCTTTTGATATACTCAAAGGAAAGACTCTTTGCATTCTTCTACCAGTGCTTAAGCTTACAAGGTCAAATACATCCAAAAGACTATATAAAAGGCAAACTCATATACTTCATGTACATGTACATATATCTATACTTCATAGTTTTTATGACCTCAATCTATACCCAACACTTTCCCATACTTAATTTGTTATCTCATCTCGAGATAAAGTTGCACCTTGAAATCTTCTTTGAAGTTGAGAGGATGAGTCATAAACACTAGTTTCAATTATCATTATAGGTTTCACTTAATAGTTTCCACCCACTTCACACTATTTATCCACCCTTTTAGGTTTTTAGTTAAGTAACATACTAGCCTACTGTCCTTTCAAGGTGGCTGCCCTTTATGGATTTTGAACCATTCTAGCCCTACTTCTAATGTTTAAGACTATCCTATACTCTTTGTATAAAACTTGTGAAATTTACAAAATTGAAGTGTACAATACCTATTTAAAAGGTGGTGGGTATTTTGGAGTGGCTAAGGTAGAGCCTGCCATGTTATTGGTTCTACCTAGATTATGGTTGGATCTACTAGGTGCTCAGGGTGTGATAGAGGAGTTTGTTATTATTGGGTGCTTGCTTGAGTCTGTGTAACTACCTTCCTCTACTAAATAATTTTTAGATTTGATATGGTAGAATGAATTGAGGTACCTCCACTAGTTGAACAATGGAAACATTGATCTATGTAAGATATTACTTTAACATCTTCCAATTTGTTAGGGCCTCAGGCACCAAGGAAAGCAATATACATAGTAGAGACTAAATCAACATCAAAATTTTCACATAATCATCTTTTGAAATGGATATTAGTGATTTTGTGTTTGAAATTTTGAGCCAAATATCTAATACCAATTCATCTAATCAATTTTTAGCCCTTTGATCTTGAACACCTGCAAACATTTTATGTATTATCTTATTATGCCATATTTATAGATTTTGCATAGTGTTATCCCTAACATCTATAATTTTCTTGAGTGTAGTGATCATTACATTTGTAGTAAGTATTTGATCATCTAACACTGCTTTGGATTTATTAGCTAATGTGAACTTAGGTTTCATAGTAGCTAAATATTAATTGAGATGTTGCTTCTAATTGATCATTCCTTATGGTCTCCAAAACTACTCATATTCTTTCATAATCTCAAAAATTACATCTATATCCATCCTTATGGCCTATCCCTATGCGTGTAATATTTTTAAGTATTTCACAACCAACCAATCCTTAGTAAGTTGTGTCAATAGGATTGTGAGTTGTTTGTATGTAAACATTACCTAATCACCTAACACCTACATAACCAAAGTGGTGCAAGTAGAATATACCATTTGGCATGCATTTGTTAGTTAAATATTGAGGTCTACATTATCATCCCAAAGACTCAACACTTCTTATTTTAAGTTTAATGCATTTTATGTACTTTATGCTTAGAACACAACTATGCCTTCATTTTACTTTAAAAATAGCAGTTGGGACACATCAAAAGTTGTTTCTAAAGTAATAGTGGTAAACATCATGGACATGGTAGGAGTTGTAGATGGAGCCAGTGTGAATTTCACCAAATAAAGAATAAAAGTGGTACATTAGGTGGATGTTGTGGGAACATCCCAAAACCATTGGTTGTCAATTTGAGGCTTTATCTATAAGGGCTCTTATTATACACTTAATTGTGTTTCTAGCTTATTTTATGCCATGGACTCTAATTCCTTCTTGCATTTTATAGTTTGGGCTTTAGATTTACCCTTAGCTTTAACATATACTTCAAATTGAGCTTTTGATTACATCTCAGCCTGAGCCTTAACTTTGGCCTTAGTCTCAACCTTAACTTTGGACTCAACCTTAGCCTTGACTTTATCTTGAGTTGCTTGCTCATAAATTACTTACCTCACTTATTCTTCCTTGGTATTTTTTTACCTCCTCTCTCTGCCATTATGTATCTTGCACTTCTTATTGTTTCTTGTCTGCTTCATCTTGTTATTTTTTCCTTGCCTCTACTTCTTCATCTTAATTTTTATGAGCCTCTACTTCCTCAACTTGTTTATTTTAGGATTATTATTACTTAACTATCATCTTTGCATCTTTATCTTCCTCAACCTATTTCCTAGCAGCCTCTACTTCTTTAGCCCACTTTTTCACAACCTTTACTTCTTCAAATTACTATTTATATTATTGCTCTTATGCAACTTCATTTGTTAACAATGCACCTCTTACATAGTTAATTATTTTTAATCTTATTTATTTTTATTTTTCTCCTCCTTTATTATTTTATTTTCATCCCTCTTCTATTGATCTTCTAGGTCTTATTATTATTGTGCATCTTCTTATTGTGGCTCACCCTGAGGTAAACTTATTGTTGTAATCTCCTCCATTTCCTTTTATGCGTCAAGACTGATGAATATTTGAGTTTACTTTAAGGAGGTTGATTACATTAAATCACTTCTCTACATGAAATTATTATATATTAATAATGGTGGGGAGTTAGGGTCTCCTTGACTCTCTTCACAACTTTGGTATATAATTGCTACTATGAAGCTTGTGTTTCCTGCACACCAGTCCTTTTTGATGCTTTTACAAAAGACACCATCCTTTTTTTGACATGTTGTGTTGGCCTTTTTGAAAAATGAGTCCTTAGCTTTCACTTTAGAGTTGACAATGGACTTTCTTGGGCTAGTTTCTCTTATTCTTATGAATCCAAAGATCCTTCAGCTATATCTATGTGAAATATCTTGATTGCCAATTTTTATTATGTTGTTTCCTGTCCTACAGTGTTAATAATGATAGAAGGGGTTATGAGATGTCAACCCAGAGATCATTCCTTACCTAATTTGACAATTGAAAAGTGTACACTACTTTATAAAATAAAAATTCTTTCTCCTCTTTATCATATACCTCACTACCAATGTCCTCAAGCATGGTCTTCAATAATTCATATTCTTCCACTCCCATTTTTGGTAAGTCACACTAAGCCACTATGCTTGGAACATATGGATTATCCAACCAAGACTTTATCTATTATGTATGATTCTTGGGTGGAGGAAGTGAGGCTCATTGTGAAAGTTATTTAATTTTTCCTTTCTCTTTATGGGATGGGGATGTTGAAGCTTATGGTGGTACTAGTGGCTGCACTTGTTACTATGCTTGTGGTTACTCTAATGATGGTTAGTGCCCTTGTAGAGTAATAGAACAAATAGGTGGAACTTTACTCATAATTAAAGCCTTTTAATTCCATACTTTTGCTTATGATTCTACCATTTTAATGAATAATGAAATCAATTTCATAGTTTGAGTGGCTAACTCATAAAATTTGATCTGAATGCTATTATGTAGCTTTAAAATAAACACATATTATCCCAAATATTACATGACATCTTGTGGTATTCTTGGGTATATTCTAATCAAGGCTGGGTCCTCCATCCACCATGTATTAAACAACCCAAATTATTTATAATACTACCCTATTTTAGTCCATGTGATGTTTTCAAGGGCAGTGGTAGGCCAAAAATTCATAGTAACATTGACTAATCCTAGTGGATATTTTTACTACTTAAATAATAATAATAATAAGCCCAAAAACTGATATTGAAATGTTTATGATCCACCTCAAGTACCTTATTGATATTGGTGGTGAGATTTGATGCTAAAAACTCAAGATAATTGAAGTCCTCCCATATATGGATCATGTGATATGCAATATCAATTACTCCCTTGGTTGCCTACTTGGCATGTTTGGTAGTTTGCCAAAATATTTTTGTGATACATTTAGCCAAAATACACACTAAAGTATCCTCTATTGAATCAATCAATATCTATCTACCTAATTTTGTGGTATACTTATCTTAAACATTTGAATGGATCGGTGGTGTGGTATATTTGTATTAGAGGAGAGATTTCCCATGATTAGGGAGGCATGTGGTTCTTGCCACAACTAGAGAATTGATACATATTATAATATCTTGAGATAAATGGATATCCCCTTGATTATATTAAACTAATAGAGTGAGCATGACCTCATCAAGTTTCCTAAATTTAGGGAGATTAATCAACCTCTATGTATTTTAACCTCGTAGTTGATGTGGGAGTACTAGGGTTCCATCTTGTGTAGCTTATTGTGGTCCTAAAGCAAATAGGGTAGATTTTTATTGGTTGAAAAAGTTGAAATGATTTGGGTCATTGTATTTAATCTAATGCAGAACCAAGCCAACCCCTATATCTCTTTTTTGTGCATCTATTAAGGGATCAATAATTAGGATCTATCCATGGTTGTTGCTATAGCTTGGGATGAACACTTGCTTTAATGATTCAGACTCTGGTATGTAATCTATGTGTAGTGAGGTATTTTAAAAGTATATCTCAAAATTCACTTATTGACCCAAATGTGTAAAGTCTAAGTGCTTTTGATATCCTACTTTATATAGCTTTTAGTGCATAATTCTATGTAGCCAACTATTTTAAATGTAATTAACTCAGTGCACACAAGTTGTGCTCTGATACTTTATTAATGTGATTGTAACCCTTTTTATATAAATACTCTTGATGTATCCCTCAATTTTTACATGATGTGATGTGTTTAAGATGAAAATTTAATAAATAGGATTTGATTATCAAAATTATATAAAAAATGCCTAAATTTGCAATCTACCATTAAAATTGAGAACAATTAGATCAAAATGATATAAAATAAACATTTAAAACAACATTATAATATAAAGATAAATGTTACCAATCAATATTCAAATAAAAATACTAAGGATTAATATATGAAGATTGATCACAAGTAGACTCCAATTTCCAACATGATTTTATTTTGATCAAGAGACTTGGATTGCATGAATTAGTTTGATTTAAGACTAGGACAATAACATGTAAGCTCATAGATTTCTAGCTAGTTTTAAATGGAGGGAGATGGTGTGTTTAAATAGGCAATAAAGGGAGGATTAAAAATGAATTTAAAATTTCTTGGAATCCTCTAGATTTAGAGGCTTTTAGAGAGGATGGATAAAATAGAAGAGGATTCTAGTATTGAAGAATTCTAGAATCTATTAGGGGCTAATCAAGATTAGTAGGTGGTTAGATAGGTGATTAGGGACTAGGGATGTAAAAGAGCCTAGGAATAGGATAGGGTAGATGCTATTGGAATTTAAAATTCTAATATAATGGATAAGTGGGATTAGTTAGTGGATAATAGGGGATTAGGTGGATTAATTGATTTATTGGGTAGGAATAAGGTTAGTATGATAAGGAAGAATGAAGGGGGATACTAGATAAATGACTATAAAGGGTGATATTAGGATGGAATTAAAAGAGATAAATGTTATTAGATGAAATAGGTGAAATTATAATCAAATAATAGTACTATTAGTGACAATAAATGAAGAGAGCAAATTTAGATGTATATATTTGCCCCCTCTTTGAAAGGGAATTGTGAGTGGATGAAGTGGAATGAGTAACAGTCTTTCAAAGAAGAAAGACACTCATGAAATAGTATATGATGTTAGTGGCTATGATGGGTATGATTCCCCCTCAAGGGACATGTAGGGAAGAATGAGACATATGGCCACTTAAAAGAGGAAATGAGGGGTGAGATGCAATGAATAGAAAAGGGGATGGGATAAGAGATGTGAGATAGATGATGAGGAAAAGAAACTTGACCTAAATAGTGAGATATAAAGTGATGATGACCCTAGAAAAGACATATGCATAGGGAGTGGAAATGACTGTGTCATAGTTTTTGACACATCCCAAGGGGGAATCAACCGTAACATGATAGGATAAAAGGCCACAAGATTTTGACCTATCCCAAGCAAAGATAGATACAAGGGAGATCTATAGGCTAGGATAAGATAATTATTTGATAAGATGAATGCTGAGTGTAGGTTAAGGCTAAAGTTGAGTGATATGATGAAGGAGATAAGAGAGAAGAAATAATATGATCATGACAAAATAAAGAAAGAGATAGGAAATGGTGGTTGAGATATCCTTAGGCACCAAAAAGTAACCAAGTGCTACCTACATAATTTGAATAGACCTCAGGCTAATGTAGTTTTGACTAGGTGATAGATTATAATATAAACTAGAGAAGGAAGAGGATAATGATTGTTAGACATGTTAGTTGTTAGATAGATTTTAGGTGTGATTATGATTAGATTGAGAGTTGAGTTGAATGTTAAATGTTGATGACTAGAGAGATGATAGGTGATTGGATAGAAGATATAGACATGATGATAAAAGGATTCAGAGGAATGGTTGGATATTAGATGAGTAGACTAGGATGATCATCTTAAAGACAAAGGACTAGGATAAATGATTGGATATTAGATGAGTGGATTAAGAGGATAAATTTAATGATGGAATAAAGGTGATGATAAACAATTAGGCAAGTGATGAGGATAGGAGAAATGATGAGTGTAATCCATTATCAAGCCATCATTATTGTAATAAGGCTTATCATAGCCTAATAAATTTGATAGATATGGCACTTGGAAGGATGCCCAATGATATAAGTGTAACCAAGAGGACATTGTGCCAAAGTGCGTAAAATGGGCAAATAGCAAACTCTACATCATCAATGGTACCTAAAAGCATGATTGTAGCTTTTGGTGTGATAATAATATCCTTGTTCATTGCCCAATAGACAAAAAAGATACATGACACAAGACTAAAAGGAAAAATAGACAAATAAAGAAAACATAAGACAATCAGATATATACATGATAAAAGACATACAAACAAGTCAAACAACACATAACATATAAGTAACACACACAATTATCTACATGCAGTGCCATTGTGTCTTGTCTAATTATTTTGATGAGAGTCGATATGATGATTGATTTGGTGATGAGTTGGGATAATTTGGTCATGATGATCATGATGTGAAATTAGATTAAGGATATGGGTTTAGATAAGGGTATAAATTTGGTGTAGATTAGGGATAGAACATAGGAGCTAGTCTAATTGAGGATTGACCATGCCATGATCTTAGATGAGATACTCAAGACTTATCAAGCTAAAGTGAGATTAGGTTAATGCTCGCTTGATATAGACTACATTTTCCCAAGTTCAGAATAGGGGATGAGAGATAGTAGGTCATAAAGATGGATGAAAATGGGGGAATAAGCATAAGACAAGACATCTTGGAATTATTTTTGATTTTTTTAGATTTTATGATTTTTAGGGTTTTTAGAATATTTCAATTTTTAGAGTTTTTTAGGACATGTATGTACACTATACAAATGGGGTTACTAGAAAAGGGAACACCAAGCCTAGTAGATAAGATAAAGACAAGTTAAAAATGTATGGGATGATAAAAGGATGATGGTGATGCAAAAAAGAGGATGAGGATTAGGGAAGAATAGACTATGGATTTCCAATGCCCACATTATGAAGGAGCCATATATCTTATTGCCTGAGTATCCATTGAGGGATATGCCAAGATGATTATAGAACATTTCCTAAGACATCTTTAAATTCCTTAAAAATGTCAAGATGAGATGGAATGATTGATATAATGAGATGCAAATGATGGTTAGGAAGAAATGGATTGAGGGATATGACATGGATAGAATTAATAAAGAATGGATTTTCCCCCAAGTGTTGAGGTACAATGTAGATAATAAACTATTTTACCATGATGTCAGAAACTAGTTTTCATCATGGTAGTTTTCCAAAGCACCAAAATATTCATTTTCACCATTTGATGAATGTTTTTTAAAAACTTTTAGCATCTCAATTTATTGGACATGGGTGCGAGATGCAGGAATGCTGATACTTTTTGGGGATTTAGCCAAAAATTGTTTTGGAGATATGTGATGCTAGGATCATATTATTAATGCTAGATGTATTAATATCCTTATGACCTTTATTTAATCTTGATTTATCATCCTCTAGAAATCTCATCTAGGTGTTGTTGTAACCCTTATAAGAGATGATACTGCTTAGGGATTCGAGGTATGGTATAGATGGGATTATGTCTAAATTTTGATGGTGGTTTATAGGATGTGAATGAGTGATATGGTTATGATGGAAAGTGTGACTAGAAGGGCAGTGGAAATGGGGTTTGATAGTTGTATACATTATTAGATATGGCTAAGGGGACATTATTGATTGGTGTCATATGCTATGTGAGATTAAGGGATCCAAGACCTTCTAGATTTCTTGATCTTTGATCCAAATATTAGGAGGATTTTTAGCCATAGGGATTTTAATTTTGAAATATTTTAAGATTTTTGATATTTTATTGGGATTTTGGTTTTCTCCTAGTGCTTAATTTTGGGATTTACTAGAGGAAAGTGATCTTTGACTTGATAGATGATGATAAGTTCAACTTTGATGTTCCCCTATGACCTTAAGGATATGTATGCTAGGGGATGATGATTTTTGACTTTGCCAATTATGAATATCTTCTTGACTTTTATTGATGGTTTTTGGATCATAGATAACTTGATTATTTGTCTTGATTAAATGATTATTGACTTGAATCCTTTTATATTCAGCACACAAGATTACATTTTAAAGGGAATCCAATGATGTGTGTTATTATTCATCCCATTTAAGGAGTGGGATTTAGGTATTGTTAATATGAGGGGAATGATTTTGAATGTGTGGTGGAAAGTGTGGATTAAGGGGATAATGGGTAGCATAGTCCTCATAAGAGCTATTAAGAGACCCAATGTCGATGTTAGAGAAAATGTTCTCAAGAATCTGAAAAGGATCACTAAGACTCTTAAGCAAGTTAGCATCTAAAGTCAATTCATACCCAAATTGATGATATTCAACTGATAAAGCATCTAAGAATTGTGTTATGATTTCATCATCCTAAGATAGATCAAGATCCATATCTTCTGATTGGTCAACATTCTAATTAGAGACATCATCAAAGAGATAAGCATTGTCATGACTCTCATTATCTATAAGGGATGATGAATTTGACATGGATTATGATTCATATGCTGGTGTTAAACATGATCCTAAACATTTTGATGCTAAATTTTATAGGGATGTTGATGAGGAGATGTATCCCATAGATGATTTTTCGATAGTAGTCATATTATTGTCTGCAAGTACCTTCTTCCCCTTGGGTTTGTAAAGGGATGATTTAAGCTTAATGGATTTGGGAAGATGGTAGATTTTATGTGAATAAGATATAGGGATGGTATGGAAAGTATTGGGGTCATGAACATCATTAAGGAGGAAATAATCTTGATCATACTTGGGATGTGCTTCTTGGCATACCCTATTTTGCATACTCTTAAGCATGGATGCATTGGATTCACCCTCAAATTCAATGTCATCATTATTAATTAAGTGTTGGATATAATATCTCAAAGGGTAACATATGTTAATAAAATTCTTAGGGAATTTATGATATATACCAAATTATTTTGCTTGATACCATGAGGGCATATATTTGGAAAAATTTGGAGGTCTCATTTTTAAGTGAACAATCATGCCCATGGACCTCAATTTCTAAAATAGGGCTTTTATGGATATTAGGAAAGGGGTATATTACTTATCTATAGTGTAAAATTTGAGAGTGGAAGAATGCAATTATGATGTCATGATATAAATTAGATGTATATAATGTGATATGTTTCCATCTTCCCTATTTATTTTATGGTTTCAACTATCCATTTACCACTCAATCTGAAGATCTAATATATTCAATCACCATGTTTTTAAAAGTCTTGAACAACCATTATTTTTCCTTTTATCATACCTATGTTATCCCTACCACCTTCTTAGACTTATTTCATGACCTCTGGTAGTTGGTTCCTACTATATGTCCTTAGTTTTCTCTAGAAACCAATTGCATGTTATGATTATAATTGCTTCTTATTGGTTGTGATGTGCTATGATTCCAAAATTTCACTACACAAACATACCACCCTAACAAAATAAAACAAACAAAAAAACAAAAAATGTGAAATAAAATCCTAACTACATGGTGCCACTTAGCACCCACTCATATTATCAATAGAGTGATAAAGATTAAAGGTGATAAGGCTTAAGCCTATAGTCATTTATGCATACTATAAATATGGTTCCCTATAAATGTTTTAACACAATAGTACCCTGTTATGAAACTTCATGTGTAATTTAGGGTCTTTTCCATCTAATGCACAATTTTATTGGGAATTCTCTAAACTTGCTATCATATAACAATACTGCTTACTTAGGGTAAAATTATTTAGATCATAAATTATGATCATGCCATGCCTTTTGACTTAAATTATGTATTTGTTGTGTCTAGAATGTCCTTTATCATCTTTCCTCCATCTTGATCAAGTCCAATAACCTTTACTTTAGAGATTCATGATCACCCAGCCTCATAATCATTGCAATGCACAAGGTCAAAACTATGTACTCTATAGGCATTACTGCTTCAAGAGCATAAACAAGTTGAACATGAGTGAAACTAGTTACATGCTTGTAATTTGTTTTGTATGCACAAAGAACCATAGGAATGTGATATTCCTAGTCATCCCTTTGCACATTACAAATATTTATTAGCATTTTCTCCAATACCTTATTTGATGCTTCAACCTGCCCATTTATTTAAGGATGATAAATGATGATTTTGTGGTGAGATATAATAAACTCTTTAGTGAGAGTCTTGGTAGTGTTATTGAAGAAATGTGTTCTTCTATCATTGGTAATATTAATAGGACAAACAAACCTATTTTCATATAAGAACTTGGCAATATCCTTTACACCACAACTTGGGGTTATAACTACTTCCACCCATTTAGTGAAATAATTAGTTGTGGTAATAATATACCATGCATGATTTATCTTGTTAGGAGGAGTTATAGGCCCATTAAAGTTAATTATCTATTCTTCAAATGGTTTCTTTGGGAGCATTGGGAACAACATCTCATCACATTGATTTATCTTACCCATTCATTGACATACATCACAATGCTTGGCTACTCTGTGAACATATTGAAATAATGTAAGCCACTAAAGACCACTCTATAAGATTTTCCTTGTAGTGGAATCACCTGTAAAGTGACCTCTGACAATTCATTAATGAGATTATTAAAAAAATTGTGGGTGTTTATTCTTTAGTGCTACTCTACATAGTATATCATCTTTTCCTAACTTATATAAAAATACATAAATGAGACTATATGGTATAGCCTAAGTGACCATTTTATTTTTATCCTTTTGCAAATAGTGTGTAGGGAAAGTTCCTTGCTCTGATAAGTTAGCAAAATCCTCTATATTATCTAGAATTACAATAACCTTGAATAAGTGCACTTCTGGGAATTCATATTCTAGTTTTTCTGGATCCTACCCATTATGTAGCCTACTCAAATGACATATCCCAACATTTTTTGACCTAGATTTACATTTATGTGGAATTGAAATTCTTGAAATAACATAATCCACCTAGATATGCATCCTCCTAAAATTGGCTTGTTAACTAGGTAGCATAGTGTTTGGTGATCCATAAAGAACTCAAATAGTGTAACCAACAAGTAATGCCAAAACCTTTGTAGTGTAAACACCATAACTAGTGCCTCTCTCTCAATAGTTGTATAGCTATTTTATATAGCTAATAGTTTCCTATTGACAAAATGTATGGGATGATCTAACCCACCTCCACTTGGCTACGCTAAAACAAATCCTACTATAGTACCAAAATCATCCCCATGTATGTGCAATGACTTCTTCCAATCAAGAAAAACTAGAATTGGTGATATTAACCACCTTTATTTTAGCTCAATGAATGACACTTGGAATCCTACTTTCCTTTCAAATTGTGTATCTTTATGCAATAATTTTTCCATTGGCATCGAAATGGATGTGCATCCTTTGATATATTTTCTATAATATCCTGTATGATCAAGAAATGTTCACACTTTTTTAGAGTTGGTTAGAGTTGGAATCTCTAGTATTAAGAAAATATTAGTTGGATCAACTAAAATACCATCACTACATACTACATGGCCCAAAAAACCACCAAAGGGTGTAAATAATAGACACTTATTTAAACTCAAAGTAATGTGCAAGGCACGATACCATTATAGCACTAATCGTAGTTTTGACAAATATTATTTAAATAGAGAGAAAATATTCCAATCATCCAGATAAACTTTCATAAAGTCATGGATGAAATATTTGAATGCATTTACTATATCCCTCAAAAATATTATAGGCACATTATTTAAAACAAAAGGAATTACCTTGTATTCAAATGATTCTCGTTCAATTGTGAAGGTAGTCTTAGATTGGTCCTCCTTTGCAGTGGGAATCTAACGGTACCCACTGAAGCCATCTATGAATGAATACACTTCATGCACTATGATGGACTGAAGGTCTTCATTGTAAATGGTATTAAGAATGGGTCATTGACATAAGCATCATTGAGTGCACCCAAATTTTCCCTATTTTATTTTGCTACACAATGATAGGACTCACCCATTTTGTTTTTTTAACTATATAAATGATTATAGATTTTGGTATTTGATCTATTTCAACCTTTAATTTGATTTTCATATTGGGATTGAGCTTACATGGATGTTTTTTAATAGGCTAAATGCACTCTTTCAATTTTATATGCATCTTTCCCAAAGATAGATCTACACCTTTCACTTCTAAGAATTTAGTTGGGAACACATCTTGATAATCCCTTAGTAGCTATAAGGCCTCTACTTAGGATATAACTCTATTCCAATGTTCTTTTCAATATTTTTTTAGGGGCTCTTGGTATACTTTGTTTGATCCACTAGGAAGATCATATTGTATAATGCACTTACCTTCCCATTGTGGGATGTTTATGTTACACAATATTTCTTCTTCAATTTTCTCTATGATTTGAATGGGTTTTGGTTCAACTTCCTATTCAAGTTGAAAGAAGCCATCTAGGTCTAGATATACATCACTAACACTAAACTCTATCAATTCCTCTATTATTATATTACATCGCTTAACAAGATCTTGATCTTATTAACTAGCCTTATAATTGTGAAGTGATAAATTCAAATTCCATGTGGCTTCCTAATAAGATGATGATTCAATTGTCGTGGCTACATCTTCAACTCATCCATGATATAGAAATATTTTGATCTTTTATAAGGCATTATGCACCACTAGATTATCATCTTCAAACACAAAATTCTGAATGAAATATTGATGCACTTTTTCCCAATGATTGGTCTCTCTCCTGCACTCTTGGTGCATATACCAAGCCTTTGGTATAGGTGCTAATGTATAACTAAAAATGTGCACCTAATACCTTGGCTCTACTCCCTATGCAATCCATATACCCACACACTGATGAATGTATAACTCAAGAAATTATCCTTATTGAAAGAAAGGCCATTCTGACTTCATAGTAGTTGGTGTATACACATACTATTTTCAAACTTTATCAATTATTGATGTTTTATATCTTGTAAGAACCCATCGAGTCTTAATCTCTTTGAGTACACACCTTAAGGGGTGCACTAGGAAAGGGGCGGGAATACTATTGGTGATTTCTAGGATTGTTGTCCCTTATTACCACTTGCTATCTACGCACCCATTTCCTAAAAACATTCCCCTAAGCTTTGCCTCTTATTTTTCATCTAGTTAGTTGCCACATTCATTAGGCCTTCCCTAACCTAAAACCATTTTTTATGGTTTATGTTACACTATTAGCCCCATTAACCTTGTACTCTTATTGATAAAAATTATTAGGGTCTAGGTCAGCCCTTGGCTAACCTAGTCCATGTCCTAATTTGTTTTTATCGATATCGATACTAGGTCGACTAGGTCGACTTTGTCAGATTAAACTTTTGGAAAGGATTAGGGTTAGATATATCTATATAAACACATCTATATCATCATTTCTAAGAGAAGAGAAGAAGAATTAAGATATATTATGCATCTACTTATTCACCATTCTCATTGAAGAACAAGCTTAGGGTTTCATAGTTTCTTTGGAGATATGGATATTATCTTGTGGAGTAGTCTTTTAGATACATTGATAAGTTGTGTATCTTATAGATGATTTATCCTTGTCATTCTTACATACCAAAACAACCTCTTACAAAACACCTTAGCCAAGGGAAATATTGAGGTTCTATGGGTTCATCTTCAAAGGTAAGTATTCCTAACTTTGTTCCTCTTTTGTAAGAGTAAATAAATATGCATTTACACTTCTCTTCCATGCATTAGGCTTTTGTATACATTGATTTGAGTATATGTCTTCTATGCATGTTTAATTTTCATGTTTATTACCCCCACTTTATGCCAAAAGCTTTGGTGAACAATAGACTAGAATTTTACTTTAATTGTTATTAGTTTAGTGAGTATGAAAACATATGACTTAATTAAGGTTATTGCATAGTTTTGCTTGATTGGAGGCTTTGAAACCCTACCTAGTGAATTTATTATGGTAAGAGATCTTTTGGATAGGTCTCACAGATCCATCTTGGTCATGACCTCAAATATATAATGCATCAACAATCAGAAGTGTAAGTATGATTTATCTTCTCCAAGTTAGGATTGATTTATAGATCTACTACATTTCCCATTGCATACATTCTGTTGTACCCAACGTGAATCTAGCCTTTGTAGGTTTTCTTTCATTTTTTTCATTTTTATCATCTTATTATATTTTTCCATATTTACATTATTGTATTGAACCATTCAGTATAGTTCTAACTTTTTATGCATAGGTTTAACACAAATTTGCATTAAAATGACTTTGTTATGTCTATGAAGGTCTTCACATATACATGTTTCTGGATCAAACATGTTGACACAATACTCCTTTTTAGTCCCAAATAAGCATACAAAGTTGAACATGTCAAATTTATAATCTGATTCTCTATACCATCATACATATCAACAAATTAGGTAAAACAAGTCAACTTTGTCATCTTATTCTTGTTTAACACATAAGGTTTTATAGATTTGGGTTGAACTAGTTGACTTAGTTTGTAGAATTTAAAATTAGAATTTAAGACACTTTAACATAAAATTTGAAAATCCTAACCATATTCAAACTAACCAAGGTTCCTTTATTTTCTCTCTCTATCATTTTAGTACTTTATTTAGTTATATTTTGTATAAGTTACTAGCCTATAAAACTATAACCCTATAGTCAACTAAGTCAACTTGGTTGACTTAGTTCTATATCATATCTTCTATTTGAGAGACAATCAACTAATTCAACTTTATTATTAAAGTATTTGATTATAAATAATAGTAATGAACCTTTTAACTATGCTATATATTATTTGCATATAGTGTCACCTAAACCATCTCTGTACTATTCTTCATCAAGGAATTAACAACTATTTGCTAGTACTTAATTCACACTTCCTTTTTTAATTATTTACATGCTTAGAGTGATTCACATAGTTTATATAGGTGGTTTTTAAAATTAACATTTAGTTAAACTATTTTGCTCTTTTTCATACACTACCAAATCACATAAGATTCAAAATACATTTAAACACTTATCTTCCCAAGGCCTACCTACTTATATTTCATCACTAATGAACAATTTCAAAGCTAATAATGCCAACCAAATGATGCAAGTTCAAAATAATCTTATCCATTTCCAAAATAACCCTTAATATGTTCTATGGAGAATGCATAACCAAAATATCCCCATCTCCTCTTCATGATTCCCATGGTAATCTCATCCCTCAACCTCCTCTTGTTAATAAAACAATCAAACACCTTTGAATTTAACCCATTATGCCTCAAATTCCTAACATATATATAGGAGGTATTACCCCTATAACTATTTAAAATTGGTTAATTAATCCCACTCTACACTAAAAATATTTGGAAATCTATACAAAGATTGGGTCAAGTTAAACATTTTTTTCACTACCAAGATATTAGTCAAAACAATCTCTAGAGATTATTTAGAATGGTATAACCAAATAAAATATCATTTCATCACTAGTTTGGAATATTTAGTTAATACTTTGGTCCAATAGTTTCAAACTAGTGACTTCCCTAAAAATACCTTGGCTCATTTTATTAATTGTAATCAACATGAGATAGAAACTGCACAAGCTTTCATCAAATGGTGAAAGACCTTATCTAAAAAGTGTGAACATAATATGGTATATGATAAAATATTTCATATATTCACCTATTCTCTCTATCCTAAGTTACAATATCAGGTCTGTACTCTCCATGAAATTTAGAAGAGGCCATTGACCAAACCAAGTGCCAAGATTTACTCATGCATCAATTTGAGTCATCCCAACCTTCTACGGGAACTTGTATCCTAACAAAAAACAAAATCATCATGATACTATTATGGTGTCATTGATTATTATGATACCATTTATAATTTCAAGTTATTATTTGCAAGCAGGCTTTAGAACAAGATTATCCTCCCAACCATATACCCAATCCTCATTTCTCTTCAACAAGTAAAATCAATATTCATAAACCTTTATCCTTAGTGGAGTTATAAAATCATCTATCGATTCCTTTTCTATGAGATCTTGATCCCACTTATCCCATGAAATCTTAGTATGATCCAAATAAATTCTATTGGTTTCATGTTAGTTGGGGTCATTCTTAGGAGACTTATAGGCAATTGCATAATTTGTCTATGGATTTCCTCTTTGGTCCCAATTTAGACCATGATTCTATCATTCGTAAACATCAAAAAGCCTATGAAATTGTTTCAAATCCCATGAAACACAAACTAAAACTCAAGCTTTGAACCAGGCTAATGCTCATTTTACCATCTACAAAGATCCTCTTCTAAATCACTAAGACAACAATGATAAGCCTATTCCTTATACCAATAACATCAATCTTATAGACCCAATTCATAAAGATAATGTGGTCAACATGACCAATATGTAAATGGTATTTGACTTAATTGATTCTCATCCCATCCATACTCAATCATCTCACACTTTCTATGTTATCTAAGATTCTTCCCCAACTCACTTAACATAGTTGGAATAAAAAGACCTTATATCTTTTGATGAACCAATTCCAACACCTCCACTAAATAAAAATTCTCACACCATTTATACCACTCTTCCAAGCTAATTACCCATCACCAATGATACTCAACCTTTTACTACCACTTCTTCAAATTTATCTCAAACCAAACCTACATCAACTACCCCATCCTCTCAAGACAATCAATAAACTTATCCTTTAATTAAAACTCCTGTATATTATCAACATAAATTCACATTAAATTTGGCTCCTTATAAATACCTCCTTCAACACTATGCACATCTTTCCAATAGTCCCCTTATGGGTAATGATGAATGGGATCCTATCATAGAACTTACTAATCTTTGATCTCAAATCCCATTTGAACTTATGTAGACTTCTCCACATCATCATAATCATCTTATGTAGCTCTTATTTGAAATGAACACCCCTCATGATCCCCTAGTAGGATGCAAAACCACCTTATCTGGATTATAAGATAGCATTCTACAAGACTATGAAGAAATGTCCATGCATGTTGATGAAATAATGGACACTTCTCTATCCCTCAAATTCCCCATTACTTCTATGATTCTTGATGAGATTATGCTTCATGTAAATGATTCTCCCCACTTTATCAATGTCCAAATTAGTGATATACAATTCAAACATGCCTTGATTGATGAGGGTTCTGATACTTGTGTTAACTCTCTCAATTTTATTAAAACCTGTGGATATTCTTAATGTAATATCAAATCCAAATGAAACACGTGTCAAGGATAAGACCAATGTAAAATGCCTCCCTTAGGTTGTGTGTGGATCCATATCACCATTCCAATATTTGAGTAAAGTTTATGATATTTAACTTTCCTCTATTCTATAACATTTTTCTTGGTAGGTCATGGACTGATGACATTAGAAAAATTATTTCTTCCACCTACCAGTGTGTCAAATTTCCTTATAATGGTGAAATCTATAGGATTAAAGGTGACACTAACTATTATAATTTTGAATAATTATAAAACTATGGTGTTTTCAAAATTCCAACTTGAACCCTTGTCGAGTGTTCTATTTCATGAATCTCAACAATTTAACTTCCTAATCATCTCTACACAAGGTTATTACGGTCACCCTAAACTCAGCAAGAATATACCACCCAAACTCTTAGATTTAGATGATGACGAGCCTAATGAGATAAATATCAAGATAAAAAACTTGGATCTCTCTCCTCATCTCATTTCTCAACTTCCACCTTGTTTGAAGCCACATTCTTGTCAACCACCTAGTGATGATATACCTATTATCTTAACTAAGACTCGACACTCTATTCATCACACCATATTTGATGATAAGGTTATCCCTACCTATGTAATTGATCTTCATACACCTAATTATGATGATGGTTATACCTTATATGACCCATTTTTAGGAGGTCTTGTTCAGTCTTGAGATACTAAAATCATTCATCATCATTCTTCTTTGCTTCAATCTTTCTGTCACTCTTATCACATTCCATGCTATATAATTCCTAATTTTATCATTTTTCCTCTTTTTTATAGGGTATATATGGTGTTCACACCTCTAATTTTTGAATAACCTCATAGGAGCATGCTTATGGATCATGGTATGATTATTCTCTATCACTTTACTAGATACTAAGATCCCTATCACTGACTTACCCTTGAGATACTTATGATTATCCTTCAGCCTTACATACATCCCACCCCTCCCTCAAATGAGCCTAGTTTATATCTTATTCCCATTCCCCCTCTAGCTAATTCTCTTCCTATTTTTTATCTTATTTCTCCTTTAGTCGAGCCTCATCCAACTTATCCACCAAGCCCACCTCCCCTTGGTGATGGTTTTTTCCCTTTACTATAGCTTGCTCTTTTGCCCACCAAATAGACTAGTCAACCATATTATGATATTCATAAAGTTGTTAGTAATTGGACTAGAGATTATTCATTATACCAACCTTCCTTAGATTATATTTCCACTCCCTCTATTAGTACACTTGTAAAGTCTACTAACAAGCATATTTGTTGCTTCCATGGCATAGATAATCATCCTCCATGTATTATCATATCATTTAATAATATATAGACACTTTGTATCCCAAAATTCTTCAGCACATAGACAAGGCTATTCCTCCCCTAAAAGTGTCACCTAAATATCTTCCCAAATATGGAGAGGTATATTGTCTATGGCACCAATGTGGTACTCATCACACTGATCATTACCACATCCTTCAACAACATATCAAGGATAACATCATGACCATTATTTAACCTAATACCCTTCTTCCCATAGGTCACCCTCATAATAAGGCTCCCTCTTCTTCCCTTATGGATCCTCCACCTATAGTCCCTTCTCCATTTATAGTTTCTCCACCCATGATTCACTCACCTTGGATTCTCCTTCATTTGTGGCCCATTCTCCACTAGTGACCCTTTCATCTCCTGTAAAGTCCATTATCATCCCTTCTATTGAGTATCCCATACATGATATTCCTAATCAACATGATACTTAAATTAATCCTACATTTTCCATCGAGGAGATTCGATGTGAAGTATTTTCTCAACTTTCCCTGAAGATCAATGAGACTCTAGCTATAGTTTGAGTTCAACTTCATAGAGACTTATCAGATGTTATGGATAATGTGTGTAGACAAATATACCAATTTTTATGAACAAAACATGGTGTTATTTAGTTTATTTATTCATTTGGATTGGATGTGTGCTCCAAATTTACATTTATCTATATTATATCATTTGACATTATGTCAAATTCTTATTTATCTTACACGATTACTTATGTTTCACACTACTTATTTCTTATGGTGTCATTTTCTTCCTTATGTTCTCTTATGGATTCATTTTAATAATTACATAATTTTTTCCTTTTGTATGGATATCTTGTTCTTTCTCATGATTTTTAGCTATCTTATCTCTATAAACACAGATAATCATTATTGTGACTTGGTTATAAAAACCTTACTCCCCTTAGTCATTCCTTCTTTACGATGTGATTAGTTAGCAAATAAATCATCTCATTATAATATCCTTTTATTAGTCCACCTTGAATCCCATTTTATTCCCCTTATTTCATTTTTAAAACTAAGCATACACATGGTTGAGATGTGAGATAACATGGTAGTTCATAAGTAAGCCTAAGTGTTTTAGTCAATCATGTCTTTTGATACTTAGCTTCCTTAGCCAAAGCCTAAAGCTCATTCATGTGTATCATTTTATCTCTCATAATTGGTCATTCCAAGTCCATATGGAGGAGGAATATTAAAATCCATAAAAAATCAAAATACAAATCATTTAACAAAAGGCAATGATCTAAAAGGCAACATTCAACATTCCAAAAGTCAAATCACACTAAAATATGTGATTCTAAGTACACCTCTTTTATATAATCAAAGCTCAAACTAAAAATTTGGCCTCATGATAGAGTCAAGGTCTATTAGGGTGTGGTAGGCAAATATATTGGAAAAGGTGAATAAAAAAATCTTTTAGTGCTACCTACTTTTTCACACAAGTACCCAATCTTTGTAGTAGGCCGATAGCTCTATAAGAGGTCCTAAGGAATAGGGAACACATTGTGGGATGGTAGGTCCATTTTAATATTCCTATTCAAAATAACCAAAAATGAGTTGATATTAGTACCTCACTTATTTTCCTACATAGTTTTGTGTTTATAGTGAACATGTATCCTTTTTATATTGATGGTCACTAGTCACTTAATGTCTTTCTATGTCCTTAGTGTGCCTCATAGTTCCTAAGGTCTTCTCATAAGATGCCTACATTGTGATTTTTACATTCCTTATTTCATTCCCTATAATAATAATATTTAACCTTAATAAATATTGTTTTATTCACTAATTACTCCCCTTAGGGATGTCATTTGTGAGTTGTAGTGTAAGACCTTGGATAAGACCAGGCCTTCCTCACAAATTACCAAATTTTCACATTATCATTCCAAAAATTCCCTTTTAACATATTTTTTTCCATTATTTCCACCTCATTGATGTCCCCTTTATGAGTTGTAGTGTAAGACCATAGATAGGACCTGGCCTTCCTCACAAAATTTTTCAATACCCAAGTCATAATGAAATTACATGTGATAAATTTGAGATAAGCCATGATTGATTATGAGTTACACATCATTGACATGCTTCCCATATTGATATAGTATTTTTATGGTTAATTCATTGATATTTCACTTTTATCTTCTTGTTTTCTGATTGCATGTAAAAATATAACCATTTTTATTAAATTTTTCACACTTCCCAGCTTGAATCAATGTGATCAATTTAAGTTAATTTTTCTAATTTTGTTTCTCTTTTATACTTCCAAACATGATTTAGTATGATTTATTGACTTACTTATTTTGTTTTTGTAACATTTATCTTTCATGTGATGTCTATTTTATTACATTATTTTCATACTTCCTAACGTGATATAGTATGATTTTACTTGTTTTAAAATTGTGCTAATATTTTTCATGGTTTACAAACATTTTATTCTCTTGTTTACTACCTTTTGGTTTAATATACTTAGTCATATTTTATTATTACACATTTCCCATCATGATATAGTGTGTAGTACATTTGTTTGTGATTAATTATATTTTTCCAAGTCCTTTTTGCCTATTTATTTTTAACCATGCATGTGTATCACATAATGCTAGAAAATGAAAAACTCCACATATATTTTCCATAGCATATACAACAAAATCAAAATGCATGTTCTATAAAGAAAATATCCATGCATAAACAATCAAAACCAAAATATAACTTATGAGATCAAATAAAACTATCAAAATAATATATCTCTATATATCATGTGTTTTATACAATGGTACAATATACAAAAATACATAGCTCTAGCTCTATGACTAGGCTCCATCATGCCTATCTTATGGCCTAGACATGTTCCAAATAAATGCTTAAGACTGTCCCCTCTACATAGTACACTATAATGAGGCCATCCAATATCTCAACCTTACTACCTATCCCTATAGGTTGGCCACCTAGGCCTACACCTATCCTAGCTAGATCATGGTAGCCATGTGTGTGGATATCTCTTGAGCCAGTGCCTACCACACCTATGCCTATCCTACTCCCATCCCTACTAGTGGATTCAATCCATACCCACATGTTTGTATCTACCTCATAACCTCCCCCACCTATCTAAAATAGTCTACTTAAATTGGGGAAAATGGTACTATATGATCATCTAATGTGGTGGGGTTGTATGGTGCCAACACCCTATCCAAAATGTCATGGTGTATTTTCATCACTAGGGATCCCCATCTGACCTCCTGTATCATAGGATATACAAAACCAAAACTAGATAGATATCAGATCACATATACATCTTAAAATATATCTATCTACCTAAAAATCATATACAACTAGTATTCTATCTAAAAAAATGAAAATTACAACATTTATTACTAGTTATAATATCACCAACCACCATCTCCCTATCTGCTTGTCTATCAAGCATGATCTCTCTATCTATGCTCCCCTAAGAAAATAATCTATGGGTTACCTCCATATTAAGGAAAAAACATGAATCACCACTTGTGTATGCTGGTGGACTCTCCTCAGAGGTGCCTCTATTGACTAGATTTATCTTGGACTGACTATTGGATCATCTTATGTGATCACCCTTATTTGTGTTTTCTCTCATTGATGGTGTATATTTATATTGCGTGTCTAAGGTGGTCATTGATATTATTTATGTGGTACTTATTGTGGTACCTTCTACACCCTTAAATCCACATCCATGCCCTATCCTTATCCAACTATCAACTATCATGCTCAACTAGTCTATGGTCTCACATGCCATAGCCTGATCACTAGTCTCTCAACTAACACTCCTCCTCCTCCTCTCCCCCTTAGATATCTAGTATGACATACCAAAAAAGTATGCACTACTAGAGGAGTTACTGGGTGAAAGAGTCTAAAATACCCTAGAAAACATGCCATTAGCTATGGTTATACCCACTAGGTATAGTGGCCATGATCTGTACTTGAGTTAGCCCTATCTCCATGGTCACTCAACTGGGCTAGATAGTACTAATATATGTGTATAGATACCACATGATATCCCCTTGTGTGATCATATACAACATTATCATATGGGGAATGACCTGTACTACCTAGTCTTATCTCCATCTAGTCACTTGAGGTAACCTATCATTGACCATATGGGGTAACCCAGTTGGATAATACAACAGGAACCTCTCATATATACATGCACTAAGTAAAACCAATAGTACAATGGTCTTCTACCCTTCAGATAACATCCCATACATATCATGCATGAGCTAGGCCAAGATGATAGACCTAAAATCATAGAGTGCCCCTGATCTAAATTGGATTGGTACATGGCTATCACATATAATAATACCTTGTTGTCTAAATTGTGACACAACAATCATGCTATCACAAGTTGATATCTAATATATGTGAAATATACACATCAAATAAACTAACACTTAACCCTAGGTGTATCCTATCTAAACACATCACCCAACTGGCTAGTGCTCATCTCTCTTCTAAATCATTCGATGTCCCTATGATCACTAGTGTCCCTCTTATAGGTAGTCTAAGAAATGCATAGACATCCTCTAGTGTGATACCCACCTCTATGATATCATCTTCCACCACCCATAAAAATGTGTTGGTCAACCATTTACATGCTCTAAGGAACATAATAATGAGATTAACACTTAGTGGGATTCACCTCATCTCTATGATACCTCATAGACATAGTACAACTAGTATCACTCTGTCTATACCTGTCAAATGCTCTAGTAAATATGGTAACCATGATACATTGATTAATGACCAATATCTCTAGTGCCTCTAAAAAATATCAAACAACAAAGGATGTATTAGATCTTCATGTCATTTATAATCTAAATACATTCTTACAAATTTCATAAAACTCTGCTAGTTTGATTTAATTTGTTCAATTTTCTATTAAATTGACCTCTTAAAAACTAAATCATCCCTATACTTCATCAAGTATTCTAAATCAACCCTATTGAATTTATACTAGATCAACCTCTATAGTACTAAGTTGGTCACCTTTGGTTGTAGTACTAAGTCATCCCCCTTTCTACCTTATAGCACTATATCAACCACTTCAAAAATAACTAAGTTAGCCTACTAGTACTATGTCAGCCCCCTTCCTTAACCAACTAAGTCAACCCACTGCTATACAACCATCCTATTGGTTTTCTTTAAGTTTGTAGATTAAGTCAACTTGGTCAACTCTTTTCATCCATAATGATGACTTTTTGACCAATCACCATAAATGCCTTGATTATTTAGTAGTCTAACTCCTTCCTACCCAATTCCCCATTTGACCCTTATTATCCTTAAAAATTTCCTAAGATTCATTTTGGTTCCTAAATTTTGACTACTAGTCAATTTTCTATAATTCACTCAATTTTAAATAAATCTATTTAAAAATTTGAAATTTTTAGTTTCTTACCTATGCTACACTCAATACGGTTACTATGCATCCTCGCCATCTTAACTGTCATCTCCTTACCATCTTGGCTATCTAGTCTCTCACTAGGTCTATTAGAGCTCTATTTTATTAGACTATTAAAAATACCAAATGAATTATTTTTCATCTTATTTATATGCACTATTCAAAATTATTTACCCTTCAAATATTTACCATCAAATTTCTTATTTTGATCATATCTTTGTCTCTGTTAACTTTTTTTCCAAATCATAAAATGTTCAAGAATCTTGAAATCATAAAGAATCTTTTCAACCATTATATGTCTACATTACAAAAATTTCATTTTTTGTCTCTTTTTTGCTAATCTCTACATGTTCACCTAATGTTCCCTACATTGGACACCTTAAAATTTCTTGCATCTCCTTATTTAGCTTCATCACTAAGGTAAGTAAAGGTATGTGTTTTTCAATTTTATCATTTCATTTATCTTATTTTATCCTTTATGCACTTTATTCAACTTCAACATTGTGTGTCAATATGTTCTTTTCCTAAAGCACCATCCCATCTTATACTTATGTGACATGTGATGAGCTTAGAGTGGGGCATATGTATACATATACTATTTTCAAACTTTATTAATTACTGATGATTTCTATCTTAGAGGAACTCATTGAGTCTCAATCTCTTTGAGTTCATGCCTTAAGGGGTACACCAAGAAAGGGTGGACAAACCACTGGTGTTTCATAGGATTGTTGTCCCTTTACCACTTGCTATCTACACACCCATCTCCTAAAAATATTCTGCTAAGCTTTGTCTCTTATTTTTCACCTTCCTCTAGTCATTTGCCATATTTATTACCCCTTACCTAACCTAAAACTCTTTTTGATGATTTATGTTACACTATCAGCCCCATTAACCTTGTACTCTTATTGATAAAACTTATTAGGGTCTAGGTCAAACCCTGGTCGACCTAGTCTATAACTTAATTAGTTTATATCAATAATGATAATAGGTCAACTGGGTTGATCTTGTTGGCCTAAACTTTTAGAAAGGATCAGGGTTATAACCACCTATATAAACACATGCATTTCATCATTTCAAAGAGAAGAGAAAAATAAGTAAGATATATTGTGCATCTACTTATCCACCATCCTACTTGAGGATCAAATTTAAGGTTTCATACTTTCTTTGGAGATATGGATCTTGTCTTGTAGAGAAGTCTTTTAGATGCATTGATAGGTTGTGTAGACTAGATCTAATTTATCCTTGTCATCTTTAGATACCATAATAACCTCTTGTGAAGCACCTTGGCCGATGGATAGATTGAGACTCAGTGGGTTCATCTTCGAAGGTAAGTATTTATAACTTTTTTTCTCCTTTGTATGAGTAGATAGATATGCATTTTAAATTCTCTTCCATGCATTAAGATTATGTATACATTGATGTGAGAATATGCATTTTATGTATGTTTAATTTTTATGTTTATTACCCCCACCTTGTGCCATAAGATTTGGTAAATACTACATTAGACTTTTAATTTACTTGTTATTAGTTTAATGAATATGAAAACATAGGACCTAGTTAGGGTTAATGTATAGTTTTGATTGACTAGAGGCTTTGTAACCCTCCTTAGTGAATTTATTGTGGTAAGATATCCCTTGTCTAGGTCTAGTAGATTCATCTTAGTCATGACCCCAAATGTCTAATGTATCAACAATCAAAAGTGTAAGTAGGATTTATCTTCTCTAATCTAAGATTGATTTATAGATTTGCTATATTTCACATTGCATATAGTTAGTAGCTATAGTCTTGCACATAAAAATTCATATGCTTCCTTCTAATGAATTTATAGGTTTTTATGTACTTCCTACCAAGTTGTAATAGTCCCTTTCAATGCATATTTGAGTGTGATGACTCATTGATCCACATCTAACACATGGTGTTTAAGCCTCAATATGAAAGTATAAAGATCATATATCACCAAGTATTGGGCTATCTAAAATTTAATAATGAACACCATGCACACAGTTCATATCTCATGATCTCTCTGAGCTTAATTCAACATATGAATATTTGAGTCACCACTTATTAATGATTTTATTTCCCAAAGAAGAACACCCTCTAGAGTAGGTTATATATAATCCATCATTATTGTACCTATATTATACAAGAAATATACTTCATATTTAATGGGATAGTTCATTGATGGAGAAACACATTCTTCTATTTGAACCTACCTAGCTAGAGATATTGTTATAATAGGATTGTATAATGGTCACTTTTCCTACTGAATAGTATATGATTGTCCAACTTGATATTCTATATGTCATAAAGTAGTTTTCCTTTCATTTGTGATAACCTTAAAACAACTATTATCCCCATAGGCATAAATATACTCTATATCTTTTGAGATGATATGCAAATTTTGCTTAGATTTATTAATGGGTATAACTACTATCTTATCTCCTTGATGCACCTCTCATTAGTTATGCATAAAGTCAATGGTTAGTTTACCATCATCGGCTAATTTATTACTAATTAAGGCAAGATAATGGGTTTCTATTGTCTTCATATTAATGAACTCGAAATATCTACACAAATTATGCTTGGTTAATTTAATATCAACATTAGCTATCCTTCTAATGGGTTTCACCCTCCCATAATCTTCCAAACTAAGAGTAACTAGATTGTAGCTTAGGTCAGGTGATCAATGGCTTCCCAAATTAATCATAAAATCATATTAACCATTATACCAAAGTTAAACACTGCATTCAAAATTTAATATTTATCTAGCTCAATGTCGATATGAGAATCAAAATCCCAAGGTTTCTTAGTCTTAACATACCATACTAATTTTTAGTATGTTTTTGACCTCATTGTATGCACTTTAGAAGATTATGCAGGAGATTAGTGATGCTTTGTGAAATATATTCATTACACAGGGTGCTAAGTAACTTCATTAGGTTTATCAATGTAGTCATAATACCCTCCTTTATCATGATTCTTATAATTTTCCCATAAATTTGAGCATCAATAGATACATTATCACCTTCAAAATTTGATTGTTGTTGGATTTATTGTAGGACATGCACAACCTGGTATATCATATTATTTTTAGTAGCAAGATCAAGACATTTATCCTACTATAATTTTTTAATCCATTGATGTTATGGCATTTCTAAGGGTGGTAACCCTTGTTCTACTCTTTTTTTCCTATTGAATACTTAGACAAAGACATTCTCCTTTGGTTGCACATTAATCATGTTTACATTACACATTGCCTTCTCCTTCCTTTGTTGCTCAAGCACTATATAATATTATATTTGGTTATGGATTTCAACTCTATAGATACATAGTATATTTGTATCTATATATTAGTAGGTAAATTCCTCACATAGTGATTATATGTTCCACATAAATAACATTGAATAGGTGGTCAGGTTTAGAAATTTTCATTGTTATATCCTCCTTAATATCCCCCATGATATCATCCCATATAACCTCCCCTATATACACCTCTATTTTTTTATTACCCCCAACCTTATGTTTTTTGTCTAACATACCCTCATTATTGGCCTTGTTGTGCATCATAACCCCCATGTTACTACTAAGGGGAATTCAAAGCCTAATTAGATGGTTGATGCTAAAGGTTCATGCTAAAGGTTTGTATTGGTCCAAGGATACTGATACTAACTAGAATATTGATAAGATGGAGATGATGTATTATTACAACTTATCAAAGCTTGTGGTTGATACTGGAGTGATGAAGGAGTCAATATGGGACTACCTTGAGTCACACATGTCATCTCCACTTCTATTCCTTGAATCACCTACTTCACAGTTGGTATTTGTTGTGCTACCATTGTGAAGATATTATTAGCAATATCTTCTTTCAATTATTTTAATGCTCAATAATTATTTTAACATGGTTAATGGACATACAAAAATTACAAAATAAACCTTGTGATTTTTGTATGTAGTGATGTAAAATATAGCACTTTAAAGTTGTATTCCCTACTACCCTACATATTTCATAAATTATGTCCTTCTCATCTACATTATATACACCATAATCTTAGTTTAGACTTATCTTTTTTGTGCATCTCATATATTATTATCATGGATGCATCTATATTGACCTCAACCTTGGAAATGGTTAAAGAAGCATCCCCATAATCCTTTATTTGCTCTACTCAAAAAAATAGATTGAGTAACAACTTTACTCAGGTAATGGGTCTATGTAATGGAAAATATAATTCTTGGTCACACCCCTTATATGAACCAAGCAGCCTTATCTTTGTCTTCCATAATGAATTCAATTTTTTTCATGACATCAAAAAATATTCGATCATATTATAAAACTAATTGACTAGAATTTTACAAAATCTCCTTTAGATCTTAAATAGTCTAGATTGTACATTTCTTTACCTTAAATTTTGTTACCAATAGATATTTGACTTGGATTAAATCAAGAGTATTAAATTTATTTTATAAATGAACTTTAAGGCTCATCTTGATAAAGACCCTATAAGTTCACACCTCTTAACATCATCAAAGGTTACCCCTTTTAAATTCCACTTCATATCATAGGTTACCAAATACTACTCAAGATCCATAGACCCATCATATTATATTAAGTTAAGAAACATACCTGCATTGATCACCATAGTTGGCACACTCATAATTGGTACCCTAGGTTTTTAAATAATAGCAACTATGATAAAAGGTAGCTACACACTAGTGATTGTGAATTAATGTGACTACACACTAGTCTTTTTGGGTATCTTGAAAAGGAATTCCACTTATTTTATTTTCTTCCTATCTAATTCCTACTTTGTCTTTGAACTTAGCTTTCCAAACTTGTTTATAAAGAAATCAAACTAATATGTATCTGCTTATTCTCTTGTACTTCTTTTTAATAATAAATTGGGTTGTGGGGATGCTTAATCTTGAAATGAATGACTTTTATTTTGAAAATATTCTATCTTTGAATTTAAACCTATGATATTATTGCATTCATATATAAATTATTCCCAAAAAATTCCTTCCTAGGTCTAAATAAAAACCTTTTCACTAATTGCAATCTACCTCTACCATCTAAATGTTCTACTACTAGATTACCTTCTTCTTCCTTCTGTACTTTCTCTAAATCTACATCATTTATATTTATTCATACTCTTCATTAGACCCTTATGCATACTCTATACATCTTTTGTTTCCAACATATTTCATAAAATATCTCTACATCTTTTCATCTACAACATCATCTATCTCTTCTATATCTATTATTTTATTTCACTATCTTTGCTACCGTAGTTCTCTTTCTAGTCCCAAAATTTTCTTCTCATTCTAAGTCTTTTTGTCTTCCATTTTATATGACCAAGTTCAAATTTATTCTTATTAGGTTTACATCATTCATTCCATCCTTTACACACCCCCATGGTGCCCAAAGTGACTAATCCATGTTGGTTGGAGTAGGCACCATGGGCTTTTCCACAACTAACATTTTTATCAATGTTGGTAGTTACTGTAAACATTTACCCCTTATTCCTTAGACAAATTAACCTTGTGTAGATTTAAAATCTAGGTATCTTTGTAATGTGAATTTTTTAATACAATTGTTAAATGTATTCCTCATCGAATAGTCTATTATTCTAGTCCAGTCTGTATCCAAGTTGCACATTCTATCCAACTTCTCTTCTTTCTAAGATATAATATTTATCCTCAGACTAAAGAAAAAATATTCCACCCTAGATATCCACACAACTAATAATCCAAATAACTCACACCAAAATATTTCATATATTTCCCCATAGATATGCTCTTATATAATCTCCTTTGTAGTTATTTTAAATATCCTCGCTTCTTCTTCTATAAAATTATGGATTCTCTCACCCAACCATATCTCTATATCCCTTTTTCATGGAAACCATCTCAACATATTAAATCCAAATGGTTTCATGCTCATCACACCATTATTAGCATAGGTTCCTAAAAGACTTTAGAACATGTTAATTATAGGGATAACTTGCATAAATATAGGAATAGAGATAAACATGACATATACTTCATAATTATAGATTATTAATTTAAAACATAGATGTATTTATGAAAGGAATAATCATAGAAACAACAAATATAGAGCAAGATAGCTTATACTAAATGAATAATAGATGCTAAAGTAAAATAGATTAATCAATACACATAGTACAATGATAAAAGATAATTCAAAGAACTATATCAAGAATATTATATTAATCTCTATCACACATCATAACCATCTTTCATTACATCTGAGCACTATATATAGAGCATTCCAGAGTTCTATCTCTTTACATTCTAGTCTTTCAATATACTCAAAAAGAAAGACTCTTCATGTTTTTATACCATTATTTAAGCTTATAATATCAAATTCATCTAAATTTTTTTACAAAAGACAAACTAATATACTTCATACATGTGTCTATCCAATTTTACTTCATGGTTTTGATGACCTCGATCCATACCCAACAAGGTCTTTTTGCAACTACATCAACATAGGTTTGCTTTATAAATTTCTTCATGTAAGGATCCTCATCATTTCCTCCACTTAATACCTTTGTTGGTTGAGGGATATTGATACATAATTTAGAACCAAATTATTGAGTAACATGTGTTGTTTTTATTGTGGTTAGATTTTAGAAGATCTATCACCCTTTAAACTTCCTATAATTGTGTAGTCTACCAATTTATTCTTGAATGAATCCCTTGATCTTTCAAAAATAAATTTGGTAAAATCATTTAAGTTAGAATATTATTTTATAGGCTAATCAATAAGTGAAGAGGTAAAATATGTATTTTATCAAAAATAAGATCAATCATGTCTTATCCATTATCAATAATCCTATTAGTAACCCATTCCACTATGAATGCTTTGATTTGATCTAGAGCCATCCTTGAATAGTCTCACTTTCTAATGCCAAATTCATCTTCACTATATTCCCAAAAGTTTTCAATTTTTAGAACATGCAAGTAACTATAATCAACCTCGAGATTATCCTTCACAAAGTTATTATTATCAAAGGATGACCTTTTTGTATGAAACCTCATTAGAAATTCAATCAAGGATTTTAAAATATTATAAGCATCCCGAGATGATTTACACATATAGTAACTTATGTAAATATGAATTGAAACTGCCACTACATGTTTCTCATTGTAATTACTATTAAATTAATTTATTTATTTTCAAAATCTCAATGAGAATGATTTTATCACTTACGCATATTGGAAACTTATACGGGATACCTAAGAACTCTTCAACTCTGATATATGTGAATCTAGGAAATTAAATGAAATGAATTCCATACTTAACTAAGGCAACAACTTCATTTTAAATTCTTGTATCTGAATTTCCATCCAAAATTATCACAACCAACATAGTGAACTCAATGCTCACTCTTCTAAAATGTATCTTTCCTTGTTTATGAATGATTTGAGTTAATTTCTCATATATAAAATTTTATGGGAAGTCTTGTCCTTCCACATTAAATCTTGGCCACTATATCATAAAATAGACCAAGTATGATGCCATATATAATAATTGGATTTATTGAAGTCTTGTCAATTTCTCATGTAAGTTATCACTGATCACCTATCCCAAGTTAATGAACTATTTTCCTATATAAATAATAATGATATAGAGACCAATCCATTCAAATAAAAATTGAGTGTTTTAACTATCCATAAACATATTCATTAGAGTTACGAAATCAAATAATTCTTATTGTAATTCACTCTTAGTTAAAACCTTAGGAAGATTTGATGGCCCTGTTGTTTTATTTGTTATATAATTTTGATTAATCATATTCAAACAATTATTATTATTTTGGTTTAGTAGTTCAATGTAATATCCCTATTTATGTCTACTATTTATTTATGACTATGGACTATAAATGTTGCATTGATTGATTATTTGTAAAGCTCAGTTATTAATACATAATTGATAATTTTGATTTGAATTTTATTTGCGTCATAATACTTGTCACAAGCCATGACCAAATAAACAAATTGAACATAGGTTTGAAAATTGGCTACGTGTGTAAGTCCACTATCAAAAATGCATTAACCTAACACAGTTCTGTTTCTATTTTCCATTCTCTCCCAAAAATATTCAATATCCACATGTCATATCTCATAATTTGTAATTTTAGAAATGGTATCAAGAATGAAAAATTGGTTCATATCCCATGTATTTAAATTTCATTTTATCAGATGAGGACATGTAAAAGGAAGTCTTAGCTAATAGTATCAAATCTATAATGGCAATATCATGAGGAAATAAATGTTTATGTGGAAAATAAATCTAGGTCACATTTGTCCTGTACTAAATGATACCTAATTTTTTTTAAATATATAAATTCATAAACCAAGAGCTAAAATATAATGGGAAAGGTTGGAATTCACTCAAGGGATGAGATTCCATAGGTTGACAAGATGGGATGGGATAACAAAGGTGAAAAGTGAGGAAAATGAAGGAGAACAAAGAACAATAATGTAGGTAAATTATTTTGCATAAAATGAATGAAATGAATAAGATAAAGTGGAAATGAAAATGAAAATAGTGACCAGACTTTTAGGGAGTGAAATTAGAGGAATACGAGCACAAATATGAGAGTTATAATTCTAGAGCATTTCTGGTTGCATGAAAAGATTGATTTAGGAATTTAGTACACAAACGAAACTTCAAATTTTAATTTATAGTGTTAAAACAACACTTTTAATTTTAAAAAATATGCTTCCAATGCAAATCAAACTTTAAACATACCTATGACAATAAATTTTTTATTAAAGTTTTAAATGATTTCTTACTAGTTTTTAGGATTGTCAAGACATTTGAGATTTATGGGTGTTGAGATAACTTGGTTTGATTCATCAAAATTCCAAGAATCACAAGTCATTTAAATGTTCTACTTTCTTTACAAGAGTTTCTGGGTTTGGGGGTACCTAAATAACTTCCATGAATTCCAAAAAACTATGAAAACCATGAAACCCTAAAAACCTAAAGACATTAAAATTTAAACCATGACTTTGACTAAGACTTTGGTATCATTCAACATTTTTGGACATTGTAAGTATTTCAAAAATTTGGAGCACAAATGATTTTTTCAAAAGTATGAAACCTTAAAAGTGTTAGAATATTAAGGAAACTTGAGAATTTCTCTAATTATAAATAATGAAAATTTCTTGCTTTAAATAGGTATACATAATGGTGTCAAAATTGGGAGGTTTTGGAGAGTTCAATTTTCATGACAACACTCTCACAACAAAACTTATGGTTTCAAGGCAAACAAGATTCATTTATAAAGATGAGTACAAAATTGAGGTTCAAGATTACACATACAAATTATACAAAGATAGGTGAAGGTGACCATCAGTCACAGTCTAAAATTTATGCATAGGTCAATATCAACCAATGCAAGTCAATATTGACTAAGAATATTGACACTAATCATAAAAACAAGCCTTGCACAAATAGAGACATAATTCATGAAATAAATACATCAAATGCCTAATTTTACTTGATATCCACTTCTAGAATATAGTCACATTTAGACAATTGCCCAAAAAAGTGAAGTACTCATCCATTTTTTATACTTACCATATTTAGTATATTTCACTTAATGAATCATTACAATAAATTTTAGTATTTTACATTCAAATGTATTATTTAATTCCATATATTAATATCTAAATTATTCTATATATTTCTATCCTATTAAGGTTAGTGTTGAATGCATTAATAAAAATCAGGCTAAAATATATTAGCGAACCCATACACATTGATCAAACCATCTTTTTAAAGTTCCATATTTTCTGTCCTACGGTTTAAAATTTCATTTTTGATTTCCATATTTAAAAATTATCATTCAATTATTTTGCCTTAGGGTTTCATATATGATTTTTTATTTCCATACATAAAAACATCTTTTCACCGTCATCCCTAGACTTGATGCTTGATCATTCCCTAATAATGCACACTAATCATGGCCATATTGAATGAACATTATTGGTTAGTATATGTCATGCACATAGTCTTTTAATATTTTTCTACATGGATAATATATCTTATCTAGATCAAATATGTAATCAAATGGATCAAATCTAAGAACACTAATAAGGCTAAAATTACCAATGAATAATCACAAGCCTTCCTCCAATCCTATTGTTGTAACATCTAATCTAAGATGCCTTTAATTACCATTATATGCTAAAGGGAATACATGAATCATTTTGTTCATACTTTCTAAGACTATAAGGTTGTACAAGCTACCATCCTATTCCCATTATTTTACCATGGCTTATTTTGGATTTTTTAGTCTATCTTGTCAACACTTGATGAGGTAAGGTACCCAATCATGTATGATAGAATGAAATTATTCAACATGTTACTCCTAAATTGCCTCTACCTCTCATGAGGTATCTAACTAACCTAAAGGATATGACATCATCAATCAATCAAAGAACAATCAGGCTAATATTTTTATCTTGGAGTTACTCAAGAGATCAGTGGTCTATAAATACATCTTATACAAGGTATTTCAAGAATAAACTCTACCTAGTAATACACAACCTTCATTATTATCCTCCATTATGAATAAATTCAAAGATAATAATAAAGTCATAAATTTTAACAAAGAAAACTTACCTCTGTAACACACGATATAGTAAAATCTACTATTATTCTTTCAATTTAAAGTACAAAGCACATTGGTCAAACCTATCAGTAGATAATGGTACATTATTGAACATTTTTAACACTACCTTCTTATAATTATTAGGGATCAACATGACTATCATTAAAAAACTATATTAAATCATAAAAGGACTCTATAACACTACACATCATATAATTGGAACCATATCATTAGATGTGAAACTAGGTCCCAAGGTTGTACCTACTAATTTTCATGTTATTCCTAATCAATTACATTAAACCTTGATTTTGGGATGACCATGGATACATGCTATGGAAGTATTACTATCAAAATTACATATAAGTATAAAATATATACATGAATGACATTATTATTTAAAACTAGTATATGATGACCCTTTCAAATATTAAAAATGGCCCAACCTACTAATAAGTATAAATCATAATCATAGTCAGAAGATCATACTATTGTATTTCTAGTGCAACCCATTCTAATAGCACAAATTCATACATATGAAGTGGTTAAATCAAGTAAAAAAGAGGATAAAGAACCAATTATAACATACAAATAAGTTTTACAACATGAAGGACAAGTTAATATGGAACAACCATAGCCTATTCTTGATCTTGAGCTACTAGTGAATTAAGAATATCAAGATGGCATAGTCAAAGATTATTATGATAGTGATGATGAAAAAATGAACATAGTAAATATGATAGGCGATTAGATATGAAATTTAAACTTCAATCCTTCAAATAAATTTTTATCTCTCATGCTATTCATACTTCTTAGATTTGGAAAATATCAAGTCGATTCATATACAATAATAATGGACAAATAAAAAAACTCTTATTCAAGAATAATAGTCCAAGGTCAAATGAAAGGAAATAATGATAGATCATGAGTACATTATAAATGTAAACAATTGTTGTAATACTATTTCACACTAAGTGAAAAAAACATTGAAATCAAACATGACTTGGACAAAGTAGTAGTCATACACTTCAATAAATAATGTGAAGATGGTAGATTATAAGAATCCAACACCATTTCAAGTAACAAGTCTTTAAGATAAACCAAGAATAATATTGTAGATATTACTTGATCATAATATCATCACATTACCATCTACTTGACATCGATACATATGACATCTTTCACATCAGGAATGTAAATCATATTATATTTATCATAGAATCTTGGGACACGACATAAATAATTGTGATGCATTATAAAATTAGATCTAAAAATATAGGAATGAAGGCATTATAATAGTATTAAAAAACAACAAGAACCATTTACATCAAGCTCCATAAAGACATAATCTATAACAATAATGACCCAAAAAAATCCTCAATAAGAGCCATTTAACATTACAATATATGTGGAATTTGTTTATTATAAAAATATTCAAATTGATGGCAACAAACACCTAAAATGGCCATTTTAAATGTTGCTCTTAACTTTTTGTGATAAAATCATTTGTGAAAACTTGAAAAAAAAACATTACTTTGTTTTATCCATGTTTTATTGTGTTAATTTATGGGCATGGCATATTTTTTCCTCTTTAGTAGTATACATTGTGTCAACATAATCACAATTTTATGTTTATCCTTATAATCATATATGATAAATTGTTTATCATAATATATACTCAATAAAATAAGGATTTGTTTATGGTTTTTAAAATCATCTCACAATCCTCCTTTCCCTCATGAGTCCATTTGAAACCAACATATTTACTTAAAAAATTAGCCTTCACAAGGAAGGATTACAAAGCCTTCTTATGGGTAAGAAAACATAATTGTATAATTTATTCTACTAGTTAAGATCAATGGTAAAGGAATCCTTTGATACCACATGGAATAATAACTTATCTTAAATAAAAATAAAGATAAACTTATTATGGTTTAAATAAATATAAATATAATAGCACCTTTCAAAAACTAGTTCTAGGTTTATGATATGATCTACACCAATCTTTGATAAAATAGTTGTCATGCAAGTACACAATTATAATATCATTTATTAAGAATTTAAATCCCATGCTAATTGCTCCTTGTAAGTTTTATCTAGTGTTAGATATTCAAAAGGGATTATTTGGTAATGAAATATGCCCCACTTTTTAGTGAAGGCCATTTTATATGAGACATCATGTGAGGCACTAAATTACTTGCCATTTTAAGTACTTTTATGTAGCTACTAAACCTTTTATTAGTTGATGTTACATGTGATGCCAAGAATATTAATTTTATCCATTTATATATATAATAATTCAATTATTTATTATGGTGATAATGTTATATACAATTGTATTAATATTTATGAACATTGATTTATCACACATGAATTATTTATTATTACACTATTGCAAGATTTCTAGTTGGTAGAAATATCATGTTGGTTTATGGTGTCCAGATGTATTCACATTATGATTAGAATGAAATTAATCCTATTTAACAATGTTTTTTATACTAGATGTATGTATGTTATGATTATCATCTAATTAATCCTATTTAACAATGTTTTTATACTTGATGACATGTTATGGTGGGTTGACCAGTTTTTGATAATATGGTTTAAGAATGATAATATAACTCTTTAACTATTCTATGTGAATATTAGAATGATACTTATCCCAACAAAATAAATAATTCTTGTATTTATGTATAACCAAAAATTCATAAGGAATGGGCTCCTATGAGACCCATTATCAATAATATTAATTACTAGAATTACCCTTTCATTGCTTTAATAATAAATTAATATATTTTTTAGGTGAGATATATTATTATATTAAATATTATTATTCTTTCCTTAATATTTTAAAAGATCAAAAAGTGGATAATCAAGATATGGTGATTAGATTTGATGTGGTGTCTATCGTCACCAAAATATCTATTGATGAAGCTATTGACATTTATAAGAGTATAATTTATAATGAAACAAATAAATTAGTAGAATTATGCCTAAGTGTAGATACTAAATACTGGTCTCTAGAATATACATGAATTGAGCACATAAACAAGGTCCCCGTCTACCATTCTCTCACACTTTCATGCTATCTTATAAGTTGACCCTACATTATGTTGTTACACACCTAGAGTAAACTCACTGTCTATTTCAAACCTACTAAATATATTGCACATACATCTCCAAACCTTCACTTTGTTCTACTTATAGTCAAGTTAATTCCTTCAATTTTAGTTAGTATCACTAGTCGATATTAATCTAATCTGGGTAGAAAAGACCCTTTCCCCAAAATAACTATTTTTAAAAATTAAATATCTCCTTGGGGTTGTCCATTTTCTTAGAATGCTAGTGGTGTGAGAAATTACCCAATTGGACTCATATATAAAAAAATCAAGGTCTCATTCAAAAAATACTTGGCACGTATCTAGTACACATATATACACTATTCAACATCAATAAAACATACCCCATCCTTACCAAATTGTAAACTTATCACTAGGAACACTCACAATTCAAGTCTGAAGCACACTAAAGTTGAGTCAAAGCAATCATTGTCAAGTATCAAATCAAAATAGTTAATTACATACATATAAAAAAGGAACACAATTTCACAATCACACTATGTAGGTAGAAGTAAATCATTAAAATGTGGGAAATTAGTGTGATCTCTTACCATTATAATTTCTTGATTTTTCTAGTTTTTTAGACCTTATAAGCACACTTAAGCTTTTGAGGAAAAGGAGACTAAATTTTGGAGATGCATGCACCATAAAGGATATGGATCATAAACACATAAAATATAGATATAGTAGAAGACAACCATATGGTCACAGTCCTTCATTTCTACATAAGTTAGTACTAACTAACACAAGTCAATATCAACAAATGATACTAACCTAAATTGGTGAAATGGACCTTGCATAGATATAAGTACAATTCTTGAACCAAATGAATCATAGGCCTATTTTTATCTAATATATGCTTCCATAATAAATTCATAGTTAGTCACCCAAAAAAATTAAGTAAACATCCCTTTATACACTTACTATATTTAACATATGTCACTTATTGAATCATTGTAATAAGTTTCAATATTTTACATTTATATGTATGATTGAATGACATAGATTAATATCTAAATTATTCTACATGTTTATATATTATTAGAGTTAGTATTTATTGAATTAATACAAATTAGGTTAAAATATATTGATGAACCTACACATAGTGATCGAACCATCCTTCCAAGCTGTCAAAAAATTTCCTTGGATTTCAAATCTCATTTTTTATTTCTATCATATTTTTTTTGAAAGGTTTAAAATTTGATTTTTGATTTTCATACACAAAAACATATTTTCACCTTTGGTTTTAGTCTCTATCCTTGTTAATCCCTAATATTACACATTAATCATGATCATATTGAATGAACTTTAATGGCTTACACAATTCATGAAGGTACTCTTTTCATATTTTTCTACATGGATACTATATCTTATCAAGATAAATTATGTGAGAAAATGGATAAAAAGGATAGATATAAGAACACTAATAAAGCTAAGATTTTTAATAATCAATCTCAAGTCTTATTCCAATCCTATTGTTACAACATCCAATCCAATATGCCTTTCCTTATCGATAGATGATAAAAGGCATGCATGATTCCTTTTTTTCCTTCTCCAACAATACCTCAAGGTTTTAAAAGCTACCATCCTACTCCTATTATTTTTAAATGAATTATTTTGGATTATGCTATCCATGCTATCAACACTAGATGAGGTAGGGTACCACATAATGCACAACAAAACAAATGTAGTAAACATTTTACTCCTCAAGCCCTCCACATTTTTCAAGGTGAGATAACCAACCTAAAAGATATAAATTTTTTTATCAAATAAATAACACCCATGATAATGTTTATATCTTGGATTTACTCAAGGGATCAATGGTCTACAAAGACATCTTATGTAAGGAATCATAAGAGACAAATCTACCTCATGATACACATTTTGAATAATTTGCCTCCATTATGAATAAATTCAAGGATAATCATAAAATCATTACTTTTATATAGAATATTTACCCAAACAACACATGATAGAGTAAAATCTTCCATTATTCATTCAAGTTAAATTAAAAAGCAAATTAGTCAAATGTGTATTGGTAGATAATGATTATGGATTGAACATTTTTAATGCTACATTATTAAAAATATTAGTGATAAACATGGACATAATTCAAAAATTAGATCAAAACATAAAAGGATTAAAAAACACTTCACATCAGATAATCAAAACCGTATCATTGGACATGAAACTAGCCCCTAATATTGTACCTATTACTTTTCATGTTATACATGATCACTTAAATTATAACTAACTTATAGGGTGACCATGTATATATGATATTGAATGTGTACCATTGACATTACATAGATGTATGAAAATATGCATGAAGGTTATTATTATTTAGAAACAACATGTAATGACCCTTTCAGATATTGTAGTATGAACTAATATACAAATAGAATTGTTTAAAAATATAGTTTTATTGTTTCTCCATCACGAACCATTCAAATATCACATATACATACATATGAGGTGGGTGGATCAATTATAAAAAAGGATAAATAACCAATTATAACATACAAATAAGGTATATAACATGATCCACAAGTTAATATGAAATAACTGTAACCTATTTCAGATCTTCCTCTACTAGTGAATTAAGAATATCAAGATGACATATGCATAAATTATTATGACAATGATGATGATGATACTAGCATGGTATATATGATAAACTATAAACTATGCAAGTTAACCTTTAATCTTTTAGAGGAATTTTTATCTCACACTATCTACACCTGTTGGAGTTGGAGAATATTGAAATGATTCATATACCAAAAAATGGGGCAAATTAGAAACTCCTATTCAGGCACAATATTTTTGGGGCCAAAGAAAGGAAAAAATGATAGATTATGAATACACTCTAAATGAAAACAATAGTTGTATTACTATTTCACACCAAATATAGGCAATACTAAAATTAAACATGACTTAGACAAAAAATTCATTCACTTTAGTAAATAATGTGGAGATGGTAGATACTAAGACTCTAACACCATTATAAGTAGTAAGTATTCAAGACAAACCAATAATCATATTATAGATACTACTTGATCATAATATTATCTACTCATCATCAATCCATAGGATGTATTTCACATCAGGAAGGCAAGTCATATTGTGGTTATCATAGATTCATGGGACATGACACAAATCATTACAAGAAATTACAAAAATATATTCATAAATATTTAAATTAATGGTAACAAAAAAGAAGCTATATTTACTGTTAGAGGGTTAAAATAGTTTAGACATGACATCAAAGAATTACAACACATGAGGTAGAATTATGTCACACTTACTTATCATCATCCCTATGATTCAATCCAATTCCATCATGATCCATATCAACCTTGTTCTAACCTATATCAACCCTACATTCACCCTTGTCATCCATATAATGAGTCTCCTTATTTCTAAGATTACTAACCCCATTGTGAGCTTCATCCACCTCTTTGACAACCTACTTATCAACATAATCAGCCATGGAAACATCATGATGATCTTGGTCAGCCTACTCATATTTAAAGTCAGTCCATATCAAGCCTTAAATAGACCTTATTGGGCTATGAAAAACACATGGTGAGCATTGACACCCTAAGAGGGTATGACCAAGAAATTCCCAAGCATATGATTAGAGTATGAGAATTTCATTGTAGCATGCCAAGAGAGAGTGGTCATTTTTCATGAGAGAAGGTCATTCAGGGGTTAATAGTGACATGTTGAATAGAGATGGTCTAAATTCAAAGATAGAAGAGAGGTTAGCAGTGTATAAGGAGAAACAAGTTCACCATCATCAACATTATATCCCCTTATCCATCTCATGTTAGTCTTATGTTGAGATTCCCATAAATCCTCAAGAGTTTCAATCAAATAAGTGTCAAAGCCCTCAAATTTCCTCACAATCTTTCTCAACTTTTCCATCATGGAAATTTGTTCAAGAGAGAGTAAAAGAAAAGGAAAAAGTATGCATTGAGAGGACTAGTCAACATGAGCATATCCTTGATCAGTCAAGGCTTGAATTTGAAGCCTACGTAAAGAATAATATTGAACTTTTAGACAAGAATCTACATTAGGTAATAGTAGCTACAAGAGAAACATGATCCTAGATGAAGACACTTGCATTACTACCCCAAGTTGCAACAAATGAAACACATATGAAGGAAACTCCTACATATAAATTACCAACTTGGAAATAAATTCCATAGTTAAGGGAGATAGAAGAGCATTCAAAATTAAGCCAAAGTGTCAAAGTGGAAAATAAGCCTAAGATCATTCAATCCCTACCCTTCCCTTCTCAAGGGTCTAAGACTTTTCCCTTATAGAAATCCATTCAAAGCAATGTGAATAAGGAGGAGATGATGGTTGTTAGGATTTAAAAACTAGATGAAGGGAATGAGACATACATGACTTCTCTCCTAGAATCATTCCAAGGATTTCCCATGTCACTCATTGAGAGAGATATTATTCTTAAAGAGGTGAATAAAGAAAGTCAGATTGAATTAGCATCTGATGGTGATAACATGAGTGATATTGAAGAGGAGATTATCATTGGGACACCTATTTTCAAAGAGGAACACATATTGGCCTTCAAAGATGAAAAATAAGATGAGCTACTTGAATAAGGTGGGTCAAAATAAATTATAATAGTTATAGAAGATAATTACAGACCAACCAATGAAGATGGACAAGGTAATTTTGAGAGCATGCAAAATCATCAAGTTATTGTAAAGATGAAGTAAATTCAAGTGACCAATTAGAAATAATAGAGAATGACTTTAAACCCCATGAGCATGATCAAGAAGGTGAAATTTTAGACTATGATGTGCTTG
This sequence comes from Torreya grandis, assembly GCA_037957365.1. NCBI lineage: Eukaryota > Viridiplantae > Streptophyta > Pinopsida > Cupressales > Taxaceae > Torreya > Torreya grandis. The sequence goes on from JARHVA010001130.1 coordinate 1,574,293, forward strand.
CTCCTGTACCTACTACTATTTGGCTTGAAGAGAGTCCAATTACACTTGAGCTAGGTGAGAACCAATCAATGGACTTATTTGAAATTATCAACTCAAGATACTCTTTTTTTGAAGATGATTTAATTTAGATTGAGAGAATTAGTTCAATCAATAAATAAGGATGAATCCCTACATGTGTACCATTCCAAGAGGCTATCCTATAAGGAGATGACTTATTTGAGATTTTCAAGCAAGGTTATCAACTCACTCCATCTACAAATGTATTTTCATATTTGGAGGGTGGAACTGGAATCAAGTGACCTCAAATAGTCATGAAACAAGATGAAACTCTCTTAGAAGCCAACTTTACATCCATAACACAAGGGCCACTTCAAGTTGTCCAACATGATCAAGAACAACCCATGACTGAGGTAGAATTGATGTTGTTTATGCAAAGAAGACAAGTATAAAATGATTATGATTGGGTGATTAACTCACATATCTAATACATATACATAAGATTGGATCAATAAGGTCCATATACTCTCTTAAGAGGCCATGAACATGATAGTGTCTTCAACTATAAGTAGAAGTCTTCAATCAATAGACAATACCTAATTGCACTTCAATCCTCATGTGGAAATTTGACATCATGGAGCCAACTTGGTCAATGGATTTTATGTTTTGATCATGAAGGAGAAATGAGGTGTCTTTTAATTATTTGTTTATAGTGTTTGTTGTTTGATTTCAATAAGTGGTCAACACAAGTCTGTAGTTTAGTTTGCTACCTTGTTGCTTTGATGTCAAACTTGTTTGTTCTTAAGTGTTAGGTGTTGTTGCTTTGGTTTTCCTTATGTGTCTTATTTTTGTTAAATCCTAAGAGGTGTAATTAAGTGATAAATAAATTTCATAGTCTAATAAGGTGGTATTTCAAGCCATGTTATCATGTTTGAAGTCTATCATTGTCATGAAAAGCTAGTGGGTTATCTTGACTAGTAGGTTGGTTACCCCTAAGAATCACCAAAAAATGTTGACATTTTGGCCTCATAGGCAAAATATCAACCCATACCATAAAAATATTACAAGAGAACCCTTCTGAGCTTAATTATAGTTCCTCAATCGGTCACGGTCCTAAGAATGTCTCTTTAAGTCTTTTAATCTTGTTAAGAGGTCTCATGTTGTCATAGAGTCTATTTGTGATCAAAATTTATCATAGCTATTTTGAGGCCTATTGGTGATTTATTAAGTGTCATAGTGATCATGGAGTAAGTATTAATTTTCCACTATCCTTCTCAAGTCTATAAGTATGGTCAAAACATTGTTTGATAAGATTATGGTCATTAAGCAAATATTAAGGTATTTTGGAGAAAATGAGGTTTCTAATGTTTATAGTTTTAGGCATACTTAAGCCATTTAAGGAAGGGAGAGATTTTCAAATGGGATGTAAGGGTGTATAAACATTATTTTAAGTCATGACATGAGGTAAAATAGTGTGTTTAAGGTCATTATTCATGATGTACTCCTAAGCCCAATTCACACCTTAATTCACCTTTAGAAGCCATAAAATACCCCATAAATGCCCCATATAGGTCTAAAATACACTAAATAACTTTGGAAACGTGATATTTCAACTTTTTAATAGCTTTATAAGGGTATTAAAAGGTCACATCCTCATCTTATAGCCATCACTAGGTGTTTCACATCATAAAAGACACTTTTTAAGACTCATATTCACCTCTCACTAACCAAATGGTTCCCACACATGGTGAAAACATAAATATTCAGCTTACCCTACCATAAAAATTATTTTAAAATTTCAATTAACTAGTGTTTTCCCTCTCTTCATCCTCTAATAATAGTTCAAGGTTAGAAACATGGAAAAAATTCAAAAAAAGAAGGATTTTCAGGTGCTTCTTGCCGATTGTATGAACTTGTACAGATAGGTCCATATATAAAAAGTCAAGGGTTCTAGGTGAGTTAATTTTATATTTTTGAGAGAATTTTTATGTCAAAAGGATTCAATAATAAGACAAAACATTCCTCTCTCTTTACTGGGTTCCTTGGCAATCTAGGCAGACTTTTCAGGTTTTCATTCATTCCATACAAGAGAGAGAATATAAAGAGATAAGATTTTAGGGAGATGAAGGAGGTCCATTAAAATTATTACCCATGTAATTTTTCTATAGGTTGATGGCCTGATCTTTATGAACAAATATTAAAAATTTGGGCACTCCAGTGAGCTTCTTCATCTGTGTAAGGAGTTGAAATGACATCAATTTTGGTGCATATTTGAAGTTTTTATGAGAACAAATGATTTATGTTTGTTATATATATCCTAATATCCCATATAAATCACCCTCCACCCATGTTTCACATTTTTTGGAGTGTATAATCAAGCAAATATTCTAGTTTTTTACATTTGTAGATTGTAGATGGAGTTTCTCATGTTGCATAATCCTTGTGCATAAGAATGAAGTATATATAATGTATTGGTTATTATTATTATTTTATTAAATAATTTTAATATATTTATTACTTATAAACTCAATTGGGCTACTAGGTATTTAATTAATGCTGCTAGGTCTTACCTCAAAGATGACTGTCATGAGTAGATGTTACCTGCTTTACAAGGTGAAGACAAATGGCTACAAAATATATTTTGGTGGTGTTTTATATATAAACATATTATTCATTCAATCCTTTATATATGGAATCATATTAATATTTTCCCCACTCACCAACCATATCCACCCTCAACTCACTATGTAAAGATAAGACTCCCAAAGTCAATACAAGCCATACAAGGCAGACTGAGCAAGCAATATGGTCATGTCCGATTTAAGATAAAGAAGGTTTAGAAGAGCATTGTGAAGTCATAATATTAATAATATAAGTTATAAATATATAGTGAGTAGGTGGGTAGGTTTAACACTATTTCAACTCTCTCCAAGAGAGTGACTTAGTCTAGGTTCTATAAAGGCATTGGCTATAACTATAGGGTTAGAAGGACCTAACATATTATAAGGTTTGAATAAGATTAAAGACATCTCAAGGAGATATAAATAATAGTGAAAAATTAATCAACACACCGAGTTCACCCAAGATATCAATGAACACCAATTCTCTCTCAAGGAAGCACATACAATTAAGGCTTAGAAATAATCCTACATGACAAATCAAGAAGATAGGGTTGTGACCAAGGGTAAAGAGATAATGGTTCAATTGAATGATTAGAATATTTTATATAAGTATAAGACCATAAATATCATGATTTACATAATTCAATGGAGTCTCTGTGTGTCAAACAAAGAAGGTAATGCTTGCTTCTTCTTTCAAATGGGCCTCATTCATTGCATATAGGTAGGGTAAAAGGAAGTATGACTATGTTGAAACCCATGTGGGAGTAAGGGGTTATAATAATAGCTAGAGGACATAAATATTGTTATAATAAATCCCTTAGTCCAAAATATATTATTTTGTACTTAGGACACCAAAGAGGCCTTGATAGACCAAACAGACCTAAGAAGGAACTCATCCTTCAAACAAGGAAGTACAGTCAAGTACTAGTCTATCACTTACAAGTAGAAAGGGAGAGATATGACTAATAATTACATGAATATAATGATGGATAAGGAGTTAATAATATTTTACTGAATACCCTCAATGTCTATGACTAGTATTTTGATCTTTTGAGAAGAAAAAAGACCTAGATGGCCTAATTAGGCTTAGCTAGGATTAAGCATACAAACAACTAGACTAAAGTGTGTAGACACTTACATAATGTTGAAATGGGACTTATAATCAAATAATTGATTTGATTTAAAATTTTTATTAATCCTTAGATAATGATTTTATCCATTTTTTGATGATAAAGGAAGAGCTTTATGACACACACAGGCCTATTAGGCCTAAATAAGCATAAATAGGCCTATGTGTAGGAATTAAAGGAAACCACATGATTAAGATTTTTTTAAGGGGATAGAGACATATAAGGAGGATATGATGGGAATGATTTAGGGGTTTCATATTGATGGAGGTTTCAAATAGGTAAAGGAAACGCTAAGCACACCTATACACAGTTAAGATCCCAACTGAGACTACATATAAGGTCTTAGATTAGAGAGTAAAATATTATGGATATACTTGATAAAGGAAGTAAAAGGAGGTAAAGATAATTTAGGGATGAAAATATAATTTTCATAAGATTCATCATGTTTCCATTGGATTAGTTAAGCCTTAAGATGGGCAAAAGAGATTTAAAACCTATTAGGGCTAAAAGGCCTAAGTAGGCATGTGCTTGAATTAGAGACTTCTACTTGATTAAGGGATGATATAAGGTTGAAATAATTTGGTGGGGGTGATTAAATAAAACATATTAGTGATATATTATTTTTTATATTCCTAATTAAGGTAAAGAGGGGACTTAATTGAATTACTAGGGCTACATAGGCTTAACTACATGTAAACCCTAAGCAAGGGAGATGAGGATATGCAAGAATAGAGTTGTAGGAAAGATTGACATTGAGGGTGTGGTAAAAATTATAAGTGTGTTATAGGAGTATTAAAATCCATAATATCTATAATGGAGAGAGGAATATCCCACTCATATCCCATACCACTGCTAAGCACCTAAGCTAGTAGGAAGACCTACAGACAATCTTATGAGAGGGGGAACAAAGTTAGAGTTAAGCACTTGAATTTAAGAAAAAAGGATATAAATAGGTAATAAGGGGGGTTTTATGATGATATTGAAACCCAAAATGACTATATATCACCTCACAACCATGATACTTAAATTAAGCCTATTAGGCCTAAAAGACATGACTAGGCCTCAAGCTCCACCATCACAATTGAGACACTCTCAGACTCTCCTAAGAATAAAAGACATAATGATGAGGTGTGAGATTATGATTAAGGTCCTATAGATAAGTTTAATAGAAAATAAAATCAATTAAATTCTATATTTGGTCTTAGATCCCTCTTTGAGTGACATAACCCTTAACAATCACTTCAATCCATCATTTAAAATGCTTAGATATCTCACCACAGAAGGACTCATAGAAAATTAACCTAGGATAATTTGGTCACCCCTATGTACTTGAAATCCATGGAAGAGATATTTGGTTTTAGGGGCCCACTTTTATGAATCATTATTAAGATTATAAATAGGTCTAAAAGGCTTTTAGAGAGCTCATAATCCACCATCTCCTGCTCGTATCTCCACACACAAGTTGAATGGGAACCAAAACTTCTTAAGATTTTTAGGGGGGTATATGTAATAAAAATACATGAACATAAGTTTGGGATTGGAGGTCTCATATTTATGAACCATCATTAAGATGGTAAACCTACAAAACCCTGCTTAAACCCTAAGATAGATTAGACCTAAGAAAAGTGAAGTTTTTTCACTCAAACACTAATTAATAACCTAATAAACACCTAAAAAATATAGATAACTTAGAGGAGACCCTACCCATAGTAATGGTCTGTATATAAACTATACATAATTGTTATAAAAGGGTGCTTTTTCATGATTTTGTGAGAATTTTAGGGTACAAAGTTATTTGGAAATTTACAAATCATTTAAGGTGAAGGTTTGGGTATTTTTTTATATCTTCAAGTCATTATATTTCCAAAACTATGTATATAAATTCCTTTGTATGTTTCCTCCAAATAGCCAATCTATAGATGTGAAAGATAGGGTGACCCAATCACCTAGTTTGACAAGTTTACAGGTGTGGTCTACTCAAAAAAGATTATGATATGATGTAGGATGTTGATTTAGACTTGATATTCACCTATTCATAGGTTCCTAAGGTCTCATTTAGGTTTCATAGCTACTCAATCAGTGAACAATCATATGATTAGGCTTAGTGGCCTAATTGGATTACTTGGTCAATAGAGAGGGTTGGAAGTTTATGTCGACAGGCTATTAAAAGGTCAATATAGAGAAATTATGCCTAGTAATTGATGCATTAAAGGAGGTAAGTGTATTTTTCTTGATCATAATGGAGGAGGAAATTTCAACCTTGGTGAACATCGATAAGGACTAAAAGGCTACTCAATGCTTCATGGAGGGTAATTACACCTCAATTACACCTTGTAACTACCATATCAAGGAGTGATTGACTATTTTGGGCATGTATTTGCCTTTAAGAGGTCTGAATCAACCTCCATTACCCCAACTCAATGCTTAAGGGTCACACTGAATGCTACCAATGCATGAAAGGAGGTTAAAGGACTATTTATAACTGAAGATAGAGTTGACCATGGTCATTTGTGATCTCTTCCCCTTAAATCTATGATATTATCCCATATTTCTCCCCCCTTTATGTTATATATCTTAGCCTTAAGGCATTGATTGGTATCCCTCACTTGGGTATGAGGAAACCCTATCTAGTTTTGTACTTGTAAACCTATTAGACTAATGAATAGACTATTATAACTTCTCCATGATTGGTTTGTAGTGTGCATATGCTTTTTATGATTTGGTAAGTGATATAAATCTTCCCTTAGGATGTCCTTGTCACACCCATATGATGATAAGTTATCTTATGTAGGTTATATGAAGTGTCAAATTTTGGTGATCATGTTTGGAGTGTAATCTAGTTGAAATATCCTCAAGATAGGCTTCTCACCCTTCACCTCCAAGTTATAATCACTCATCATGACCTTAATATTAAATATTTTTTCTTAATATTTATTTGAGTTAATGATTTAGTTCATTTTTAGTTCACTAATGTTATTGGGAGTCCAAATTGATTGGATGAATGATCATATTAGGCATCACCACCCCTTAGATTAGATTTATTTTATGTACTTTCTATCCCTTTTCACCCCAAAAATAATAGGTCTTAGTTAATTGTGATAAATAGATGTACTAGGGGAGCTAGACCATTAATCTAGAGGTCTAGTATAATTATAAGGTCACCCATATCCTTTAAGCCATTCCCATGTTATTATATGTTTGAAGCAAAATTAAACAATCTCCTTCAAAGGTTACAATTTGGGTTGCTAATAGTTTTGACACACCTGGTGGGACTAGATTAAAGTGTTGGATCCTTCATAATAGCATATTAGCCATCTTAGGTAGCTTCAAGAACTCATATTCAAAGTCAATTCACATCAAGCCTTAAATAGACCTTGTTAGGCTATGGAAAACACATGGTGAACATTAATATCCTAAGAGGGTATGACCAAGAAATTCCCAAGCATGAAATTGAGAGTATGAGAATTTCATTGTAGTAGGCCAAGAGAGAGTGGGCCTTTTTCATGAGAAAATGTCATTTATGGGTTAGTAGTGACATGTTGAATATATATAGTATAGTTTTAAAGATAAAGGATAGGTTAATGTATGAGGAGCAACAAGTTCACCATCATCAAAATTGTGTCCCCTCCTCCATTCCATATCAATCTTATGTTGAGTTTCCCATCACCCCTCAAGAGTTTCAATCAAATCAGTGTCAAAGCCCTAAAATTTCCTCACAATCATTCTCAACTTTTCCATCATTTAAATCTATTCAAGAGAGAGTATAAGAAGAGGAAAAAGTATGCATTGAGAGTACTAGTAAGCATAAGCAGATCCCTAATTAGTTAATGCTTGATTTTGAAGCCTACCTAAAGAAGGATATTAAAATTGTAGACAAACGTCTACATCATTCAATAGTAGATTCAAGATCAACACAATCCCAATTGAAGACACCTACATTCCTTCCCTAAGCTTCAATAAATGCAACACATGTGAAGGAAACTCCTGCATCTGAGTTTCCAAATTGGAAAGAAGTTCTATAGTCAAGGGAGAGAAAAGTAGTAAAAAATAAGCCAAAGTGTCAAAGTGGAAAGTAAGCTTAAGATCATTCAATCCCCACACCTCCTTCCTCAAGATTTTAAAACATTTACTTCATATAAATCCATTCAAAACAATTTGCAAAAGAAGGAGGAGATGATGGTTGTTAGGAGTAAAAAACTAAATAAAGTAAATGAGACATACATGACTTCTCTCCTAGAATAATTTCAAGGATTTCCCATGCCACTCCTTAAGAGAGAGTTTATTCTTGAAGAGGTGAGCAAAGAAAGTCAAATTGAATTGGTAAATGATGATGATATCTTGAGTGATCTTGAAGAGGATATTGTCTTTGGGACACCTATTGGCAAGGAAGAACACATATTAGGCTTCAAAGATGCAAAAGAAGATGAGCTAAAAGAATAATGTGGGTCATAAGAACTCGAAATAGTTATAGAAGACAAATACAAACCAATGAATGAAAATGATGGATAAGGTAACTTTGATAACATGAAAAATCATAAAGTTATTGTTAATGATGAAGGCACTTCAAGTGACCAATCATAAATAGTAGAGAATGGCTTGCTGCCCCATGAACATGATAAAAAATGTGACATTTAATGCTATGATGTGCTTGCTCCTAAGCCTACTACTATCTAGCTTGAAGAGAGTCTAATCACACTTGAGTTAGGTGAAAACCAATCAATGGAATTATTTTAAATTATCAACTTAGACTACTCTTGCCTTGAAAATGATTCAATTCAGATTGAGAGAATCAATTTCATCAAGAAAAAAGGGGGTAACCCTCTAAGTGTACCATTCTAAGAGGTTGTCTTATTAGGATATGACTTGTTTGAGATTTTCAAGCAAGGTTATAAAATCCTCACTCTATTTTTGAATGTATTTTCACTCTTAGAGGGTGGAACTAAACTCAAGTGGCCTCAAATGGTCATGAAACAAGATGCAACTATCTTAGGAGCCAACTTTGCAACCATAACACAAGGGCCACTTCAAGTTGTCCAACATGATCAAGAGAAACCCATAACTGAGGTATAATTGATCTTATTGATGCAAATAATATAAGTATGGAATTATTATTATTGGGTTCTTGACTCACATATATAATCCATAAACTTGAGAGTAGAGCAAGAAGGTCCAAATTTTTTCTTGAGAGGCCATGAGCATGACCGTGTCTTTAGCTATAGGTGGGAGTTTTCATTCAACAAAAAATGCTTGATTTCACTTCAATCATCATATGACAATCTAAAATCATAGAGCCAACTTGATAAAATGATTTTTTTTAATCCTAGAGGAGAAATGAGGTGTTTTTTAGTTAGTTTTTTATAATATTTGTTATCTTATTTCAATAAGTGGTCAACACGAGTCCATAGTTTAGTTTTCTGCCTTGTTACTTTGGTGTCTTACCTTGTTTGTTCTTAAGTATTATATATTTTTTGATTTATTTACCCTTATATGTCTTATTTATTTTTGCATCCTAAGAGGTTTAATTAAGTGATAAATCAATTTGATAGTCCAACAAGGTGGTCTTTCAATCTATGTTGTCATGTTTGAAGTCTGTCATTATCATGAGAAATTAATGGGTTCTCGTGACCAATAGGTTAGTCACCCCTGATAAATGTAAAACCCTACCATAAAAAACTTACATGAGAACCCTTATGAGATTACCTATAGTTCTTTTACTAGTCATGGTCCTATGAATTTCTCTTGAAGTCTTTTAATCTTGTTGAGAGGTCTCATGTTGTCATAGAGTTTATTTGTGATAATCATATATCACAACTATTTTGAGGCCTATTGATAATGTATTAGGTGTCATAGTGATCATGGAGTAAGTATGAATTTTTCATTGTCCTTCTCAAGTCTATAAGGATGGTCTAAATAGTTTTTGATAAGATTAAGGTCATGTAGAAAATATTAAGGTAATTTGGAGAAAATGAGGTTTCTAATGCTTATGGTTTTAGAACTACCTAAGCCATTTAAATAAGGGAGAGATTTTATAATGGGATGTAAGGGTGTTTAAACATTATTTGAATTCATGATATGAGGTACAATAGTGTGTTTAAGGCCATTATTCACGATGTACTCATCTAAGACTAATTCACACCTTAATTCACCTTTAGAAGCCATCAAATACCTCTCAAATACCCCATATAGGTCTAAAATGTACTAAGTTTGGAAGGGTCATATTTAAAGTGTTCAATAGCTTAAAAAGGGTATTAAAAGGCCACATCCTCAACTTATAACCATCACTAGGTGTTTCACATCATAAAAGGCCCCTTTTAAGACTCATATTCACCTCTCACTAGCCAAATGTGTCCCACACATGGTAAAAACATAAATATTCAAATTACCCTACCATAACACTCAATTTAAAATGTCAATTAACTCATGTTTTCCATATCTTCATCCTTTAATAGTAGCTCAAGTTTGGATAAATGGAAAAAATATATAAAAAAAAGGATTTTCAAGTACTTCTTGTAGATTGTATGGACTTGTATAGATAGGTATATATAGAGGGGAGTCATGGGTTGTATATGAGTTCATTATATATGTTTTGGAGAATTTTCAAGTTAAAATGATGTAATAATAATAAAAAACTATTCCTCTTTCTTTACTTGGTTCTTTAGTAGTCTAAGTAAACTTTTTTAGTTTTCATTCATTCCATATAAGAGAGAGAATATCAAGAGATAGCATTTAGGAGAGATGGATGAGGTAAATTTACCTTCTTATCCATGGAATTTTTCTATAGGATCATGTCTTAGTATTTATGAACAAATGTTAATAACATGGGCACTTTAGTGAGCTTCTTCATCTATGCAAGGAGTTGAAATGGCATAAATTTTGGAGCATATTTGAATTTTTTGTGAGAACCAATGATTTATATGTGTTATATACATCATAATATCCCATATCCATTACCCTCCACCCATTTTTCACACATTTGGGAGTGTGTAATCAAGTAAATCTTCTAGTTGTAAACTATAGATGGAATTTTTCATGTTGCAAAATCCTTGTGCATAAGATGGGAGTATAGATAATGTATTATTTTTTATTATTATTTTATTAAATACTTTAAATCCATCTCTACCTCCTAAAATCATTTGAGCCATGAGGTAGTGAAGTAATCCTTTAAGGTCTTACCTCTAAGATGACTATCATGAGTAGATGTGGCCTCCTTTGTAAGGTGAAGACAAAGTGGCTGCATAAGATGTTTAGTGGTGTTTTAGATATATGTATATCATTAATTAAATCCATAATATATTGATTCATATTAATCTTGGCCTCATTAACCAACCATCTACACCCTCATCACCCTATGCAAAGATAAGACTCCCATAGTCAATACAAACCTTACAAGGCAGACTAAGCAAGCAATATGGTCATGATTGGTTTAAAATACAAATGGTTTAGAAGAGACTTGTGAAGTCATAAGAGTCATAATAGAAGGCATAAAGATAGAGTGAGAATATGGGTAGGGTCAACACTTTTTAAACTCTCTCTAAGAAAGTGACTCAGTCTAGGTTCTAAAAAGGCATCAGATATGACTACATGGTTGGAAGGATCTAACAGATTACAAGGTTTTGAAGAAGATTCAAGAGGTCTCAAAAAGATACAAATAATATTAAAAAATTAATCAAAACATTTATTTCACCTAAGAGATCAATGAACAATAATTTTATCTCAAGGGAACACATACAATTAGAGATTAGAAACAATCTTACATGACAGAGCAAGTATATAGGGCTGTGACTACAAGGGTAAATAGATAATGGTTCAAGTGAATGATTAGAATATTTTGTACAAGTATAAGAACCTAAATATCATTATTTTCACAATTTAATTGAGTTTTTGTGTGTCAAACAAAGAATATAATGCTTTCTTCTTCTTCCAAATGGGCCTCATTCATTGTATACATGCATGGTAAAAGGGAGTATGATTGTGTTAAAACCTTTGCTAGATAATGGGTTATAATAGTCACTAAGAGGATGAAAATATTGTTATACCAAATATCTCAATACACACTATATGATTTTGTCCTTATGACACGAAAGAAACCTTGATAGACCAAGCAGACCTAAGAGGGAACTCATCCTTCAAACAAGCACATAGAGTCAAGTACTAGTATACCACCTACAAAAAAAATGGGAGAGATATGGATAATAATTACATGAATGTGATGATGGATAAGGATTTCATAATATTTGAATAAATACCCTCAATGTCTATGACTAATAGTTTGATCTTTTGAGAAGAGAAATGACCTAGATGGCCTAATTAGGCTTAGTTAGGTTTAAGCATATAAATAACTAGAGTAAAGTGTGTATATGCCTACATAATGGTGATAGGGGACTTATATTAAAAGGATGTGATTTGATATACCAAATTAAATATTCCTTAGATAATGTTTTTATCCTTTTGAGACGAGAAAGGAGGATCTTAATGCCCCACATAGGCCTATTAGGCCTAAATAGGCCTAAACAAACATGTGTGTAGGAAATGAATAAATATGAGGAGGTTATGGAAATGAGACAAGGGTTTCATGGTGATGGAGGTATTAAATAGGTAAAGGAAAGGCTGAGCACACCTATACACAGTCAAGAACCCAGGTGAGACCTACATATAGGGTCATGGATTAGAGAGTAAAATATGATGGATATGATTGATAAAAAAATTAAAAAGAGGTAAAGATAATTTAGGGATGAAAATAATATTTTCATAACATTTATCATGTTTCTATTAGAGTTGTTAATTCTTAAGATGGGAAAAAGATCTTTAAAACCTATTAGGCTTAAAATGATCTAAGCAAGCTTGTGCCTAAATTAGAGACTTATACTTGATAAGGTTGAAATAATATGGGGGAGTAAAGAGAAAATATAATTTATCTATGAGTTATTAGATTACCAATTAAGTTAAAGAGGGGACCGAATTAAACCATTAGGGCTACATAGACTTAACTGCATGTAAACCCTAGGCAAGGGAGATGAGGATATGTATGAACAAAGTTATAGGAAACATTAGACTTGAGGGTGTGGTAAACCTTGGAAGTTTATTCTATGAGTATTAAAATCCATCATATATATAATGGAGAGAGAAAGATGCCACTCAATCCCCATACCACTGCCAAGTACCTAGGCCAGCAGACATACCTACAAATAGTCTTATGAGAGGGGGAATAGAGTTAGAGTTAATCACTTCGTGGTAAGAAAAAAAGATATAAATAGGTAATAATTGGGGATTTATGATGATATTTAATCCCCAAACACCTAAATATCTTATCATAACCATAACACTCAGATTAATCTTGTTAGGCTTAAAAGCCATGACTAGGCCTCAAGCTCCACCATCACACTTGAGACAATCTCAAACTCTCCTAAGTAAAAATGACATCATGATGAGGTGTTAGATGAATATTAGGGTCCTATGGAGATTATTTAAAGAAAATATAAGCAATGAAATGCTATATTTATTCTTATATTCCTCTTCAAGTCACACAACCCTTAACAATCACTTTAAGCCATCATTTCAAATGCTTAGATTTATCACCACAGAAGGACTGAGGGAAAATGCCCTTATGGGAATTTGTGAACCATTATGAACTCAAAATACATGGAGGAGATAGTTGGTTTCATGGGACCATTTTTATGAATCATTACTAACATTATAGATAGGTCCATAAGGCTTGTAGAGAGTGCATAGTCCACCATCTCCTACTCATATCTCCACACACAAGCTGAATTAGAACCAAAAATTTTCAAGAGTTTTAGTGGATTCTATGGACAAAACATCTATGACTATAAGTTTTGGATTGGAGGTATTATATTTATGAACCATTATTAAGATGGTAGACCTCTAAAACCCTCATTAAACCCTAATATAGACTAGACCTGATAAAAGTGAAGTTTTTTATACTCAAACACTCATGAATGGACTAATAAACACCTGAAACATATAGAGATCTTTGAGGAGACCTTACTCATAGTACTGGTCTATATGGACACTATATGGAATTGTTAGAAAAGGGTAATTTTTCAAGGTTTTATGAGATTTATAGGGTATAAAACTATTTGGAAATTTGAAAATAATTGAAGGTGAAGGTTTGGGACTTGTTTTATTTCCTCAAGTCATTATATGTCCAAAAATATATTTGGAAAAGCCTTTATATGTCTCCTCCAAATAGCCAATCTATAGATGTGAAAGATAAGGTGACCCAATCACCTAGTTTTATAAGTTTTCAGGTGTCATCAACTAAAAAATGATTATGAAATGATGTAGGATGTTGATTTATAATTTATAATCACCTATTCATAGGTTTGTAAGGTCTTATGTAGGTTTTGGCCACTGAATCATTCAACAATTAGATGACTAGGCCTAATGGCCTAATTAGCTTATTTAGTAAATAGAAAGGGTTAGAAGTTGATGTGGAGAGGATATTGGAAGGGTAAATATAGAGATATTACACCTGGTAACTAATTCATTGAAGGAGATAAGTGTACTTTCCATGATCATAATGGAGGAGGTAGTTTCAAGCTTGATGAACATGCATAAAGACAAGTGGGCTACTCAATGCCTCATGAAGGCTAATTACACCTCAATTACACATTATAAATACCATATGGAAGAGTGATTAAATATTTTAAGTATGTATTTTCTGAATAGGTCTATCTTAGCCTCCATTACCCCATCTCAATGCCTAAGGGGAAAATTGAAATCCAACAACACATGAAGGGAGTTGGAAGGACTATTTGTAACTAAAGATGGAGTTGACCATGGTAATTTATGAGATCTTACCCTAACCTATATACAATTATCCCCATATTTATCTTCCTTTTATGATATTTATTTAGGCCTTAAGGCCTCGATTGGTATCCATCACCTGGGGATGAGGAAACTTTACCTAGTTTTATACTTGTAAACCTATTAGACTAATGAATAAACTATTTTAGATTTTACATGATTGGTTTATAATGTGTATATGATTGTTATGATGTAATAAGTGGTATAAATATTCCCATATCATGTGCTTATCACACCTATATTTTGATAAGTTATCTTATGTAGGTTGTATGAAGTGTCAAATTTGGTGATCATGTTTGGAGTGTAATCTGGTTAAAAGTGCTTCAAGATAGGCCTCTCACCCTTCACCTCCAAGTTATAATCTATAATCAAGACCTTCAAAATAAATATTATTACTTAAGAGATATTGGAGATAATTATTTAGTTAATTTTTGGTTTACTAATTTTGTTAGGAGTCCAAATTGAGTGGATGAATGATCATATTGGTGCATCACCACCCCTTAGAGTAGATTTATTTTATGCATTTTTATCCCTTTTCACCCCAATAGTAATAGATCTTAGTAAACTAAGCCAAATAGATGTACCAGGTGATCTAACCCCATAATCTAGAGGTCTGGTTTAATTATAAGGTCACCCACAACCTTTAAGACATTCCCATGTTAGTCCATGTTTGAGGCAAAATTGAGAAATCTCCTTCAAAGAGTAAAATTTGGATTGCTTTAGTAATGTAATGAGAATTATGGTGATTTTAAATATGGAAGCCTCTTGTCTTCAAAATGAATTGAAAATATGATTTAATAGTGATCAATATGGAATTATTTTGGATAGGGCTTATTAAAATTTGAGGACAACCTATTATATGAATTTAAAATTGAATAACTAGCTATTATTTGGTAGGAAGACAAGAGTGGTAGAACTAGACATTATGGGGTAGTGTGGTTGTCTAAATGGTTCATGTTGTCATAAGAGAAAAAACTACTAATCTAGGAGTATGGAATAATATATGGATAAACATGAATTATTTTACATGGAGAATAGGGACATTATAAGATAATTGGTTTGCTTATATTAATGGGCCATCCACATGGAAAATGAAGGAACATGGTTAAAAGGACATGGAATAAGGCATGAGTTAAGTATGTAAAAAGGGTGGTCACCAGTGCACTATTTTAACCTAAATTTTAAGTTGTGTTCTAAAGTTTCCATCCTTTTATTTTAGTAATGCAACAAATCAAAATTAATAGAGTTAAAGAAAAAATGCATGTTTAAGCTTACCTATGAAGTGTAGTATTCAATATAGGTCATAACACTAAATTGTGCTTCATGTGAAATTACCATAAAACATCTATAAATAACTCCTTACTTAAGATGGAAATCTGAAACTAAAAGACAAGAAAATTATAGATCCAATAACAAGGAATGCATACACCTGATTGGGTTACTTAAAATGGAGAGTGAAGAAGGTTACACGATAGATGATCTTCAGTGATTTGATTTTTTTCTTGGGTAGGAAAACCATAATGGTCATATAGACATTGCTTAAATGCTAGAAGGGAAGTTTTTGGGTGATAATGTTCTCTCGAAAGTCATTGTGGCCCCACATGTCACCACTCATAGGATTGAAATGGTGGACAAAGGACCAAAAGAAATGGATTCTTTTTATAGGTAGGTATACAAGATTGATTCTACTTAGGAAAAGAATGATCCATATCCCCCCAAATTATCTTGAGTAGATAAGGTGAAGAGTAAAAGTTTGGTAGGCCATGACCTTTAGAATTTTTATATTTTATTGGAAGCGAAGAATAATGAGGTTTTCATTTTTGTTCCTGACCCTATGGTAGAACAAGTTGATATGGAACTGGCTAAATCTATCTTATCTAGGGTGAATGGTTTCTAACCTAATATTGACTCTTTTCATAGCTAGACCAAATATAGGTGGAAATCCAAAGGACACTTGAGGTGGTCACTTTGGATAGGGTTTTTTTCTTGGTCAACTTTTCCTTATAAGTGGATTGTATTAAGGTTATCTCTAGAGGGCCTTGGCTCATGGGCAAAGAGAGCATTGCTATTAAGAGGTGGAAGTTTGGGTTAAATCTTAGCATCTTTGCCATGGATTATGTTCCAATGTGGGTCCTTCTTCCTAAAATTACTTTGGAATATTGGCACCCAAATGTCATTATAGGTATTTATAGGGTTCTGGAGTAGCCCATAACCATTGACCCAATAACACTCTCTTACTGAAGATGGTTGCAACCTGAGTGCATGTATTTCTACCTATGAACAAACCTCTACTGCATAAGATCAAAATCAAGTCAAAGTATGAAAAATGGATGCAAAACATTGTGTATGAGAACAAAGTAATCATATACCCACACTGCAATGTTTTGAGCCATATAATAAAGGAATGTCCTAAGAAATGTTAGGAACCCATCACCCTTAGGCACATGTGGGTCAGGAAGGTAATGCCAAGGAAGGATAATTAAATTGAACAACCTCTCAAAATTGGTTCTCCCAGAGCTTCTCTAAGTGTTTTATTGTCTAATAGCCTAAAAGGTATTCTTTGTAATAACTCAATTTCTCTTATTAATTTGTTAACTAACTTAGTATCCTTGAGTGAGAAGGTCCCCATCAGGTGACCATCCTAAAACCCCCTACCCTTTCCCCCCCACCTTGCACTCCCTTGACAATCCCCTACCCCCCCTCGTAATCCCCCCCTTTCCTCCTCTTCTCACCCATATTCACACCAAGATTTTATCACCCATCTTAAACATGTCACCCTTACCTTGGGTGACTCAAGCCTCACCCCCTCCTATTCCTCTCTTCTCCCCATCTAAACCTAGCCTATTTCCTTATTCACCCTACTTCTATAACCTTAGGTAGACCCTTCCCCTCTTTTCTCCCCCATAATCCCTTCACCTTTCCCCCCATCCCCCTCCTTCTCACTCTTTGGGTTTTATCCAATCACCTAAGCCTACCCTAGCTTCTAAGTTAGCTCAAGCTCTAATTCTAAAAAGCCCCCTCTTTGCTAGCTTAGACTATGTCAATTTTTCCCTTCTTGAGGATACCCATATTTCTCCCTTTTGAAGTCTTTAGAGCCCAACAAAGATTAGGGACAATGCTCTGAGACTAAATCTCCTCCTTAAGATTTGATCTTAGATGAAGGGTTTACCACAAACTCCAAAATTAGAAAAGGGAGAAAAAAAACTAATATTGAAGTTACCCCAAAACCAGTGGGTAGGTCACCCAAAATGATCACAAGGAATTTAGAAATGACTAAAT
Source organism: Torreya grandis (assembly GCA_037957365.1). Taxonomy (NCBI): domain Eukaryota; kingdom Viridiplantae; phylum Streptophyta; class Pinopsida; order Cupressales; family Taxaceae; genus Torreya; species Torreya grandis. Next base: position 1,592,147 of record JARHVA010001130.1, read on the forward strand.
AGATAATAAAGGGTTCCCAAAAAACCCTTCAAATCTATGTAAATAAGAAATAAAAATCCTAACTTGGAATGTCAAGGGTTTAAACAACCCAAAGAAATAGAGGACCCTTTGTAATCTTATTAAAAGAGTTGACCCTACCATTCTTATTATCTAGGAAATAAAAATGTTTGAAACTATCCTAATTTCATGTGTTTTAAAAATTTGGAGAAATACCCATGTTTTATATTTAGACTCTAAAGGTGCCTTTAAGGGCCTGGATATTTTTTGGAATTCAAAATATCTTGGAATAAACCTATTATGGAAGATAAACTACTAGATTTGTATCATTTTTAAAGATTTAGATAACAACGAGAAATGGATCCTTTGTAATGTCTATGCCCCAAATGTCAAATCTACCAAAAACAATTTATGGGAAAATCTTCTAAATTTTTGTAGGACCTATGATAGATGGAATTGGATTGTTGTTGGGGACTTTAATACCCACCTTACTCTAGAGGATAAAAGAGGGGGGAATAATAACATGATGGACTTTAATGACTTCATTCTAAATATAGGTTTAGTGGATGTGGATCTAAATAAAAACCCATTCACATGGTCCAATAGTAGAATGGGTGAAAATTTAATTTAGGTCTAGCTTGATAGAGTTTTAATTTCCTTAAACTAGAATATCCACTTCTCCAATAGGCTCTCCTCCCTTCCCAAAATTGGGTTAGATCACAACCCTCTCATTTTTGAAGGAGATAAAATCCTGAAACCTAAATGTAGTCCCTTTAGATTCAAAAACATGTGGATTCATCATCCCAATCTAATGGAATCATTATGGGAATGGTGGAAATAACCATTATTGGGTTTATACATGTTTATTCTAACTAAAAAACTAAGCTACCTCAAAATGAAGTTGAAAATATGGAATAAAGAAGTATTTCATGACATCTTCCTACAAAAAAGGGCATTAGATGAAGAATTATTGGTAATTATAGATATCTTAGCTATGGATGGAAACAAAAAATAGATTCATTATAGGGAAAAATAAATTCTATGTCAATTCCACAACATCAAAGCAAGGGAAGAAACATATTGGAGACAAAAGTCCAGTTACACTTAGCTAAAAGAGGGGGACAAGAATACCAAGTTTTTTATCATTCAACAATAAGACATGGAAATATAAACATAGTTTCTCAATTATAAATGGAAAATGGGTTAATTAGTAGAGATGATGAGGAGATTTCCTACCATACAATTAATTTTTTAAAAATCCTTCTCATAGAAGAAGGTCACCAAAATGAACAACTTGTGGCTAACATGCTAAATAACTTTGAAAAAGTTATTTATGACATAGAAAATGCCTCCCTCATTAAAGTCCCTTCTAAAAAGAAGATAAAAAGTGTAGTCTTCATGATGGAAGACTTAAAATCCCTAGGACTTGATGGCTTCCCCCCATTTTTCTTTCAAAAATTCTAGGACATAGTTCACACTGAGGTCAAGGTGACTGATATAGAATTATTCCAATCCAAAACCATCCTCAAATAAATTAATAACACTTTTTTAGTGTTGATTCTAAAAATTTAGGGTGAAAACAATGTACAATACTTCTGTCCTATCAACCTTTGCAATACCATATATAAAATTTGCTCAAAAATCTTGGTAAAGTGAATGTAACATATTTTAGATAAAATCATTGGGGAGCAATAGGGTGATTTTGTGGCTAGTAGAAAAATAACATATGATATAATCCTAGTTCATGAATGTTACTTAAGTTGGACATGATGAAAGCTTATGATCGGGTCTCTTGGTTCTTCCTAATGTTGATTCTGGAACAGGTAGGCTTTAATCAAGACAAAGAAAATCATTTGGAATTGCATAGCTACTCATAAATTTTTTGTTATCATAAATGGGGTTCTAAAAGGGTTCTTCTCTAGTTCTAGAGGTCTAAGGTAGGGAGACCCCCTCTCTCCATACCTCTTCATCATTATAGTAAAAACACTAGGAATGAGTTTACTAAAAGTCTACACTCAGGGACTAAATAAAGGAATTTTAGTGGCACTCAACACCGAGCCTGTTATGCTTGAATAGTTTACAAATGATACCATTATCTTAGGGGAAGCCTATATGGAGGAATCCAAATGCCTAAAATTAATTTTAAAAAATTATGAATCTATTTCAAATTAGTGTATTAATTTTTGTAAAAGCTCTCTATTTTTCATTAACACTCCTCTCATTCATTAGAATAAAATTTATAGAATATTGGAATCCCAAGTGGGCAAACTATTGGCAAGACATTTGGGCATTATAATTTTTGAAGGAAAAATGGATTTTAAGCTTTGGAACCCCCTCATGGATTGAATTCAAAGGAAGCTTGCATGGTGGAAGGGACACATTATGATATAGATAGGGAAATTCTAGTTACTTAAAGCCTCAATCTAGAGTATCCCCATATACCAAATGTTTATTTTTATGATACCCTATAAGGTGGCCACCAAAACTAAACAAATTCAAAAGAATTTTTTATGGAGGGGCACTGAAGAAAAATTTAGGTTTAATCTCATCTCTTGGGAAAAATCCTATCTTCCTAAATTAAATAGAGGGCTGGGTCTTAGAAGCATTAAATATATGAATAGGGCCTTGATGGAAAGAATGGGATGGAGAGTCATGAAGGAAGACAATGAATGGCAAGAATTGTTAAAGTCAAATATCTCAAAAGGTTGGAAGTAGATGTCTTTTTATGGGAAGAGGGTCCTAAGGATGGATCCACATTATATAAATTCATCACCAACTACAAGCATCTTATAATTGAAGGCATAAAATGGAAAATTATAAATGGAGAGAAAATTGATTTCTAGGAAGATGCTTGGTTATCCACTACCCCCATCTCTTCATAATAGACTTGGGACAATTGATATAGGGACTTCAAGCAAAGATGAGGCTCAAATGTCAAAGACTATTGGGTGGTAAACAAAGGATAAATTTTTTGGAAACTACTCCCCATTAAATGGCACATAATTGAAGAAGTTCAGGTGATCCAGACTCTTAACTCCTCTATCAAGCAGATCCACATTCATGTATTCCTAAAGGAAGATCAATTTATATGGGTTGATGAAGATAGTGGTACGTACTTGGTGTCCATAAGACACATCATTAATATTAACCTAGAAAGTGAATGGAACTCTTGGAAAGATTTATGGATAAAACATCTAACTCCCAAAGTCAATTTTTTCTTTTGGTTGGTGGCTCAAAATAAGATCTTGATAGTTGATAACCTAGATAAAAGAGGACTGATAGTCTGTAATAGATTCCCATTACATATAAATTTGGAGGACTTAGTCCAACACCCATTAATAAATTTCCCATTTAGTTTAACATTATTTAACTAGATACTGAATAAATTCAACCATTTTTGGGTAACTAGACAATGTGCTTGATCTCATCAAGCAATGGAAATCACCCTAGAATTTCTCATCTCTAGAATTCCTATGGTACTTACCTCTCCCAAATTGGTTTTAGAGTGTGTGTAAATCATAAAATGATAGCCTTTTCTCAAATAAAAGACACTATCCTAAAGGGGTATTTCTCCATCTTTATTAGGATACCACCAAAGATTGGAAAGTTTTCCTCCCATGGATAATATCCCAAGACCTGTTTCAACACAATCAATTTTCAACAACTTGGATCTGGTTTAGAAATTAAGATCCACCTCTAAATCACTAATTTATAAACACACAAAATGGAAGGCTCCTCCTAAAGGTTGGGCTAAATTAAACTTTGATTGTGCTTCTAAAGGAAAATAGGGATCTACAGGTAGGGGAGGATCCATAAGGAATTCAAAAGGAATGTTGATTACTGCCTATGTGGGGCATTTGGGAACTCAAAAAAACCATTTTACTAAAACCAAGGTGGATTTTTGGGACATCCAATTGGCCTTTAGACTTAAGATATAAATAATCATTTGGAGGGTAATTATTTAAACATAATAAATGCTTTAGATGGTAAAATAACCCCCTCCCACGTAATAAAAGATATAATTGATGACACAAAGCAACATTTGAGGGGCATGACACAAATCCAAATTATGCACACATATAATGAAGGCAATGGTGTGGTAGATCTATTCAATAATATAAGAGTAGAACTCCCTCTTTGAACCAACTAGCACAAAGGAGGCCATGTCCCCAGAACTGTCTAATTGGATATATGAAATGAAACTATAGTGGGATAGGATAGATTTCAAGATGACACATACATGAACATATCTCATCAAGAGATGGGTTTTTAAGATTATGAATCACCATTATGAAAATGTGAGGTGGAATTATTACCTAAGGATGAAGGTAGTGTGCTTCCCAAGTTTATTTCAGACCATTCAGACTAGTTTATTCCAGAACCTCCTAAACATCTATCTCAGATCATTGACATAGAGATAATGGGGGGTGATAGAGAGTTATTATATCCTACCCCTATTCCATAGTGCATGGATTAAATAAAGTTTGGAAAAAGTTATGATGGGGGGGACTCACAAAACTAATGCTATAGATTATTGAGCATGATGCTAATGTTGTAAGGGACTTTATTATTGGATAGAATAAGCATATGGTGGTGATGCAGGGAGTTAAGATTAAAGTCATAGAGGAATTTATAGGTGAAGACATGGGTATGACATGTGCAAGGGATAAGTCTTACAAAGATTAGAATTAAAAAAATAACTCCTTCAATGTTTTTTCTACACAAATGAGTTCATAAATATGGATAAAAAGGGTTTCCCCTGTGCTGATATCCCATAGCAATGGTAGGAGGTTTGCTTCTAGGTGATGGGATACATGACTCTCAAGGGTAAGTATACTTTAATTTTCTCCCACCACTTTTAACTTTTAAACCATTTTTGGGTATATAATATTAGTCTCCCATTTTACCTCTTAAATTCTTTAGAATGCACACCTCTTTCCCACCAGGTTAATGAATCTAACCCCATACTACATCAATGGATTATAATATTTTTGGTAAAACATGGTCAAAAATTTCAAGGTAGGGAGGTCCCCTTAGGGGGTCCTCAACCAAGGAGGACCCAACCTTAGGATCCTATCACCATTCTACTAGTACCCCCCAAGCTAACCTATCTAAAACCCTTGCTAATGACCTCCCATTGAAACTATTTATCCTTAAGCCCAAACTAGTTATTCTAGATGAGGGAACCTCTAAAAAAGTTAATGGGAAGGGTAATTTTATCCTATCTAAATAAATGAAAAATAATCAAGAGCAGTAGGTAATGTTCAATAATAGGTTGTAGGAAGTTAGATTGAACCTTACTAGTCTTATTCAAGAATGGAATGCCTTATATAGGAAAGCAAACATGAGTGTCCAATATTTTATCCATTCCAACAAGGTGAAGTGAAATCCTATTAAATAGCCATTGAAGGTGATGGATACCCCCCACTTGATATCCATAGCATGATCCCAATCAAGAAAACCCCTCTATAGGTATAGGGATAAAAAAAGGCTGCATATGATCCTCCCATGAGATGATTCTAAAGGACCTAACAATAGGATGAGGGATAAAGTTAACAAGAGGGGTGTACTTGAGAAGTTATTAGAAGATGAAAATGAATTACTAGAGGGTTCCCCTCCTGATCTATTTTTACTATTTTTTGTTTCACTATCAAAGGGGTTAATCTATCTTATTTTTTCCTATTTTGGTCTTTGAGGCCTGCTATTATATTGCATAATGCTTTTATGGTTCTGGTGTCCTTGTAAAACTAGGGTTTTTAACACAATCTAATAAAAAAATACACCTGATTGGGTATTAAAACCATTATGTTTTCTAGTGTATAAGTGGTAATCATAGAGGCTAGAACCATTGAAAATTTCTTCTTTATTGGATATCTTGGATTAGATCGTGCATTCACCAATACTCATTGAAAAGTGAGTGTGCTTAAGTAATAAAGGTGTGTTTGACTCCATCAATGCATACCTAGAGTGGTGAAGTAGTTTTGGAATCCTTATATGAATTCTAATAGATTATTCAGGTGTAAAAGGTGAACTAACCACTACAAATAGATAAGGCTCATTTATGGTGCAAAGGATAGTATGATCTGGGTCTAGTCTATGTAGCATGGAAAATGACATGGATTATCATTCAATATATGAAATTGGTGTAGAAACTATGTAATAAAGTAGTCATATGTCATGTAAATGCCTTAATATGATATATAGTGTATATGGATTTTGAGATTGAGTAATAACAACTAAAATTATGAGCAACAACCTATGTGTTAACTTGGATCACATGCTACACATGATGTCCCAAAATTGAGAAAATCTAAGATAAACCTGAGTATTTTATAGAAACTAAGACTATGTACCTATTGTTAACTACCTCATACTACCTCTAATTTTGAGAATTTATTGAATGGCTATTTTATGTCTATTAAGATAAAAACATGTTGTTTTAGACATGACCAACATGCACCCTTGTCCATATAGAGTGATGATATCCAAAATTTATTTATGGGTATAAAATTTGACCATATGTGTAATACATACAAATTTATGTTTGTGTACTACATTCTATGAGTTGTCTCTGAGATAAACCACTATGTATGCCCTCTCTTTTGAGGTGAGTTATTGAGCCTGTGTAATAACTTAACTCAAAATAAAAATTTATGCAAGAGATATTATAAAATAATATAAATATGAGTAGTAAATATATTATGGATGAGCATGGAATCATCATCATCATCATATATATATAGGGATAAAAGTTGTAATGTAAGATGTATGTGAAAACATGCATACATAATGACATTGTCTAGATAAATGTTAATAATGAATAACCTAGTTAAGTGATCAAACTAAGTATGTAAATCTAAAATAGAGAAACTTGGGAAGGGATTAATGATATTGAACATGGAATTTAAGGTTTGGGAAGATGCATGATGTTCACATGACATTGATAATTAAGAACATTGAGCAACAAGTGTCATGGCCATAACACACACACAAATAATACATGCATATTAGACAAAGCATGCAATAAAAGGAAAAGGATCCACATCCAAGGGACATGTTAACTCACACACATAGAAACATATAGTGAATAATTTTAACCACACACAAGGACATGCTCAAATGTTCACAAGCCAAAATATAGAATACACACAAGACATGAAGTGAGAAAGCAAACATGAAACATATGCATTAATACATGCAATTGATCAACATAAGCCATTTATAACACTAATATATTTGTAAGTTTTTGAGAAATATCCATAAATTTTATGCAATTTATGAAACTAATATATGAATAATAAGTGATAGCCAAAGAAGGGTAAAACATGTGGGTAAGATGCCCCTAGAGAGCTTGTTGATGTATGAACAAATTGTACAAGGATTTTATCTTGGTTATATTTGAGAAATGATAACATGTGATCAATGGGATGGTACTAATGGGATAAGACAATAACACATGACACTCCTATTGAATAAGGTGCTTTTGTCTATTTTTCATTTTTTAAGTATGAGATAATGAAATAAGATACAATTGGTTATGTAAATAGCATCTTTTATGCTATGCATTCACTCATGTACACTTGTGAAACATATATGATATGAAACTAGATAGGAATAAGTATTCAATAATTGTGCACAAACTAACTGATGTAGATGAACCAAATATAAGCATGCATAGGTCTTATTTTTTTAATTTTATAGAATATTGTACTTTTTTTTATATTTTTGCATGTATAAACTAAAAAATTCATGCAAGGGAATCCAAATAAATGGGACCTATGTCTAATATAGGAATGGTAACCTTTCATGATTGGAAAGTTCTATATTATTATGTCTGAACTAAACTGAATCAAGAATCTGAATACTAATTTCCCTATGTACCATAATTTCCATTTTCATATTGATGACCTTTATCATGTTTTTGAACATGATGAACTCTAGGGAATTTTGGAACCCATCTTGGAGAGTATGAATGTTGTGTTGGTGCCTTATGTGAGACACCCTTAATTTCTTGTAAGAGTGATATGATATGTGTAAGAGTAGAGAGAGAGGCTCTCTAGAATATATGACAAATCTATACTAAAGTGGTTTTTCAAGAATAGGCCTCATTAGAAGGGTAGATATTTGCTTATAAACTTTTTGAGTATGTTTCATCTTTATAGGTGGCTCAACTAAAATTTGTTATATAAGAACCATATCTATGTGTGATAGGGGTATTCAGATGGAATACCTCTAATTATGATGACCTAATTAACATATATTAATTTAAACACATGAAATTTGTAAATAAATAGGTGAATTTATTAAGTATAAAGGTGTCCCAATAATATATCAAAGACCCTTGCACTCAGTACTATTGTAAACCTAGTGGCCACATGCGCTAGAACAACATGTAATGGTTATAAAATCTCATCGATGAAACTCTGGATGTGACCATTGAATCATTTTTTTATAATGGTCATGGGTAGAACATCTTAATTCATTTATACAAGATGATAAAGAAGTATGATTGTACACATATTCACACTTGAACTGTTATTGACCATGACACTCTGAATAGGCTAGTGATCAATGTGAGCTCAAATGAACATAGAGTGAAAATATAAGTCATCATCTACTATCTCATGCACTATAAATGAGATCAGTGGCATAAATGGTACTAAATTATGATAGTTACCAATGATTCCATTCAAAATATGTATTACCTTTATATGAGAATGATAAGAACTGGTGGAGGGTGTGCATAATGCACTCCTAAAGTATAACCTATCTCATTATCTATATTCTTAGGAAAAGTACCACTAAATATTTTCATTGATTTTTTTCACTTGATTATGATTTTAAACTATCAGTAGGTGTGCCCACATTAATTATATTTTCATCTATCAAACCCTGAGTCTTGTGCCTCAAATTGATACATTTTTTTAGTAGTGTGGCTTAGTGCCCTATGAAAATCATAAAAAGTAATATGATCAAAACCTTTTGGAAAAGGCTTATTCACATCAACCTATTTAATTAGAGGGAGAGATATGGGTTTACATCTAGGAGTGTTTTGAGGACCTTATATGGGGATTTTTTAGGTTTGAAAATTATCTCTTAGGAGGAGATGATAAGACAATGTGGAGTGGGATCTAAAACTACATGTCAAATTTCCTTTTGATCATTATTATTATCAGTTAGACTGACCTTGTATGGTAAATTAATTAAAATATTTGTATTGGAATATACATTAGTTACATACTTAAGCTTATTCATTACCAATAATTTAATTTACCTTTATTTTACTATGTGGCACAAATTTGTGAATGAGATAAATTTATTAAACATGATGTACTCATGTAGGGGTGAAACCAAACTCTATTTGAAGATATCTTGTAATTATTTTTCTACCATAGGACTTTTAATTTTAGATAACATAGTCTTACACTTAAGAGATATTTTGTCATAGGCTCATTAGATTTATATTTGAGCTGAGCAATCTGAGCATATGAAATATTCTCATTGATATTGATTAAATAATGTGCTAGAAATAAATTGGCCAATGGGTTGAATACATACACTAATTGATGAGGTAAATTATAAAACCATTATAGATCACAATATTTTAACTCTTTGGGAATAATTTAGTCATTAACCTATAACTGGACACATATTCCATGTAGACACTCAATTATCACCACTCTCATGTCAAAATTACAATTAAAACAATTTATAGTAATAGTACACAAATCACTAAAACACCCAAATTATTTTGTACATTTGGCATGCATCCTCTAAAATGTATTGGTGTATCCCTAATTAGGTCAATACACTATACATAATCACCAACTTCAATTAATTCATCTCGATCCAAATTAAAATTATGTAAGATATATTTTGTGATCAATTATTTTGAATGATTCTTTGACTTTCAAAAGTCACAACACTTTCCATTAAGTTAATTAACTTATTTTAATTAACCTAAGATTATTTTAATTAAAATTTCCATAAAATTTGGAATTACCTATTTTACCTACTTCATTAATTGAATTATTCCTCCAATTATGGAAAGTGTCCAAATGATGACATCATCATGACATCATTGATAAATATCAAGAATGATGTCATCATCATGAAATAATTTTGGAAGTTGTCAAGCATTTGCAAAATATCAAGCAAATATCTAACTTTGCAACTCATGCCCAATTAATGCCAAATATTAATTAAATTTTGCCTACCAATTATTACCAAGGCTCAACCATACATCTTGAATCACATCTAATGGTTGGTATCAATTCAATAAATATATAAATATAAGGGGCATCTACCATTATTTTTAAGTATTAAACATAAAACAAAGTGCTAATATTTTTAGTATTCTTTCAACCATCAAGACTTAAAACCCATTTCATATAATGCTTGGAGAGATGTTTTTGGCTCTTGCACCATGACATTTATGAAGACTTTGACATCTATATTTGGGCATAATCATGTATATGAGTAGGATTTGAAGGAGATACCATGAAGAATGTATAATTCTACTTTTTTATGATTTATATTTGTTATTTGTTTCATAGACCTTGCCCAATATAAAGAACCATGCTTGAAGATTTATTTTTTTAGGTTTTTATTTGATTTGGAATAATTAAAAAAATAAACTAACTCTTTTTGTAATCATAGTTTACATTTATCACACTAGGTGGGACCCCACCCCATAAATCTATTTCTAGGCCTTCTTGGTATTCTAATTACAAAATTGGATTGCTATTTGACTTGATTTATTGCTTTATCGTCTTTTTTTTCCATGTTTTATTTCTTATAAAATTATGAGATTGAATTATGTATCAAGGAGGTCACTGCTATGAACATCGAGTTTGACCTATAGATAATAAGATTTAAATTTTATTATTTTTTATGTTTTTCATGTGTTAAAATAGATCAATGAGATTGATTTGTGCCTTGGTGAGATTGACCAGTGCATCAGTGAGATTGACCTACTGAATGGAAGCTTTGCATCACCGACTTCACTATGTTTTCTCGAGATCAATAAGATTGATTTGTGTATTAGTGAGATTGACCTAAACATAAATGAGATTGACGTATTGAATAGTGGATTTACATTACCAAATTCACTACATTTTTATTGAGATCAGTGAGATTGACTTGATATCAGTAAAATTGATTTTTAGATCAGTGAGATCAACCTGCTAATCAATGAATTTGTAGGAGGTAATTATGTTTTCTATGATATTATTTATTAAAATCAATGAAATCACTCTAAAAAATGGTGAGGATATCTTGATAATTGGTGAGGTTTCTAGATTGTATCTTTGACTCACTATAGAGCAATGATATTGATTTGTATAATGATGAGATTGTCCTGTAGAGTGGCGATATTGCCCTATGTGAATTTTCCTGAGACTTAGTAACTATATAATTTCAACTTCCCTTGTTTACCAAGAATATATATATTTTTAAAATTCATAACCTATTTGTTTTAGGTTTTGATATCTTAAAGGATTGTTGCATATAATTAACAAGGCATAATTCACTCATTTTTTTATTCGGTTCTTAATGAATGAACTTACATTTTCATTTAGTGCTCTAAAAACACTTGCTTTTATTTTTGTCATTTGCTTAAAGTATTGTTGATTTCTTACTTGTTTGTGTCAACTATTGTGTCTATGATCTCCCCTTGCCCCCTTTAGGGAGTTTGGGTGACCAAAAACACATAACCTACTTTCTTCTTGTTTACCTAAAATATTATTTGGAGTATGCTATTCTCTTACACATTCATGGGGTATTGAAAATAATAAACAAACATTCCTTCCTTTATTGATTTTAAACTATGAAAGGTGGAATTCATCACTTTCCTATGAGTTATTATGGTGTAGTGATTGGTATTTCATTTGTTAACACATGTACCAACCCTATTATTTGATAAGGTATACAAATTAAGGCTACACTTAGTTGATCTTTGACTCAAATATCCCTTAGAGCTTGACTTTTCTACTAGAATTTCACTAAAATCCTATAGATACAATGGTTGCAAAGGGACAAGACCCTTTGGTGAATATCCTATTAAGTATCGACATCTAATTAACATATTTGAGGGACCATTTAGATATTCAAAAAAAAAATTTAGATTAAAAGCCTCATTTGTCATAGAATTATTATTGATGTTAGGGTGCAAAGGTATCAACTCCCAAAGATTGATTTTACATATATACCTTTGAGGATTATATTAAAAAACCACCATAATTGCATTTAATTACTTAATGAATCATTAAAATTTTAAATCTTCTCAAAGGTGAGTATTATTAGAGGTACAATCACTAAGAGGGGGGTGAATCAGTGAGCCTAAATATTTCAATTTAAATTACAGTACTTTAAACTATTAACCAAACAACATATATCGATTTGATCAAGAAGCATTAATAAGAGAGCTTATACATTCAATACATACAAAAGATCAAACACATAACACATAGTTCCTGTGAGAAACACTTATGGGGAATAAAATCCACTCTTAATCCTACAACACAAATGGACTAATATCCTATAATATATTACAAATAAGAGATTGATCAACTCTTTTAGACTATAAAAATTTGACCATATCCTCCTAACCAAAGGTATTTAGTGAAACACCTATTTCACAAGGAGAAACTAACCTTAAGGAAGACCAAGTCCTTTAAACCCTCATTTGAACATATCCACACTTTAAATGATGTATTTAACACTTGATATTTGATCTATATTTATATAACCACTACACAAACTCTCTCTCTCTATCTCATACATGCCTCTCATATAGGCATGCCATAATCTCTCTCCTTCTTCACTCAAACTATCCTCATATGCACACTTGAAACTCTTCACATATCCTAAAATTAAAATAACACTATAATGAAACTAAGAACATGACCTATAGTTCATAAAAAAATTCAACAAACTATTCTTCTCATTAACTCACCCAATAGGCACACTACCTATCCTTTGCTTCATAAGATTCACATCCACCTTGCATAAGTCTCTCACATTAAAGTCTAGAAACCAACAAATTTTGTTTCACTATATATAGAGATCATGAATTATCAAGTCCAAAATAATATTTTTCAGCCATAATACATGCATGGACCCATTATATATGATTTATAGGTCCTCCTTAAGTTCCAACATCCATCACAATACCCTTCTACTTAAGCACAAATCACTCAAACAACATTTTGTGCATACAATCACCATGAATAAATATACAACCACCTTCTAAACCTTTGTTCATAATATATACAAATGATGAAAACTTTATAATGCACACATATCATCCTCATGGAGTCTAAACCACTCATAAATAGTTAATTCATCATGAAACATCAAAACAACATCTACATAATCTCAATTACTCTTCTCGAGTTACTTGTAAAATAAGCATGAACATATAGTCAACTTAGAACCTTAATATATTTGATTATACATGCTTATAGATATTAAAATCATGTTCATTATATTCTCCATGTATTCCTCTTCATCTTTTATTTTTATAGCATGAGTTAATTCTATCTAGATCGAAAGATATGGCCCAAAGACCAGACAATAGTTTTTCCCTTGTTAAATTTGAATATTAAATGACAATGGTCATAGTTAAAACTTGAAAACTAAGCTCACATATCATGTACTCACTAATAATATCTATTACACACCATTTATATTATCTAATCTTTAATTCATAATCACTAATTCTCAAATGTTAAACCTTAATCACTTTGACCTCATTTAGTGGAATCTTGCAATGTTGATTCATCACACACCATTGATCTCTAAGATCAACTAGGTATTTAACTAATAATGCTCACCATTAAATCAATCTATATGAACACCCACTCACCATTTATATTCATATTTTACCTTTGCTTAGTCATTAAATAATGTGCACTTCTTACCATCTTGCTACTTCTTATCATCTTGGAACACACATGCTCCATTGATCTTCTGTAAGATGCTTGATATTTATCTTTGTGAAATATCTATCACATCAACCTATTTGGATCTATTCACACTAGTATGAACTAAAAAATACTATTATATCTCCACTAGGTTCATATCTTTAACATCATGTAAATTGACTAAGTATGGGACCAACTACAATATGTCTGGAAAACCTACTTTGCACCTTCATATCTTTTACTTCTCTCAAATGCATGTTCTAAAAATTGGACCATATGATACACTTACATAGGATAATATAACCATGTGTCAAAATAATCTTGGAACCTTCTCAATTTTGAGATATAATTCCATTAAAATGCCTTCTCAAAATTTTTTGCCATAGAGCCAACTATGCTAAAAACTACCTGAGAGGCCAACTTTGCACATGCATAAATTTTGTTGTGATTTAGTGGATGACCTAAAATTTAGAAAAAATAAACTATGTATAAAAATAAATAAACCCATATTATCACATTATCCTAAAATTTCTATGCATGTGATATATTCTATCATCAAAATTTTTACTCAGCTCTTCTTGCCACATTGCAAATTTGGTTATGGGAAAACACTATTAAAATGATTGAGAGCCCAAATTTTCACCCACATATAATTAAATATACTTAGGTGCATGATATGAGATATATAAAATAAAAACTAGGTATAAATTTTATCATAACCATATGACCAACTCCCCCTGACTCATCCACACATGGTAATGGTGATGTTAGTAAATTGCCTACTCATAGTTTATGCCACTAGAACCAAACTATCTAAATGAAAACTATGGACTACTAGATGAATTCCACTTATGCACACAAGATCTATAATAATATAAAACATATTATAGAGCACATTTCACATGCTCCAATCACCATACTCATCCCTAAACATCTTTATCCATTCCAAAATTAAAGATCAACCAAGCCAACTTCAAGCACACTAAAACAAGCACATTGCACACTTTGTCATTATTAATTAAGCTATCAAATCACTTCATTCACTCAATAGGACATCTCCATGACATCACCATGAAATAACTAATAATTCTCCAAAAATACCCCCCTTTTTCATTGATGTCAACAAACATCATTCAACTCACCTTCTCTCTCTTCAAGTACTACATAATAGGAACTTTCTCCCCCTTTGACAAAATGAAAAAGGGGGCATCAATCTGATATTGAGGACCTGAAAAGGCCATTAAATAGGAAAGGACCATCTTATAAAAATATAAAAACTCCCCATTACCTTGATCCAACCTCTTGTTTCCTTTACAACTTCTTCTTTCTTTGTGCCAACAATCTTTTCAACCAAACACTATAACCAATGAAGAAAGAACACATAAAACCACTAGAATTGGATGAAACTCACCAAGAAGCATCTAATAAGGGGTCCCCCTAAAACTTTTGATCTATTTCACCTTTTGAGCATCTTCATATCTCCACATACTATGAGGAACCACCATACAGGCATACTAGTTTTCTCTCTCAAACCACCTCAAGGACCATCAACATAACATCATGCCACACACCAAATAGGAAACATGCTCTAAAACAACTTGGAACGTGTAGATCCCATAGCTTTCTATAGACATAGCTTCAAGACATGAAACTTCATATCTAAAGCACTCTCATATGCCCCTTCAATCACACCAATTTTAAATAACTAACTTATCTTCTACAATATACTTCATTCAAAAACTAACTACCTAATTAGGCCTCCAACTTGACAAAAACTTGAATAACTTGAGAACCAGAAACCTTAAAATCTCTGTGAAGCTTGATTAAACAAACCATTTGACCCATTCAACATATTAATATTAGAGGTATAATAAATGAGATAGGGGGTGAATCAATGAGCCCAAACAATCCAACTTCAATTATTATCTTTACAAACACTTAATTATTTACCATAAGCATTCATGAAGCATACACATCATTCATAGCAATGAACAAGAGAGACAAAGCAAGATCAATCATATAAAACATGACATACATGGTAAACCCTCTTAGGGAATAAAACCCATTGGAACATGTAATTTGACAACTATCCTATAATAATAAGAACTAATTTAGACCATCTACAAATGATCAAGGAACTATAATCCCTATTTAGTGAGACTATGATCCCACAAGGTGCTAGCACACTTGTCTAGCTAAGCTACAACAATAACCAAAATTTTAGAAAGTTTTACCTTGCAAGGAAGGTGAAACTACCTTAGATGTTGAGCTACCAAAACAACACCTATGTACACATCCACCTTTGAATTGATATCTTCAACTCCTGATGATGGACCTTTGCTTATCACTCTTCATCTTTACTCATACTCAAATAATAAGAGCACTATTTTGACAACAAAAACATGAACAATAGATCATACAAATAATCATCAATCTATTATTCTCTTTATATCATCCATAGGGTACACTATCCCTCCTTAACTCTATAATCCACACACATGTCTCTCTCAAATATCTCCCAAGGCTCTCACACTAAGTCTAGAAACCAACACATTTGGTTCCACTATTTATAGAGCAATCATGATAATCACTACCTTGGTCAACCATTAGGCATGCCTTAACCCTTAAGGCATATCTCACATGAAGACACAACTCAATACAATCTTGATAGGTTAACCATAACATTTATGGGTCACCCTTAAGCAACTACATCTTTTAATAAGGCCCTTGTAGCTCTTATAGGTCTCATGGAGACCCGTTCACCAATTTAACACATCATCAAACAAAACAAGAACATAGGACCACTTTAAAATACATGGGTCCACTCCTTATGTCCCCTTTGACATCCTTAAATAATCATAGTCATCTTTTCTCACATATGCATATGCTCAAACAACTCAAACACTAACCTAGTGTATGAGAACATCATGAATGAATACACAATCAACTTCTTAAGCATTGTTTATACTCAAGATAGATTGATCAAACCTAAAAAATACACATAAAGTATTTTCATAGAGCCTAAAACACTCTCTAATAACCAATTCATTAAGATACATCAAAACATTATCTATATAAGCTCAATTACTCTTCTTGGGTCACTTACAGAATAAGCATGAACACATAGTCAACTTTGAACATTAATATCTTTGGCTGTAAACACTTCTAGATCTTTAAATTAGGTTCATTAGATTAACCATGGATTCCTCTTCATATTTTATTTTCACAGCATGAGAAAATTCATCTTAGATTGAAAGATATGGCCCAAAAACTAGAATCTAGTTTTTCCCTTTGTTAAATTCAAATATTCAAATGCCAACGGTCATAGTTAAATTTAGACCACTTTGGTCACATCTCATTTCCTCTTAGCTTTAGATCAATCTCACACCATTGATCTTGTCTAATATTTAATTCATAGGCACCAATGTTCAAATGTTAAACATATAATAGTTGGCCTCATCTCATGAAATCTAGAAACTTTGACTCAATGCACTCCATCAATCTCTATAGATCAATTGGGTCTTTAACTATCAATGCTCAACATTCAAACAATCTGTACAAACACCCAGTCATTATTGGATCTTTATCCTTTACCTTTTATTAGTCATTAAAAAACATGTACTTATTTTCATCTCACTACTTCTTGACATCTTGGAGCAAAAATTCTCTGTCGATCTCCTTGAGACTTGATCAAACTTTACCTCTTGCATATTTGACTATGGGAACCTTGATTATCTACTTAAGTAGCCATTTTTGAACCTTAATAACTTCTTCTGTGATTAAACACATGATATCAAATTTGGAGCATATAATCTCCTCACATAGGAAAATCCATCCATGTGTCAAATTAATTTTAAGGCCTTGACATGTGTGATATATAATGACATTTAATTGCCTTTTCAAAATCTTCTATCACAAAGCCAACTATGCTTAGAACTTACTTGGAAGGCCAACTTTTCTCTTACATAACTTTTTCCATGTTTTGGCACATGATCTAAAATTTAGTATAAATCATATATGCACAAAAATTAACAAACCCATATGATCACCTTCTCCTAAAACTTCCACATGTGTGAGATATGCTACCATCAAAATGCTTACTCAACTATTTCTTACCTCATGCAAATTTGGCTATGAGAAAACACTATCAAAATACCTGGGAACCCAACTTTGCACTTGCATATATTTTGATGTACTACATTGCATGACATCAAATTTGGTACATAAAAACTAGGTATAAAATTAAATAAACCCATGTGACCATTTCTTCTAGACTCATCCACACATGGTACTGGTTACGTCATCAAACTACCTACTTAGATTTTCTACTACTAGACCCAAAGTGTTTAGATGAAAACAATGGACAACTAGATGAATTCCACTTATACACACAAGCAATCAAAACATATAAAACATCTTAGAGACCCTTTTTCACATTCTCAATAATCCATTCTCATCCCTAAATAACTCTAACCATACAAACTCTAAAGATAAACCAATCATACTTCAAGCATACTAGGACAAACACATTGTACACTTTGTCATTGTTATATAGACTATCAAATCAATTCATCCACTCATGAGGACACCTTCATGTCATCACTATGACATCACTAAAAAATCTCCAACAATCTCTCCCTTTGTCATTGATGTCACCAACCATCATATATAGTAATATACAACTCACCTTCTCTTTCTTAAAGCACTCCCACAACATGAACTTTCTCCCCCTTTGACACAATGAAAAAATGGGCATCAACTAATCCTGAGGACCTAAAAATTATATAAATATTAAAGGAACCTTTTATAAAGATGATACAAACTCCCCCTTACCTTTATCCTACCTCTTCTTGCCTTGACAACTTCCTCTTACTCCATGCCAACACTCTCTTCAACTAAGCACTGTAACCAATGAAGAAAACACATAAAAACCATTGAATTTTGATGGAATTCACCAAAAAACATTTGAGAGGGAATTCCCCTAATATCTGTAAGACATTGCACCTTTTGATCATTTTTAGATCACCACACACCAGGAAGAACTAACATATAGACTTACTAGTCTTCTCTCTCAAGCTACTACAAGGACCACCAACAGAACTTCATACCACTCACCAATCAGGAAACATGTTCTCAACCAACCTTAAAACACCCATTCTGACCCTGTACTATAGATACTTTGTAACCCTATGGATCAAAATCATGGACTTGTTATTCCTCCTTAACTAAAGACCTTCTATTGATTCATAGAGAAAGAAATGACACCCAAGCTTTGTCTTAGATATTCAAAAGTAGATTTTGACCATGGTTTGGTCATAATATCTATAAGTTGCTCTTTTTTAATCCCATACTCCAACTTAACACATTGGTTAATCACTTTTTCTCTCAAGAAATGATATCTAATAGGAATGTTTTTATTTTTTGAGTGCATAACAAAATTCTTTGAGATACTAATTACACTAGTATTATCACAATAAATAGGACAAGGTCCATTTTGTCTTACCTTGTAATCCTCTAAAGTCTATTTCATCCATGTGACTGATGTGCAAAAAGAGGTAACTTATATATACTTAACTTCTATAGTTGATAGAGAAATTGAGGCTTACTTATTTATAAGCCAAGAAAGACACCAAGCATTCTCCCATGAAGAAGACCCCATCACCGGTACTCCTCTTATCATCCACACATCTTGCCTAGTCAACATCAATATATAATTTCAAAGAAAATTGTTTACTCTTAGGATACAAAAAACCATAGTCTATGGTGCCTTTGAGATATCTCAAGATCCTTTTGACTACTTTCAAGTGAGATTATCTCAACTTGAAGCCTTCCTATAAGATCTACTACTTCTATGATGTTAGGCCTAGATGCAGTAGAGTAAAAAAGACTTCCAATCATGGATCTATATAAAGTTTGATCAAATTTTGGTGAGTCATCCAATTTAATTAACTTGTATCCTATGATCATTGGAGCATCCATTGGCTTAAAATCCATCATGTCAAACTTATTTAGCATATCCTTGATATATTTAGCTTTTGAAATGAATATCCCTACATCAAGTTGATTAATCTATAATCCTAAGAAGAAAGATAGTTCTCCCAACATTGAGATTTCAAACTCAATATTCATAGTATCATCAAATTCTTTACTC
Organism: Torreya grandis; assembly: GCA_037957365.1. Classification (NCBI taxonomy): domain Eukaryota; kingdom Viridiplantae; phylum Streptophyta; class Pinopsida; order Cupressales; family Taxaceae; genus Torreya; species Torreya grandis. Next base: position 1,612,220 of record JARHVA010001130.1, read on the forward strand.
ATTTTATCATTATCAAATCCAAAAACCATTTCATCAATATATACAACAACCATCAATTGATTATTACCTTTTGTCTTAATATACAAATTACTATCATCTACCCCCTTTTAAAACCTTTACTCAAAAGATACTTATCTATACTGTCATACCAAGTTCTAGGAGCTTTTTTAATACCATACAAAGCCTTCTTCAATTTACACAAAAAATATTGATTACTTGACATGAATTATCCTTTAGGTAACTCAATGTAGACTTTTTCTTCTAAGTTTCCATTCAAGAATATAGATTTCACATCCATTTGATATACCTTAAAAAATTTGAAACATGTATATGCCAAAAAGAGTCTAATTGATTCCATCCTTGTCACATGAGTAAAATTATCATCAAAATCTATTCCTTCAACTTGAGTATATACTTTACACACCATCTAGCTTGTTCCTTGTGACTTATCCTTTCTTATTAATCTTGTTTTTGAAAAGCCATTTGGTACCTATCACATTTTTATCTTTTGGTCTAGGAACTAAGTCTTATGTTTCATTCCTTTCTATTTGATCAATTTATTCATCCATTGCGTCATTCCAACTTTCATTTTTTCTAGATTTCATAAATGTTTTGGGTTTAATCATGGATAATAGAGCTGAGTCTTGTTGATTTTGATTGATCAACATTCTCCTTCTAGTCTGCAATCTTACACCAACATTTCCAATAATCTGAGAGATTGGATGATCTTTTTGAATTCTTTTAAATGGAACTTTAGTATCTTGTCTTTCTTCCTCCTCTTCATATTCATCATCTATTTAAATAGAAAACTCATAATTATTTGCAATAGTATTCTAAATTGGGTCACTTACCTACAATTTTGGTTTCTTAACTCTACTTATCTCATATACCCTTACATTTGAACTTTCAATAATCTTGTGAAGTCTCTTGTTGAAACACCTATAGGTAGTCATGATATAATAATAGACTAAAAAGATGCCCTCATCATATCTTGAATCAAATTTTCAAATATTATCTTCATCTCTTTTGATGAAACACCTGCTCCCAAACACTCTAAAATGTTCAACATTAGCCGCTCTATTATTTCATAACCCATAAGGAGTCTTATTACCATTTACTTTGATTTGACACCTATTTAGGATGTACACAAAAGTGTTGGATACCTCTTCCCAATATCCATATTATAATTTTGTATCTTGAATCATGGTTCTACCCATCTCAATAACAGTTCTATTATTTATTTCAACCACACCATTCTATTGTGGTGTTCGAGCAACATAATATTGTCTTATTATCCCATGTTCTTGACAAAAATCATCAAAATTATGAGACCAAAATTCACCTCCTCTATTTTATCTCACACACTTGATCTTTGAACCTTTATCATTTTCCATAAGAGTTTTGAATACCACAAATTTTTCAAAAACTTTTGATTTTTATTTAAGAAAGAATATCCAAGTCATCCTAGTAAAATCATCAATGATAAGCGTAAAGTAGCTATTACCTTGAATAATTTGAGTTCTCATAGGTCTACATAGATCAATGTGGATCAACTCCAATGGATTTGTAGTAGAGAATTCCTTGGTCTTGTATCTTCTCTTGATTTGCTTCCCTTGAAGACATGCCTTGCAAAGAGAATGAGGAGTCTTATAAATATTGGGCATATGATTTACCAACCCCTTTGAACTAATTTTTATCATATTATCAAAATTTTTATGTCCAATCCATCTATTCCAAAACCAAATTTCTTCCAATTGAGTTATGAAGCATTATTCCTTCTCGGATTCATGGAATATATATATGTTGTTATCTATTTTATAAACAATTAAAATTAATCTGCCATATTTTGCCTTTCCTATTTCACAAAAATCATCATGAAAAGTTACAAAATTTCCTTACACATTTGGCTCACACTTAAAAGATTATGTCTCAAACCTTTTACATATAAGACATTCTCAGCCCTAATATGACCACTGTCGAAACTCAAAGTACCTTTGCTAACTATGTTAGCATATTTACTATCACAAACTCTAATTACACCAAGGTTGGTATTTTTGAGAGAGATAAAATTTATCTTGTCTCCTATAATATGATTTGAGCATCCACTATTTATGAACAATCTAATGTTCTCATCTTCTTGAGTATACAAAGCTACTTGAATAAACAATGATTCTTCCTTTTGTGATCTGCTTAGATTTTGATTCTTTTCTTCTTTAGAATTGGTCTCTTTGAACCATTTGATAGTGTCAATGACTTGTATATCTTTTTTCCAAAAGGATCTATTGTAGTTCTTGGCTATGTGACCTTATTGGTTATAGTTGTAACATATGGATCCATTTTGATCTCTGGAGATAAAGTACAATTCTTATATCTATGGCCAAATTTATTGTAGGAGAAGAAATACCCATTGAAGACATTGTTCATGTTGGACCCTCTTTTATTTTGACCATTACCTCTCAATGGATTTTAATTCTCGATACTTTTGGTGTAGATGAAATCCTTTTTGTCCTTGGATAAGAGTGCATCTGAGTAAGTCAAGACTTTAATTTCACATTGTTCCATCCTTTGATTGAGACCTTTATTCACTATGATTTATATATTTCAGACAATTACTTATATATTTTGCACTTGTGTCTTCACATTATTAACTTATGATAAAGCAAAAACTAGATTATCTTGAAGATAATCCATAATATCTTTGTCAACCATTGTACCTTTGATCACCTTTGAGTGGTTAAAATTTGCATGAAGGACCTAATTTGATACCAATGATTAGAGGTATAATCACTAAAAGGGGGGGTGAATAAGTGATCCCAAATAATCCAAATTTAATTCTAATATTTAAAAACACTTAATTAGTTATCAAAATCATTCATGAAGTATACACATTTTTCATAACAATGAGCAAGAGAGACAATGCAAGATCAATCATATAACATGTGACATATGTGAGAAACCCTCTTGGGGAATAAAACCCACTAAAACCTATAATTGGAATACTATCCTATAATAAAAATAAATAATTTAGACAATATAAAAATGATCAAGTAACTACAATCCCTATTTAGTGAGATTATAATCCCACAAGGTGCTACCACACCTGTCTAGCTGAGCTACAACAATAAACAAACTTTTAGTAACTTTTAGCTTATAAGGAGGTTGAATAGATAATGAGCTACCATAGAAACACTTATTAACACATCCAAATTTAAAGTAATGTCTTCAACACTTGATGATGGACTTCTTCTTATCACTATTCACCTTCACTCATACTCAAACAATAAAAGAACTATTTTGCCAACAAAAAATGACCAATAGGTAATACAAACAATCAATATATTTGATCTTCAACTTATCAAAAAGGAATAATAACCCTCCTTATTTCCATAATCCACACAAAAACCTCTCTCAAATCTCTCCCAAGACTCTCACACTAAGTCTAGAAACCAACACATTTGGTTCCACTATTTATAGAGTAATCATGATAATCACTACCTTGGTCAGCCATTAGGCATGCCTTAACCCTTAATATATCTCTCACATGAAGACATGGGTCAATAAAATATTCATAGGTTGGACATAGAATCTATGGGTCACCCTTAAGAAGCTACACCTTTTAATATGGCCCTTGTAGCTCTTATAAGTCTCATGGAGACCTATTCACCCATTTAGCACATAATCAAATAAAACAAGAACAAAAGACCACTTTAAAATACATGGTTCAACTATTTATGTTCCCTTTAACATACTCAAGTGATCAAATTCATATTTTTTCACATCTACATATGCTCAAACAACTCAAACACTGACCTGATGCATAGGAACATCATGAATAAATACATACTCAACTTCTTAAGCATTGTTCATACTCAAGATAGATTGATCACACCTATAAAATACACATAGAGCATCCTCATAGAGTTTATAACACTTAAAAATACCCAATTCATTAAGATACATCAAAATGGTATCTATATAAGCTCAATTACTCTTCTTAGGTCACTTGCAAAACAAGCACAAACACATAGTCAACTTTGAACATTAATATCTTTGACGGTACACACTTTCAAATCTTTAAATCAAGTTCATTAGATGATTGATTTTACACACTTTAAATTATTTAAATCAAGTTCATAAAATGCACCATGGAGTCCTCTTCATCTTTTATTTTTATAGCATGACCAAATTTGTCCTAAATCGAAAGATATGGCCTAAAAACTAGACTCTATTTTTTCTTTGTTAAATTAAAATATTCAAATGCCAATTTTCAAAGTTAAAATTCTACCACTTTTCTTGCATCTCATGTCCTCTCAACTTTAGATCAATCTCGCACCATCTATCTTCTTTGAACTTTAATGTATAGGCAACAATGATTAAACATTAAACATATGATAGTTGCCCTAATCTCATGTAATATGGAAAATTTGACACAATGCACTCTATTTATCTCTATGGATCAATCAGGTCTTTAACTATCAATAATCACAATTCGATCAATCTATACTAACACCCACTTGCCATTAGATCCTAATCCTTTACCTTTTCTCAGTCATTAAACAATGTGCACTTGTCTTCATCTTTCAACTTCTTAACATCTTAGAATAAATGCACTCCATTGATCTCCTTCAGACTTTCTCAACATTTACCTCTTACATATTTGACTACGGGAACCTTACTTATCTACCTAAGTAGCCATTTTTGAAACTTAATAACTTATTTAACACTTAGATGAATGATCTCAAATTTCAACTATATGATCTCTTCACATAGGAGAATCCAATCATCTGTCAAAATACTCCTAAATACTTCACATGTGTGAGATATAACACCATTAAAATGACTTCTCAAAATCTTTTGTCATAGAGCCAACTATGCTTAGAACTTTCTTGGAAGTCCAACTTTGCTCTTGCATAACTTTTACTATGCTTTGGCACATGATCTAAAATTTAGCATAAATCATCAATGTACAAAAATAAATAAACCAATATGATAACCTTCTCTTGAAACATCCATATGTGTGAGTTATGCTACCATAAAAATTCTTACTTTGTTATTTCTTGCCTCATGCAAATTTGGCTAAGTATGGGAAAACACTGTCAAAATGCCTGGGAGCCCAAATTTGTGCTTGCATATATCTTGATGCAATACATCACATGACCTAAAATTTGGCACATAAAAACTGAGAAATAACATAAACAAACCCATGTGACCATTTCCTCCTGAATCATCCACACATGGCAATGGTGATGTCATCAAATTACCCACTTAGATTTTTGACCACTAGACCCAAAGTGCCTAGATGAAAACAATGGACAACCAAATGAATTAAAATTATGTAAAAAATATCTCAAAGTATATAAAAAATATTAGGGACCCTTTTTTACATAATCAATACTCCATACTCATCCCAAAATAACTCTAACCATGCAAACTCTCAAGATCAACCAAGCATACTTCAGGCATACTAGGACAAGCACATTGCACACTTTTTTATTGTTACATAAACTATAAAATCACTTTATCCACTCATCAAGTCACATAAATGTTATCATAATGACATCATTGACAACTCTCAAATAATTAATAATCCTTATACCTCAAATCATAAGGCATACCACTTTTCTAGTAGAGCCCAAAACCCCAGAATCTCAAAACAAACAAGGTCAACACAATACCTTCTAGTCGAAATCTGCCTCTAAAAATTATTGTATACCTAGAGACAACCATTAAAAACTTTTATACCAAGATTTGAACTTCTGCACAATTGGGAACCTTGACTTCTTATAACCCATTTTAGGACCTGTAAGCTCTTAAACACAAATTGAGAAACTTGAGAGCGAACAAAAATATCAAAATTGACTTAAACATAATTTTAGATCACAAAACCACTTAGAACATGCTATAATAAGGTAAATATAACTTTTTATGCAAAAAAATCATATTTATAAATCATAAATCCTCCATTTCCATTTGGGAACCTTCAATCTAACTTTGTAGATTGCTCCATATATAACTATAAACATCATGACATCACCTTAACAACTTGGACATAATTGTTCCAACTAAAAACACTCATCTCTAGACTTTTAGGACCTTTTGAAGATCACAACAATAGCATGTGCTTCTCTTTTTAGACAAGTATCGTAATAAGCATATACAGATACCTCATGTACACCATAATGTCCTAAAACAAAGTGAAGCTAGGAGTGGTCCACATCTCCTCAGTAACCACTAGAATCATTTTGTAGATATAGGCTAGATTGTCTTTATTCTTCTTCTTAGGGTTAAGATAAACAATTTGCTCCTTTACTACAACATTCTCCTTCTCTTTTATGATACAATTGACAACACATGGAGACAACATGGATTCATGACATATCTTTTCATTTGAAGGATCAACCTTGCAGGTTGGAAACTCATCACTAGGTACAAATAATTGATGTTCTTTACATGAATCTTTCTCAACAATAATAGGATATTCACTTGGATCCATACACATCTAAGGACTAGCCTCAAATAGTACGTTGGTATTTTTCTTAAGCTTGGTCTCTTCATTCTCAACATGAGAAAATAATGAGAGCCCTTGGCACTCTTCAACATTTGTAGCATTTTCCAACATAGAAAATAGATTACTTGGACCTACAGACTCATAATAATTCATACTTACCACCTTTGGTATCCATGAGTTAACTTGCCTACTTCCTTGTACTCTAGGAGCCTGATTGAACCTATTCTGAATTGTAGGCCTATGTTTTTAGAATCTAGTAATGTGACCTCTCTTTTGGCAGTTGAAGCACATTATACATTTTGAAAAAATCTCATTATATCTTACTATATTTGGACAAAATCTTGAAATGTGTCCTAATTCATAAGAACTGTAGCACTTGACATCTCTTGAAGGAAACTCAACTTGCCTTACCTTAAATGGACAATGTTTTGAAAATGTCCTATATCATGATAGTTGAAGCACTTAACCTTGCTCACACCTCTTTAATAATGACCCCCATCATAGTTCCATGTAAAATCATTTTTATAGGTGTTTTACATTCTCTATCCCTATGACCAAATTGATTACATGTGTAACAGTAACCTTAAAACTTTCACACCTTATGGAATTTGGTTGTCTGATTTGATTTATGTTTATTCTATTAACACCTTTATTCTTTATTTGATGATTTGTCTTCAAATTCAGATTGTCCTTGTTTACATTAATCTTCATCTTGTCTTGAGTTTTAGTCTCTGGTTCTTCTTTGTATCCAATACCAATATTTTACTTGCATGATTTTGATCATTCAAAATATTATCTAGATCACTTGAGCTCTTTTCAAATCTCACACATGACATTACATTACTAGACATCTTCTCTAACTTAGATCTCAATGCTCCATTTTCAATTACATATCTTGCAAATTCATATTCTTTAGCTTTTTGGATTTTATATAGGATTTTTAATTGATAATTGAGATGCTTGACAATATATTCATACTCATTGGTGTCTTCATCCATTCTTGTCTCATACACACTAAATTACTCCTCAAATTCCTTGAGTTTAGATTTTATCTTCTTATTGATCTTCTCAATTTTTAGTTCTTCATGAGAATTTATCAATGCAGTCTCATAGTCCACCTCATCTTCATCATCATTTGAATAATTCCAAGTAGACTCTTTTTGATGTGATCAAATTCATTCCTCATCCATGAAAAGGGATTTATCTTCAATAGGACCATCATATTCATGATCAAACTCTGAGTCACTATCTTCACTCTCATCTGATGAGCTATAATCTTCTTTGGTGTAGAGACTTTTTTTGTCCTTGAAGTACTTATTATTCTTATCAAACCTTATGAATCCCTTCTTACTTTTATCAAAATTTAATGAGGTCTTTCCATCATCATGACCCTGATCATGCTCTTCATCATCATCCTTCTTATACTTATGAGGGAACTTATTAGAAAAATGTCCTATCTCACCACAATTAAAGCATTTGAGGGGTAGTTTACCTTTATACTTCCCTGAATCTGTTCTCAATTTCTTTGAAATTAAAAGCAATTAGTTCATCCTCATCTATATCAAGAATTTCATCTTCCTTGAGTTTCTTACCTTAGAGCTTCTTGTTTGTTTTCATTTTAGTCTTGAAAGTTACTTCCTTCTTTGGTGGCATATCATAATTCTTCCTCATCTCATAGGAAGTAAGGGTGTCATGTATTTGATCCTTCTTTAACTAAGTAAGGTCATGACTCTCTTCTATAATAGTTACTTTTGGATTAAACTTTGGGGATAGAGACCTCAATACATTTTGAAAAATAGGAGCCTCTTGAAGACCTCTGATGATGTTCACAGTCTCATCAATTCTATATAGAAAGGATGCCACAATATCATCTTTATTTATTTTGAATCTTTAAAATTACCTTTTTTAAGTTTACAACTTAACAAGATTGACATTTGAATCTCCTTCATAAATGTTATGTATTTTTACCCATATCTCTTTAGAAAAAATTCAATGGATTATCTTGGTGTATTTAGTCTCTAAAAGACCACAAGTAATATCATTCATTACCTTGGAATTGTTCTCAAACAACTTCTGGTCTACAACACTAGATGGAGGAATAGTAGGAGTAACATAAACATCCATAACATATTACCATACATCAAACCCTAGGGACATAATGTGTGTCCTCATCCTAGTACTCCAAAATTCATAATTTGATCCATTAAACATCAATGCTTGCTTAGTAGAGAAACCTCCTTGATGACTATCCATATTGTACCTTGGATCACCTTTAAGCTGTTAAGCCTTTACCAAAGGACCTGATCTGATACCAATTATTAGAGGTATAATCAATGACGGGGGTAAATTAGTGAGACCATTAATTTCAATTGCAATTACATTCCTTTAAACTATTAACCAATCAACATATATCAACTTGATCAAGAAGCATTAATAAGAGAGCTCATAAATTTAATGCATACAAAAGATCAAACACATAACACATAGTTCTTATGGGAAACCATCATGGGAAATAAAATCCACTCTCAAGTCTAAAACATAAATGGAATAATGTCTTATAAGAAATTACAAATAAGATACTAATCAACTCTTTTAGACCAACAAACTTTGATCACATCCTCCTAGCCAAAGATAGTTAGTGAAACACCTATTTCATAAGGAAAAACTACCCCTAAGGAAGATAAAGTCCTTTAGACCCTCCTTTGAACACCTCCAACTTAGAAATGATGTCTTCAACACCTAATGATGGATATCTATTTATCTACCCCTGAACAAACTCTCTCTATCTCATATAGGCCTCTCATTAGGCATGCCACAATCTCTCTCTTTTTTCACTCAAACTATCCTCATATGCACACTTAGAAATCTTTGCATATAATAAAATTACAAGAGAAATATTATATAATTATGAACATGACCTATTAATCATACATATAGTCAAAAAAAATTCTTATCATTAACTCAACCAATAGGCACGCTACCTACCCTTCATTTCAAAACACTCACATCCACCTTGCACAAGTCTCTCTCACATAAAAGTATAGAAACCAACACATTTTATTTCACTATATATATATAAATCATGAATTATCAAGTCCATAATAATATCTATCAACCAAAATACATGCCTTTTCCCTTAAGGCATCTCACATGGGTCACACTTAAGCACAATCCACTTTTAAATAGGCCTAAGTCACTTTTAGGTCCTATGGAGACCCATTAAGCTATTTGACACTTCTCTAAGTCAATTAAAAACATAATAATTTTTTTAAAATGCATGGACACATTCTATATGATCTATATGTCCTCTTTAAGTTCTAACATCCATCACACTACCCTTCTGCTTAAGCACAAATCACTTAAACAACATTATATGCATATAATCATCATAAACAAAAATACAACCACCTTATAAACCTTTGTTCATACTGTATAAAAATAATAAAAACCTTAATAATGCACAAAAATCATCCTAATGGATTCTAAAATACTCCATAATAGTCAATTCATCATGAAACATCAAAACAACATCTACATAAGCTTAATTACTCTTCTCAAGTTACTTGCAGAATAAACATGAACAGACAATCAAATAAGACATTAATATATTTGAATATAAACACTTATATATATTAAAATAAGGTTAATTATATGAACCATGGATTCCTCTTCATCTTTGATTTTTACAGCATGAGCAAATTCTATCTAGATCAAAAGATATGGCCCAAAGACCAAACACTAGTTTTTCCCTTGTTAAATTTGAATATTAATTGACAACAATCATAGTTAAACCTTGAACACTAAGTTCACATCTCATGTCCTCAATAATTAGATAAATTACACACCATTTATCTTGTCTAAACTTTAATGCATAGGTTCCACTGCTCAAATGTTAAACCTCAATCGCTTTGACCTCATTTAGTGCAATCTTTCAATGTTGACTCATCACACACCATTGATCTCTACGAAATAAACTAGGTCTTTAACTAGAAATGTTAACCATTATATTCATATGTATAAACACATGATCAAAATTGATATTTATCCTTTCCCTTCACTTAGTAATTAAATAACATGCACTTCTTACAATCTTGCTACTTCCTGTCATCTTGAAATACACATGCTCCATTGATCTTTTGTAAGATGCTTGATCTTTATCTTTGCTAACAAATTGTCACATTAACCCATTTGACTCTACATGAACCATTAGATATATAGTTATGAAATTCCATGAACCATTTTATCTCCACTATTTCTAGATCTTTAACATCATGCAAATTGACTAAGTATGGGGACCGACTGTAATATGTCAGGAAAGGCTACTTTGCACCTCCATATCTTTTGCTTTGCTCAAACACATGTTATAAAAATTAGAACATATGATCTGATTACATAGGATAATATAACCATGTGTCAAAATTATCCTATAACCTTCTCATGTGAGATATATAATGTGATTAAAATGCCTTCTCAAGATTTTTTGCCATAGAGCCAACTATGTCAAAAACTACTTGGAATGCCAAGTTTTCACCTGCATAACTTTTATTAAACTTTAGTTCATGACCTAAAATTTATTGAAAATAAACTAGGTACAAAAATAAACAAACCCATATGATCACCTTCTCCTAAAACATCCACATGTGTTAGATATTCTATCATCAAAATTCTTACTTGGCTCTTCTTGCTGCATTGCACATTTGGATAAGTATGGGAAAACACTATCAAAATGCCTGGGATCCCAAATTTATACACACATATATTTGAATATACTTAGGTTCATGAACTAATATTTATATAATAAAAACTAGGTACAAATGTGATCATAATCATATGATCAACTTCCCTTGAATCATCCACATGTGGCAATGGTGATGTTAGCAAACTCTCTACTTAGATTTTCTACCACTAGACCCAAACTATCTAGATAAAAACTATGGACTACCAGATGAATTCAAATTATGTACACAAGATATCTAATCATATAAAATATCTTATAGGATCCATTTCACATGCTCCAATAACCATACTCATCCCTAAAAATATTTAGCCATGCCAAAACTGAAGATCAACCAAGCCAACTTCAAGTACACTAGAACAAGCACATTGCACAATCTATCATTATTACTTGGGCTATCAAATCACTTCATACACTCACCAAAACATATCCATGACATCACCATTACATCACTAATAGTTCTCCAATAAGTATATCAAAGGATAAGTGATTATGCCATAATTCTATGTCAATTCCTAAAGTAGATTTGTGATACTTGTGTATCAATGCTCGATCATTTTTAAAAAAAACCATTCATATTCAAAACCAAATCCAAAAAGTCAAGTCCAAAAATAAATTCCAAAACATATTCCCTATCACACCTATAAGATGAGGAATTATCCTTCCCAATTTTTTGGATATCTTTATCTCATCTTAGTGTTATGCTAACTAGTTTTACCATTACACTAATCATGTGGTACAATTATATTATCCAATTAAAATCCATTGAAATTAGGTCCATTATGGTCTAAATCTAGTTTGGAATCAATTCTTAACATTTTGGTCACTTTTTACCCCATTCTTATACCAAGCCCTTTTAAGCCAAATCTAGTTCATCTTGAACCATGCATCAAGCCAATTCCATACCATATTAAGTTCATTTTAAACCATGTACCAATCCAATCAAATCCTAGTTCATCTTGAATTGTGTGATAAACCATTATAATTCTAATCAATTTCATCTTGAGCCACATTTCAATTTTGATTCAATTCATTTAGGGCCACAACAAATCCATTCCAATCTAATCAGGTTCATCTTGAACCAAGTTCTAATTCTAATTCCAAATTATGTCATCTTTGAGTAAAGTAAAATTCAAAGCCAAAAAATTGGAAAAATTATAAATTAGGTCTATTTAAACCAAATTCAATTATTTTAAGTTAGTTTTATGCCAATCCAAATCATTTATTACCTTTCCATTCAATCTCCCGCACCTATTGGTTGAGAATGACAAAGTCATGTCATCCAAACTTTCTTTAATTTGAATCATATCAAGTCATTCCACCCTTCTGGGTACAAGACAAGCCAAATATAATCAAATTATATCAAGACTTCCCTCTTTTGGCTCATTCTATCAAAGACAAAGACTGCCCTCTTTGGGATATTTCTCTAGACCAATACTACCCTCTTTGGGACATTTCTACCAAGCCAATTTTGCCTTATTTTGGCGAATTTTATTTAAGACCAATTTACTTGCATGATTCATTACTTGGGGGAATATTTTATTCCATATTAATCTATGTCATTCAAAACTAATTTAGATAAATCCTTATTCAAATAATATAAGAAGGCCATCAAATAATAATGGATTTATTCAAAAAGAGGAAATACCTATGTTGAAGAGGAAACTTATAGACCAACACAAAAATATCCATGCCATATATCTTCAAGTATAACATGATAGTCAAACCTTTGCTAATTAGCTCATGGTTACTTTAACGACCTCTCTAGGTAATACCTATTTTGACAATTCCCTATTACTTGTCTAATATCTAATCTCATCTTAAAGCCATAACAAAGACAACCATTACCCATCCAAGTGAAATTATATATTGAATACCAAAGTGTGTCCATGTTTGATAACTACTTGATCAGGATATGTCATGATCCCCTTATCAAGCATGATCAGATCCATCCACTTCTAAAGTAAGGTAAAGATAATCAATGAATCCTTGAAATTTTTGTCAAATCACCCTTTTTTAACAAAATCACATAATTGATGTTCCATTTTTATTTGATAAAGGACTCATCTTTAATGATCCCATATTTTAATAACCCATTATTATTGAGAAATAAACCATTATTTTTCTATTTTCAAACATTCCCCATTTTATAAAATTACTTTGTACCAAAGCCCTCATTTCCAAGTGAAAGGTGAACAAGGTACTTGTGGATAATGTAATTCAACATGCCATTTCTATAGACACATTTACATGATAAATATGTTTCCCTTTGGATCTAATATTTTTAATGACCATCACCCTCAATATCAAGTTTTATTTTAGAACCAATTAAAAAATAGGTTCTATTATGGACATAATACCAAATTTAACATTAAAAGTAGAATCAACATCAGTCTCAACATTAGGTTTAGATTTGATTACATCAAAATTAGCTTCAAAATCAACATACATTAGTGTATATTACAACATTGGATATACATTTATATCATATCCCCTTGAGTCTACATCAACTTCATAATTAACATACCTTAGTAGATGTTACAACATTAGCTACATAATCCTCATAGATCAGATTGAATATATTTGTGATCCTTTTATATTTGTTGAGAAAATTTCATTAATATTAATGAAAATTCTCCTAGTAGACTCTATGATGTTTGTGATGCCATTTACCCTTCCATTAATACTATACACGCCTTTCACATTAACCAACCTAGACATTATATTGGCATCCATTAGCCCACAACCATCAATTAGGATAGATAAAATCACACATTGTTGAAATCCTTATATGGTGAAATCCCAATGACATAATTTATAGGGAATAATTCCAACATTCAAGAATGAGAACAATCTCCTCGTGAAACTTTATTTGAGGTGGTAGGGGATGATCAAAGTATAAAATCAACATATTTTAGTGAAACATTGTTTAAGGTATCAGATGATAATCAAAATAAAAATTAAGAATCCTTTAGTGAAACATTTATTAAGGCACTAGGGGACAATCAAAATGAATTATCAATGTCCCTCAATTAAACCTTATTCAAGATGCTATTGGATAATCCAAATTATAACAAATAGTAATAATTTATTGGTGAAAACCTCTTTGAGGTGTTAATACTGAGCTAATTAGTTCCTCATTGCTTGATGAAGAAATTATTTAAGTCTTTATTGGCCCTACTACAATCAAAAATATGTCAAACCTCAATCAACAATAATGTGTGTGAATAGAAATCCTAGTATTTATTTATCCTTCAACCATTATACATTCCATTGTGATCCTATTATTTATTCAAGACCTATATTCCATTATCCAATCAGACCATATATCCAATGCCAATCATTATGTACCCTTCCTAGTAGCACTCATTTTCAAAGAGACTATGAATACATATTTTATATAGGTTTGGAAGAAGAAAAATCAATAACCAATGCATATCACAACACCACCAATGTATTCCAAATCAGCAACATGTTTTTGATAAATTAGATATTCAGAGTGAGTATTGGCTAGACAACAAAGGGTCAACATTATGCATCTCATAATCATTTATTAAGTTGAGATGTTAAAAATTTAAAAATAATTGAGAAAAAATCAAAATCAAAAGAGAGAAAAAATTTGTCAAATGGTGAAAACCATGTTTATGGCACCTTGGATAAGTAGCATGATGAAATCTAGGTTCAAGCATCATGCATAAATAATTTGTTGTCTACAATTACCTTGAAATTTTTGGGTAGCCTCATTTTCATTAAATACATTCCATTCCATTCAAACCATTTTGACCATTCAAATCATATTCAACCTAGCCCATCCTATTGTGACCATTAGTCCTCCCATTTTAAACTTGTCATTGAAGTGGAAGGTATATTGAGACCTATTTTGGGAAACCTTTTGGAATATTACTCTCATGTCACTTTGATGACTGAACACATTAACTTATCATGTATGGTCCTTGGATATTAATCTTCCCTTACTCATTTTCATCCATTATTATTCAACATTATCTATTTATCCTTTATTCATTATTATATCCCATTCTAGAGGAACTATAGTGGGTTGAGGTCTATTTAGACTATGTAGACAATGATTAGTTTTTGAGGTCAGCTTGGATACCCTTATTCCATGATCTTGCCATTTTATGAGCATTATAAGACATGATCACCATTTTTTGAGTATTATAAGCCATGATCTTACTATTTTACAAGCATTTTAAGACACATTCTTTCTATTTTATGAGTTAAACCATTATACATCTCATAATCCTTCATTGAGGAGATGCTAAAAACCCATAAATATTTAAAAAGCCAAAAAGACCTCAAAAATTGAAAAAGTCTTAAAATATCTAAAAGAGATATAAAGCCACAAAATCCTAAAAATTAGAAAAAGAGCTTAATATCTCCAGGAGAGATATAAATCTACAAAATTCAAAAACATTTGTGTTTTCCTAAATGTAGCCATTATCCTTGATCCTATCAAGTGGATTTTGACTTGGTAGAATAACAAGATGTTTTATGTTGATTTTTATTTTTGGTTTGTGTTTGCTTGCTTATTTATTTCCTTTTTATATTGTTGCCTTGACTCAATCCATTTTGCTAATGAGATCATCATCATGGTTCTCCTTGTCATGCACTTATACTCAAGTTACTTGAGTCCCTTTGTTGGCATATGCCAATATTATTATTAATATTTTTCATATCATTAGTGTCTTGTTTCCATTTTTCTATTGGATTGAGAGTCAACCTTTATGTAAAGTATGACCAAGTCATCATGGTGTTAAATATCATGATACATATCATCACATGCTACATTAAAAATCAAGTGTTTGAGATTTATATACAATGTCAAACTATGATGATAGTATCTCCCTTTATATGGTCATTCATTATTTAATCCAATCATTTTAGTCATCATTTATTGCATCACATCATCTAATTTTCCTTGATCAAGTCAAAATAATTAAACATTTATGGCTATATATATGCTCATCAGGACATGCATCTCTGAATGAACATGTAACAACCAATTTATACACATTGATAAATTATTATTCTCATTTAAATCATATAGTTTATCATTCATCCCATTTCTTGGGAGAACTACATTGGCTTGAAGTCCATTTGGAATAAGTAGGCAACACTCATTACTAACTAGTTTTTGAGGTTAACTCGACCACCCTTGTTTCATTCTTATTAACATTCATATTCTTAAAATCCAAACTCATTATTATTCAATCATTATTGTGCTCTTCCAATCATCTCTTTAATTACCTTTGAGCATTTTAGTATACCTAATTTTTGTAGATTATTCATTCTTTGAAAAGTGATTCTACCATCACACCTACATTTACATCATTCATATCATATTTAATATATGTAATAGGTTAAATTATTGATTTATTATTTATAATCAATCAATAATAAGATATTAGATTGATCAACAATCAAAACTACCCTACTAAGGAAAATCCTAAAATTAATGATCAAATCTGCCTTGTTAGGGAAAGCCATTAGTCAATAAATTTATCTTTCTTTGAATTCCAAGATCTCTAGATTTTTTCCTCTTTGGGAAAATCAAAGTGTGCAACTTGTTTTAGGATAGATCATTACCTAGTCTTTCACCTTTTAAATTTTTTGGGGTATGCTATATTGTGTCAGTTATCTTGGGATGCATCCTTCCTAGTTCCCCCCACCTTAGGGCCGATTCAATTCAATTTTATTCATCATTGGAAATAAACATGTGAAATAATTGGTTCATATAGATCCATATCTTCCATGGGTTGATTTAAATTTTTATTCTTGTCCATTTTATTCTTTTCAAGTGCTTGCCCATCAATCTTATTTTTAGACACTCCCTTGAGGGGTAAATTAAAGGGCATTGCAAAACATTATTTGTGGCATCATTGTGAACTCATTTTTAGTAAATTGAATAATATTAAATAAAATGTGAACACATAATTATTCAATCATTATAAAATAATTTCAAAAAAAACATTCATTCTTTGAAAATTCATTTCTTCATTGTGTCTCACAATGCCTTCTCAAACAAGGGTAAAATGTAGAGATTCAATTCTCACCACTCTCATGTAAAAATTAAAATTAGACAAATCTATATAAATAACACACAAATAATTAAAACACCCAAGTTATTATACATACTTAGCATGCATCTTTTGAGATGCATTGGTGCATCCCTGATTGGGTCGATACACTGCACAAAATCATTAGCTTCACTTAATTCATCTTGAGCTAAATTGTGACTATGTAAGATATATTTTTGGATAAATTATGTCAAATTATTATTTTAATTGCAAAATTCACACCACTTTTTATTAATTTAATTAACCTATCTTATTTAACCTAATCTTCTTATAATTGAAAATTCCATAGTTTTTAGAATTACCTATTTTCCCTGATTCATTAATTGAATTATTCCTCCAATTTTGACAAGTGGTTAAATTATGACATCATAAATAAATATTATGAATAATGACATCATCATGAGATCATTTTGAAAATTTTTAAGCATTTTTAAAATATCAAAGAAATATCTAAATTTGTAACCCATGCCTAATTAATGCCAAATATTAATTACATTTTGCCTACCGAATTTGATTAAGCTCAACCATACATATTGAATCACATATAATTGTCAAAATTAATTAAAGAATTATATAAACACAAGGGCCATTTACCATTATTTTTAAGTCTTTAACATAAAATTAAGTGATGTTATTTTTAGTATACTTTCAACCATCAAGCCTTTAAAACCATTTCATATAGTGCTTAGAGATATGTTTATGACTCTTTAACCATAAAATTGATGAGAAATTTGAGCTCTAAATCCAAGCAAAATCATGTATGTGAGCCATATTTTAAGGAAATTTCATAAGATATATGATTACTTGTTTATGCTTTCTATTTGTTCTTTGTTTGATAGACCTTGCCAAATCTGAGGAACTATGCTTGAGGAGTTATTTTTTTAGGACTTTTTTGATTTGGAATAACTAAAAATTGAAAATAAATCTTCTTATGATTATGGTTTATTTTACAAAAATGCTACATGGAAGGATCTTATATGTTATTCAAGGCCACCCTTTCCATCATATAGTGTAAGATTGGGTGACACCAAACCTGTAGGTAGACGATAAACTATTACATGTTGTGCCAATAGAGCGTGTAATAAAATGTGAGAATTTAGTGCATAAATAGGTTTAAAATCACTTTATCAAAATGTAACACCTTATTTTATAGAGATCAAATATCATGCATAATGGATTGTACATTGGGATAAGAAGAATATGTGCTAACCAAATGTGGTGTTCCCAATGTCTAAGTAGGAATTGGAATATTAATCTATTAAAGCACTTGGGTTGCTCATATAGTAAGTGGTGGTACAAAAATTTTATCTATGGGAGTATAAGTCTTAAGTTATGGTGCCATAATTGCACTTTTTATTTCCAAAAGTTTTTTCAAAATTGTATTATAATTGATAGGTTATGTTGACCAAATTTGGTCTACATACCAAAAATGTGCCTAGTCAAATAATTCAATGGAAGGAGTAGGGTCCTGAGATTAGAAAGATCCAATGATTCAGTGTGAGTATATTTTTGGATGGAAATAAGAATGGGAAAGAAAAGGATCTATATGGTTCTCCATTATATGTTCATCTTGAAATTTGGATCTAGTAGTAAAAAATCTAAATAGGCAATTTGTAGAGGCCATATCTTGCATGTGTTATAGTCTCAAGAAAAAGTGATCACATGGGCTTGTCCAGCTTGGTCCCTAGTTACTATGCACTAAGTTTCAAATCATCTACCTAAGTATGATAGAATTTTTACATGTTCAAAGTTGGATCCTTAATTAGATTTCACTAAGTTTCCCATACTTATACAAATAAGCTAGAACATCACTAGGATGTCATGTGAGCATGAATGAAATAGTCAACTTGAGCATTTTATATATTCAATCAAAAGCCTCACCCAACTAGTAGATCAATTGGGTTTGTTCCTTTTGACCTCAAGAACATCTCTAAAAAATTTGCCCCATTCATGATTCTTATGCTTCAATATATATATATATATATTTATCAAACTTTATCAAATAATAAATGAATATCACATGGATATCAATTTTAATCAAGGTGAGTAACCATTTTGGTTCAAAAGGTCCTTAAAAGGTTTGAATTTAGTTGAGATCTAATAGTTTATGGGAGCTCTCATTCTGACACATAATATCTAATGATCTATGTTGAGTCAACCAATTCAAAAGGTCCCTAGGTTAAAGCCTTTTAAGATCTACAGGTTGGACATAATCCAATGGTGAAAAATAATCAAACCAATATCTAATGGAATTAAATCAATGATAAAAGGATGGGTCCAAGCTAAATCAAGGGATCACACTCAATCATACCAAAGATCTGATGGAGTGAAAAAATTGAAAGGAAAATAGGACCAGGGAGATTTATGGTGTACATGAACTCATACATCTTGATCAAATGATGCACATGAGTCAAACTGGTTAGTGAATCCAAGGAGATAATGAGTTAAGGACAAGTAACACAAGCACATTTAGTTGGTATAAGATTGATGTCTTTTGGGCATTCATGTAAATAAAGATTGATGGAATGAGAAAAGTCAAATAGGGTTAGAGGATCTTAATGATGAATACAAAAAAGAAAAGTATCCAAAGTGGATCTTGGTAGAATATCAAAGACTCGTGTTCATTCGTACATCCAAATATAACAACATGAGTGAAGGTAAAAAGTCAAAAGGATATGTGAAACTAATAAGCATAAGGATAATTGAGCATGATGTAAACAATCCAAGTTGGCATTCGACAACCAATAAGCAAGAGCGATCTCAAGACATTTTTGATAAGAGTTGAAGAAGACCAAAATGGCCCTAGGTAAAGAAAATAAAAAAGAAGCCAAGCTTAGAGTTGAACCAAAGTTGAACTAGGGCCACAATTAAAAAACTAAGCATCATCAAAAAAGCTCCATATAGGTGAAATAGATCTTTTGGGTCAAATACATAAGTCAAGGATGGATTAGTGACTATGTGAAAACTAATGCTCTAAGATTGTTTTTACGTATAGTGGACCTATGTCTCACCCCATCATGATTCACATTTTTAGGTTTAGATGACCACCTAATGTAGATGTGGCATATTTATACCAATTTCAAGATGTGATTCTTGTAAGCAGATCATTAGATGATATCATGGAGTTATAAGAAAAGATCTAGTGGCTAGATAAGGGTAGTGAGCATTTAATTTTTTGTAAATCCTTTGAAATTACACCTTCTTGATAAGATCCTAACTTAGTAACATCCTTGAATTAGTGTTAATCCATCATGAGTAATTGGTCTTTTCCAATACAAAATTTTCTCTCTCCTTTTTTTTATAAATATAAGCTTCTAAGCCTTGAAAGGATCCATGTATCCCTCTTTTGGTATGACCAGACTCTACTAAAATTTATACTGTGACACATCTTTGATGCAATAAAGACTTAATTCCATCATTTTATAAGCCATATTGAAGTGTGTTATATGAATTCATGCACTATAATTAAGTGAATGTATTGTCCTTGCTTATGTCTAGAGTTTTCTCACCTTAAAGAAGTGCTTAATAGTTCTCACAGGTCATTATAAGTGTAATTTATAGTTTTAGATTAAGGTAAAAACAAGTTTTGAAGGGACCCCAAAACCCTAAAACAAAGAAAGAAAGGTGAAGCATTTATGTCCACAGGCAAAACCTAAAACCTACTACAAAGAAGTAACATAAATAGGTTTTATATGGACCCAAAACCACTTGAAAGACCACAAGTCAAAACCCAGGTTTTACATAGACCTGTCTACACCATAGTCAAAAGATTACAAAAAACTAGGAAATAAGACCAGATAACACAACCAACTAGAAGAACCAAGCTATTCTTCCAGTTCTAAAATCATTTTCACTGCTTCCTTACCTTTCATAGCAGTATCCTGAATGGCAGTAGCCACCGACGTGGCTCCCTCTTGCATAGCTTTCTTTCTTGAGCTCTATCTCGTCCTCTTGCTAGGCACCTCCAAGGATTTGATCTCCTCATTAGCTCTTTTTCCAATATTAACAGCTGCAGCACATATGTTAGATGTAACTTTCTCCATTTTCATTCTGCTCTCCTTGATGAGTTCCCTTAGGTTGTTCTCATAGTCTTTGAGCTTGATGGGGATGTCTCTCATCTATTTTTCCATGTTATTAATTTTGTTCCAAACTGCCATTATTTCCATTTTCCATTTGAGATCCATTATCTCCTTAAACATCCATGAATCGAGTTGGAGGATAGCCTCTACTTTGCAATTAACTTGTCTCTTAGGTGTGTGCCTTCCATCATTCTGCCTTTTATCACTCCACTCTTCTGTGTTCTTATTAGGACTGTTCCCGCCTTCTTCAATGTGATCCTCTCTTCCCCTTTGATTTTGCTCCTTAGTTTTAGCTTGAACTCCCAGGTCCATTTCTTGGTTGTAAGCCTAAACTATGTTTTCCCTCTCATTTATCAAACCAGGGTCCTCAACAGGGTCATCTAGGACTTTATCATCCTCAAACACTTACTGGTTTTCCTCAGAGTCATGTTCACTATTTTCAGACTCCTCCTCTATGTTGACTCCTTCTTTCTCATTCTTCTCTTGAACTTCTTCTTCCTCATTGGAACTTGTATTCCTACTTTCTGTTCCTCCCTCTTCCTCCAAGCTTTCCTCCCTAGACTTATTAGTTCTCTCCCACTCTGTGTCCTCGTCAACATTTTGATTCTTGACACTAGGGGGCTTGATTTTATCTTCCCTTTAACAATTTCACTCTTGTTACTCTGTGAATCCTTGTTTTTCCCCAGAGAAGGGTTCATAACCATGGCCTTGTTCTTGCAATAGCCTTCAATTATCAAAATTAATCCTTCATGTAGAATAGGACGCATTTCCTTCTTCCTGTGAGCGAATAAACTTTGGACCAAGAGAAACGCAGATAAAAGGGAAAGGAAATTCTTACTTTGTGTCTAAAATGATTTAGGAATACAAAGTGGAATTTGTGGACTCTCTTGCTTCTTCCATCAAGTATGAAGTACTCCTGAATACAACATAAGACATCCCTCCAAATGCCCTTAATCTATTCTAGTTCAAAGAAATCCCCATTCTTTTCCAGCTTCTACTCTTCAACGCCCATTTTAGGGAATTTGCAAAATGCCTCATTTGAAATGCTAGTTTGCTTGGAGAATTTTATTCCTTCCGTAGGCAGCCCCGTAACCTCTGCTATAAATTCCTCTGTTAGATTCACTGTGATGCCATGCAGAGTGACCCTATCATCAATCCAATTTTTGAAAAAAGCCATTGTAATATGAGGTTTTGAACCATGGAGCCTTTCCATGTAGTTCACAACCTTCCCTCTCTGTAGGATTTTCCAGACATCTTGTTTCACTCTCCACTCTTCGCAATTTTTGGGTTCCTGCTTCCTTGGTTCTCCTTTCCTTACGCGAGCCATGCAGATTTCCTTTGATACCCAATCACTGTAAACTATACAATGATCCCACCTGCTACCAATTTGGTTCAAAGCTTTCCTTTTTTTAGGCACGTTCAGGATCCGCTTCTCATTCTCGAGGGCCTTCCTTTTTAATGATTGTAAACCTTTCTCCGTGAAGCCACTCATCCAACTCATTAGTTTTCTATTACAAACTAATCTTTCCCTCCTTTGCATGAGTTTCATCATGATGAATGAGCACTCTAAGATCCACATTCTTTTTTAATGTTTCCTGCCACCTCACTTTGTGTCTTATTCAAACTGCATAATTTTCTATCCAATCTGCAACTCCGTTGGCTTCACGATAGGTGTGGGTAATTGTTACTTTTTCAAATTTTTTGATTAAAGTTTTCATCTCCATCACCATAGCCTATATAGTCCATGACATAGAATTTTTATTGTTTAGAATATTTATGATATTTAAGGAGTCCCCTTCCAGCCATAAATTAGAATATCCCGAATCCATAGCTAGTTTGATGGTTTGAAGGGCAGCAAAAGCTTCAAGAATATGACAATTCGACTTTCCAATGGGGATTGCAATAGTATTGATTACATTTCCCATATGGTTTCTCAAGACTCCTCCACATCCTACATTCCCTGGGTTCCCTTTAGCAGCTCCATCAAAGTTTCCTTTAATCCACCCTTGAGGGGGGACATTCCTAGTAACACCTAGTTTAGGATTTTCAGGTTTACCATTAGAATTTTCCATTCTTAAGGGATTATCCACTTGAAAGGTTGGGTTTGGATTCCTTTGTGATGAAAAATTCTCCTTAATATCTCTAATGATGTTTTGCCCCACCACCCATTCGGGAAGTTCTTTACTTCTAAAAATTTGGTTATTTCTTTCCTTCCATATTCCCCACCAAATATGGGGAAGAGTTAGTTTCCATAAAAATATAACTTCAGGATTCTTGGAGGGACAATACCAACTTTTAAGAGATAGTTCCACATTTTTGTGGTGAATCCAAGCAATACCCCACAGATTGAGGATTTCTTTCCAAACTTGCTGCGTAAAAGAACAGTTCACAAACAAGTGATCTCTATCTTCAAAGCCCTTCTTACAAAGAATACACCTGTTCACAATATATATTCCTCTTTTCTGTAAATTGTCCAAAGTCAAGATTTTATTTTGGAGGAGGGTCCAAAGAAGATTTTGATTTTAGGGATGAGCCCCTTTATCCAGGCCTTCGTCCACAAAGGTTTGTTGCCATTTCCCTTTGAAGTGAAAATGGAAGAAACTTTAAATTGTCCACTAGGCTCATTGTGCCAAACAATCTTATCTTCAAGATTAGGGTAGAGAGATATAACATTTAGGGATAGTTGTATATTCTTGAAATCTTGATCAAGATCAGTAAGGTTCACCCAAGTGTAATTTATAGTTATTGTCTAGCCTAAAAGTGGATATTCCCCTCTCTTGCTAATTTGATAATTGATAAATGCCTTATTATAAAATATTTATATGAGATTGATGTTCTTTGGTCTGAAAAGTGTCTCATAGTGTGTTTTGTGTGATTTGGAGTGATCAAATCATTGGTGCATCACTGCTTTTTACATGATTTTATAAGTTTTGTCAAATTTCTCTCCCTTTTCCAAACAAGTGCTAGTTTAGATTTAGTGTAGGTGATAGATCCATAAGTAAGCTAGCCTTGTTTAGAGGTTTGATCCACTTTTAGGATACCCAAAGCCTAAGATCAGTCCCATGTTGGTCTAGATTTAAGTAGGAAGATCTAAACAATCCCCTACTTAGCTAGGGTGCAATCTAGTACCCTAATAGTTTTGGCCTGCCCAGTGAGACCATGAGTTTCTTTAGTATAATTTAAGTTTGAAGATTGAGAATAATGATTTGAAATAGTAGGAGAGATCTACCATCATCAAAAGATAAAGATCCTTCAAGTTGTAGAGCTCATAACATCATTAAATAAATAATTTCATGCCAAAGGTTACAACAAGAGCATCAAGTAAAGGTACTTATTTTGAACATATTGAATTGCCTTGTACTTCTTATAAAAGATCAAGATTCAATAGAACAAGGCCTTATTCTCCAAATCAATATTTATCTTCTGGTCAATCTATTATTTTAGTCCAATCTATTGTCCCCATAAGCCAAATTCCTTTTGTCCAAATGGTTATTAAGAATCAAGTATTTGTCCCATTTAATAGAGGCAGTCCCCTAAATTTGGCCCAATATGATGACATTCCTATGTCTGCTCTAAAAGGTATCCCTTTCTTCTCTAGTGAATGGGATAAAACTACTGATATTGAGCATATCTAAGATGTTGCCAATCTATGTTCTATTCATAATGTTACTTAAGATAATGTGGCTATCAGATTACTTGCTACCTCTTTCAAGAGAAAATCATTACAATGGTATATGAATCTTCCTTTGACCTCCATTTCTACTTGGGATGAGTTAGGTGTAGCTTTACTTAAGCAATTTGAAGAAAAGTTTGATCATCTTTCTTTGGTTGAACAATTAACTACCATAAAAAGGCACCCCCATGAATTCATGTCAAACTTTAACCTTATATTCCAAAAGACATGGATTAGGATCCCTACATTGGTTAGACCATCCCTAGAGTATGCATTTTCATACTTCATTAAGGCCCTTAATTTTGATATAAGTGTTATAATATAGTTTATAGGTGGTAATAACTTACCAAATGCTTATGAGATTTCTATCAAAGTAGATAACAACTTGATTTAAGCTGGTAAACTTTCTCCAAGGCCTCTAATGCCCTTTTTTTGAATTGTAACCTATTCCTCCCCTCAGGTTCCCCAAATTCCATCTATAGCCCCTATTTTATCTCCAAAAGTCCAATTTGTAGACCCTACTAATCAATATAGTGAGATTGGTGATTTTAAAATCATGTTATAAGATTTAAAAAATGAAATTATTTCACTCAAGAGACAAAAGTACCAAGGTAGACCTTATTAGCAGTGAACCAGAGTACCTATCAGTATTTCAATAACCAAAGACCACCTTATCAAGGTTTCAAGGATAATAGGAAACCTTATCAAAATAAATAATCTATAACACAAACTAATCTATACGAAACCCTTGATCTCAATATGAAGTATAACTCAAAAACTATTGTTACCTAAGATAACTTAATGCAAGATCCAGGTTGGCAACCTTCCAATAAAAATGACATTTAGAATCAAGCTTTGTTATCACAAAAGATTACCATGCCACATATGACACAAGAAGAGTTCCCTCTTCAAGGTGGTTAATATCAAGATATGAATAAGAAAATCCATGGAGAATATCAAAAATTTTTAGGGTATCTTGATGCTATCAAAATTAATTGGTATTTGGATGATCACATTATGTTCAACGAAGTTGGTGAAACTAACAACACAAATAGTCAAGTGGTAGCTCTAATTACAAATAAAAGAAGAGCAGTTGAAGAAGCTCAAGATGTGATCAATACATCTAGTGTTCCTAATTTTGTGTCAAATAATGTCAAATATCAAGTTGTTGTTCCTATAACATAGAATATTTAGAACACAGAGACAGTGAAAGTTTTCCAAATGCCTCTAACTAGAGAATAACCAGTAGCTCAAAAGTCATAGCCAAAGGTTAGTGGAACATATTTTAAAATTATCGATCAAATAAAGAAATAAAATTTTAGTATTAGCATGTGGGATTCCCTTGCCATCCCAAGGCAAAAGGACATGCTGATTCAATAAATTTTAGATCTCAATATATATAAAGGACTAGCTAGGAAAAAATAAGTTATCTTAGCCAATTTAGACCAATAAATCAAGAAACTTGATCATCAGATACATAACATGAAAAATGTGGACAAATTCAATGTCAATTTAAGTAATACCCCTCCCTTTTATCTCTCTTTGATAGTAGGTGACTGTTTAGTCCATAATTATATGGTAGATAATGAGGCTAATAGCACTGTCATACCCAAACAAATTTTAGACAAGCTTGGTCTTTTCTATGAGCCAAATAGAAAAAGAGTATTTAAATTAGATGGATCACAAATGAAAATATTAGGCATGATAAAATACCTAAAGTTGACATTACATGCTTTCCCTAATGTTATTATTCAGCAAGATGTAGTTATAGTGGACCTACCTCCCTATTTTTCCATGTGTCTGTCAAGAGATTTTACTTAAAAAATTAGAGGATATTTGTTAGATAATTAGACATAGATAATGTTTAGAAATAAATATGACACTAAGGTTATAGTACATTTTGAACCTATTACAAGATTTCATTTGGAGCCATATATGCCAAGCATGGTAAATACTAATTGTGTTATCTTAGATAAGGTGTTAGAAAATAGTGAGGTTGAATCTGAATCACCTCTAGATGGAGTCCCATATATTTTTATTGATGAATGGGAATTTTATTTACATGATCATGATCTATAAAAGTTAATTAAATGAAAATTACTTGGTTTTTATTGTCTTTATGAAAATGATGCACCAATTTCAATATTATTTAAAGATGAGTAGCCTATTTACTATGACAACTATATTTTGATGGATCCAGGAACAAACATAGCACTAAAGTTGGAATGAAGTTAATTTCTCAAGATAATCAAAGGTATTTATATTCTCTTAAGTTTCAATTTGGTTGTTCCAATAATGTCACTTAATATGAAGCACTAGTGCATGGCTTGTAATGGGAAAGAAAAATGAGGGTTAATTCCTTACAAGTCTTTGGAGATAGTGAACTAGTAGTTCACCAAGTAAGGGGAATTAATATATGAAAGAACCCACTACTTAGGTATTATAATCATAGAGTACAAGACTTAGTTTAATAATTTAAAGCCTTCAATATTTAGGCCATATCAAGAAATCAAAACAAGCATGTAGATAGGTTGGATACTATTAGATCACAATTCAGTATCCAAGATAATATAAAAAGGGACAAAGTCCAATCACACATGAAGGTAGTTGTGAGAAATTATATTGCAGACAACCATGACAATTGGCAAATATTTTAAGATGATTTCTATATTGTCAAATTCATACAAGAGGATGCTAAATTCTCCTCAAGGAACCAAAATAAGAATTTACAGTAGTATGATGTTCAGATTATGAAATTAAAGACAAACAAGTTACCTAAAGGATTGGTCAACCTAAAAAATATATTCAGTAGAGATGATGAATTAATAAAACAAAATTTTTATTTATAAACCAAGGAAGAACATTACATAAATGTAGAGATTACAACTGGTAAAAATTTAAATCTAGGTAAAGTTTACACATCTTCAAAGAAATAAGATTTTATTAAGTTATGTTCAAATTTTGTAGATGTCTTTGCATGATAGTACAATGAACTTAAAGGTTTCAATCCAAGTCTAGCTCAAATTACCATTGAGTTAGAAGATGAGACTAGGCTAGTCAGACAAAGGCAAAGGCCAATCAATCCAAATCTTGAATCTCTAATGAGAGCTAAACTGTATAAGCTCATTGAGTCAGCCATAATATTTCCAATTAAGTACTAAAATTGGGTAGCAAATCTTGTTCCAATATGGAAAAATAATGGTGAAATAGGCTATGTGTCAACTTCTATGACTTGAATAAGGCCTCTCTCAAATATCACTATCCATTGCCATCAATGAAATAGATTTTATAGCTAGTTGTAGGTTAAGAAATGTTCTATTTATTAGATGGTTATAATGGATATAACCAAATTTTGGTCAAAGAAGAAGACCAGTACAAAACAATATTCACCATAAAGTGGGGGACATTTGCATATACAAAGATTCCTTTTGGTTTACTTAATTCTAGAGCCTTTTTTTAAAAGGCTATGAACATGGAATTTCAGGGTCTCCTCAACAACTTTATTCTTGTTTATCTAGATGACATAACAATATTTTCTAATAGAATAAAGGAGCATATGATTTATCTCAGATAAGTGTTTGAAAGGTGTAGAGAATTTGGAGTATATTTGAACCCAAAAAAGTGTGTTTTCTCTATTCATGAATGTAGGCTTCTTGGACATGTTATTTCAAAGAAAGGTACAAGCATGGACCCTGATAGGATAGAATCAATTCTTACACTATCATTGCCTAAGCGTAGGAAAGCCTTTCAAAATTTTTTAGGCAAGATTAAATTCATAAGGAGATACATTTTAAATTTTTCTACTTCAGCTAGGCCACTTATAACCATGTTAAAGAAAGGTCAGAGTTTCAGTTGGTCTAAAGGAGTGAATAGTTTTGAAGAAATCAAGAAAGCTATAGCCAGTTCTCCTATACTCATGAAACCTAATTTTACAAAATATTTCTTATTATATAGATATTCTAACCTTGACACAATATAAGGTATTCTCATTTAGTAGAATAAAGCAACTTTAGATCAGCCACTAGCCTTTTTTATTCAAGGTTTATAATAATATGAAACAAGGTATTATTTTGTTGAGAAGCATGTTCTTTCAGTTAAAAGGTCTGTCAAAAAGTTTAGGTACTTACTATCCAATAGTAAGATACATTTTATGGTTGCATATTCAATTGTTAAAGACTTCCTTTTGAACAAAGATATAAGTGACAAAAGATATAGTTGGATAACCAAGGTCATGGAATATGACATTGAGATCAAAGTCAAAAAGTTGGTTAGAGGCAAAGGACTATTTGAACATCTAGCCCAAGACTTGCATGAGTTAATGAATAGGTTATGGTGTTTAATGATCAATAACTTACAAGTAATCAGGCCTCAAATTCTATCTAGTTTTAAGATATGGTAAGATATCTACAAGATGATATTTATCCTTCTCATCTCACTCCTTCAAAGAGGAGATATTTCAGATTATAGTCAATTCCTTTTCTCCTTATTGATAATGTATTATTTAAAAAGGACATCAATGGTATACTACTAAGATGCATTGAATTAGGTCAAACATAAAAGTTACTTAAGAAATAATATGATAGACATGGTGGAGGAAATTACTTAACTAGGATTATATCTCATAAGATCATGAGAGGTGGGTATTACTAGCCAAATTTATTTGGTGATTGCTATGCATAGATCAGGAAATGTAGATAGTGTGCCATGTTTGTTGGAAAAGTGAGACTTATAGCCTTACCTCTCTAACTAATTTTATTTAATCAACAATTTTTACAATGGGGATTAGAATTTATTGGTGTTATCAACCCCCTATCAAGCTAAGGACATAAGTGGATCATGACTGCCATAGATTATTTTACCAGATGGATAGAGGTAGTAGCATTAAAAGAAGCCAATGAAACCCATGTTTTAGACTTATATGAAGGTTTACTTACCAAATTTTGGGTCCCTTCAACTATAATTTATAATAATTCTATGGATTTTGTAGGATCTAAGATCATCCAGTGGGTACTTTAACATAGTATTTTTCTTAGTACCTCATCAAACTATTATCCACAAGGCAATGGTCTTGCTGAGTCTACCAACAAGAATTTGTTAAATATAATTAAGAGGACTATAGAAGATAATCAGAGATCATGGAATCTCAAATTGAAGTTAGATCTGTGGGTTGACAGGATCACCTATAAAAGATCAATTGCCAGTTCTCTATATAAACTAGTATATGGTAAGGAAGCAAGAATGCCTATTTATCTTGAATTCCCTACTTTAGAATTAATGCTTCAGCTTGAGATTTGAGAGATTGAGCCAATGGAAATAAGATGTGCTAAGCTCATGGAGCTAGAAGAGATAAAACATTATGCCATGGTGGCTATAGAGGCCCATCAAGCAATGACAAAGAGATATTTTGATAAATGAACTTCTTCAAGAAGTTTCCAAGAAAGAGATTTGGTCCTCAAATGGGATGAATATAGAGCCAAGCTAGGAAAACACATAAAATTTTATTCTCTTTGGAGTGGACCATATATAATTTCTAGTTGAAAATACCACAATTCTTTCTAGCTCACAAGGATGAATGGTGAAGAACTTCCTATCCCAGTTAATGGGATACATCTCAAACATTGCTATTAAAGAAAGCTAAGCCCCCTATACATAGTTTTTTATTATTTTTATCTAAGTTTTTTCTAACACATTAGTTAGTATTATTTATGTTCTAAATTAGTCCTTTATTTCAAAATCATTCAGTAGTTTATTTGCCTTTTTTTTTAGGTTAGTTTCCCTTACAATTTGTTTTCTTTCCCCATTGTTGGGATTTTTCTATCTTTGCAAGTCAAGACGCTACCTTGCAGTAAATGTAAATGGTCAATGTATCTATGATGATCCAAGATACATGTATATAGTTTAAT
Organism: Torreya grandis; assembly: GCA_037957365.1. Lineage (NCBI taxonomy): Eukaryota > Viridiplantae > Streptophyta > Pinopsida > Cupressales > Taxaceae > Torreya > Torreya grandis. Next base: position 1,643,216 of record JARHVA010001130.1, read on the forward strand.
TTCTTAAGCATAATAGGCATGTTACCTAGCCAAGTCACCAAAGATGTTGACCAAATTTAGTCTACATACCAAAAATGTACCTAGTCCAAGAATTTAATGGAAGGAGTAGGATATTGAGATTAGAATGGTCTAATGATTCAGTGTGAGAATATTTTTGGATGGAAATAAGAATGGGCAAGCAAAGGATCCATATGGTTCTCAATTTTGTGTTCATATTGACATTTGGATCCAGTAGCAAAAAGTCTAAATAGGTAATTTGTAGAGGCCATATCTCACACATGTGATAGTCTCAAGAAAAAATGATCACTTGGGTTTGTCCAGCTCAGTCCCTAGTTACTACACACTAAGTTTTAGATCATTCACCAAAGCATATTATAATTTATGCATGTTTAAAGTTTTCTCCTCAATAATTTTTTGCTAAGTTTCCCATACTTAGCCAAATAAGCTAGAATATCACTAGGACATCATGCGAGCATGAATGAACCAGCCAACTTGAGCATTTTATATATTCACTCAGAAGCCTCACATAGCTAGTAGATAAATTAGGTTTGTTCCTTTTGACCTCAAGAACATCTCCATCAAATTTATCCCCTCTATGATTCCTGTAATTCAAGATATAAATTGTCAAAGTTGATCAAATAGTGAATGAAGATTTTTTAGATGTCAATTTTAATCAAGGAAATTAATTATTTGGGTTAAAAAGGTCCTTAAAAGGTTTAAAGTTGGTCAAGATATAATGGTTCATGGGATCTCTCATTTTGACACATAAGATCTAATGATTCATATTGAGTCAACTAAGTTAAAAGGTCCCCAAGTTAAAGCCTTTAAAGATCCATAAGTTGGACATAATCTAATGGTGCAAAATAATCAAGTCAAGATCTAATGGATAAAAATCATTGAGAAAAGGATAGGTCTAATATAAATCAAGGGCTCATGCTCAATCATACCAAAGATATGATAGAGTGCAAAAATTGATAGGGAAGTGGGATCAGGGAGATCTATAGTCAATGTGAACTTATACATCTTGATCAGATGGTATGCATGAGTCAAACTAGTCAAAAACATAAAGAGCTAATGAGTTGAGGATAAGTGGCACAAGTGCATTAAGTTGGTAGAAGATCAATGTCTCATGGGCATCTATGTAAATAACTATTGATAGAGTGAGACAAGTTGAAAAGGGTCAAAGGATCTTGATGATGAATATAAAGAGGACAAATTTCCAAATTCAATGGGTCCTAATAGAAGATCAAAGCCTCAAGTACATTTGTACATCAATATCAATGGTGTAAGTGGAGTTAATAAGTCAAAAGTATCTATAGAACCAATAAGCATAAGGATAGTTGAACATGATCTAGATAGTCTAAGTTAGAATTCAATAAAAAATAAGTGAGAGTGATCTCGAGATGTTTTTGATGAAAGTCAAAGAAGACCAAAATAGACCTAGGTAAAGTAAATAACAAAGGAATCGAGCTCAGAGTTGAACTAGAGTTAAACTAGGGCCATAGTTTAAAAACTAAGCATCATCATTAAAGCTCCATATAGGTGAAATAGATCCTTTGGGTCTAATACAAAAGTCAAGGATAGACCAGTGACTATGTGAAAACTAATGGTCTAAGATTAGTTTTTACATATAGTGAACCTATGTCTTGCCTCATCATGGTTCACATTTTTAGGTTTAGATGGACACCTAATGTAGATGTGGCATATTTATGCCAATTCCAAGATGTGATCCTTATCGTTAGATCATTAGATGATATCATGGAGTTCTAATAAAAGATCTAGTGATTGGATAAGGGCACTAAGAATTCAATTTTTTGCAAAGCCTTTGAAATTATGCCTTCTTGATAAGATCCTGACTTAGCAAGATCCTTAAATTGGTGTTAATCCATCATGATTAGTTGGTCCTTTTCCAATGCACACTTCTCTCTCTCTCCTTTTTCTATAAATATAGGCTTTTAAGTCTTGAAATGATCCATCTATCCCTCTTTTGGTATGACCAAACTCTACCAAAATTTATACTATGACACCTCTTTGATGTAGTAAAGACTGAATTTAATCATTTTCTAAGCCAAATTGAAGTGTGTTTTATGAATTAAAGAACTATAGTTAAGTGAATGTATGTTCCTTTCTTATGTCTATAGTTTTATCACCTTCAAGAAGTGATTAATATTTCTCATAAGTCATTATAAGTGTAATTTATAGTTATTATCTAGCCTGAAAGTGGATATTTTCCCTCTTTTGCTAATTTGATATTTGATCAATGCCTTATTCTAAAATATTTATGTGAGATTGATGTTTTTTAATCTAAAAAGTGTGTCATAGTGTGTTTTTTATGAGTTGGAGTGATCAAATCTCATCACCAATTTTTACATTCTTTTATAAGTTTTGTCAATTCTCTCTCCCTTTTCCAAGCAAGTGCTAGGTTAGGTTTAGTGTAGGTAATAGATCCATAAGGAAGCCAAACTTCTCCATAGGTCTGATCCACTTTGAGGACACCCAAAACCTAGGATCAGTCCCATATTGGTCTAGATTTGAGTAGGAAGATATAAACAATCCCCTGCTTAGCTAGGGTGTAATCTAGTACCCCAATAGGTTGTTCATATATTATTTCTCTAAAAATCATAATAACTTCCACTTTGTTAAATTGTAGTTTTTTTTCATCTATAGGTGGGAGTACATCTGGTGTTACTCTTGAGGACCAAGGCTATCTTGATCATACTACTCATGTTCTAAATTAGTTTCATTGACTTATACATGTTCATGTTGGTTTTTAACATTTAAAGGTATTGATATACCCTTTTGTTCTTATCCATGTTATGTGATTTAACAAAAATAATTTGAGTATGCTAAATTGGAATGACACTTAATCTATCACTTATTCTAAGGGAGGTATAAATAGTCTTGGAGTGCATAAAATATGAAATGAAAAGCTAAAAAAGGTTCAAACTAAAGACTTTATTGAATATAAAAACCCTAGGACAACAAATGTAAATAACAAAAATAAGGATAAAAACACTAGAAACATCTATGGTTATGGTTTTATAACATTCAAACAATAAATAGGTTCACCAATATATTTTATCAAAATTTGGAAAATAAATGAATTAATTACATAGATAAGATAAATTATTATGTAAAATGAGAATGTTATAGATATGCAATAAATGACCCAAAAATAATTTAGAACTTTGTAAATTTAGAAATATGCTAAAAAAATAAAATACTAAAGAAATAAAACTTAACTATAAAATCAAAATGTAATATTATGATTGAGATTGGAAAATAGGTTGTGTAACTGTGTTGACTGACTATGAATCTTAAGCATTTTTATAGGATCTCTAGACAAGAACACTACATTTAGATAGGGGTGTGGGGTGGTATTATCCTTAGGGAGTGTCAGTGTCTAATAGATGATATAATTTATATGTTTTTGTGATAAGTTCACCTTCATCTATATAATATGTTGACTATGTAGGAGCCTTTGATCTATCATGAAAACCATTGTATGTATCCTCCTGCAATTGTAACCCTAGCTCAATAGACTAAGAGGACAAATGTAATCATGGGGTAAAAATGGGTTAGTAGTTGAATTTTTGCTTAACCTCAACACCCCATGTGTTAAGCACTACCTATATATCTATACTCTTAAGAGGGATCAAAATTTATGTACTTGTCCCATGCTATTGTGGTATGTGTAAAATATTGGTACAAAATGTTAAATTTTGGTGAAATCATGGTGTGATTAAGTGCTTCAACTATGACTTATGACCTTATAAGTGTATGAAAATTTTAGGTTAGGGATACTAGGGATTATGTATTTAAAATTGGGAGAAACATGGAATTTTCTCTCAATGTGCAATTATAATTATGGTGCTTTTCAATATGGAAGCCTCTTGTGTGCAAAATGACTTGAAAATTTTCTTTTATAGTGATTAATAGGGAATTCCTTTAAATAGGTATTTTTTAAAATTGTGAGATGACTTATTATATGAATTTTAAATGGAAAAAATAGTAGTTATTTGGTATAAAGACAATAACAATGGAATTTGACATTGCCAACGAGTGTTGTTGGCCAAATGGAGTGTTATTGTCCTAAGAGCAAAAACTATTGATTAAGGAGTATGGAATAATTTGTGAATAAGCATGAAATATTTTATATGAAAAATAAGGACATTATAGGATCATTGGTTTGCTTATAATAGTGGGTCATCCACATGAAAAATGAAGGAAATTGGTCAAAAGGATGTGGAATAAGGCATGAGCTAAGTGTGTAAAAAAGGTGGTCACAAGTTCACTATTTTAGCTTAAATATTAATCTATGTGTCTACATGCATAAACAAGGTCCTAAGTTGACATTTTCTCACACTTTTATGTTATCATATCACTTTTTCCCTTCTATTATGTTATTACACACCTACAAAAAACTTATCATCTATTTTAAACTTATTAAATATCCTAGATAGACATCTCTAGACCCTTGATTCAATCCATTTGTAATCACGCCTATTTTAGTCAATATCCCTAGTCGATACTAATATAATCTTTTTGGAACCAACCCTCTCCTAACAATGACTATTTTTAAAAATCAAACCTTTCCTTAGGGTGGATACATTTCCCTAGTGTGTTGGTGGTATGAGAAATTACCCAATTAGACATGAGAAATTACCCAATTGGACTCATATATAAACAAATCAAGGTCTCATTAAAAAGGGGACTTGGAACTTACACACACACACACACACACACACACACACACACACACACACACACACACACACACACACACACACACACACACACACACACACACACACACACACACACTATTGTACATTGATAAAATCTACCCTATTCATCCTAAATTAAAAACCTATCACTAGGAGCAATCACAAGCCAAATTTTAAGCATACTAAAGTCAATTCAAAACAAACATTGTCAAGTAAAAAATCTAAATTTTTAGTTTTAGACATATAATGAAGGAACACAATTGCATAATTACACTAGGTGGGAGAGCTAAGTGTTTCTTTATTTTGATCCTCATAATATCAAATACATAAGAACTGACTAATCATAAAATGAGAGTGATTGGGGTCAACTTATCCTTTTACACTTCCTTTTTTTTTCAGGTTTCTAGCCATCACAAGCACACGTAGGGTTTCAAGGCAAATGATACTAATTTATGGAGATATACACATAATAAAAATTTGGGATGGCATATATAAATCATAAATTAATGGGTAAATGTGACTTTATAGTCACAATATTGCATTTATGCATAGGTAATTCTAACCAACATAGGTTAGTATTTATCATTAATGCTAACCAAAATCAACATAATCAAAATTGCATAAGAAGATACATAGTTTATAAACTGAGTGCATCATAGATTGATTTTATCTGATATTCACTTTTAGTATTTGATCACAGTTAGACAGTCACCTAGAAAAGATAAGTAGCCACCTTTTTTTTAATTACTATATTTAGCATATTCAACTTATAAAATCATTACAAGCAGTTTAAATATTTTACATTAAGATGTATGATTAAATACCATTTATTAATATTTAAAATATTCTACATGTTTCTATCCTATTAGGGTTATTATTTATTAAATTAATCCAAATTAGGGTAATTAGTTTTAGGGGTTTGTAATAGCAAGAAATACCAGAGAGTTAGATATAAATACAAATCAATCCTAAGGCTTGTTAGGATCCCTTTGTCCTAACTATTTATTTATATAATTTCATTATAATTATTGTATTTAATAAAAGATACATATGCATATGATTTGTAAGTCATCCATTGTGCTAATTATTATAATCCCACATGCATGGGAAATAGTAGTTAGTTACCATAAAATTAGTATAAATAAGAGCCTAGACTAATTAAAAGGTATCCACAAATTATATTATACCGAGCTTTCTCAAAGGAGGCTACCCCCTCAAAGAGGCTCATGATATCATAATGAAAATTTCTCCCTTTTTAATGAAATATAATCATTTTCCATTCATTTTTAGTATTATTTATTGTATTTTTAGTATTTTTCTAATTATTACTGGAAGGGTCATAACATCTGGTATTAGACCTCTTTCTAGGGCCATTTTTTCAAAGTAGTTTTAGTGGTTTATGTTTCTCTACTTCTATTAATTGTATGCTCTCACCTTGCCCAATTCAGATCCTGGTGATTAAAAAGTGGTAATAGGGTGATGGTACTAAGATTCATGCCTAAATTTATTTCCATCTTATTTTAATTTGTTTATAAACTCTGTTTCAAAAGTTTTAATACCAAAATAATTGTTGTTTCAGGTTAAGTGGTTATCAAATTTTCTTTATGTTATGGAGTGAGGGGTTATACCCCAATACATAAGACATTAGACAATATTGTAAATGGAATTATGCTTCCACATACATTTAGGTATATAATAAGACCCCCTAGTTATTTTTCAACCTAGATATATTAAGACTTTAGCCATTTGTTTATATGATACATTGTTAAGTGGTTAGCCTTGAAACATTACTTAAACTGTACCTTAGAGATGGGATAACAAGCTACATAGTGGTTATCCACTATAGTGAGAACTCTAAAATATTGAGATCACACTATTTTAATAATGAGGTTAGTATATTTTCAAGATTATAGATCAAACACACCATGTTGTAACCTTTCATGTAACCCTAACATTCCTAGAGTCCATTTGACTTTGGTTTCTTTGGAAATGTAACAAACACCAACAATAAAAAAAGGGTAACATATTAAGCTAGTCGATAGAAAGACAATAATAACGATACATAGAAATGTTAAAAAATTTCAAAATGATTACTTAAACTCAATGTATTAGCTAACCATAGAAAATATAAAAAAAGTAAAAATATTTTTTTATAACATATAAGGTGACTACAACATTGTGATTTTATTATTGATATGATTATTCTAACATGGATTTAAATTTTGAACAAATATTTTTGCATACAATGTTTTTCACTTGATATCCCATAAGCACTTTGTTGATTTGGGTTTTATGCACACCAAGTAACCTTATGAGTTAGCTTCTAACATTTTAGGATAAATGAAGAGAGATTCACTCTAAGGCACAAGTTGTGGGGTATTAATTTTATATATAACTTGGTAGTGGAATAGTAATGAGTGAAATAGTTGTTTACCTCAGATGGTTTAGATATGGAATAAGTCTAGATCTACTTGATATGGGTGGATTGATGATGAGTCTAACCTAAGGTGGGTAAGATAAAAATAAACTCAAAAAGGAAGAAGGGTAGGGAAGAGAAAAAAGCTTGTGAATCAAACAAGATGAAACCTTTCTAACTTGGATATTAAACTAGGGGTTGGATAAACAATCAGGAACTAATGTTTGATATAAGTTAATATTAGCACATAAATATGAAGGCATAATTAAGAGTCCAAGGAAACAATACTATAATGAAATTTAGTATATATAATCAAAGATTTATATGTTTGTAATATTACTATAGAACATATACAAAGGGAGATTATGATTATCACACAAAATAATATAAATAAACTTATACATAATATGAATAACTATATCAAAAGAATATTCATGCATAAATAAAAGATTAAGATACTAGATTGATGAAACTTCTTAATAAACTCACAAATTTAGAGAAAAATAAGACTTGCACATCAAGACCCATTACATAATAATCCTTAGAATTTATTATTAATCTTAATATCCAAAATTCTTATCCCTTTGGAATTAGGAGGATATAAGTATATATAATCCTGGGATGGGGATGCCTCATCTCTCACGTGAAGTCTAAATTTACATTATCTAATAATAGACTATATGTCAAAATTTATTCATGGTATGCATGTTTACAATGTGATTATAAAAAAAACCCTTTGATAAAATAATTCTAGAAAATAACACAATTATTTATAATTCTTTATTAAAAATAAAACATGCACTTATATCAAAATTTACCTATGATGCGGCAACACTCAGAAGTAGAACTTGCATGCTCACTGAAGTTGCTGAGGCTATAGTTGTAATTTGAGTTACAGCTTGAGTGGGAACTATTATTTTAGATTCATGGGTCATAATTGTGATAAAAGTTTATACCAATGTAGTTGTGCAAAGAATGTGGGAAATGGCACATAAGATGGCCCTGTCTATGTTTGTACTAATGTATACTTTGATAATTATGATTGAGTGCCTTAAGAAGGTGCTAGTGGTGCCCCTAATATCTAAGTTTATTATTTTATAGCCTCTATTTGTAAATATAAGGCACGGTTGGCCTAAAAGTATATATTGATAGTTTCAAAGTCAAGAAAAGACCTTTTGAACAATTTTGGAATCTTTTATATCAACTTTCTATGCATGGTAAATGTAACTCTAACCTCCATATAGAGTTTTTTTGTCCCTATAACCTTATTTTTAGAAAAATTCACCAATTACATGATCTATTCATTAATTTTATTAATTTTTCCCTTAATTTATAATTTAAAACTATCCACTATAGCTTGAAGGAGTTTCTAAAAAATGGGCTTAGGAACTAACTACCCAAGATGAGTGCTCACATCAGTGACGCTCACATCCTTCAAAATAAAGACCACATCTCTCTCTTAACTTGTAACTTGTTACACTAAATTTTGCATATCTCAATGCCAATCAAGCAAAATATCCCTCTTAGTGGCCACATAATTCTAAACCCATGTAGCCTTTGGTGTTGTTATTAAGTTCAAATGGGCATATGTCTTATTTTTTGTCACTTGGCTCATGAAGTAGAGCTTACCATCAAAATTCTTCATTTTATTAAATAATTATAATATATTCCCTCATTTAGGCTAAGATGTCACCTTTGTAGACCTTGTTAATTGAATAATGTCATAAAACCTTTTAGTTTCACACTATAAACTATCTATAATTTCTTTTGGAGCTTGAATAGTGCTCCTCTCTTGTGACTTTTATATAGACTACTCATAGATTTTGAACATCTACTTTATTATTCCCATAGTAACATCTAAAAAACTTTAGGGATATTCCCTATATTTATCTAGGTTAGAGGGGTTTATTTTTCTCCTTTTTGTTAGAGAAAATATATCTTATCTTTTTTTTAATTTGACTTGTTCTCCCTCTACAATCATACTTTTACTCTTGACCTTCCTCAAGGTGTTATTTTGCTTATCAAAATGAAATTTGACCATTGGTTTCTCAAAAATCACTAGGTATTATCTAATTGCTTCCTCTTATTGTAGTTTTTGAATCCATGAGGGAACATTAATTATAACTTGTTACTAATTTTAATATGGATGCAAGAGTAGAAGAAGAAGATTGGCATGGAATATGGATTGATGTAGGGGAAGGTTTACACAATTTAGGGAAAGGAGGTATAGCCTTCCTCCATCTAGTGACTTTATTATATATTGGGGTATCAACGATATACTTGGTCTTCCTAACTACCTCATGTAATAAAATTATAAGGGAATATATATGGGAAGATTGGCCAATGGGCATATGCAACTGTGTAGATAACTAAGAGGTGTGGCATGTGTAACAAAAATGGAGGTAGATACTAAACTTTCAAAGTACAATTTTCTTGATGTCCTAGGGGAATGGGGACCAAATAAACTAAAGAATGTGTATGTCACCAATGTGCTAAGAAAATTTTTCATGTAATTAGTGATTGATGTGTAAGCAACCCTAGTGGTAATAGCCATAGTAGGAGGACTCATAGTAGGTTGGTTAGGGGGGAATCCCAAATCATAGGAAACTAGATTATAATTGGAAAAATTGGAACTATGGATACTTGGGGCTCATTTTATAGGCTTAAAGAATATAAATAATGAGTAGTCCTATTGCATCAATTATATTAGTAGCCATTAAATAAGTTACCAAAGAATGATGACCTTGCGTACTTACTCTCTAGGTGATTTCTATTGTAGTTATCAGCTTGGGATGGATAGTATAGGGGTGTGGTTAATGATGGCCCATGTATGGAGGCTTATAGTTTTGATTTTGAATCACCTTTCATATCTCCTTATTTTTATGATAATAATTTGATGGTCACTAAGCTAACTTTTCCCTGATTAACTTCCTTAGATTCCCATAATACCTCAGTCCCTCTAGATTCTCTTCTTTAGTCATCCACTAATCTTCTTCATCCTCATTCATTATTTATTCATATGATTTTATCTATTTTGTGTCTATTTGGACACCTTTTATTATTTAGTTTCCCATATCTTACCCTATTCATTAATATCATATAATTTAATAATATCTGATCTCTGTCAGTCCTTTATTTTATCCTTTTATTCCCCTGGACCTTGTATAAGTTTATCGTCTACTTGCACCATTTAAGGTGACATTAGAGGAGTTTTGGGATTTCTCCTATAAATAATTAATGGCTTATTAGTAATGGGGGCTTACCCTATATAAGGTGGAGTGGGAGATGAATGGGTTATAGTGGTAGTAGGTAGTAATGAAGTGGGAGTGGTAGTGACCACTAAGGTAATCATAGGAGTTGAAGATGGTTGCATAGGAGGAGAAATAATAGGACCTTGGGAAAATAAAGTAGGAAGACTTAATTTTTTCACTATGGTTAGTGGAGGCAGAGGTAATGTAGGGAATAACATAGATGCTTTACTAGGATTTATAGATCCCTCTATGCTAGCTATATCTTAGGGATATGTAGTAGCCATTAAATGTGTAAGGGAGCATTAGGCCCTAGATGGGCCATATTATTCTTACATATTTGCTTCTATTTGAGGAGGGGTTCCATGAATAGGTATATTAAGCCATTGTTCTCTTTCAATCCTCTCTGAGTCTTCCTTAGTAATTATGGGATCATATTGGATCCATTGGGCTAAAATAACTAACATGTTTACTTTTTACATCCTTTTAACAACCTCAACATCATCCTCAACATTCATGAATATAATATCATGAATATAATATTGGTTCCCATAGTTAATTCTAACCTTATTACCATATTTATTTATGTGCTCCTTGACATTCTTCTTAGGATCCCAATGTCCAAATGACACCCATTTAAATCTATAATGCATCCTAATTTTCCCCATAGACTGAAAGTGTTCATACCTTATATACTGCATTTGACTAATGTTGAGAGGGGTTTTGGTGTACAACTACTTGCTTAGCATTTTGTAATTGAACATCAACACTATTAGCTAATAGAGTGGTAATTACTTGCTCAACCACTTTGTTAGGAATGATTCATGGTAAATAAAAATGGTGTGCCTTGGTGCCTTCTATCCTGATTATGGTACACTCAGGATAAAACCAATAATCATTTATTCTCTAAATAGTTCTCTTTATGGGATATAATAGTCTAGGCATGTTCTTCCCATAGATATCTTGGTACACCATAGGGTAAAATGTCTCTACCAACCTTTATATTTGCTTCATAAATTTATGAACATGGAAGACATTGAACTCATTACAAATATCATTCTTTATATTCTCTATATATGGTTACCAAGGTTACTTATAGGTTGAATGTAATATTATAATTACAATATCTACCAAATAAGCTTCCTAAATTGATGATTTGATGAATCAAATTGAAGTTGATTATCTCTCCTAGGGATATGATTTTGTTAGAATTTAGGATGATATCTAGTAATGAAACCCATATCTCATTAACACAAAAAATGATTGGGAAGACATATATTATATTTAATAAGGCCATAACAATCTTTACCCCTAGTCTGAAGGTAACAATGAGAACAAAAGATATAGGGCCTTGAATCACAAAGTTGATTGGGTTACTAGCCCATTTTTACAATTTTCTAGGGATATTATTTTTAAGTAGCCATGAATTGACCATGCCTTGCCTAGACATAATCTATAGAATAAGGATCTTATGATACCATTTGAATGAATTTACACTTATGTAGGCTATAGGAGTATTATTAAGTCAAAAATGAAGTATTTTTATAGATATTTTCCCATTTAAAAATAAATCATATAGTAAGTCAAGGCAGGGCATTACCTCTATCTTTGCTATAAAATTGTGTAGGTCAACTACCTTTATTACCATAAGGTCATATATATGTCATTGTGTGAAAATATAAAGTTAATCTACCACCTTATATGATTCCATAACATCAAATTCCTCCTAGATTATTGAATAATGTTTGAAATCATGATTGAGAGCTAATGAATCAGGCACAATATCCTTATATATGTTTGTCCCAATAATTAAATATGTGGAAGGAGGAGGAGTGAGATATGATAAGGCCATTGAAACTTAGGAAAAAATGCATCTATTTTATGAAAATTTTGTAGTCTCTTGGTCGCTATGGAGTTTGAATTCATAGTAATATCTTGGGTAATGTGATCAAATCAAGTATTGTAAATTAAACAATATTAACCTAGATTAGTGATTTTTGAGAAATGAATGCACTAAGTTTCCAATTCATGTGAATTAATGGAAGTAACAACTTTCACTCCATTCCCTTTATAATTTTCTTATTTTAATTTTTATTTTATAAGGCTAATTTATATGGATTTTATTTCCACATGGCTTCTTTTCCCTGCTCTTGGGTACCTTATCAACTTAATATAATCTATGTCAGATTTTTCATGCCTTTTGGGCATGAAATTCATGTATTCCTTATTTAATTATGTGGTTGAGAGACATGTGCTTGCATATCACTACTCTATTATATTTGGACTCTCTTTTACTATAATTTATTAACCTGGCTATGGGGTAGAGAAATGATGACATGTGGACAACTCTCATTATTTTACTTGCCCAAAATTATCTTATAATGTTATTTGATGATGTCATCTTTAGGTTATCAAGAATGACATGTGGATGACTCTCCCTATTTTAATTTCCTAGAATGCTCATAAAATGAAATTTGTTGATATCATCTTTGAGTTAGTAGGATGATGGTACATGGATGACTCTCACTGTTCCACTTGATAGTTAGGATTTATACAACGTGCAAATATCTAAGAGCTCCAAGTTAGTAGGATGATGACATCTAGAAGGATCTTGATGATCCACTTGCTCCAATGACTTATTCTCACCACTTGGGTTTTGGGTTATCAATATTGTGACATCTGATAGGATACAATAAGCATGGAGGTGTCTTAGAGGTAAAAGTGGGAAAAAATTGAGCACAAAATAGCTTGTTCGAGACAAATCCTAAGCAAATAATAAAAAAGAACACAATACCTCAACCTAGTTAGTCTTTAAATTGAAAACATGACATGTACATAAGATTTTGAATTAAATGAAAATCAAAGGTAAAAGATAGATATAATGAATATGTATTATACATAGTTTTGATTTTTATTCTCATAACATTGAAACATGATTTATACTTTAGAAACAAACTTAGGCTTATGCCTAACAAAATCAATGTCATGGACTCCTAAGGTTCATAGGGCCTTGAATAGGGATATTCAATCAATAGTGGGTCCATATTTGAATTTGAAAATGAGGGTATTTGTTAGGGGACAAAAAAATTTTAATTATCACCCTTATGAAAATAATGTCATTATGATTATCTTGTTTAGCCAATAATTTTGACACATAAGCTTTTTCCAACACCTCTAGTCCCATCTATAAAATGGTTGTCACCCATGTGGGAACCTAGGTGATGGCACAAAACTTTGAGGAACTCGAAGATGAATTCCAAGCTTAAATCAACACCCAAAACACTAACTTGAATAAGTGAATACATGACATCAATGCACAAATACCATGCTCTCAAATAGAATTAATGGGGACAGGTTTTCTAAAGGCAATTTTTTATCCTAAACCACCCCAAATGCCACTAAATTAGACTTTAATAAATTTGATGATACATAACCTAATAATTCAATTTACCATGTTGAACGATATTTAAACTTGCATAAAATAGTGGGGGTAGTTGTGGTACTTATAGCCTCATTTCACCTAGAGAAAGAAGTTGTATAGTGGTACCAATGGTCATATAAATCTCATGAAGAATCCACTTGGAATGATTTTTGCAATATTTTGTTGGTTCAAGAGTATCAAGTCAAATTTTAAAAACTTTCCAACCAATCTAAAAGGTTAAATGATTATTTTTTCAAGATTTGTTTTACAAATGGGCTCAAATATATCATTCATGTAGAGGTCAAGATGTTTAAACTAAAAAATATGCTGAAAGCATTAGGATTGGCCAAGAATATGGAAGATAAGATCACCTTTCAATGTCACTCTTCTAATTTTGGTTATTTTAAAGCCATTAAAACACAATTGTTAGTCAAAAATCCTCCTCCAAAAGTGACTCCTATTAAACACCTTATGGAGGTTCAAAAGTGCACTCATCATAAAAAGGACTTTGTTAAAATTGTGAAGAAAATTTCACCAAAGGAAATAAGTGCATTGAATGAAAGTTGTATTTGTTAGATGTTGAGTCACCACTTGATGCTAATTTTTTTGAATATTCTAATGTTCCCATAGTGAATAACCTAAAGTTGAATAACCCAACAACATGGAGTGGTACCCAAAAGTTGTGATACATGCCTTGGCTAGGGTAACCATTTCTTAGAATATGAAGGTAAAGGGGTATTTTAAGTAACACTAGTTAATTATTCTCATTTCCTTTGGTATCACACATAATTTCATTGATATTGAAATATAAAAATAAGACAACTATTCTGTGCACCCCTATTCCTAATTTGAAGTGATGATTATCAATGGAGGAACATTATCATATAAATGAAAATGTTTCAATGTTTTTACTTTTTTGGATAAATATACCATAAAAATAGACACATTTTCATTACCCTTGTGAAGATGTATATGGTTCTTGGATCCTAATGGTTATACACTCTTAATTCTATCTTGTGGGAATTTTCATAACTTTAGATGCAATTATCTGAAAACAACCAACAATACACACTAAAAGGCCTCTTACCAAGATTTACCAATGTCATTAGTTCCTACAACATGGAAAAGATCATCAATAAAGGCTCACATGGAATAATATCTTAGCTCTCCTCTATTTAAATAAACACATATATGAAATGTTCTACTCAAACATGCATCTTTGTTATAAGAAAAAAAAGATTATCACCTCATCAATAAAAATGACATTGTATTTTATTCCTTTTGGTAATTTACCCCCCAACATTTGGATATATCACCATCAATTTTTCTATAAATTTGAAATGTAGAAGATGGTTTAATAACTCCTTTAGGTAGGAGTTATTCATCTGAACATAATCCCATACTCCTCCCTAGTTTACTAGTCCATAAAAAAGATGGACCATGGTGGCTCTATAGTGATTTCCATGAACTAAATAGAAAAAAACTCCTATAGTTTTGATAGATGAACTTATTGATGAAATTCATGGTGCACACTAGTACAAATCATATCTATGATATAACTATCATTATATTGACCTCTAGGATGAAGATATTACAAAAAATTCTTTCCACAGACATGAAAACCACTATGAATTGCTAGTCATGCCCTTCAGTATTTATCAATTTCCCTTCCTCCTTCCATTATTTTATGAACAATTTTTTTGTCCATTTGTTTAATAAATTAATCTTGGTATTATTTAATGATATCTTGATTTACACCAAAACTTGGGAAGAACATCTCCAACACATCAACACTACTTTTTAATTTTTTACAAACCACCAACTCTATGCAAATGGGGTCAAAATTTTCCTTTGGTCAATAGGAGTAATTAGGCCACATTGTCTCAGTAGTTAGCATTTTATTCAACTTGATAAAAATTAAGGCCATGAAAAATTGGGCTAAACCTAGGACACCCAAAATCCTTCATGGATTTAAAGGCCTCACTGTGAACTACCACATATTTTTCATATATTTGTAAATATTTTTGACCCTTTAACCATCATGCTAAAAAAAGACTCATTTTTGTGGTCTGCCATAGCTGAATAATATTTTGAGGTACTTAAGTTGGCTGTGTACTACACCTATTTTATCCATGCCATATTTCTCAAAGACATTTGTCATTGAAAATGATGCATGTGTCAATGATATTGGTATTATCCTCATGTAAGAGGGATGTCCCATCACCTTCACCAACAAATCCATCCATGGGAAAAATTTGATTTAGTTAACGTTTGTGAAATAAATTATGGTTATCCTGCATTATGTCATTAAGTGGAAACCATACTTGGTGGGTGAATATTTTTGCATCAAATCTAATAATCAAATCTTTAAATACCTCTTGGAGCAATAGGTATATTCCCTCATTCAACAAAAGTGGGTTTATAAATTAATGGGGTGTGATTCTAATATCACTCATAATAAGGGAAAATAAAATTTAGTCATTGATAAACTATCACTCTAGTATGAATAATAAATATAGATATTTAGATTATCCATCCCCATTTCTAAATGGATGCATGACATCCAAAAAGAGTGGTAGAAATACAATCACATGCAAAAAATCATCTAAAAATATTCTTTGGACCTTACTTCTAAACCCAACTACAATTTTGATGGTAAATCCTTATGATTCAAATATCATATTGTCTTGATTTATGGATCTAGGTTTTGACATAATATTTTTAATGAGTTAAATGCCTCACCTTTTATAGGTCAACTAGGTTTTTTAAAAACCTATGGAAATATTCACCATAGTTTCTTTTGGCTATGAATCGAGCAAGATATCAAGATATTTGTTAATGAATGTGATGTATGCCAATGCCAAAATGAAGAGACATTGACAACACCTAGCTTGATCTAACCTTTACCTATTCTGTAATGCATTTGGATAAACATATCCATAGATCTTATAGAAGGCTTGACAAACTATGGTGGTGGTAGATAGCCTATCTAATTATGCTCATTTATGTGCCTTGTCCCATCCTTACATTTATTTTACCATTTCCCAAACATTCATTGATCAAATCTTCCACCTTAAGGGCACACAAACTTCTATTATATTTGATTATGACTAAGATTTCACAAGCCACTTCTAATAAGAAATTTTCAAGTGCATGGGTACCCATCTAAAAATACATTTTATCTACCACCTATAAAAAAATGACTAAATTGAAATTGTGAATAAATGCTTATTATTTTTCCTCTGATCAAGAACATCAATGGGTAAAATGGTTACCATTTGTAGGATGGAGGTACAAAACCACTTATCACACAACCACCAAGATGACTCCTTACCAAGTTCTATGTGATCAAAAGCCATAATCTATTCTTGCTAAAATTCCCAAAAAATATCATGTGTATGTAGTGGATACTACCTATAACACATGGGATAATATTATTTTCCTTCTTAAGGATAATATCCACCTCATGTAAAATCAATGAAGTAATAGGCATATCAACATCATTACAAATGTACCTTCCAACTTGGAGATATGGTTTTCATTTGACTAAAACCTTATAATTAGTTCTCTCTTAAGTTTTAATGGAATTAGAAAAATTATCCCATGGAACTTATAAGGTTCTTAAATAGATTGGTCATAATGCATACAAGTTGGATCTTCCACCCTCTTCATGTTTCCATCAAGATTTTCATGTCTCATGTTTGAAGAAAGTTCTTAGCCATAATGTCATAACTCAAAAAATACTATCTAAGCTCAATGTATAAGTCTCTCTCTTACTCAAACCTAAAGTTAATCTAGTGAGTCTCTCCCTTCAAATTGAAATTTAACCATCATTGAGGTTCTAGTCTAGTGACATTGAATGCAACCAGAAGATGTGATCTTCAACTTTGAGGGAAAATATTTTGAAGGGGGAGAGCATGTTAGGACCTATTTATCCTAACTCTTTATTTATAATTATTTTATTTAATAAAAACTATAGACATATATGCTTAATAAGTCACCCCTTGAGCTGATTGTAATAATACCACATGTAAGGGAAGTAGGATTTAGCTAAGATATAATTAATATAAATAAAATCTTAGATTAATGGAAAAGTGTACATGAGTTATATTATATTCATATTATTTAAATGAGGTTCCCTCCTAATATATCAGACATATTGTAATGTAATTTTTCTCCCTTTATAATGTAATATAGTCCTTTTCTATTCATTTAAAATATTATTTCTAGTATTTTCACTTATTCTAATCTATTGGAGGAAGGGTCATAATAAGGTTACACCCATCTTGAAAAGTCATAAAAACTTAAAAATTAATTATCACTCTCTTGAGACATTATCACAAAGGGATAAACATGTAAATATTCCTAAAAAGAGCATCCCTAAAGCCAAGTATATATAGACATGCAAGTAAAAGTTGCATGGTGGAAAGTGTTAAAAGCTAAATAATGCATTGAATTCTAGAATGACCAGAATGGTGCACACACAACCATAGGTGGGATAAATATATGATTTTTATCCCTTTAAATAATATTATACTATAATAAATTCTCTATCACATAGTAAGGAGTGATTGAGGCTATCCAACCCTACATACTAACCCCTTTTTCAAGTGTCATCCTATGGTAAAAAATGCAACCAATGTTTTAAAGGAAATAAAAATAAAACATGAATAAATGAATAAAATTGAAGGTGGGTAAACATACAAGAAGAAAATATAGACACACACATAGGAATCTGAGGTATCACAAACCTACATAGTCAACATGGATAATGGAGGTAGATCTTAGATGATACCAGTCACCACAAAGATTTTAGTTTTGTCAGTAGCATCCATGCTAGGTTTTAGCTCTTGTCTCTTTGTTTGAATATTTACATAAAAGACACAAAATATATTCAAAATTAATGATGAATAAAGTGAGAAAATAATATCAGAGTATATAAACACCTCTCATCTATAATGTGTTTTCAATATCCAATTATTAAAGTGCAAAATCAACTACCCTTTTACATTCAAATTTAGGTGATTATTACTCTATTTTACATAATATGAATATTAGATCACACTAATAAAAATATAAGTAAAACATTTTAATGAACTTAATTATTGACTTGAGCACAAAAATCCTTAGATTTCTAGCTTAGGATTTCCTATTCTCATATAATTTCAACTTTATCTTCCATTAGAGTTTAACTTATAGATATGATTTATGATTTACCTTAGTAGGTGCCATTTCACACTAGGGTTCCCATTGTTGATATCTAATCTTTGCAAAAACTAAGGTTATATGTTTTCCATTGTAATAGTTTTATGTATTCTTATTGTGTTCCTTTCCATACTAGGGTTTGGAAAAGTTTCAATGTGTGTGAATTATTTAAACCCTAAAATGCCTCATCTTATGGATTGTTTATTTTTGTTTTAACCTTTTAGGGTTTTACACAAGTAATTCCTTGTTTGGTTAAAGGGTGAGAAGTCTAAATTAGTTAAATAAAAATGAAATAATTAGTACTATTTTGTTATGATTTTTACCTTGTTTGAATTTTTATAAATAACAATAAATAGGGATAAATAGAGACTTATCTACAAACTAACTATCACAAATGATCTGGGTTCTAAAAATTGAGATCTGGGTAGTCAAAACATCAACAAGATTATGGTATTTGTCTACTCATTAGACAATAGTGTCATCCATGTGTAGTGTCCTCAATGTGGAACTAATTTCCGCTTTACAAGACTAATCTTATTTTAAGGGAGCACTTGAAATTGTGTCTATATGTTTTATTTCTATGTGATTAAAACTTGTAGCTCTATATTATACTTGGAAAACTTGATTAGATGTGCAAACACTAATCTCCTTTCAAGTATGACATAAGTAATAGTTTTATGTGTGTTAGTAGGATGGACTAGACACCCTCAACAACCCACTATGTAGAGAGTTGCCTATATACCAATACTCCAAGGAGGGATCAAGTCTAATGTAGTTCTCCCACCTAGTGTTTGAGGTATGTACAAGTGAATGCTAGAATGAAAGTGGGCTTGGATGCATTGAATGTGATTGGGATTTTAAATGATTGAGAAATATATTTAGGGATGATGTAGTTGGTAAAATGTAGAAATTAGAGTAGATTAGGGATCAAATACATTAATTTTTCACAACTTTATCTTTGGTTTGAATAACTTTTGCATTTATTTCCATCTAGTTAATAGAGGTGGATTAGAACCTAGTGTTTGATGTATGTGCAAGCGAATTATAGAATGAGAGTAGCCTTGGATGACTTAAATGTGATCAATCTTTGAAATGCTTGAAAATTAGACTTAGAGATGTTATAGATGGTAGTATGTAGAAATTAGGGTAGAATAGGGATCAAAAACCTTAATTTTGTATAACTTTGCCTTTAGTTTGAATAACTTTTGCATCTATTTCAGTCTAGTGAATAGAAGTGGATTAGTATTGTATTTATAGGGTTATGTTGCTTGTGTAGATAAGAAAATGAGCTTAGGCTGACCTTAGCAGGGGGACACATTTGAAAAACTATCCATTGGGAAGAACTAGGGCTAAAGCCAGTAGTGCCTAGATGGGGTCAATAGTGCCATGTGGTTTTAGTGTCCCAAATGTGGTGCTAATGTCCTTTTGGTAGACTATTGAGGAAGTTGGATTGAGATCTGGGATGATAGTTTTAGGACTGTGTCTTGACTAGATGAAGGTGACTATGGTATGCTAAATGACTAGAAATTTATGTCTAATGCTTAATATAGGTCTATGGATAGCTTAGGGATAGACTAAATCAAGTGACACCATTAACATCCAATTACCCCTTTTAGGTCATTACATTCCTCCCCTTTATGCTAATAATGAAATAAAGTGAAATGAATAGTATAAAGGAAAAAGAAGTGTACCTAGACTTACCTTATAAGTGAAGCTCGTGTAGCTGAGTTTGAGTATGTGAATCTGGGTCTATGTATGTGGAACATGATCCAAATCAATGTTTTACAATAAAACATGCAAAAATCAGTCCTTAAGAGATAATCAAAAGCAAAATACTATGTTGAAATGAAATAACTGAGTAAAGCTGACTAATGAGAGAGGAAAGGAACAAATACACCTCATTAGGTACATGAACTAATGCATGAACCTGATGATAACTTGTATGTGTGTGTGAATGTGCATAGTGATCATATCATTAAATAACTTGAAATGTGTTGATGGCCTACTCAATCCTCATATGAGTGGCTCAATAACTCAATTTGGTTTTGAATCCATCATTTCCCACCCCTACTTGGTGGATCTTAATCTCTACAAATAGCTTGGATAGGACTATAAGTGTGTCTAACCCTCTCATATAAGTAGATTAATAATTCAAGTAGGCCATGACTCCATCATTACCCTTGTGTGAAGTAGATCCATATGTAACTATACTGTGTAAATTACTAAAAGTATTTAACTGAGTAATCTAACTATGTATTCTACTCGATAGTCACTCGAGTATATTAAGAGGATTTAGGCCACTCGAGAATGTCAACCACTATAGATGGAGTAAGGCATGAATTTGGTGATAAATTGGAATATGATATCAAGTGTATATAACATAGATAATGACATGGAGTTTGCCATTCCATCTAGTTAACCTATCTGAAGTTGAGTATATAAAACATATATGCCACACACATGCCCCCAACCTGGTATCTGAGTATAATGAATCTAAATCAATTATGTAGTAGCTAAATATGTATAACTAATCTAAATTTATGAGTGATCATGTAATACATAGTGCCCCCAAATATGAGTAACTGGTATGAATTTGAATTGAAATAAATGAATTTGAGATAAATATGAATATAATTGCCAAACTTGTGACTGTATCTATGCAAATCTATATTATACTTGATGTACTAGTCTAAATGATCTAAACTATCCTCAAGTTGGGGCTACTAGATAGTATTGTCTTGTAGTGGATAGTATCACCCTATGTCACTAATGTCTGAATCTAGTCATGAATGACTACCTAGTCTAATTTATGTGTGATCTAAATTAACTATTGAGTCTCTATTTTGTTTTATGTCTGTCTTGAGTCTGATATCTAAAACTGAGCATGTGTGTTGAAATTTGTTTATGAAAAGTAATGTAGGAGACTAATCTCTATGACAAACACTTGTGGATTCCCACTATTTTGAGGGTATTTTTGAAATATGTAGAAGAACCACACTCTAAATAAATATCTCTAAAAAATGTGTTAGCTAAAGGATGTGCATGATATTCCAATATAATGTAAAATATAAGATCAAAATATAAATGTATCTGAGCATAGTTGGAAAGGTAATATGTATGTTATAATCTAGAATTGCATAAGGGTGTGAAGATAGATATAATCAATATGTATAGTAGTAAAATCTAAGTAACTACCTAGGGGGATGGGTCATGATTTCCATTAAGGCTCCCAAGTAGGAAGGGTAGATTCATGAGATCTCTCATGGAATTGAAAATTGGTTTATGTGTAATAAGAAAATACAAGTGTCTTAGTGTATAAACATATAAGGAAGAAAACATATAGCACATGAGGCACACAAAATGTAGGCCAATGGGCCAGAATATAAGGGACATGGACATAGGTCACTAAATTTGAGAATGAAGACTTACAAGGACATGTTTAAATGTTCAAAAATGTAAATAAAAAGAAATTTGGTGTAGAGCCATAGAGAATGACATGTTCAAATGTGTACATATAGAAGCATGAAAGATCACACACAAAGGACATGGGTACATGTCCAAGGCATACAAAAAGAGAAGTGGTAAAGAAGCCAATGAACAATGGCATTTTCAAATGACCTTGAAGATTGAAGAAAGCATAGGAAATACAATCAAGTCTAATCTAGGAACTATAAATTAAAACATGTATAATTGTGTAATGTAAATCTATGTAAGTGCCATGATGCATATATATCAAGGCTAATTAGTGATAGTCAAAAAAAAAGTTTGAGAAATGAGGAGAAATGATCAATATAAATATGAATAAATGCATAAAATAGAATGTATATTATGTAAATATAAAATTTGGTTATAACAACTATGTAGGAGATGTCCTTGAGAGGGTGGATGTATTAATGTATAAAACTAGATTGGTGTAAATCCCCCCAATGGGTAGATGATAACTAGTCTTAATCAGTGTAGTAGATTAAAGTCCTATCTAGAATCTATAAGCACTTGAAAAGAATAAGTGAAGCATATTTGTATGATAAAACTGAATATACTAGGATAAGTACCAATATGCAATATCTAGAAAATAGTAAAAATGTAAACATAACAATGCATATAATCTATAGAATTTTGTATTTTTGAAATATTTTAATGTTTTTATATTTTGACATATTATATCATTTTTGTGTTTTTTAAGTATAAACTATGTACAAGCATGTGAAAATAAACTATGTAAAAGGAATGAGATAGAGAAAGAAGTATGTATAAGAGTATAAATCATACTAACTAATGAGTCTCATGGGATACTCACCATCACTATGAACTATGTTAAAAAGGGGAACTAGGATCATGTGTGAAGTGTGAAAGGGTAACTATGATCCCATGATCTAGTGTGCTATATAATCTAAACTTAAATCTACCTGAGTAGTGATGCTATGATGTTGTGGCACTGAATATGATGCCCTATGAACTATAGGGGTCTTAGGGACTCATTCGGTAGATTTAGAAGTTGTAGGTGATGTAGTTTCCCTATGATGAGAACCCTTAGACCTTAATATAACTGGTCTCAATGAAAACTCATTAGAGGAAGGCCCTATAGAATCTATGACATATCTTTAATGCAATGGTCTCTCTAGTAATGGTCTCTAAGGGAGAGTATGCATGTGTGTAGACACTGTAGAAGTAGACCTGGCCTACTTTGAGGACTATGTTGAACACTATTGATCTATGTATAGGAGATGTATTCTCTACTATAGTTGATAATCATGAAATATCTAGTAGTGAAACTAGAACTATAACTGGTGTCAGTGTTGCAAGTGTGATTAGAATCTATGTTGGAATTGCTTATAGGATGGGAAGATGATACTAATATTGGACACCCTAGATATTAACCACTTGGTTAGCATGTATATACTTGAGGAATTGATGTACTATGAATGAGATGGATAAGAGTTGTTATAACCATGTCTTGCCTAATAATATGTTAAATGCACCCACACTTGGTACTATTAAGAACCAAGTGGCTATATGTATTAGTCTAACTTGTAATGGAAGCACAATCTCACTAATGGAGCTTTGAATATGGACACTAAAACCACTAATGACTATATTTATAGGGTATATATCCTGCTCTTTATAGCCCAAGTCCTGTAATAGTGTCATGGTGGGCATGCTTATACTTGACTTGTTGTCAACCATAACACTGTGAATAAGATGGTGGTTTATATATGCTCATATAAAGAGTGCATGTAATTTTGTGTAATCATCCACAATATCCTACTATAAAAATGTGATAAGTGGTCTAGGTGGAATTGTAGTGTGATAATTATTGATAATGTTATGTAATGAATCTGTCTCTTCTGTAACTGTGCGATAGGAATATGGTGGTGGATGACCCTGATATGTATAGTTAACACCTAATGTGCCCCTAATTAATTATTTATATGCTTTGGGAAAGGATCTAAAAATATTTAAAGTGCCTTTGCCTCTATTTTCTATTTGGTGCCTCTATGGGTGTGCCCACATTAATAATGTTAGCCTCAATGAGATCTTATATCTTATGCTTCAGGATAATGCATCTATTTACCATGTGCCTTGGTGCCCTATGATACTCACATAATTTATTTAAATCATAAATATTTAGAAGAGGCCATGTCATATCAAACTCTTTAATGGGAGGTAAAGATATGACATTGCATTCCAATATTTGTTATAGAACTCATTTTGGTGACTCTGGTAGATTACTTAATACCCTGCACTAAGGAACTAATAAAACCAATCTAAGAGAAGGCTCTAAAACTATGTTGACTATAGCCTTTTGATCACTTTTGTTTTTTGTGGCCCTGACCTTATATGGAGTTTTGTTTATACTCTTAATAGTTGAATCTAATCCATTTATGTACTTGAGTTTGCCCATTGCTAAGAGCTAAACCTCTCTTTCCTTAACTGTGTGGCATATATCAATAAATATGAGAAACATCTTGAATAAGATAGCTTCTTAAAGTGATGGTAATAGAATATAATTAAATATATATTAAATTTCTCTATTTACCATGGGGCTATTCAATTTTGAAAGTATTGTCTCATATCATAAGACATAATCGGCTATGGGATCATTTGACTTTTGCTTTAGTTGTGCCACTTGTGCATATGATATTATTGATATATTTTACCCCAAAAATACCAAAACATCAAGAATTCTAAGGGAGGCCTTCTAATTTTTTGGGAGAATTCCTTGAATTGACCCAAAGCACACATTCCCCTTGTATTTCAAAATTTGGAACTTTGCCTAGAATTTGTAATTTGAAAAATTTCATATTACTTCTCAAGCTCTAATTCCTACAATGTACTAGCTGACAATATCTAGAGATCAGACTACAATTTGTAATTTTGAAAATTATAAATTGTAACTAGACATTTAGATCCCATAATACACCAACTGGTAGAATATGGAAACGCATTTACAATTTGCTACAAAATTGAAAATTTCAAGTGGAGTTTTAGATCCTACAAACCAAACACTCCATAGAATCTAGAACTTAGACTATAATTTACAATTTACAAAATTACAAATTACATGCAGAGTTCCACTTCCCATCAAACATTCTAGCTACAAAAAATAGAACCCCAAGTGAAATATGCAATTTTGCAAAATTGTAAATTTATCTTGGAATTTTGCTTTCCTATTTCCATAGAGGTCAACCTATCATTGCTTGTGAAATCTAGAAGTCAACATGAAATTTTCAAAATTAAAAACTTGTAAAATTGCTTGAAGGCTCTAGATATTTGCCACCCACCACCATGTAAGCATTAATTGTAGGGATTTTTTAAATATAAATAATGTAAATTAGGGGTTGTTAATTCATTTTTAATTTTATAAATTGAGATTTAGAGATCTGATACCGATCTCAAGCCATGACTTGTTTCCAACAACCTCAAGCCACAACCCTGCAAACCTTGAGCCACATCTAAAATCAATTCCATGATGACCTATTCCACCCTTGATTTTTTTTTGAATCCTCTATTTTTCCATAAGACATTATTTCTTGTAAATTGAAACTTGTTAGGTTTCTTTCATTTTTACAAAGATTTGATTATGATTAATTAGGGTTTTTTATTACTTGTTTAGATGTTTAGAGATTTTAAGGTTATTCATCATAGTTTTATAAGATTTGTTATTGTTTGGTCTCCCCATAAGGTAATGTTTGTAAGACTTAGGGTTTTACCAAAATTCACTAAATCTAGGGTTTTTTTGATTAATCTCATAGATAGGCAAATATACCAACATATATTTACATAACAAGAGCATATTCCCTTGAAATATTCTTCCAAGTCCCTATTAACTTTAAACTTTCTTAGAGCACCTCTCATTCCCATGGGATTTCAAACTATGAATTACACCTCTCATCCATGTGGAATTTTCCATTATTTCAAGCAACTCTTAGTTCTCCAGACTTTCCTATTTCTCAGAATACTTCTAAGCTCTATCAAACTTATCACTTTCAATTTACACCTCCCATTTATACTAGAGATCCAACCTACATTTTCCACCTCCAATATTCATCAGATATTTCAACATGATTTTACATCTCCATTTTCTTGTGAACTTCCCACTTGCATAGATCACCTCTAATCTCTATCAGAGATTCTACCTACTTTTAGCACTTGCAAATCCTACCAGCTTTTGTAGTTGGTTTTCACTAAGCATTCTCTCTAGAATTCATGTCTAAAAAGGATATGAAGTTTAAATCAAAAGGACTTAGAGTGACTCTCTATCTATAATACAACATCACTAAGATCATAAATACATACCTAGGTCACATTGACCTAGGGGACATTTATACCCAGATCAACATAGAATTTAAGAATAACTGGATACAAAGTATCTATGACTCTAGACTACCACAAGTAATATATTTTCCCCTAATGATGTAAAGCCTTAAGATAGTATTAAGATTAGCACAACACTATCATGATGATATGAGAGAGGTCTTTAATGATAAAGGGGAAATGATTTTAAATCTAGACCCAAATTTCATTGATTTAGTATTTGTGATCCCAGAGTTTGAGAGTTATCTAGACATAACTCTAGAAACATCCCAAAAATTCTTTCAAGACAATAACTTGGGATGCTAGAGAATAATAAATAAACAATGGCTTAAGACCCTAAAGACTACCTCTATTATATTACTAAAGACATCATCAAGAATTGATTTCAAGGATGAGTTTGGAGATATAATAATATTGTTGCAAAGGATCATTGGTAGTCTTGATGCAAAGAGTTTTTAGGAGTAGATGTATCAGTACTTATGGGTCATTCATGAGAATAAACAATAATCCACTAAGCCCAACTCATTATTAACTCCTTACATAAACAATTTATGGAGGTATAAATAGTAAGTAAATTTTACATGACCTCCTACTTAGTGTACATATTGGCCATATGGAGAGCTTTGCCAAGGCTAAACACAGTGGCCAATTAAGCAAATAAAGTGTATAACTATTATCCTCACCTCACTTTGGAGGCCAAAAAGCAACACTTTAATAAGGTTAATGATGCATTCATATATTACATCATAATAATATTTGACAAAAAATTTGAGAGATAGAGATTCTTTGATGCAACTACTATAAAAATCACCTGATGGGGTTCTTACTTCATCTAGTTCCTATGTGGATTCAGTTCCTAACCTTACACACTCCCAAGATATGTGAGTGATAAATGGTCATTGATGGAGCTAATAAGACAACTTGTGGAAACTCACAAGCTCCTATACAAAAAACACAAGTTGGGATTTCATTTCCCAATCAGTAAAGGTGAAGCTCCTATACAGACAACTTGTGGAAACTCACAAGCTCCTATACAAAAAACACAAGCTCCTATACACATGCCCCTCTTTACTCAAAGCCAAATGTGTTTATGTAAAGATGACAAAGATGAACCCAATGGATTTTAAGGTGATTTCATCCTATGATTTTCATGGTAACATCACTAGCACACTGGGAATCTCTACATATTCCCATGTTCCATACTTCAAAGATTACTGGGAGGATTTAAATGATGAAGAGGACATCAGATAGAGGGACCACTCTAGAATGACCTTAGATCAAGTTAAAGCTTTTGATTTTGTGTTAGTCCCTAAGGACTTAGTGGATGATGAAACTTTAGTGGACTATATAGTAATGTAGTCTTTACCTAAATATTTTTATCTTGTAGATAGAACTGCACATGTAATCAGTAAAACATTAAATTAGATTAGGAGTAAAGGGGTCTAATTGAATAAGGATATAGTGAGTATCATATAAAATATATTCAAACTTAAGGAATAAGGAATTCCTCCATCAATAAAGGGTCCCAGTGGTATAGTAGGAGAGCATTTAAAGAGGCCAATGATCTCCCATAATAATAAGAAGAAATTTAAGGCCAAGAGGGGGTAGTAAATCAAATATGGAGTAGAAATATATCAACTGATCATCATTTCATCTTAGGACACAACTACAGTTGAAGCATCTATAACTTCAACCCCCATATCAGTCATAGTGACAAATCCTATCTCTATAGTTCACCTAACACCCTTTTGTGTTGTTTCTATGGCTCCAACACTTCCTCATTTTATATCCACTCATCCTTTACCCCAAGTGACTCCATACTCCATTCCCACCACTTTACCCATAATAATAAGTCTATTATAACCAATGTAAATAAGTTAAGTAAACACTTAGGGCCCCCCTTCCATGGATACTTAGGTTTCCAATCCACTTTTCCTTCCCATAATTTCACTCCCTCCTTTCATTTAATTTAAAATTCCTTCCATTCCATTCCCATTGATTTCCAACACAACTTAGTAGTATATATCCATGAGCTTAGTCATTCTAACTTCAATTACACTAGCCATCCCAACTCCTGGGATAAGTAATATTTCATCTTCATCTCATTTAATCTTCCATACCTTACCATCCCTGAGTATCCCTACCTATTTTATTGACTCATTTGATGTTTTGGTCTCCACACTTCCATCAATCCCCAAGTTCTAAATCCCTATGTCTACTCCCCCATTGATATCACTCCCATTTCCTTCAACCCTAGTAGACACATCTCTTCCCATTACCCCTACCTCTTCCCTAGTAAACCCAACCCCTTTAGTGGACATAAGGGAGAAATAGGTCCTTGATAAAAATGTGGACTTAAAATGTACAAATGGAGAATAAATTTCATAAACATCTATTAAGCAATCAATAATAGTATTAGTATAGGATTCAACACTTGTCACCATGCGTATTAGTGTAATAAATTCAACTATATATATTCTTTCGTGATAGTGTCAACACAACATGATGCTACACCTTCATGGTTAGCAAAAATAGTGGGAAAAAAATGCAAGCAAATGGTTTCTCTTAGTACATTAGATTTTGGTCTTTTAGATTCACAAAATAAATTCAAGAATACACCCCAAACATTCTCATGGATATTATGTGATTCAACAAGGGAAAGATATGTAGATATTTCAGTCCCCCCACTAGACAAATAGAAATAAGATATAATGGTGGGGGACTATTAGGTATCAAAGGTTCACTTTAGACATCCTACGAGGGAGGGGTTGAAACATGATGTTCAATCTAGAATCAACTCCCTCTTTGAGAAAATGGATAGTGATAAGTTAACTAAGGAGGAGTTAAAAAATAAGGTTAAACAAATTAAGATTGAATTAAATAAGTTCATAGAGCCCATTGGTCCATCAACACAACCCAAACCAACACAACTAGTCACCTAGATCATATATCAAGAAACACTTGATGTGGCAATCAAAATTTCCAAAAAGGGGAGGGGTACTAAGGAATGGTTATAAGAACTCATCTCCAAGGGAAACAAAATTACTGATATGATAATAGATCACTATGAGGTTTTGACAGAGAGAATAATCACCCTGAGAGGACTAGTATATAAGTATGAGGGAGAGGTAGAAACCATGAATCTTTACTATCCCAAATTGACATCTATAGATTAAATTGATATGGACATCCTCCTTGCAAAAAATATACCAAAAAATTATGGAAAGCAAGAGGAATTACATAGAGTAGCTCAATTCTAGATAAATATACTTACAAAGACTGCCCATAAGGCAAAAGTTGCCCATGACAAGGCCATTGACATGCTGTATGACATGGAAGATTTATTGAATAAATTATCATGTAGGCTAATAGATTATGAATATAACTTCCTTTTATTAGAAGAGGTTCAGAATAAATTCAAGGAAGTGATCAAAAAAGAATCTGCATGAGACACAGTCTTTACCTTGAGATCTATCCACCGCTACATCAAGTATCAAAACATATTGGATTAGATTGGTAAAGAGATTCAAATGTATAGAGCTTTGAGAAGGTAAATTTTTGATACAATAGTAGATTGTGAGATTACCAACCTCTACTCCTTTGGACCAGATGAGGACAAAATCTAGGATATCTTCAAGGATTTTGATTCATATGTTTAGAAATTGTAGGTTGAGAAAGATAAAGAAGCAAAAGAAGTCTTATAAATAGATTAATTCTTTCTCTTAAAAGCATTCTCATATATTATATTTTCATTATTGTAAAATATTGTAAAGTTACAAAAACACGTTTTATAAATTAAAACTATCTTTTTGATAGCTCTTTTTGAGAAAGAGCCATGTGTATTTTACACTTTCTATTTTGACAGGTGGAAAATTGTAAAAAGTAGACTTCCAAATTACACTTTTCATTTTGACAAGTTTTAATTGCTTAAGTTGTAAAATTACATATTGGAAATTACAATACCAATTTTGACAAGGTGATATGAATTGTAAGTTCTAAAAGTCTCACTTGAAAAATATAGATTGGGGTTTTGCAAAAAAATAACTTGAGTTATCTTAAAGTTATTTTTTAGAATGAGTTTCACCTTGGCACCCCACATTGCATGAAGAGCCCTTATCGCTGCATGATGAAGACCCAGGGCATTACATAAAGATTTATTAAGTCTATCAATGCCACTCTAGGTTAAAGATCACACCCAAATCTTGCATGATCATTTTCCAAACTATTTTACCAAGCTAAGGATGACACAAGCTAAAGATCATACTCTTTCTGCATGAAGTTCCATATTTGCATGATTCTTTTACTGGGCATTGGTGTTTTTGATAACTACATCTCATTTATGAGATATTTTATATAAATATGGGTATGAACCCATAGACCATTTATCTTTTTGCTATTATTAAGATTATTCTATAGTTTTTAATGTATTTTCTATAAGCTATAACCTAAAGAATGAAAAATATTTGAAGATTTGCCTTTCTTGTCTGAGAAATCCCTGTATATGCAAGTTATTGGAATATTTGTGGAAATTTTAATTATTATTGTCATGAAATTTAATTTTTGGTATTTTATATCCTTTTTAAATATTTTTTGATTAAAATTAAAGAATCTTGTCCCTTCTATGAAAAATAGTAAATATTACCTTTGATTTCCCATTTACAAGAGTTTGTGCTCCTATATATTTCAATCTAATTTTTATTCTATTGTGTTCATTCAAGCAAGCATTAAAATACACTATAAAATATTTGGTGCAATCACCATTTTTAGTTTTTCAAAATTTATTCTCAAACTCTTTTCCCTAGTCAAACCCTAGTTTAGGAGCAAGAACACTAAAGGAGAAAAATTTCTATAAAACTGGTATTTTATCAGTTACACCAGATTTAGTGAAAGGAAGCTAACCTTATCCAGACATTCACCTTAATTTTCCAAGGTACTATATCTTGGAGGCATTCCCATTATATCATTAGATCTTAGCACAACAAGCTAATACATTAGTAAATGGGTGCAAAATCTATGTGATAACATATATCTTATCACTAATGTTGATAGAGAAGTGTGCTATGAACATATTTGATAAAGAATTGAATGCTGTAATAAATTGTTTTGGAAAAAAATATAACCATTATAGGGAATAATCCTTGATAATTCATGGAAATAACTTCATAAGAAGCCAATCATTAGACACATAGTCCAAACATACTGCGTGAAAGGCTCTGAGGTGATGTTTTGGGTCACCCTTGTCATCATATAATGTGAGCTTGGGTTCTACAAAACTAGATGGAAATGAAGTTATTGCTATGAGATGTGCCAAATTTGTATGCAAGGGAATATTATAATCTAGGGTATGTGATGGCTTAGTTGCTCCCTTCTCAAGATGTAATAACTTAGATTACAGAGAAAGAGCCTATTGCATAGGGATTGTACATCTAGAGGAGAAGAACTAGTCATATGTGCTATAGCTATCACTGATGGTCAAATAATAAGCTTGGTTTATGATCACTAAGTTTTTGAGTGGGCCCCACTGAAGGTGTAACAACATCATTAATTGGAGGGGTTGAAGATTGACTAGTGTTGTTCTTATTCTTGATTTCTAATATGTCCTATAAAATCTATGCATGATCATGGGGTTATTTTTGAATTATATCTCTAAAGCCCTATAATACCTCATCCTTCACAACTATATCATTATCATTAAGTGGAGGTAGTGTGTCTTGATCCTCAATATGGATCTAAACTTGTTCTTGGTTATATTGTTCATCTTAGAATGCATTATCATTAAATTCTACATAATCAGGGTGTTTATATTGTTCATCTTAGAATGCATTATCATTAAATTCTACATAATCAGGGTGTGAAGGATTCATATTTTGAGTTGTAATAGGTTACTTATCCTTGTTATAGGTTTAAATAGCTAGGATCTGAATATGCTCTATAGGATTACCACCTATTCTAACACTTATTATTAGAGGAAGAGAGATATATTTTAATATGGCTTATAAATAAATTGAAAGAGGGATACTATAATAGAATATATGAATTTTGAATAATCAATAGTAGCTAATGAAAATATGAGAAAACAAGATACAAACCCTAAGAGTATTTAGGGTTAAGGTTTTATAATCTAGGGTTTCTTTTGTAATAATTTAAATTATATGTAAAATAAATTGAAACCCTAATGTAAAATTAATTTTAATTAGCTAGATTTTCTAAATAAAATAAAAAAATAAGAATTATTTAACACTAAATTTATTGCACAAAATTTAGATGAATGAAAGCTAGGGTTTTGATGCAATATTTGAAGTAAGATGGGTTCATCAAATGATTTAAGATTTTAGGGTTTTGTAATAGTAATTCATATGTTTGGTTAAAGGGATGATATGTCTAAATTAGTTAAATAAATATACAATAATTAAGTATTAATTTTTTGTGATTTTGACCTTGTTTAAATTTCTATAAATAGTAATAAATAGGGATAAATATATACTTATCTAAAATATGACTATTGTAGATGATTTGGGTTCTAAAACTTGAGATCTAGGTAGAAGTCTATGTCATCAACAATATTTTGGTATTTATCTATTCACTAGACAATAACACCCAATTTGGATAGTAGCACCATCTGTGTGTAGTGTCCTCAATATGGTGCTAATTTCCCATTTGTAGGACTATTATTATTTTTTGGGAGTACCTATGCTTATGTCTGTATGTTTTATTCTTGCATGACTGAAACTTGTAGCTATGTATTGTAAATGGAAACCCTGATTTGATGTGTAAACTCTAATCTCGTTATAAGTATGGCATAATCATTAATTTTGTGTGTTATTAAGATGGAATATACATCCTCAACACCCTAATATGTAAAGAGTTACCTACATACAAATAATCCAAGGAAGGATCAAGTTTGATGTAGTTCTTCCACCTACTATTTCATGTATTTGTAAATGAATTCTAGAATGAGAGTGGCCTTAGATGCCTTAAATGTTCTTAAGATTTGAAATGCTTAGAAACTAGACTTAGGGATGATATAGATGGTAGTATGTAGAAAGTAGGGTAGAATAGGGATCAAATATCTTAATTTTACATAAATTTGTCTTTGGTTTGAATAAATTTTGCATCTATTTTCCATCCAATGAATAGAGGTGGATTAGGCTTGTATTTATAGGTTTTTGTTGCTTGTGTGGATAAGAAAATGAGCTTATGATGAATTTAAAATGGATACAAATTTTAAAAAATATCCATTGCAAAGAGTTGGGGCTAAGGATAATAGTGTCCAGTGGTGGACTCTAACACCATGTGGCTATAGTGTCCCAATTATGGTGCTAATGTCCTTTTGGAAAATTATTGAGAAAGTTGGATTGCGATTTAGGATGATAGTTTTGGGACTATGTCTTGACTGGTTATAGGTGATTGTGGTTTAAAAAATGACTATAAATGTAAGTCTAATGCTTAAAGATAGGTCTATGGCTAGCCTAGGGATAGGTTAACTCAAGTGATACTCTTAGCATCTAATTAACAATTTTAGGTGATTAAAATTTTATACCCATGATGTGCCTTGTGATTATACCAATGAGTGGAAAAATGTGGATGTATATAATCAATCTTATGCCAATAATGATAATTTATATGTTAATGATGATCATTCTTGTTTGAATGATAATAATTATTACTATGTGCTTCATGACACTGAATATCTGTATGCCATTGATGTATTTTTATATAATGTTAGTGAAGGAGAAGTAGATCAAATTAATGCTATAATCCAAGAGATTGGTTCTTCTTCCTTTTCCATTTACCTTTCCACTAGTCTTGAGGTAAAATAAAAGCAAAGTGAAATGGAATCAACCAACATACTTTTTGAAAAGAGAATAAAAACATAATTCTTCTTGATATTAATATTAAAACTAAGAAAGATGATATAATAAAAAATGGATAGATGATCAACATGTTGATTCTCATGATGTCATTATTTATAATGATGTGTCTAATAAGATGACATGTAATGAATATCCTATTGAAATATAGAAGGATTTAATATAAAAGAATGTTTCTAAACCATGCAATGATTATTCTATTGACATGAAATGTGACAATGTTTCTAATTGAAATGATTCGTATATTGACATACAATATGATAATGTTTACAAATGTGATGATTATTATATTGATATGGAATGCCATAATGATGCTAAGCAATATGATGATAGGCATAAATGTGATGAATCATTTTATACCCATGTTTAATATAGATGGTAAAATAAAACCTATGAAGGAACCTTTCCAATTTGTAACCATGCTTACTATCCATATAGTGTCCATGATGCATGCAATTGGTGAATTAAAAAAACATGTTGCTACTTTATCCTAAGAGTCTAGGTAATATTATGTTAAGTTTGATAAAAATTTCATACTAAGGTAACATATAGTTTGTGAAATACTCACTCAACCTTATCCATGAGAATTGGTCATGCCCCACTTTTTGATGGATATGGTGATCCTAAAACTCATCTTGTACTCTTTATGTATTCTCTTGGAGAATATTCAGGTGATGGGGTGATATTATTTATAAAATATCATCTATTTTTGATAGGCTAAGCCATCCATTGGCTATATGGTTATACCTATATATTTGTTCTTAAAACTAGAAGAGACTATTATCTCATTTAAATAAGAATAAAGGCTTTTAGTTGATAATTGAACACCTCCAAAACCTTCCAAAGAGTAATTATTAATCCATAAAATATTACATAATAAGATCTAAAAATCCATTACATATCCTAATATATCTGCCAATTGATTTAGAAACGCAATTCATATTTAGTAAAGGTCTTTTATCTCCATTTAAGGAAATAACATTTTATCATGACTATGGTTATTTTGAGTAAATTTAATATGACATTCTTCATTTTAATCCAATATTTTATAGCCACACTCTCTCTCTTATGTTGGTTCATGGACCAGCTAGGACTCGAACCTAGGACCATCCATACGCTACTGGAGTGCTCTACCACTGAGCTACTGGTCCCTCTTGGACCAGTCCATCTTCGGTTTGAGTGTGGCTTAACACCAACACCCCCCCTTAAGCCACACCTCTTGTGTGCTTGGGGCTCCTAGCCTGAACCTGGCTCTGATACCATGTTGGTTCATGGACCAACTAGGACTCGAACCTAGGACCATCCATATGCTGCTGGAGTGCTCTACCACAGAGCTACTGGCCCCTCTTAGGCCAGTCCATCTTCGGTCCGAGTGTGGCTTAACACAAACACCCCCCCTTAAGCCACACCTCTTGTGTGCTTGGGGCTCCTAGCCTGAACCTGGCTCTGACACCATGTTGGTTCATGGACCAGCTAGGACTCAAACCTAGGACCATCCATACGCTGCTGGAGTGCTCTACCACTGAGCTACTGGTCCCTCTTGGACCAGTCCATCTTCGGTCCGAGTGTGGCTTAACACCAACATCTTATGGTGTTATAAGTTATTAAAAGTTAACAACCTCAATTCTCTAAGGTGATTATCCATTCAATAAGTAAAATACATATAAGATAATTAATATGGAATCAACTCACATGATTCATACTCCTATTGTTGACAAAAACATAAAATATATAAAATGAAAGGGTAAACCAAGGTATTATTTTATGAAAATTGAGAATGAACAAAATATAATTATATATTATTCAACTAACAAAATAACTATTACATTGTTGCATTTATACAAAACATAATGCTCATAATAGACCTATATAATAGGGAAAATGGTAACTAAAGATCTTTATGAAATAATATCATGACAAATACCTTCCAAATAATTTGCATGGGTTACAATCTATTGATATTGACTAAAATACTAATGAATAATAAACACTAATAACCTATATGAGTTTTATTAACTCATTTACAATTATTTATACTAACTACTATTATGAATTACCATAATCTAGTTTATCATAACATCCCTCCCATCCCCCTTTATTCATCATAGTTTGGAAAGTAAAAGAGAGAAATTATAAATTATTGAAAACTATCATGTGCAATTAAATTTGTGAATACATCTACACATTGATATTGAGTGGGGTAATATTAAAGCTAAAATTTGTGTTGTTAAACATTATTTCATATTAAATGAACTTGAATTTAAATGTACTTTATGAACTCATAAAACATTGGACTAAAAAAAAGTTTAAGAATACCTTATTTCTCACAATTCATAAATATAGGTTGAGTTTGTGGTACTCTCAATATTGAAAAAATGTGATGTAGGCATATCGATTAGTAGATAGCTCTTCCTATAGTGTGATAATATACCTTAGTATAAGAATGATAATTTTTTTTCCTTCTTGGTCCCCTATGATATTGGATTAGATACCAAAAAGAACACAAATCTAGAAGTTGATTTTTTAAATCATTGATTACACCTAGATGATCCACATCTGTGTAAGCCATTAATAAATTTTATAAATTTTATTATATTTTATGCCATATTACACTATTTATCAAATAAATCACAATATCCACTTAGATAATTTATAGTGGCTTACCTCCAACTCTTAGATGAAGTGTGAAAGATATATAATAGCTAACCTAATGTAGGTTACATAAATGAGACTCTCAATGAACTATCGATAGAGAGTGTCATCTACTATTTGTTTTTATTGAGTTTAAATGCATCCATAGACACACCAATTAATAATTAAGTGATTGAAAATGTTTATTATTGACATCCTTACCCTTACTTGGTCTATTCATCATTTTGCTAACTCACAATCTATAAGAGAGCCTTCGCTATCTCATAAACATTGTAAATATCATACAAACATCCCTATTTTAGTTACATTCATCCCTATTTGGACGAAAATCTCATGTTATACCTTTCCAAATTATCTCTAGTATTTTGGGATAAGTCCACACTAGCTAAATAAGGATGCACTATGGTTATGTCCCCTAGTGTGGCCTTGCCTCCCACACTCCAAAAATCACTTTTTAAAATAGAGACATTTCACAATGGCTCTCCTACACATTTAGTAAAGTCAATTAGCAAAATTATTCTAAATATTATCCTATAAAATCACATCAAGTCCACTCTTTGTGCCCCAATGGGATCTATCTAGAAATTTCACTGCAAACTAAGAAAAAGAGCATTACTTCCTCTTATTTTAACTCTACAACATTTTAATAATATTTAACCAAATATGAATATTGTTTATTATAGGTCAAGGGAATCCATTGTCAAGAATTTAAATCAATGTTATAACTATAATCATTCTAGTTACATCATTAGGTATCACACAATCACTCTAAGAGGGAGGACTATATTAACTTGAGAGCCATTTGGGCTATATATGCAACACTCAGTTACAAGGGGTTTTTGAAGCTAGCTCAACCATCCTTACTAACCCATTTTTATTCTCCCCTTTTTTTATCTAATTGATATCTAGTGCATATTCATGATTTAAGGTTTTATATTTTATAGGTCTTTTGTATGACAACACAAAACACAAAATTCAACAATGAACCCTTGAAAGCGATTGCATAGACCCATATTTGAAAATAAGGAATATAGTCAACTAGGACAAGACCATAATAGCTAGACAAAACTACAATGTACCCCTGTCCACCTCTTATAGACTTATCTCAATAGATTGAAAGTTATTATTTTCTAGCACAACTATGTTTTCATATCATCTTAGGTATTTTACATTTATATTCACTTCACATAGTTTAAATTACATCTATTTTAAGGAGGTTTACACATCCTCAGGCCACTTTTACTATTTTTAGCAAGTCTAATTTCTATAAAATTTTAAGCATATTATATATTGATTTTATTTTAATATTAGATAAGTACATATCAACATTTTTTTTTAAAATATTTTAATACTATTAATTTAAGTCTTAAATTAAAAGAGTTAAACATTCTAGTGAAATCGCTATTTTTAGAACAATGCTTGCTATTTTTCCTAGATTTTTAGGAAATGAATTCTTTCAAATTTTTGTAAATTCTTAACACTAAAATAAAACAATATTTAACTTTGGATAATATCTAACATAAAGTGATTTCATTCATTTGACCTTTCATTAAATCTAACTCTAAAGAAATTTTCTTGTCACCTTGGATAATTTCAACATAAAAGCTCTTTATTTTGACCTCGAGTTGAAATTTGTTCAATTTATGAAAATGAAAAATCTTTCACTTTTTTTCACTTTTTTCATTTGATTTTTATTTTTATTATAAATTATGTTTTGGTAATTTTAAAATTACTTAGTGACTTTTGTGAAGAGATACATGATGTTATATTTATAGACATCATGGTGTGGGGGGTTTACCCCAATACTCATAGACATAATACAACACTAAACACAAAGTTTAGTTTCTACATGCCTCAAAATATATCTAAAATGCCTAGGGTTCCTTGTTTATACTGATAGGAAGGATCTTTTATCCATATGATTTATGGTGTATTTAGAGGAGCATATAACCCAAGGAAGTTACTCTCACCATACACTCAAAACTGGGGTTAGTGGGCTACATGCATGTTTCTACCTCTATAGTTAGTGTTTTGAAACATTGGGTTGAAACTAGTCAATGAATGAGCA
Organism: Torreya grandis; assembly: GCA_037957365.1. NCBI lineage: Eukaryota > Viridiplantae > Streptophyta > Pinopsida > Cupressales > Taxaceae > Torreya > Torreya grandis. The sequence goes on from JARHVA010001130.1 coordinate 1,682,639, forward strand.
AGTATATTTGAGAGTATACAAATCATTCAAACCCTTGACTAGATCACCTTCATACCTTGATTTTTACTTATAATGTATTCATAGCCATTAATATTATTAAATTATAATTATAATGTATTCATAATTCTTAACATTAATTCAATCATATTGCATTATATTTATAATGGGTTCAATAATGAAATTCTCTCTCAAACATTACATAAGATTATGAATTTTCTTGTAAAATATTCTCTTACTTTACAAGATTCTATTCATTTAATTTATAAATTCTTAGAATTCTATAATGTTCTAAAACTCTAGAGAAATCCCCACTAAATTGTACTTCATCTTTTTATAACATTCAATCAAAATTGCTTTCCATAACTAATAAACACCAAAGAACATGTATGTAATATTTTAATCAAACTCAAAATGTTAATGCTATTAATACTTTATGAGGTAATGTTCCTCATGTTACCCTCCTCCATTGAAGCACATACCTCAATCCAAGGAATTTTGACATCCTAGACCAATTAAAGAATACTAATGCTAAAATTTTATTGTAAGAACTCTTAAAAATAACACCAATCTATAAAGATATACTATATGAGGCATTAAATAATAAATTTTTATCTAATAATACTAAGTGTCCTAATGTTATTTCTATTAGTAATACCATCTAATGTACAAAATAAAGTATTTATTTTTAAAATTAGGATGTTCCCCAAAGCACATTATTAATCAATATTTACCCATGTATATTAAAGTCTCTATGCACAATAAGGTATTCAAAAGAGTGCTTGTAAATAATGGATTTGGATTGAATATTTGTAACATATATTTCCTAAACTTACTAGGAATAACAACCAAATATATAAATCCATAAAATATTAACATTTGTACACTAAAAAAAAATTTCATGTCATAAACTTGGGTAAATTAGACTGGATATTACTTTCGGGCCCATGCATTCTTGCTAATATTTGTAAAGTTATGCCTAATGATATTAGTTACAACATTTTATTAGGGAGACCTTGTATTCATGATATGAATTCCATCCTTTATACATTATATATATATATATATATATATATATATATATATATATATATATATATATATATATATATATATATATATATATATATATATATATATATATATATTTGTGTGTGTGTGCATATGCAAATGTGTATTTGTGCATGTGCATGTGTCATTTAAACCATGATAATTTAAAATATTATGAAATATTTAAACTCACATACACATATATTCCATATATGAAATGATCTTCCATTGAAGTCTCATCATCTACTTCACCTACTGATTTACCCTTTTCTGTACCATATTCAAATGACTCATTAATCAATATGGTTTTGGATTTATATATTTATTAAAATATAAATATACCATTAGGCAAGGGTTGGTAAACATGATCAAGGTATTGTCTACCATAACATCACTTATGCTAATGAAGGATACATAGGTCTTGGATATAAGGGTAAGTCCACTTCTCATGGACTCAATCAATCTAATTAACTGTTGACCAAATTTGACCCCAAGTCAAAATTTTCACTCCATATATATTGAAAACTTTCATGTGGTATTGTCATGGTATTTTAATGTATTATAAGGTCCCTATAAGTCTTCCTTTAACCTTATTAGCATTGTTTAAGGTTAGTTTGGAGAAGTTAAGGTAAGGTCATATTTTGGTCATATAGTGATCTAGGGGTATCATGAGGAAATAAGACATGGTAAAGTTGTGTCATAGGTTAGTAGGGTTTTATTAATGCAATTTTATGTCTAAAATAATTTTTCCTAACATTTCATGGTTTTTTGGAAACTCTAAGGTCCATTTGCTAGCTCTAAGGTGGTGAAAATGAGTGAAAAGGTGATTTTGGATAATATTTGTGTTTTTAAAAGTTACCTAAATTAAAAATACATAAAATATCCCTTAAAAATATATTTGAGATGTTAATAAATTGTCACACCTTTCATCATGTTAGATAAAGGTCAGATTCTTAGATTTTAATGCCATATTGAAAAATTAGAGGATGTTATACGGGCTTTTTGAAGTCATGTGAAAGTGAAAAAATTATAGAGGTGTATTTTAATCTCCTAAAAGTAATAAAAAAGATTGTAAGGAAGTTTAAGATCCAAAATTTGTAGAAAATCACTTCTCTCCTCCATCACTCCATTCACAAGCTAGTAAAAGCATATTTTAATCAAATGGTATAAGTCATATAGGTAAAGTTAGGGGATGAAATTTTGGCCAAATTTTGGGACACATATGGGATTAAATTTTTTTTTTTTTTTTTTTGGATTGGTACACTTAGTTTTATGAACAATCTCTAAGATCTCATACTACTTTCTGAAAACTTAAAACCCCACAGGTTGCATTTACAACAACTCTAATGAAAAATGTGAATTCATAGCTGCATGAAACTAGTTGGATTGAATTATAATATGTATTTAGATTCATCATACACGTTAATTCATCATGGTGGCATGTGTAGATTCCCTTTTGACATGAAAAGTCTCTCGTATGCATAGTTTGAAGTGTTTGTCATATTTTATAAGTTTATGAGTTATCTAGATGTTTTGGTGTAATGGAATGATTATTCATGGTATTATATCATCCTAATAATCAATTAATGTCCTTATAATCATCCAAGAATTCTGTAAAATCTTCAATGGCCACTTCTTTCATTCACTTTTTAGGACTGTATTCTATGTTTGCATTAAGCATGATGATTTGATGAGTTTGAATATGTTTTTCAAGGAGTTTGGAGTTGTGTATTAATTTTAATATGTTGATAAAATTTTAATAATTCTCTTGTAGTCCTAACATCCATGTTGCACTTCTCAAGACTCTAAACACACAAAATTGCAAATAATCCTCACCCTATGTAGTTTATAGGTCTACAACTCAATGCAAATTCATGGTGTTAACATTAAATTTTAATGTATATAAGCATGGAAAAATTATGGATTCGATATGAAAATATTATTGGATCAATGAATACTTTCCAAGTGTCTTAAAGCTAAAAGAGTTGAGTGACATGCTAACTAGCCTAAGATGTCACCTATAGGACTGTGACTATGTTGAATATGAGTACAAGGTTTGAAGAGACCCCAAGTAATATATAGACTTTAAATGAAGTGATAATGGACTCCTAATGAGTATTTAACACTAATATATCATGATTTAGTAAGGAACGCCAATCCAAGACCAATTGTAGTCAAACTATCCCAAACAATGACCTATATCTTGCTATGAGAGATGGGCTTTAAATAGAGATGTTTATAAGTTTGGGAGAATTTATTAATTTAATAAGGGACATGAGATATCAGTCAAAATGGAAAAAAATCCTTTAAATGGTTTGTAATTGGTTTGAAGACCAAATAATCCAAAACACAACCATATGCATAGTCTGCTACTCTAACTGTCACCTACAACCAACTAGGTGAGGAAATGTGTTTTAGACATTGATGTTCATGAGAATTGGAAAATTTAATTAATTGAGGATTTCTTAGGGTACCATAACATGATATAGAGCCATTGAAAAAGTTTGAAGATTGGTTTGAGATCTAAAACTCCTTATATGTAGTCAAGGTCTCATATATGCACCTACAACCATCTTTTGAAGGATTGGTCTTGTAAAAAGGGATAATTAAAGGTAATATGTTTCAAAAGGTTTAAAAGGATCTCTTAGTTAGTCAATTCCTTTCAGGATTTTGAGGAAATTTTTAATGTTGAAAAGAGTTCCTAGAACACTAAGTTATTAACCATATCAAATGATATACATAGTCAACTATCCTAACAATCACCTGTAGGTTTGATTGAGTGACCTAAGGACTATACAACATATCAAGATAGTGGAGTTAAAATATTTGAAGGGTAGAGAAGATATTGAAGTCCTTAGGACATTGAGTTCACTAAACCATTTGAGAGAAAATGAGTAAATAGGGGTCATAAAAGCTAGTTACCTACAACACAGTCCTTAACAAGCCTATTTGCTAATCATGTATAATGAGGTTGTTTTATTAGGAGAGTTATATAAATATTGGTTGAGAATGGTTTCATTGATGATTCCATAAGACCCCAGGATCATTTGAAGTAAATATGGAAAACACTCAATCTCTACCCACTCAGTCAATACATGAAACCTACATTTTTTGCCTATTCATGGGAAGTGGTAAGTGTTGAATATGGTTGAAAATACTGAGAAATAATATGTAAATATGGTTTAATATGATTAATGACTCCATGATCCTTTAGTACTAAGCCTGAGGTGAACATCAACATCGAATACCCTACTTGCTTAACTAGCCTTCATAGTTACCTCCAGGTTTGCCTTCCACATGAATAGTTACTGGTTTGGAGAAGTCTATGAGACTATAGTATCATCTAAGGAGAGGTAGAATATTTGAAAGATTATTGGATAAGTTATGAATTTTTCCATCATACCCTTAGTCTTAAACAATAGACTCAATCAATTCTTGTATAGTCTAAGTTACACACATAATTTGTATGGACAAGTAGTCTTGAAGAGACAATGACCTAGAGAGGTAGTGAATTGAAGAAGGAATTTGATAACCTTGAATATATAGTGATAAAAAACATACAATAATTTCATGAACTCAGACCCTAACAATGCTGAAATAAACATAGATAACCCCACTTAGTCTCAAATAAACTAGTTGTATACGTAAATTGGTTTGGATATTTAATTCTCAAAGATGAAGTGAAGTCATTGGAGTCATTTGATACTTTTAAAACAATAAGAGGATGATGAGATACCTACATAGTAATTTCATGATGTTCTATACCCCAAAAAGGTGATAAAATAAGGCATGTTAGTTAGTTAGGGTCACACAATTAGCTTATCTCACAACCATAGATATAGATCAACAAGGATACAGGGAGTTTGATGAATGAACGTGGTTAGATAGACATTAAAATAGGTCAAGGGAGGTATAAAAGACCTCATTAAGGTAATTTTAACTCAAATAAACTTTAATATGCCTCTCACTAACCAAGTCTACTCTCAGACCTCATAAAATGCTTATTTTCAACTCGAGAGGTCAGTTTATCTTGATTGGTATAGAACAAACATGATGTATGGGACATTTAGATTATAGGGGAAGTTAAATACCCTAGTAAAATTCCATTTTGTGGAATTTTTTATGGTTTTAGGCTATGAGGTTTATGAACTATCGTTAAGAGTTCAAACCACTTTCAGGCTACCTAAGAGAGCCATAAGGACTAGGTGAGAGAGAAATCAAATTTCATGCCTCTAGATGGATTATATGGACTTATAAATGACCCATAACATCTTAAAAACTACCCTTATCATCATCCCATTCCATTGGATGGTACATTACTATACATAACTATATGGATTAGGGCTAAAACAATCAATTTTTACTATTTTGTAGGTCCGTACAATAAGTTAAAAATTCAAATTTGGCATGGAGGTAGGGGAGGATGTTTTATAAATGAATCACATAATTTTTTGGGTTTTGGAAAGTGTGGGGATCCTATATAATAATTTTTCACTCTCTTGGTAGGGAGGCCTAGTCAGGAGAGAGAAAGGGCAAAAAATGACATCTCCATTCACTCTTAGAGCATGAAATTGAACCTAGAGATATAAGGACATATTGGGTACTAGAATATTATATTATATTAATAGGATCATCTATAATTTTCTCTACACAAGGATATTTTTACTATTTTAGGGCTATAAGGAATGAGGCCTATTTGATGATTTTGGTAGAGAATGACTTGTTGGGGCTAGTTTGAGGCCTCAAAATGGATTGTTTAAGGTCAAATATGGTATTAATAGGACATCAATGAATTTTAGATGATATAAAGTAATTGAAATCAAGTTTTGACACTTGTGTGCAAAATAGGCCTAAGGAGATGAAGAGTCCTCTAAACACCTTGCATGAGAAAGAGGTGATGTGTCAAAGAAAATATACTAGGGTTAGTTGAGATGTGTCAAGAGTAGAGAAAATAGGTAGGAAAAACTAATATAACCATCAAGAATGCCACTTGTCCTTTAACATGCCAAGAAGAAAAGTTTCAAGAAGCTAGTCAAGGTGTCAAGCATGCAATTCAAATCCCACACCACTTGGAGAGTTAGAGAATCTTTAGAGGAGATACACATGGCATATTGGACCTATTTATATATTTATATAACTCTTCTTATTATTTTAACTCACATGACACTTGTCTACCTTCTCTCTCCTACACCCTTCTCTTTTCTCTCAGTTTATATATTGAGCCACTTTTGGCTAAGTTTATATCCTCCACCTGAGTATGGTGAAGCCCTACTCATTTTTATCCTATGAGAAATAAATAATGATCTAGTTTACCTTATCATTGAATTATTTCAATGTGTATGTCAAGTTAGTTGATCTTTCTAAGTGATAGTTTATCTTACTTAGCATGTTGTCCTTGCTTGCATCCATATTCAACTTTGAAATTCTTTTACAAGTCTCTTAAAGTATTCTAATGTAGTTTTTATGGTTTCAGTGAGTTTTATATCCACTAGTGTCAAGTCATGACCTTGGGTTTATTATTTCTAGCTTAAGTTTTATTCACAAACCTCCATGAGAAGTACTAATGCAATAGGTAGTTTGGATTAGTGTATGTGTAGGTTAGGCTTATGTTTGAAGTGTACTTGCAATTGGTTGGTAGTGGTGTCATGAAAAAACCTTGTAACCCCTTTGGATACTAGACTATAACCCACCTATCATGTTTTTATATCATTTTGACTGGATGGAACAAACCTTGTAACCCATTTGGATATTAGACTATAACCCACCTATCATGTTTTTATATCATTTTGACTACATGGTTGATGTTGGTTTTTATATCATATGGTTACGATGTAGGTATCTCAAATAGTTGATGTGACATGTGATGTTATAGTTAATACTTGAATTTGAATCTATATATCCTGATAGGCATACTATCTACACCAGGTTAATTTTATCTTATTTTATGTATATACTAATTTAGTTAGTTACATTAATATATGCCATTGATGTATCATGTTTTAATGATGTGGATTGACTTGGTAACTTTTGTAGCTATTGATTTTATTCACAGGGCATACTCAAGGTCATGGTTATCAAGAAAAAACTCTTACTACTTTTAGCTATAAATGCTTATACTAATTTATTACTCATGATTAATGATTTTTTAAAATTCATTATGGTTTATATTCATAATGACATCATTTAGGTATTATTGATGTCTTATTGGTGGGTGTAGGCACTGACCATGAACTAGGCTCGACATGGGGTTTGGACACCTCAGGTATATCCATGGGTGATTAAGCAATTGGAATGTCACTCTGACAAGTATATCATGTATTATATAGTACTGATCCACCTCCTTGTACATTATTTTATGTTATTTATTTTAATGTTATTTATCACACCCTTTTGTGAGCATGTAAGTCATGTTATTATTCCTTATAGGATTTATCGGTTTGGGTAATGAGATAATCTTGCCTATCCCTTATGTGTTGAGGATTATACCCCTATGTTTGATTATCCTTCTCGGGTGTTGTGAACAATGGTTACTTAATCCCTAAGGTAGTGACTTACCTTTTAGCCTATTATGTTTGGTTATGTGTATTGATTCTTTTTCCTAGTGACGTCATTATCTTGTGGCTTATTTTTTTAGCCAAGATGGTTTGGGATAATCAGGGCCCATAGGGGTCTCATAACCTTAGAAAACATATTTAGATATCTTTATGGGAATTAGACACCCTGGGATCTATATTGAATTCAAATTCTTGTAATCATTATTATCTGTATGATCATTATTATTATTATTATTATTATTATTATTATTATTATTATTTCTAATTGATTTTATAGATTTGATCATCTTTGTTATTTTTGTCAATTATTATTTTGTTTAATTAATGATTTTGTATTTATCATTATTTAATTATTATTATTTATCTAAAAGGATTTTACTAATTTTTTAAATTGTTCATTTTATATTATTATTTAATTTCTTTATAGATTTACCAATTACTTACATTATTATGTTATATATATTATATTATTATATATACATATATTTTATTTTATCCTCATTATTGCTTATATTCTTATCATATTATATAATAATAATATATTATATTAATCTATCTTTGAAATGAATATATATATATATATATATATATATATATATATATATATATATATATATATATATTATTGATGTCTCTAAGCTTGTTGAGTATGCTAAGCCTGGTGTTGACCAGATAAGGTGAAGGAGATAGGGAGGACAGGGAGATGACATGGGGAGGATGGATATGAGCATAGATAAGATAGGTTCCATAACATAGAGTTATGGTGTGAGAGGAAAGAGAGTAGAGGACAAAAGAGGAGTGAGAGGAGAGTATGGGTAAAATGCATAGAGGAATTAGATGCCATGTATGACATTAACCAAATAAGGAAAAAGTGGGATGTAGGTATGGGATGATAAAAGGAGAAGGTATGGGATGATGTTAGGGGAGAAGAGTATGGTTAAGGGATGAAGCTGGAAGAAAGATCTTGAGCGGGGTGAAGAGGGGAATGTGGGTATCAATGGGAAGAAATGGGTTTAACAAAATGTGGCCTAAACTCTATACGTGTGAAAAGGTTATCATTAGTTTCTATATATTAATATTGGTCTCATAGGATATATACTTGCCTATTTTATACTTTGGGTAATTTCCCTTAAGACATTGAAAGAGTTGTATTGCACCTCGTAAAGGAAAATCTAAATTTCCCCTATTAAATCTATGTTACTGATTGTCATGATTTGGGGCATTTTTGCTAATCTAGAATGTATATATATATATATATATATATATATATATATATATATATATATATATATATATATATATATATATATTTGGTCATGATTTATTATACAAGGTTTTTTTTCAATAAGTCATAGTATAGAGTCTTTAGGGAATCAATTCATATTGAGGGTGATTTCTATTACAAATAAGGTGAAATAAATTTTATTCTTAATGCTAGTGGGGATGAATGTAGGTACTGATCATTCATATTAACTTATAGCTTATGAAATCATTTTTGGACTATGCTAATTACCTTTTTATAATAAAAAGTGAAGAAAATAATTTGTTACCATGGAATAAATTTTAACTAAGCCCCAAATTGGTTTAATTTGAAATTCAACCTACTGGGTTGAATCAATCCTATTTTATTTTATTGATGAATGGCCATGAGAATCCTCATTCCTTATCATACCCTATTTTGGAATTTGTATGCATTTTTTTTGGCTTGATTTATCCTCTTCAATCCTTGCTAAGGTTCCGTTGGGAGTCTCAAACATTGTATGCTTTATGATTTCTTGGGAACTAATGGTTGGCAATACCCATCTTGTAGATGGCTTGGGGTTTATTTTAATGTAATTGATAATTATTTAATTAAATATCATTTGAATTTGTAGGCATGTGAAAAATAGTATGGTGGAATGAGAAATCCTTGGAACACTAGTTAGGATCTATAACTATGTTAGTTATTGGGTTCACTATTGCTCTGTGATATCAGTGAATTCTACTTATAAAGCAGTCTAATTGTGTTTATGTTCATTATTTCATTTTGATTGAAAAAGGCCTAAATTTTATTATTTTAATTTAATGATTTACCTAGGAAAATATAATGTTGGTTTTACTTATATAGTACTCAATCAACTGGCTCAACTGAGTGTTGTGGTTTTATATTTCTTTCCTTGTTTCTTTTGTCATTGTTGACTATTTTATAAGTCTCTATTGGTGGCTTAGTATTGTGTGTATTTCTATTACCTCGATTGAGTACTTGGTTTCCAAAACCCTCCACCAAGCTGATGGTTGGGGTGGTAAGGGCCACCAATGGTTGGGCTTATAGGCTTAGTTTTGAGGGGTGTCCTTATGGTGTTTGTCTACTTCATTGTTATACCTGGATTGCATATGGTGTCTTCCTCTTGTTCATGCCTATTGACATATGCTGTGGGACCAATGAATTTTAGTTTTTCACTCATTTCCTATTTTATTTCATCTTACTACCTTATAAATCTTTGTAATATTTTTATACTAAAAAAATACATTATTGGGCATTAGGTTATTATTAAGACATTTTGATGATATTTACTTGGTTCATGTATACCTAACCAATTATATTTACACCTTTGGTATGCACTTTTAATGGGCATTATTTACCATATGGGTGATGGTATACTTATAATACATTATGTTAAATTTTATCTTTATATATTATTGTATGTATATGGCTCATAGATGTACTTATTGATTTTGAGTAGGCATATAATGGTAAAATTGTTATTAATGGAATAACTAAAACTATAGTACCTTTAACCTTGAATTCAAATGGAATCCTAATGGCAATGACTTATAATATGATGAAATTAGTTAGATATTGTAAATCTCTAGGGAGGAATTATGTATACTCTTTCATAGATTTCATGATGAATCTTATGTAGCGACATTCTCATAGTATGTAACACCTATTTAGCATATAAACTTATCTTTTTTTATGATATGCCAAAATTTATATAGGTCTATATTAATTAATGGGGTAGTGATTATGCTTTTAAATTTCATAATTAAGATTATCTGATGTCATATTCACTATATGGAATGCCTTTTTAATCTATGGACTTATCTATTGACTATTATAGTAGCTTGATGATAGCTAACTATATTAAAAGATATTGGTATTTTGGAACATGTTGGAAATGGTTGGATTTGATATTAAACTAGTATTCATAGGTAAGTTGGAAACCAATGTATGATTAAATTCATATTCCTTATTGTTAATTTTATTATGACATTTTATGAAAGCATGGTTTCACATTCATAATCTCGGCTGAAAATAAGTCTTACAAAAAGATTATGCAATTAGTCTCTTGGAGATTTTGATAATATGTTCTCATTACTATATTGTAGTATTAAATGTTTTTCTTTTGGTTGTAATGTAATTTTAAATGAGATTACTTCCATTACTTAAGAAATGAAGTAAACTATATTAATGAGTTTCTTATATGGATCCATATTATGGATTATAGATATACCATTAATGGTGCAATAGTGACATAGATTCTTGGCATGTTTTCAAAAGCCTATTAAATCAATTGTTGTAATGAAATTATTGATTTATCAAAAATGGGTTATGTGGTCATTGATTATACTAGATAGACATGCTTAAAATTATAGGGGTACCTTACCAATGAAATTCATGTTATACCTTGTGATGTGGTTATTATGATGTGAATAATCTATGTGGTGGGTAAATAAATCAAATGAGGATAAGAAATAATAAGTTATGGAAACCTTTAAGTTTATATTTAGCTATATGATTAACTAATCCACCTTGGTAATGAGATACTATGTAATTAATGAAGTTTTGTGTGGTCACGCATGCTTATAAGATGGCATGAACACCTAAGACCTTGTAATAACATGGTATGTTAGTTAAATGTTGAGTAAGTAACAATTTGGTGTGAGACCCCTTTGGATGGCTCATGGGATGGTAATAATATAGCATGATAAGTGGTCTTTTATCATGAGGAGTAATTGATTTTGTTAATGCTAAATATCTACTTATTCATTGTGATGCTCACATGTGGGATGTCATCGGCCCAAGTAAAGTGCATGATGTCTCAATTAGTTAATAAGAACAATTATTTCTCTTTAGAGTTCTATCCTATATGTGTGTCCTTCATCAATTAAGGGCATGAAGGTGTAATGATTTATAAAGGACATTGGATCTTGGTTTGATGATCAATGGGAGTAGTCCTCACTTGGGTGATTTCTCAAGGGCTTTGGGACTCTTATTTTTATGCCATGTTGTCTTTAGCAACATATTAGAAACCTTCACCTACTAATCTCATGATGTGATGAGACTGGACTAAGTCTGATTGTGGGATGGACCTTCATGTATGGTTTTAGAATCCATACTTGAGTATGACACTTGTATCATTTATGGCTTGCTTATCTAGAAATCAGTTAACTATACTAGTATGGATGTGCTTAACTCTTTCTTGGTTCTTATAGCCTTAATACCTATTGATAAAATTAGGATGCTATTAGTAGTTACTTGTATAGTTTTTTAGGCATTTTTTATCGCATTATTTATGGTTAGTGGGATATTTTGATGTTATATTGTGGAATTGATAGATAGCTTTAGAAAAAAATTATGGGGTTGTTTCAAGTGGCTAGGTTATAATTGGTGCATCACCTTGTTAGGATATATTTAATTTATGTTCTCTCTCTCCCTTTTCATCCAAATGAGATAGTAGTTTAGGTGATGAGATTATATAGACAAACCAAGGGAGCTAGGCCTTTAATCTAAAGGCTTAACTCTACTATAGGAAACCCATAGACCTAGAGGTAATCCCATGTTCCACTCAATTTGGAGAAGGATTGAACTACCTCTCCAAGGGTGAAAAATTGAGTGATAACATTAACCTCTCAAGTTCATACATGATACACATATGTGTTTTGATCATAACAACTAAGTTAATCATGCTTCTTAGTTATCATTAGTATATCCTAAACTCATCGATAACACAATCTCATAAGAAATATTAGCATTGGATAAATTTTCAAATGATGAGTCTCTTTTGGAATATTTAAGTGTATATGAGGACATTCCTTCATTTCGTCATAATATAATGTTTCCTCATGAAATAAATGCACATGATTATTTTTGTGAAAGTGATGATTCTATACCAAAACCTAATTAGATGGTCCTAATACTATCTTACTAGTCCATATGTGGAATAATTCTCAATGTTTCTTAATGAAGAAATAATGGAGTTTAATTTTGGCATCAAAAAATATCTATGGATAGTGCTATTGGATGTTTTGTTAAAAAATGATGAAGGTAAATCTATTTAAAAATATTTACATGATTACCATAAATTATTTACTAGACATATAAAGATATGCATGAAATTGATCCATAGGCATCTATGCACAACATTGTATTATATCCTAAACCCAAACCAGTCAAGCAAAAGATAATGAAAATGCATCCAAAAGTTGCCTTGTTAGTCAAATGTGACATTAAATGGATTTTATACGGTAGATTAATTTTCACTATTGATTATCCCAAATGGGTTTCTAATGTCATACCAGTGATAAAGACTAATGTAGATATTTGATGTTTAAAAAATTACCAAGATTTAAATAAAGATTATCCTAAATATGATTTTATACTTTGAAACATATATATGATTATGGATTCCATAATAGGATACAAAATGTTATCATCTAGGTATGGTTTTTGGGATATAGCCAAATCAATATAAATCTTGCACATTAAGAAAAGACATCATTCATCATATCGTAGGGAAAATTTTTCTATAAAATAATGCACTTTGGATTCAAGAATGTAGGAAAAACTTATCAATGAGCCATGATTCATATATTTAATTATTACATACACAAAATAGTTAAAGACTATGTTAATTATTTATTATCAAAATACAAGCATCAACAAAACCATGCTATCAATTTATGACAAACATTTTAAATAATGAGGAAAGATAATGTATGTTTAAATCTAAAAATATGTATTTTTTGTGCATCTTTTGGAAAATAACTAGGTTTTATAATTTAAAAATAGGCATTGAAGTATACCATAAAAAGTCAAAGATATACTTAGTATGACACCACCAATAATTTGAAGCAATTTTAATGCTTACAAGGTCATATTCAAGATATATGATATTTTGTGTCTCAATTCATAGATGAAACACAACATTTTACAAGGTTAATTAAGAAAGATACCAAATTTTAATGGGACAAATCATGTTTAAAAAGTTTTGAGGTAATTAAATATTACCTTCTCAACCTGCCTGTTCTAATGTCTTCTATTCTAGATCAACCCCTCTCATTATACATTTATACTATCTATGAAGCTTTAGGGTCTTTGATCACACAATAAGATGATGATCACCATGAATGTGTTATTTATTAGTCACACACTTATTGATTATTAAGAAAAATATCATGCTATCAAAAATCTATGTTTATCTCTTGTCTTTGCCACACAAAAAATGTGACATTATTTACTTCATAATGAAAATAATGTCATCACTAAAGTTTATCCACTTAAATATCTTATGTCAAAGTATCATTTTTAAATACATATAGAAAATTGGGTAATTCTTCTTATTAAATTTGATTTATATTTTATATCACAAAAATCCATTAAAGGGAAGGTCATTAGAGATCAAATAACTGCTGCCCCATTACATGAACTATTACTCATTATTACCAAATTTGAGACAAATTTACTTATTATAATATCAACATCAATATATGGACCCTATATTTTGATAGATCTAAATGTACTATAGATGTTGGCATTGGGATTGTGTTTGTTATCCCACAAGGTGAACTCATGCCTTTTGATTTTAATTTGGGATTTTGATGCACAAATAACATATAAAATTATGAAACTTTTATACTTGGATTGATAATCACATAAAAATTTCACAATAAATATTTAAACATATATGGTGATTCACATCTTATAATCGATTAGGTTCTAAACATATATCAATCTAAAGAGGATAAGATAGTTCGTTATAAAGGCATGGTCCAGGGTCTCATATTACACTTTTCTTATTTCTATATTGAGCTCATCCCTCAAAAATATAATTGGCATGCTACTTCCATGGCAAGCACCACATATTTAATCCCAATTGATATCAATGATGATTATGCAGTCTTTACTATTCAAAAATTACACAATCATTTAATTGACATATATACTATCAATGCATTAGATGTTTTGGTTGTTACACTATGTGTAGAGAATATCTAGTGGTATGTTGATATATAAAATTACCTATATAAGTCTAATTTTCCTAAAAATTCCACATGAAAGGACAAAAATTAGTTACAACACCAAACAATGAGTTATGTAATCATTGGTGGTTCCATTTTTAAATGTTATTTTGAAGGACAATTATTACAATGTTTAAATATAATTGAATCTCAAAATACTATACTTGAATTTCATAACAACAAATGTGGTGGCCAATTTAGTGGTAAAAGGATCTTTCACTCTTTTATGATAAGGATACTATTGTTCCAACAATGGAACAAGAATACCATAAATTATGTTCCCAATGTCAAAAGAATGAAAACATCAATCACACTCCATCATATACACTAAAATTCACTGTATCTCCATGGAATTTATCCATTTGGGGCTTTGATTTAGTCAGAAAAATCAATCCAAAATATTCAAATGGGCATAACTTTATTATTATAGCTATTGAATATTTTACAAAATAGGTGGAAGCAATACCCCTACAATCCATAAAAGTGAGGATATTTGTAATTAATTACTAATACATATTATCACATGATTTGGATTACCTTATTCCATTATAACAAATAATGGTTCATCTTTCAATAATAAAATAATAAAAAGATTTTATGCTAAGTTCAAAATCTATTAGACTTTCTCTACCCCATACCACTCGTAAGAAAATGGTCAAGCAGAGATAAATAATAATAAAATCTTTACAATATTAAGTAAGTATGCTACAAATCATAGATAATATTATTATAATAAAATAATTTATGTACTTTGGCATATTTCACAAGTGTACACACACTAAAAAAAACTATTCCCTAGTCTCTTGTTTATGGAACATAATTTGTACTCCCTCTTGAGATTGAAATACCCTCATTATGGGTCTCATTAAAATGCATTATCAAAGATAATGAGTATTTTAAAAATCACATAAATTAATTATAAATACATGGTAACAAATGGATATAGGCTATAAAACATTTTAAGAATGAAATTGTACTATCTTATTATGATGTGTGTGTACCCATTATCGATAACCAATGTAAACAATGTATTTAAATAAATGTGTAATTAAACCTTATAGTAGTAAATGTCCAGATATAATTTTAACATATTGTGTAAACCTCTACATATTTTTTATTATTTATTAAACCTTTTAGAGACTCATTTTATAAATAAACAATAATGTTGTATGATTGTAGTGTGTATGTTGTGGTGAAAGTATGCCATTTTAATTATTGAGGCCAATTGTGCCTTTGTGAATGTAAATGTGTTTGTGGTGTACCTTATGAATAAACCACATATGCATAAATTTTATATAAATTATAATTCATCTATGTGAACATATGATGTCTAAACTAAATTATTGTTATGTAATGATGTGTCCATCCACCTGCCTTTAGTGGTTGTTGAAAGAAAAACCCTTATGATTTACCTTGTGATGAGATCTTGTAGACCTTTTGAGAGGAATATGGAGAGTGACATTTTTATATTAATTCTAGGATATAATTGAGGCTTATATTTTTCCTTCTCCTCTCAGGTGGATTCCTTATCCACATAGTGATGTAATGTGAACACTTTATGAAATTATTATGTTGATTAATTCCTTATATTTTTCCTTCTCCTCTCAGGTGGATAAGCTACAAGGATTATTTTATTGGGAGGTCTAAGGAGGTTGTTTATAGAGTATAGTGATTGCACTTATATTTCAACATTAATTTTTTTATGGTTATATTCAGATGGAAATATATTTTCACACATTACACTCTGGCCATGGGATGGCACTTAGATTATTTAGTATGTTATCATAGTAAAATAATAATATTTTTTCACTTGATACTTATCAAAATTATATGGAAGTAAAAATTCTTGAGTTTTTAGTTGGTTTGTGACAAATTTGGATGAAAATATGTGATAAAATAGATGTGTCGACCCATATCCCATTCCATTGAAGGAATGAGGAAGGGGTCAGGCCAACCAACCTACCCTAATTCATCCTAGTTTAGGCATAGGCCACTTGGGGACTGCCATCACTATTGGCCCTTAGGTTATGGCCTATAGTTTGATCTAATGTGCAGACTAAACAAT
Source organism: Torreya grandis (assembly GCA_037957365.1). Classification (NCBI taxonomy): domain Eukaryota; kingdom Viridiplantae; phylum Streptophyta; class Pinopsida; order Cupressales; family Taxaceae; genus Torreya; species Torreya grandis. Next base: position 1,699,586 of record JARHVA010001130.1, read on the forward strand.
AAGGTATTAACCCAAAAAAATGTTAACTATTATATATATATAATATTTAATATTTTTTTGGGTTAATACCTTATTGTTTAGGCTGCACATTAGATCAAACTATAGGCCATAACCTAAGGGCCAATAGTGATGGCAGTCCCCAAGTGGCCTATATATATATCTGTGTGTGTGGTGCTTACATATTTACTAGATCAAATCCATTGAGTAAATATATGTATTTAATGAATATATAAATATCCATATGGTTGAATATATATAAAAATTATATATATATATATATATATATATATACATACATACATATATATATATATATTTTATGAGGATACATAAATCTAATTTTAATTAAAAAAATTTCAAGTACATATACATATATAATAAAATATTAATATATACATTATGTATATACACTTAAATAAAAATTGAACCATTATATCTTTGTGCCCTCTTCCCCTGAACTCTCCTTCCAAACCCTTTTTCAACTTGAAAAATAAAAAGATGAGAAATGTGGTCAAAATTATGATTACTAATTTTATCATGCTCTTAGGGAACGTTTTAGAAACCTAAATCTTATGATTGAGATCCACCCAATCCAATGGTGGGGATTTAACCCACCACAACTTAGGCAAGTGAAAATTCTTTGTCATTTTTTTTATTACCTTAATAAATTAATTAAGACTTATCCCTCATCTCTTATCCTTTTTAAAATGATTTAAACCTCCTTGTAACTTAAAACATTAAACCAAGTTAGGAATTAATCAAACTTTTTAAATTAACCTTAGTTCCATAATCAACTTATAAATTTTATATAGCAAAGAAATCAGTTCTAGTAAAATATTGGGCAGGAAATTTTGGTACTAGAGCATGGGTTCAACACTGGGAACTCTGGGAACATTAGTATGGATGGTTTAGTTACCCTCTACAGAAAAAATTATGTACTTTCATTTGGTCAGTATGATTTATGAAACTTTTATACACATAGGTAATATAATAGTTGATATTCAAGAGTGGTCAGACATATAAAATATGTATAATTACATGGGACACTCTTATGGAACTGGGTTATTTGTGTAGAATGACTACTTATTATACTACATTTATAGCAATAGTGGTAGATGGTTTTTAGTGATGTCATTAGGGATGACACCGATGAGACCAATTCAACCCTTGTAAAGAGGTTAATTCCCTCCTTTAATGAGAGTGGGTGGGGATTTTGAGGATATAATTATATTTAATCTCCCACCCAGATCTCACTTTGGTTTTTGGTTAACTATGGGGAGTTTAAAAGGAGGAGCTTGGGAGGAGATTTCTAAATTTATGAAATCTTGAGAGATTGTGATATGCTTGTTGAGTGGTGGAGAAAGAGGTAAGGCTCTTATGATCCTTGTATTGAATAATAGTCATAGATATGCTCATATATTTTTATGTATTAGGGTTTAAGAGCCTCTTTGAGACCATATAATGACATTAAACTCTGCACACCACCTATTTTTGACCAGGTGTGACATAACTTTGTGGTTGAGTCATGTATACATCTTCCTATAGATATACATTTAATAAGGCACTTTTTACATCCATTTGATGAACATTCAACCCAAACAGTGAAACCATATCAAAGATAATTTTGATTGTCTTTATCTTTGTTGTGTGAGAAAAAAGTCTCCTCATAATATATGCATTATTTATAAGTGTATCCCTTTACTATGAGTCTTACCTTCTTCTTGTCTATACTACCATATACTTCATATTTTTTGTAAGACTAATTTTCATCCAATATGTTTAATCCTTGGTGGAATATCAACAAGTTGACATGTGTTATTATTCATGAGAGACTGATATTTTGCATCCATGGCATCTGTCCAAGGTTTGGACTCTTAAGATTCACTGACTATTGAGCACTTAATTGTTTCTAAAACTATGCTAATCAAGGCCAAATTTCCCTCTACATGAATTATACTATGAGTCCTCAATTATGTAATGGATGTGTATGGGAATCCATCCAACTTAACATCTCATATAGTACTGGTATACCATAAAAAAGCTTTCATTGGTTTTCTTATCCATTTTTTTGGGGACATACATGTATTCCTTTCAACAAAAGACTAGAAAATGAAAAAAGATTGGTTTATATTTCAAAAAGTAATTAATCACATTACCCTCTAATTAATATCACCTTACACATAATTTAACATGAGTGGGGGAAACTGTCACATCAATGGGCATATATATAACAATTATTATGTATTGAAATGCATAATAGAAAAAAATAAAGATAAGGGTGTTATTACATTTGAAATTTATAATAACACTCCTAAAAATTTAATTTCTTGATCTTTTTCTATTTCATAATCTAAAAAGGTTAATGTATTGTAGGTAGTTTCTAAAGGTCATACATTACCATAAGAAGCTAAAAAGAAACCAATGGTCATTTGAACTCTTAGAGAAGGTGAGCATAGAAAATGTATTTTTGTTGATGATAAAACACAAAATAATTCATGCTCAATTGGTTTTATAAAATAATTAGGGCATGATCAAAGTGAATTTTAACATATAAATACCCATGAGGGGTCATTGGTACATATAACCATACCAGTGTCTTTTGGGCTTAAGATAGTGGATACATTTTTTTTTTTGAAGCCTATCATTATAAAATCAATTGAAATACTTAGATAATTATGGTTAAAAAATGGAAGAAACATTGGATAACATCAAAAATACTATTTCATTTGACTTCTAATGTGGTTGACTCACTTTTCAAAGAGATAAAACATCTCAAAATCGAACTCCTATTGAAAATAGAGTTAAATATAGAAGCACACAATTATGGGTTACAAATTAAAGTCAAACAAGTAAAAAATAAGAATCTTAACAAATTTTGAGTACTTTGAATCCAAATAAATATCAAGAAAATAAAACATCTCAAATTATTATCATGGGTTGAGTATCATTACATGTATTATCTCAAGCATGTTTAACACAAATATATAATTCAAATGCAATAATAATCATTCCTATGAGTTTATTTCCAAGTGCATATCCAGAATATTCACTTACCCATGAGATTAATTAATTAATTTAACATATTGCTATAAGTGAAAATGAGTTATTGTATATGCATGGTTTGTTAAATAATTCCATCCCATTTAATTTTTTGGATTGTCATGTGATTATCGGATAGATGCAATCAAAGAATATTTTTAATTTCTATGATATATAGTTCACACATGGAAAATTGATGTATTATCCTAATCATACAACCAAATACACAAGTTACTATAAATACTAGATCTATGTAACACATACTCGATCATGTTGACTATGATGACAATGCTATATGTTTTATTATGCATGATCATTTATTTGATTTGGACAATAAAAAACATTTTAGTTTTTGATATCAATGTGTGACATTTACACTAATAGATCTAGGACCTTAAAATGAGTAACCCATCTATGGGATTATAGATTGGATGAAATATAATTCAATTCAAAAAATCAAAAAATTTAAAAAAATATAAAAAAGTTCAAATATTAAAAATATACAAAATTAGGTCCTATACATGACATGCATTGATGATACACATAGATTTATTAATGCTACTCATAATATACATGATGAATTATATATTTATTATCTATGCACCTTCATTTCATGTTATATGTGAGTGGGATACAAGATATACATGTTATATATGATACATACACATATAGATGTGTGACTTTATTTACAACCAAGGGGAAACCTTTCTACATTTGGGGAATTTTTGTAGACTTATCAGGTTATATATTTATATATTGATCCACTGATTGTAGTAGACTATTACACATGACCTTATATTATGTATACTTTCTAGAGTGTTATTTCATATGCATATTGTGCTTCGCTATACTGGATGATGATAATAATTAACTAAGCAAACTAAAATTACTTGATTCATGTAAGATTGATATTGATGATTATGACATTATGTGAATCATTTATGTTTGTTATATTATGTGTTTTATGAGTTCATTAATTGTGTCATGTCACATTTCATGCTAGAGGATCCTCTATTCCAAGTATTAACCATGTCATGTCATTATTGGGTTTGAGTTATGCCATGAATTATGTGGTTACATAATCCTTGATCAAGACATTATGTGCATGTGCATGGTTATATATATTACTATTGGTAAGCTTAGTCAAAGATTTATATAATGCATACTTATATTGTGTGTGATTCCATGACTTATATGATGTTGTTATTGTAATACTTACTAATTCATGCCTAATTGATATATCTATTTGACATGACACTTTTATGCCCATCACCTTGGATCACATATTTCATATGCACTTGAATGATTAAATATTTATATGATGACCTATATTATCATGTTTGTATATATACTTTAAAAATTACATTTTTAATATAACACATGGTGCACATAAGTCTAATGAAGGATGAAATGGTGGATTTATAGATATTCAAATGGAGGATGGATAGTTGATATCATTTGATTGGATTGAAAACTTTTAATCTTCAATGACATTCAATTAGTCAATTAACTAGTTATGTTTCAATTTAGATACTGAGTTGATTGGTTTATTTATATTTTGTGCAAGAGTGATGAGGAGTTAGCTAATTTGTTTCCTCTTTATGCAAGAGTTAATTGAGTTGTTTACTATTTAGAGATAGAGTGATGAGATAATTGACTGATTTGTGTCTAAATGGAGATAAAATTAACTTGAATAAGTTTCCCTTTCTAAACTAGGTAGTTGATTAAATGTTGATGTGTGATGACATAGATTGGAGTGAGAATAATTATTGTATATTTACTTATTTTATTAATTAATTATGCATGAATTTAATTATTAATTAAATAATTAAATTATGATGATTGATTAATTAATTATTCATGGGATTCATGGGGTCATGGTAGCATTTAATTAATTAGTGGGGTAATGTTAGGGTTTTATGACATTAGGGTGAATTATCTAGGGTTATTGACAAATTTAAATAATGATGACATTAGGGTGGAAAAATTACGGAGTTTACATTTCCCTTATTTGAAATGATGTTGTGACTAGAAGAAAAAATGACTTTTCAAAGAATAGATAAAATTAGAAGGAAAAATATAGGTGCACTAGGATGCCCCTAGTGTCATGATTATAAGGTATGATGCCCAATTAAGAGGACATATGGGGATGAAATAAATAGATGGGCTATCAAAATGAGAATATGGGTGAAATAGAAGGAGTTAGGGTTAAAATGGAGGGTGGGGAATGAATTGAGAACAATATATCTTGATAAAGTTGTAATGATTGATAAATTTGATATATGCAAGCAATGATGTGTGTGAGGGGGTTGGATTAGGAATGATATATCATGATAAATATGTAATAATGATAACTTTGATTTTCCCCAAATAATGATGTATATAAGAGGAATGTGTTGGGAATGATATATATTGATAAAACTATAATTATTGATAGCTTGGATTTTCCCCGAGCAATGATGCATATGAGGGGTTAGATTAGGAATGATATATCCTGATAAAACTACAATGATTGATATCTAGAAAAAGGAGTGGTGAATAAATAGGGGTTGTGTCTCATGTGATGAATTGATAATGGTTATGGATGGTTTTTATGGACATTATGGATGTTGTTTATGATTTGTAGATACATGTTGCACACATAGTTATTTTGATAGATTTTTTTTAATGATGGACAATTGATTAGAATGTTCAAGAAATAAATGTGATAATAAATTATTGCTAATCCTGCATGAAGTTATAAATGCTTTATCAACCTAATTTTTTATATAGCATATGATAAGATGCACCATGATATGAAAAACATGATGACATTATTTTAATATGATATAAGAATGACATAAACATAACAAATAAGAAAACACATAAATGATTAATAATAACAAATAATTAACAAGAGCATAGTCAAACTGTATGTAATCAGAATTGCATGGTGTACATGAATCAATCCTAGATCGGATAAGATAGAGCACACTTACACTTCTGATTGGGTATACACTTGTTAAGTGGGAGAATGACCAATATGGGGATCTGCTAGACTTGATTAGGGGATCACTTGTATCACTTGTCACAACATATCATGTTAGGAAGGGTTCTAAAGCCTATAGTATAACACAATCATACAACAACCCTAAAAGAGTCTTATGATTTGATATTTAACTTATGCTAATAAACAAGAAAGTAAACTATTCTAATAAAAATAAAAGTAAACTAATGTCATGTGTACCAAATATTATGGCACAAAATGGGGGTTAGAACAAAAAAATAAACAAAAACTAAACTAAACATGAATAGGAGGCATATACTCATGTCAATGTATATAGAATCCTAACATATGGAAGAGAAGAATACATACTGCATTATCTATCTACTCTTACAAAGGAGAAATAAAGTTAGGAATACTTACCTTTGAACACAAACCTGTTGGGTCTCAATCTCTCCCTTGGCTAAGGAGCTTTGTAAGAGATTATTGTAGTTGTAAGGATAACCAAGATAAATAAGCTCCAAGATACATGAGCTACCTAAGCATCCAAAAGACTTATTCATATGACAAGATCAGAGATCCAAATAAAGTATTAAACCTTAAAGCTTTATTCTTCAAGTAGAATGGTCAATAAGTAGATGTTCATTCATGCTTATTTGATTTCTTATTCTCTTCTTCTGAAATGGTGGGAAATGACATTATATATATAGTGGTAACTTACCTAAATTTTTTTAGACATGTCAACTATGCTAGGTCAACTAGGATTGACCTAACATGTTTTTGTGCTAATGCCTAAAGTCTGTGCTAGGTCAGTCGGGAGGCTAAGAATCCAAAAGAGATAAAGTGTCCCCAAAACACACTAGGTGAACTAGGTCGACCTAGTATACTAAACATGTCAAAAGGGTAATAAGGTAAAAATGAAAGATTGAAGCATGATAATGACTGGAATGAATGGGAAAGAGAATAATAAGCTTAGGGTTTAAGGTTTTAAGAGACTAGAGTGTGGATGGCAAGTGGAAAAAGGAACAACAATCTTATAAATCACTGATGGTCTGCCCACCCCTTTCTTGATGCACCCCTTAAGGCATGCACTTAGATAGATTGAGAATCGATAGGGTCCTGTAAGATACAAAGTGTTAGTCATTCATAAAAGTTTGACAATATTATGTGTATATATATGCCCCAGCCGAAGCTCATCATGTGTCATATAAGTGCAACATGGGATGGTGCTTTGGAGATAGAACATGATGACACATAACACTGATGCCAAGTAAAGTACAGGAAGTAGAAAATAAGATAAATGAAAGGACAAAATTGAAAAACACATACCTTTAACTTACCTTAATGTTGTAGATAAAGGAGATTGTAAGAAAATGAGGGCATCCAATGTAAATCACACTAGGTGAACCTATAGAAGTTAGGGCAAAAAATAACCAAAAGTAAAAAAAATGGAAGATAGGAATATGTAGTGGAAAATAATCTCTACATTACCATGATTCCAATGCATTTTATGTTTTGAAAAATAGATGAGTAGAAACAAAGATATGAGTAAAATAAAGAATCTGAAGGAGATAATTAAAGAATTTTTAATTATGAAAAGTGGTTTTAAATAGGAAAAAGAGAATTCATTTTGCATTTTGAATTGTGAGAGAAGAGAAAAAGATCTCTGAGACCAAATAAGGCTAGTATGGTGAGAGGATGATATGCTAGACAAGGAGGACACCTAGAGGCGACAACAGGTGCACTACAGGTAGGCAACTTTGGATCTCAAACTAGTTTTTGAAATTTATATTGAATTAAGTGAGTTTTTAATAAAATTTTATTTTTAAGCATTTATACAAGTCAAAATTGAACAAAATTATATTCTAAGTGTAGAAAATAGGAAGAAAGGAAATGGGTTAGAAGGAAATAAGAAGAAAATGAGAAAAATACACATTTTTAACAAAATATACTAGGTTAACACACTTAACCTACTGGGTCAACCAGATTAACCTAGTAGGTTGAATTAGGGTAAAAATTCATGTGGTCAACCTAGTAGGTATAGGTCGACCTAGTCTATTTTACAAGCTAAGACCTAGTGAAAAAGTGTCCTATTGGTCCGTAAGGGCCATAATAAAAACTTAACACTAGGGAGAAGAAGATAAGAGAAAAAACAAGAAATTTAAGATAAAATAAGATAAAAAGATAGGGAAATTTGGGTCAAACTTGGTTGACCAAGGATCTAGAATAAGCATGAAAAAGTATAAAAGAAGCTGAAAGAGGGCTAAAATGGCCTGAAATGACCAAAGAAGGGAAAGAAGGACCAAAATAAGATAAAATGAATAAATTATGCTTATTTTTGATTAAAAATAAAATGTATAAAGAATGTATTATGATTATACATGATATGGAGGAACTAATACATCCTTTATTATTTCTTGATTACAAAGATGACCATGATTCTAGAGATTGTTGGATGTGTCTTAGTTGCCAGATTTATTAGAGAGGTTGATAGACAGAGATAGAGCTAGACTAGTAGCCGTAGGTTTAAGAGATATATCAGATATGTGAATGATCCCCCTCAGTGTGGATGTGTTGGTCATGTTATTGGGATGCTAGGAGAAATTAACCAATACCTTTAGATGGGAGGTGGATGGGGATGTGATAGAGGTGGTTATCACACTAGAGGATGTCTATGCCATCCTTGAACTACTTATAGTAGGAGAACCAGTGACTATAGGGATACTAGACAACATAGAGGAGAGGGGATCCTTAGCCATGTGGGCTATAAGCTTAGATATAATATTATTGGGCAAAGAGTGAGTATGGATGATGTGTATATATCATAGATTCTAGATCTTTAGAAGATGATGATAGGCCTTGTGACATAGTGAGTGATCTATCACAAGTTAGATTGTAAGGTACCACTATAAGTGGTAGCCTTAAATAGAATGGTTCTAGAGGAGGGAGTGTTATATGATCTAGGCTCTATCATCTAGGTCCAACTTGTTCATGATCTATTTGAGATGCAGGTCAGAGGACATAAGACCATGGGACTGATCATACTATTGACAACATGGATATATGAGATATTTCCTATGTATTAGCTAATTGGGTTGCCCCATGTAGTTGATGATAGGTCACTTTGGATAAAGATATAGAGGGAGGATTAGGTAGCATGGGTCATGCCCCACATGCTAGTGATATAGATGGTGAGATGCACTGACATAGTATGGCAACAATATGAGTTGTTAGTGACTACCTAGGAGAGCTGGCACATAGTTGGACCAACTCTAAAGAGGAGAAAGGTGATAAGAAACTATACATGGTGGAGAGAGCCACCTCTAGTGGAATAGGTGCCAAGTAGATGGGTCTACCTCATTTAGTGACACCTATACTCATGCCCAAGTAGTGAACCTGGCATGTGAGAGAGCTACAAGGGAAAAGGGGACTCAAACCACTGATAGTGAGACCAAAATTGAGGCCATGCTAGGAGTGACCATGGATTGGCTAGGTATGATGAGGGGTAGAGTAGGAAGAGGTAGAGGAAAAGGTAGAGATACTAGATGTACCACCATTATCTTGACAAAGAGATGAGCTATATCCACCAAGGACATGGTAGTGATAGAGGTAGGAGGAGAGAGTGGAGACTATCATTATCCTTGATGATTCATTAGAAGGACTAGAGGAGATATAGATGAGAGATAGAGACTACTCAAGTGTAGGTTAAAAAGGATGTGGGCCATGATAGTCAATTTTGAGCTGAGGAGGTAACCTATTGAAGAGGTACTAAGAGGCCACACAGATGGGGAGACTATGATAGGTAATCACATAGATGGTGAGACTATAAGAGCTGAGACATAGATAGGAATGAATATGGTTAAATTATTTCTTAATTTATTATTTGGTAGATAGATATATATTATGAGATATGATAGTGATCTAATATCCATTTGGTGTGATTTTGCATGTGTACCTAAGGATGAGGAGGAGAGATGGAGGTCCTTAGTTAGGGGAGTGCTTTATGACATCCTAGACAAGACTCTATAGCCATACGACCCCATGACACTAGAAGATCCAAGTGTACCATCTATCTTAGCTTAGGTGTGCTAGTTCAGACTAGTGAGAGAGGCCATGAGGTAGATATTAATGTAAAGAGAGAGGGAACAACTAATAATAGAGATGGGTGTAAGGGATAAGTAGGCATAATAGGCCGTAACTGATGAGAGAACTATACATTTGGAGATAATGACATAAATGTAGGTATTTATGGTGATGTAGACCTCACTGATGTAGGTACATGTAGTGACCCAAATCAAGTTAGTATAGGAACAAGTGCAAATATCATGTCTATAGGGATAGGTAGAGGGATTGAGATCTTGGACTACCTCATTCAACATACCATTTGAAGGAGTTAGACTGAGGTCTCAACAAGTAACATAACTAGGCCATGATATAGATAGGATGAAGCTCAGCCCTAGAGCTAGATTATTGTATATGGTTATATATGTTGTATCAAACTCTTGATATATATATATATATATATATATATATATATATATATATATATAATGTATCATTTTGGCTTATTGGTGTTGGTTGTGTATGTTGTCTTCATGATGGTTATGTTTGTTTATTATGGTTGAGGCTGTGGATGTTTTGGATATATTTATTTATATCACATGTATTTAGCTTTTTTGTATATGTTATAGGAAATATATGTGATGTGGTTTCTTTTCTAGCATTATGGATTAAACATGCATGGTTTAAAAAGAAATAGGTGAAAAAGGAGTAAGAAAAATATAATCAATCAAAGAAATGTAATACACACTAATTCAAGATAGGAAATGTGTAATAACATGAAATGACTAAGTATAAAAATCCATGAAAATGGAAAAAAAAATGGTAAAAGGCAATTTGTTTTAAAACTAATGTGAAAGATTTTTCACCAAATTAAAATAGATAAAATCATACTAAATATCATTTTGGAAAGTATGACAAACAATGCAATAAAATGGAAGGTATGTAAAAGGGCTCAAATGGTAATAAAAACAAATCAAAATTAAGTTAATCAATTATGCTATTTCACAATGGGAAGTATAAAATAAAAAAAAAATTGCAAAAATTTTGTCTTAAACTTATCATACTAATTCAAGCTGGGAAGTAATAGAAATTCAAGAAATGGTTATAATCTTACATGCACTCAAAAAATAAGAAATAAAATGTGAAAGATAAATGAAGTAAGAATAAAACATAATAAATATCAATATGGGAAGTATGTCAATGGTGTGTAACCTCATAATCAATCGAATCTTATCTCTTACTTGATACATGTAATTTGGATGGTGACTTGTTTATTGGAATTTTTTTTGTTTTGTGAGGAAGGTCAGATCTTATCCATGGTCTTACAATAAAACTCATAAAATAAAACCCAAGGGATACCAAATAAAGATTGGTAAGTAGAATTATTAGGAATTTTAAATCAAGGATGTGGGTAATAGGATGGAAAAGGTGGTAATTTATGAAGGATGACAGGTCTTATCTGTGGTCTTACAAAGCAACTCACAAATTGAAATTCCACGAGGAGTGATCAGAAAGTAAAAAAATATTTCCCAAGATGATATATGAGGAAATAGATTGAAAAAATGAGCGTAAAAAGCAAAGACTTGAGCATCTTATGAGAATACCTTAGGAGGCAAGAGGCATACTAAGGACACGAGAAGACATTAAGTGACTAGTGGTCATCTATGTAAAAAGGAAACCTATTCCCTATAGACACAAAGATTTTTAGGTAGATAAGTGTGCTAATAATATCAACTCATGAAGGCAGATTGGTACAAAGAAAATTAAAATTGACCTACCTTCCCATGACATGTTCCATTCTCCTCAAGACCCCTTATAGATTTGTTGGTCTACTACGAAGATTAGGTACTTTCACAAAAAAGTAGGTAGCACTAAAAGATTTTTTTTATTCTCCTCATCTAATATACTAGCCTACTACACCCCAAAGGACCTCAACTCTATTGTGAGGCTAAATTTGGAGTTGGATCTTACACTAGAATAAGGAGATGTGCTTTGAATCATGTCTTTTAGTGTGATTTGACTTTTAGATATTGCATATTTTTGCCTTTTGATATCATTTACTTTTGTTTAAATGATTTGGATTTTAAATTTATTTTGAAATATTTTTAAGATTCCTCATCCTTATGGATTTGGAATGACCAATCATGAGAGAGATAATGATACACATGAAATGAGCTGTAGGCTAAGGCTAAAGGAAACTAAGCAACAAAAGACAAAATACTAACTAAGACACTTAGGCTTGATAATGAACAAGTATGTGATCTAAATTCTCAACCATGTATATGCTTAGTTAGTAGAAAAATGAAGAAGGAAAAAGGAGATACAAAAGTGGACCGGTAAAAGGAAATAATAATGAGAAATATTGTTTGCTAACTGATCACATGGTAAAAGGAGATAATAACCAAAGGGAACATGGTATATATAACAAAGTCACCATGACAACTATCTATGAAAAATAAAGATAATAAAGCAAACAATTATGAAGATACAAGAGAAGAGTTTTGAGAAAAAATCTAAAGGAAAATAAAGGAATGATAAGGAAAAGACAAGTATATGCAAAATGTAAAAAAAAAAAACATAAGCTAATTATAATACAACAAGAAGGAGAAACATGCTATAAGATAAAAAATAATTTGACACAGTGTCAAATGATATAATCAAAAATAGAAATAAGATTGGAACACATGTCTGATCCAAATATAAATGAGGAAACACCATGCATGTGCTCATAAATACTAGTAAATCTTTCCAGACACATTATCCAAGAAATCAGATAAATCTCTATGAAGGTGAATACTAATTGATACTAATGTTTTGTAAATCTTTGTTGAATACTAGGAAAATAATTCTTTTCTAATATCCTTAACTAAAAACAAATAAATATTCATTAGATTATGTCGAGGAGGGAAATTGGGAAAATGATGGTTAGGATAATGCATGGGAATGGGATCTACGAGAGATGTAGGAATCACTAGTGGAGAAGGATCCATGGGTGAAAGAGGGTCCATGGGTGGAGAAGGAACCACAAGTGGAGAGATAGAAGGTGGAAAAGGGACTACAAGAGGTGTAGATATGGGAGAAGAATGAGGAGCCTTATTATGAGAATGACCTATGAGAGGAATGGTAAAAGGTCCAAGAATATCTATAAGATGGTCCTTAAGATGCTAATAAAGAATATGGTAATGATCAATGTGATGTGTGCTACATTGTTGCCATCGATAATAACTCTCACCAAAATTAGGTATATATTCAAGAAGGATCTTAGAGGAGGTAAGGTAGTGTCTATTTATGGGGAAGAAGGATATAAGGTATCAATATATTATTGAAACTTATGATAATGGCTATAACAGTGATTATCTATCCCATGGAAGTAATAGATATGCTTGTGAGTATTTTTAGGAGAAACACTCATGAGAGAAGGTACAATAGGTGTGGAAGAATAAATAGATGAATCATTGAACCATTTAGTAGGAAAAGGATCCATCTTAGGTAAAGGATGAAAAACATAACCAAGAGAAGGTGGTGATGGATAAGGAATGGAACTAGGCATAATAGAAGGAATACTAGTGGAAGAAGTAAGAGCAGGCTCGACAACAGTGGAAGTAGAAATAATAACTAGTTCTGATATAGGTTCCACTATGAGAGGGGCAAGATAAATAGAAGGTCTAAGGAGGGTTGCACTAACCTCAGGGATGAACCAATGATGGGAGTCAAGGAACCTATAAAAATGGTAAGGTCTTGTCATAACTGATTTATGAGCATAGTCCTAAGGGGCTCCTAAAAAATTAGAGGTGTTAGCATCATCTCTACTCTGTGATAAAGAGTAAAAATGAAATAATTAGAAACTATAAATGTAAGAACATTATAAGGTGCATGAAAATATGAAAGTAAAGAAGAATGATAACACACAATCTTGGTATCATAGGCTTGGATAAGATCACCTAATAAAGGATCATCTAAAGAATAACCATCATCACAATCTGGCATATGAAGATCAATGACACAAGTTGGAATAAATTTATCATCAGAAGAATCATGATGAATAGAATGTTTAGTCTTGGATAAGACTATGGGAATGTAATTGTAAGGAGGTTTGTGAGAATTATGTTGCAAGGAATTAGGAAGCTACAAGATGAGATGAGGCATGAGATTAGAAATTTTGATCTTTAAGTTAATCTCATCAAGCTCATCATCATCAGAGTCTAAAAGGTTGGGAGGAATTTTACCAATCAACTTAGGATGCCCATTATAACCTCTAGTTGAGTTGATAGGAAAATTTAAACATTATGACTCATGGAATGGAATGCTAGGTAAAGGCTCAAGAGTATGAATCTTAAAAACACCACGATCTTGGAATTTTATAAAATTCCAAGGGTTAATATCTCCTTAAATCCTATAAATGGATCCATTATGAGGTAATTTAATGCATTGGTAAGTAAAAGAAGTGAAATCTCACATTTGATGAGTCTCTGACCTACTAATCAAGATTTTATAAGATAGGGGAAAATTAAAGATCATTACCTTTACATGAACAATAACAGCTAGGATTGTAATGGGAAGCCACACACACCCAAGAGGAGGCAATTAATTTCTATCATATCATTTTAAGGTGATACATGTAGACTTAAGATTGAATTCTAAATATCCAAGGGTCTTAATGAAATCAAGAGAAACAACACAAGTACCAAAACCCTCATTAATCAATGATCGTTTAACTTGGATATCACCTATTTAGATGTTAATGAATAAGGAAAGATCATTTGCATGCAAAAAAATCTCATTGGGAATCATAGATACAATGGTAAATTTAAAATAAAGATAAGTGCCAATAGTTTCATCAACATTTATGGACATCTCTTCACATTGTTTCAAGATACCATCCTTAGAACCAGATAAGGCTGCTTCCTATCCTTCTAAAGGAGGACAAGGGAAATTCATCTCAAATAATAGTTATATAAGATGGTTCCAATGATGGGCAGAGGTCCTCATAAATTTAATAAATGGAATTTGAGATGGGAGACTAGTGAGTTACATATAGGGATCCCACCCATCATAACCCATGAGAAGATTGTTAGATATAGGTGCATAATTGTTAAGGAGATATTTAGAAGGAGGAGATGAAGAACATTGAAACTTGTGTTGATAAGAATGAAAAGATTTAGAATAAGGTTGTAAATCATTTGGTGATGAAGTAGTTGTTTTAGATTTATCTTGAAGTTTGGAAGAAGTGTTATTATAAGGTTTATTATCATTACAATATTGATTATCATTAGCATTATAAGATGATGGAAGAATGATAGAAATAGAATGGGATGTGTTATCCAAGGGAGAATCATGAATTGGACTATCATTAAAGGTCATAAGATATTCTTTACCCAACTCATTAAAATGAGTTAGAGAATAATTTTGGATAACACAATAGGTTTGAGATGGAGGTGGGGTGTAGATAGGTTGAGAATCGATGAAAGCCACCACCCTTTACATATTAGTCATGCTAACCATATTATCTTTGAAATTTGGTTCAACAAGACTTTATACATTATTGGTAGGAGTGGGTTTGTCTTGGTTTTCTTGAATAGGTTGATGATTAGGTAAAGGATCTTTATAGATAGCTAAATGAGTGTATTCTTGATTTAAGGCTTGAGGTTTGTCATGAGATTTATAATCCTTGAAAGAGATTTCAAAATCTTGTTGATGCTTATGAGTGATAAAATCATGACCAAAATTAGTTCCAAGAAGAAATTCCATAGTTAAATTATGAATTAGTTTACAAGTATCATGAGAGTGACCCCAACTAGCATGAAACCAACAAAACTTATTAGGATCATACTAGGTTTTCATAGGATGAGTACGGTCAATCTCTCGAGGAAGATGCCTAGGTAGACATTTAAGAAATTTAGCTAAGGAAAGAGGTTTTTGAACATTAATGTTATTTGGTGAATAAAAATGAGGATTGTATATTGTTGAGAATGAGTTGGTTCCAAAGAAGGGGAAGGAATGATAGCTTGAACATTGTGAATGGTATCATATGAATTGGTAACACCATCATTGGTAATATTGTGGTTTTTGTTTCTAAGTAATAGATGAGGACCCACAAAAGGTTGGGGTGGCTTGAATTGATGCATAAGGAAATCTTATGATTTCTCTTGGTTAATAGCCTCCTCCATGGTACACGGAGAGAGGGTGCAGACTTGATATTATAATTTAGGATAAAGAGCATTGGTAAAGAGATGAAAAAGATTGTCATTGACCATGTTATGTTCACACTTGTTTAACAAAGTATTCTATCATTTAAAAAAGGCTTGGGTGGTTTTATTTTCATTTTGTTTGTAATTGATGAAATGGGCCAAAGTGTTTGTCAAGAAGATCACTATTTTGGAATTCTTGTACTAAAGCATTCACTAAATCCTCTAAACTAGTAATGGAATGAGATTTAAGTTGATTATACCAATCTAAGGCATCACTAGTGAGGGTTTTAGCAAGGAGTTTGGTAGCAACAAAGGTGTTTAATTTGCTAATCTTTATAAATTTTTCCAAATGACTTAAGATGAAGGGTAGGATCAATTGATCAATTATAAGAAATTGTAGGTTTTATACCTCCTATATCAATGTTAGTAATTTGGGTAGTAAGAGGTTCATTTTATAAATGCTTGATGACTTTGTTGACTAAAGGAGGTTGAGGAATGAGATTTCCTTAAGAATATAGAAGAGGGAGAGGAGGAACACTTTGGTTATGTGTGCCCCAAGTCATTGGTTGAGGATTAAAATGAAGATTAAGAAGGTGGTTCTACATTCACATCATTTGATTTATATTATGAGCTTGGAATGTGTTCATTTGATTAAGAGTTTTCAATAATAGTTGATGAGTTTGATTAGTGTTATTAGAAGTAGTATTGGTGTTTGTGTTGGTATTAGTGGCTTGGGTACCACTATTAGTATTCATATGATCTTGATTAGAGTTATGAGAGTTTGAGGCACTAGAGGAAATTTTTTATTGTGAAGTAAAAGATGGAATAGTAAATGGTTGAGAGGAAGAAGCACTAGAAGCATGAGTGCCTTGGGTATAAAACAATGAACTAGTGGAAGGATTAAGGATAAAGGATCTTATGAGATGCCCAATAGATGTAGAAGCTACCATGTTAATTGAGATACTAGGCATGGAGGTAGAATAAGGTAAGAGAGAAGATTTCATGGCATAAGGCATCAATATTTAAGGAAGAGGTTGAGAAGTAAAGAAATCGGTACCCCCAAATCTAGTTGAGAAAGTGGAAGTAGGAGAATGAGGTTCTTCAACTTGATAGCTAATCATAAGGTTATAATGGTAGAAGGATCCTTACCTCAAGGTTAAGGAAAATTTGTGGTAAATAAAAGAATTTTAGGAGTATATTATAACTCAAGCTAATCATCTAAGATAAGAGAAGGTTTTTTGTGTAAATAGGTATAAGGATTCCAATAGTTCATTGTATGGGTTGCAATATGAATATTACCAGCATTTTTGAAAGGAACCCCACTTTGTCTATGAGAGACCCTATTAGGGTTGGTAAATTATATCATATCTATTGACTAAACTTTAGATTTATCACCAAATCAAAAGCTCATGATGAAAAGGGGAAGAAGAAAGATGAGAAAGCAAAGAAATAAAAAAGTGACTGACATAGAACTAGGTCAATTTGGTCGACCTAGTATAAAAATAAGGATTATGAAACTGCACAGGGTCCACAAGATTGACCCAATATAGAGAATAATGACTAAAAAAAGGGAAGAAAGATTGTAAATAGTGCTAGGTTGACTAGGTCAACCTAGTGTAGTATATAAAGGATGAAAAATGTGTTAGGTCAACCAAGTTGACCTA
Organism: Torreya grandis; assembly: GCA_037957365.1. Lineage (NCBI taxonomy): Eukaryota > Viridiplantae > Streptophyta > Pinopsida > Cupressales > Taxaceae > Torreya > Torreya grandis. The sequence goes on from JARHVA010001130.1 coordinate 1,717,522, forward strand.
GTACAGTAAATAGTAAGTAAAAGAAAAAGTTGATAACAAGTTTGTGAAATGAAGTGAGATAGTTTGTAGTTTATCTAAGAAAGTAAATGCTAAAAGTAAATAGATAATTAATTGAATTGATGCTAGCCAATCCAAATGATACACATAAAGCAAAACCTTGTACCAACATTGGCTAATGCAAGTCTTGTACACATAATTGATTAAAGAGCAAGAAAATAACTTGAAAGTAAAACTAGCTACTTGGTCAACCTATAATGTTAATTAGATTATTAATAATGATTTTAAGTGATAGGGAGTTGGTTGTAAGAAAGGTACTAGATAGAAATCTATGGATGGTTTTAGGTGAGTTTAGGATGAAAGGGACCGTAGTGGAAATGATATAGGCTTGGTATTGGGGCCTACTCCCTCACTTCACACACTGTAGTGATAAGAGTGTTGAGTGCATAGCCAAAATATACCATTAACCACACTTTATACTTGACCAAAGCATCAAGTTGGCTTCCCCCTTGGTGTTTAAATCTAAGTAGGTTGGCTTGGGTAGTCAAATGTTAGACTGCTTGTTAATGTTATGTGATTTGGTGATGTGTGCATGAAATAGAAATAATGAAACTAAGTGGTTAATTAAAAACTTCCTAATTAGACTATGTGAATTATTCTAAGCATAAAAGCAACTGATAGAGAATATGTGATTAACATATAAGGTGAATTCTAACTTTTAAATAAGGTATAGTGAGAACACTATATACACAACATACAAAACTAGTTCGATAGGGTCAAGCTAGTACTATTGAAGATAAGGTCCAGAAAACCTACTAGGTCAACCAAGTCAACTTAGTTTTTTCAAATAGCACATAAAACGTAGAACTACCTCAACTAGGTCGATCTAGTTGATTGTATAGAGTTAGTTTTGAAGAATGCAAACTTGAAAGGAAATTATAGAAAAGGAAAGATACAAAGAAATAGAAATTGACCTTGATGATTCAAAAATGAAAATGAAGGAGATTGCTAATCTAGAACCTTGGATAAATTTGATCTAATCTATAAAACTAGGTCAAGATGATCGACCAAGCTATATGGGAACCTACTATAGAAGCTAAAAAAGTGCTAAAAATATGCTAGGTCAACTTGGTCAACCATGTAGGTTGAATAGGATGTCTAGAAATGTACTAGGTCAAGCTAGTTGACCTAGTAGGATAATCTAGAAGTCTAGAAAATTATAACTTGTACTAGGTTAAGCTAATCGATTAGGGTGTATAAGAACCTACTAAAAATTGGTTAAAAATGTGATAGGTCAACCTTGTTGACTTATTAAGTGAATTGAAATTATAAAAAGAGATAAAAACCTATATTAGGTCAAGCTGATCAATCAAGTTACCTATTCTTGTGCATAAATAAAAATAATTGGGTCAATAGAATCAAACTAATATGTCAAAATATATGATAGAAATGATGATAAAAATAATGAAATAAGTGAAAGAAATCTTACAAGTAATAATTTCACATCAAGTTCACTAAAATGTATGAAATTAGAATTGTATGACGTACATGAATCAATCCTGGATCCGATAAGATAAAGCACACCTACACTTCTAATTGGGTATATACTTGTTAAGTGAGAGCATGACAAATATTGGGATTCATTAGACCTGATTAGGGGATCACTTGTATCACTCATTACATCATATCATTCTAGGAAGGCTTCTAAAGCCTAAAATCTAACACAATCACAGAACAACCCTAAAAGAGTCCTATGATTTGATATTTTACCTATGCTAATAAACAAGAAAGTAAACTATTTTAATAAAAATAAAAATAAACTAATCTAGTGTGAACTAAAGCTTTTGGCACAAAGTGGGGGTTAGAACAAAACAAATAAATAACAACTAAACTAAGTAAACATATGAGACATATACTCATGTCAATGTATATGAAATCCTAATACATGGAAAAGAAGAATACAGACTGCATTATCTATCTACTCTTACAAAGGAGAAATAAAGTTAGGAATGCTTACCTTTGAAGACAAACCTACTAAGCCTTAATCTCTCCCTTAGCCAAGGTGATTCAAAAGAGATTATTTTGGTTGTAAGGATAACCAAGATAAATCAACTCTAGGGTATATGAGCTACCTAAGCATCTAAAAGACTTCTCCATAAGACAAAATTAGAGCTCAAAATAAAGTATTGAACCCTAAAGCTTTATTCCTTGAGTAGAATGGTAAATAAGTAGATGTTTGTTCACACTTCTTCACTTTATTATTCTCTTCTTATGAAATGGTGGGAAATAACCTTGTATATATAGTGGTAACTTACCTAAAAAATTTTAGACATGTTGACTATGCTACATCAACCAAGTTGACCTAGCACATTTTTGGGCTAACGCCTAAAGTTTATGCTAGGTTGGTCAGGAGGCTAAGAATCCAAAAGAGCTAAAGTGCCCCCAAAACACACTAGGTCAACTAGGTTGACCTAGTGTACTGAATAGGTCAAAAGGGTAATAAGGTAAGAAATGAAGGAGTAAAGCATGATAATGATTGGAATGGATAGGAAAAATAAGAATAAGCTTAGGGTTCAAGGTTTTAGGAGACTAGAGTGTGGATGGTAAGTGGCAAAAGGAACAACAATCTTATGAAGCACCAATGGTCTACCCACCCCTTTCTTGGTGCAACCTTTAAGGCATGCACTCAAAGAGATTGAGACTCGATAGGTTCTTACAAGATATGAAGTGTTAGTAATCAATAAAAGTTTGAAAATATTATGTGTATACACAATCAAATAAATAAGTCAATTATGTTATGTCCCTTATTGAGTTAAGAACACAATGTTTGAGGATAAATGATAATGATAAATTTATTTTGTTTAAATTTGAAAAATTATTTTTAATAGGACTAAGGACAAGATAAATGATTTTTTTTAAGTTTTTAGATTTTTCTATTTCATTAGATTTTTTTGACTAAGGAGGAAACTAACAAGAAAGGGAAAAAAGGTTATAGTGTTTAGGATGTAAGTGGTAGTGGATGTGAGGGTTTAATAAATTCTCATGGGATGGTGATGGATATCCAAGGACTATATTGCATTGGAACCATGTGCCCAATCTTTAATGTGCCATGAACAGACTAGTGTTGATGCTGCAATGTGATTTGAAGAAGACCTAATACACCAAGATGTTTCTATAACATTTGAAGACCTTATCCATGCCCTTATCAAGTCAACAATTAGGGATAAAGATGATCATGATGGAAAAGATGGGATGGTTTATGATAATTTGATTTGGATGGAGAAATGATCTTTCCCCCAAGTGTATAATACTTGTAGACAATGGATTTACTCATGACAAAAAAAATAGTTTTCATCATGATACTTTCATAAGGTGCCATAAGAATGGTTTTCTCCTTTCAATGAATTTTTATCTTTATATTTTATTTTGATTTACTTTTTGTTCTTTTTTGATTTTTGATTTTTTTGATAATATCAGATCCTTAAAATAAGGAAGTGTTTGAGATGATTGACATTCATGAGTTCATAAATATCTTTTACATATTGTTTGGTAAACTTGTATGCTCCATAGATTCCATTATGAAGTTCCTTGATCACTAAATTGGCTTCTTTTGAATTTAAACATATCAACAAGGTACCATCATAGCCCAAATGATAGAGGGTGCCACCAAGGAGGGTGAAGGAAGATGCACGTTTAATAAAGGATTTTATTTGATTGTGTGAAATATTTGGATGGATGATTTGGTCATGGAGGTAAGTGTAAATGACATGAAAACAAGGGGATTTAGGACCAAAAATATCATGCATAATGCCAAATCTTTAATGTTTCATATGTGCTTCATATGATATGATTTTTCATGCTTTATGAAGGAGATCAAAGATGTCTAAAACTTTTTTTAGAAGGGAAACTACATTTTCTTGTTCTTCAGTACTGAGATTATTCCCAAGTTTAATGATATTAATATTGTTTGTTGTTTTGATGTTGACACCAATAATTTATGTGACATGTGATTTGGAGTCATCCTGAAACTATGTTGGTACAAAGGGAAGGCTGAGTTGATCATGTATTGGCACCTCAAAAAGTATTTTACTAAGAGACACACATTTATTTTATTTATTTTCATTTTTTCATCCAATATTGTCTCAAAGATGTTCTCACTAAGGGACATAGATTTTTAATTTTTTTGTTTCTTTTCTTAAATTTTGGATTTATTGTGACTAAGGAACTCTTTTTATTCCCTAAAATATATTGATGTATCCAATTTTATTTCAAAGACAATTTTGTGATCCCTTGGTGTGATGCCATCTCAAAGACCCAAGAATTCTACAATAGCTTCATCATTTTTGAAAAAAGTATTTGGCAGGTGATATTCCTAGTCAATGATTTTAGGATATTGGAGGCCAATATTTATGGTTAGGAGTTGGCAGTGTCATTGAAAAGGTTGGTGGATAAAATATATTCATAGGGTATATGGGAGGAACTATTTTTGATGTTGAAATAATTTTCCTCCAAGATCATATAGGTATCACTGACAACTTCATATTGGTCAGTAAGGAGTTTGTAACCAATGCTGCAAGATTCTTGATTTACAGGCACCTGTATAGGTTATCAAATTTCCTATTCATGAAGTCATATTCCTTTCCATTTCTAATTAATGATATGCAAATTTTTTTATATAAGATATTATTTTGTTTGGAAAGAACAAGTTAAGCCATCATCATATAACCAAGAGTTTTTGGAGTTTTCACAATTTTCATCTACAAGAAGGCATGCTTTAACAAAAGAGGTTGGGACAAACTAATAGGATGAATGTTATTTATTCTTATTCATGTTAGGTATACCATAGATTATTAAATAAATGGGGAGTTTACCCACATGGAAGGCATCTTGGATTTCATATTCTCCATAGAAATTGTTAGCGATCTTGAAATGGGAATTGTAAGATGGAGTTTTGGATGTAGATGGAAGGTCATCATGATGTATATAAGAGAAATGATTTAATAGTTATTGTGTCATGTATTTTTATACTTTAGAATCATTTTTAGAGATATGACACTAGGTGGTTGTATGATATTTCCCTTCCACCATTTTGAAATACTGGAAAGGTTAAGGGTCACTAGGGATAGTCACTTCCATCCTTTAATGTGGAAAATTAATGCATAGGTAGAAGGTAGATGAAAAAAATTGCATGGTAAGAATCTATTGTCAACTAAGGAAGATGTTTTAGTGGATATCAAGATCAATGAAAAAGAATAGGGTTTGTTGCATGACATGCACAATGATGATAGAAATATGTATATTTCATGATGATGCCCTTTTTGTATTATAATACACCTTGATTGTGATGGTGTTTGAGTAACCGAGATGTTTAACTAAGGTCAAACTAAAAATGTTTAAACTTGATCAATTGTCTACAAGAACCCTTTTCACTTTATATTTGGTAATATAGGCCTTGATATACAAGGATGGGTTATTATATGGGCTAACATGAGACATGCCATATTTTTTAAAGGTAAGCTGATGGATCAAGGATATTTTACCAAAGAGTGATTGGATTTGGGATGGACCAATGTCATTGGGGATTCTCTAATCTTGAAGATTTTTGTATAAGATGTCTTTATCAATAGTAGATGTTATGAGAATAGCTATAATATATATCTAGGTAGGAATTTTCTAAAGTTATTCAATAAGGTAGTATTTTCCTTTTGGGGTAAAAAAAGGAGGCATTTGAACAATGATTTTATTTCACCTAGTTGTGATAACACAATCTAATGTTTTAAATTTGATGGTGGAAATACAAGTATTCAATGTGACCGATAATAACATCATAGGATTGAGAGGATTTTTATGATTGATATTATTGGATTAGGTGTTTTGACCCTGATTTGGTTCTGAATGAGGTTGATCATGTTTTGGAAAGGGATCTTGATATATCCCTAATTTTTTATTTTTGGATGTATATGTACTACCTTCAAGTTAAATATATTCATCGTCATGTCTTGGACATAGTTAAATAGTTTCATGCATCTATTTTTTGAATACCATTGATTTTATGAAACTCATAGTATTCATTTTAATTATAATAGGTGGGTTTTGACTTGTTCTCATCAAATGGTTTAGTTTTTGAAAAATATAATCATGTTTACAATGAACAATTGAGAAAAACCTCTCCTAGTGATTCCACCAAAGGAGTACATCTTCTTATTTTTATTTCATATTTGGTCTAACCCCTAGGAATGGTAGCATTATAGGTGATTTGGAAGACTTGTATATGTATTGAATCAATAATTTAATTACAAAAACATTCCTATTTTTTATAAAGAACTTAGGATTTTATGATGGTGTTAGGTTTTGGTGATCTTTCTAAAATATTTTCACCAGTCCTTTGGATACAATAGATTTTTCAATATGTATTCCATTTTAAATGATTTAATAAAATGTTGTAGCACAATGAAATTATAGGTGAAAATCCATGTCTTGATTTAGGTTGGTTCCTAAGATGTTGACCAACTATTCTTTTGGTTTTAGACCAAGGTAACCTACTTGCTAGTCTTCTCCATCATTGTAAGAAGGAAGATATACTCTCTTTATTTCATTGTATTGCATTATATAAATTCATCATCGTGAGATCATGTTTGATATTTTAGGAAAAATATTTTGTAATTATTTTTGATAGGTATACAAATGTTGTGATGGAATATTTAGTGAGATGGATAAACCATTGAGGGTTATCTACCTAAGCTCTAAAGGGGATAGTCTAAGCATGTAGATATAACTATATGCTAATTCTTGGCATGAAATTAAAAATATTTAATATGTTCCTTAGGATCACCCTTCCCTTTTTATTTTTTGTACTTACGTGGTTCAAAGTAAAGAGGGAAGGGCATTCTCAACATTTTTTAATCAAATTGGTAAGGGTATAACTCCGCAAGTTTTTACTTCCTATTTTGGTTTTGGTTCCCATATTGTAATCCTTGGAAGTCATACTTCATGGCCGTCCATTCTTGGTAAAATTATTTTCCCTTGAGTGGCATGGATGATGGCAAGAGAAAATTAGGTTTTTAAAACATCGTGGTTTGATTGAAATTAGATTATTGGTTATTGGATGATAAGCTATTGGATTGTTTCTTATATTATTAAGGATTACACATGGAAGGATTAACATGAGAAGCCATGTTTGATAATTATTTACTTAACTATTGGATTTGATCAAACACGACTTGAATTTGGTCTTAGATTTATTCTAATAAAAATAATTTCCCTTTGTCGATATTGACATGAGAGATATGTGGATTAGATTTTCATTGGTCAATTATAATTTGATTTCTTTCAGCCAATTGTATTGATAATTGTAGCTTGGTCTTGGTTTAGAAGGGTTTGGTCCCTTCTACTTATGATATGACTCAAGTTCTTGAGATTATAGTTCAAAAATAGTTTGGCTCGTACTTCTATCAACTGTATAAGGATATCATCCTTGTTTTAAAATAATTATTGGTCTAATTAGAAATAGACATGTTAACACTTAAACAAATCATTGTGATCATCATTATAATTATTTTGGTTTTATAAGTTATTTGTATCATCATCATGAACTTATTCTTGATTAAGAGAGTCATAAAAGTGAAATGGATTTTGGTTGAAAGGGTTTTTCTTGTTAAGGTTTTATCTAGTTTGGATGGAAATATTATTTTGGGTGTCATATGTTTATTTATGTTTTATTTAGATTGGATTTTTCTAAAAGTGATTTCACACAAGGGAAAAATGACAACACACAAACAATGACAAGTCTACACTAATCAAGTGGGAGTGTAACTGAATAGTGATCCAAAGATAATGACTCAAAGGCAATTTATGGGTGATCATGGAGACTGTTATATTCCCAACACAGACTACATGATTATAGCTAAAGGATTCTTAGTCTAAATTAACACAAGGTCACTAGGGAAATCTTCATTCTACCTTTCAATATGTGAAGTAAGGATGTTGTCTAAGGTCTAAGTAATTGTGTTCAAATCTACCTCACTTCACTTGACTGTTAATCAAGATTAGACACTTAATATGTCGACACCAAGGAATTTTTAGATTCTAATAAAAAATGGACATGGTTAATAATTGGTGATGAAATCCAAGTCATTAAACCCCTAAAAAATATAAAATAAAAATATTAACTATTTCATATTTCCAAGATAACTTTTTAATGTGAGGAAAGAGCGTATGTAGATCAGGCTTGGGGGGAAATTAACTAAATCACTTCTGATTCTAAAGACTACCTTTTAGTGAAAGAAAAGAGCATACATGAACATATGTACATAAACATAATGAACAAAAACACCAAAAATGATGAAATGAAATAGATTCTTTCAATTTAAGAATAGTGATTAATGTTTAATGTTTTTATTTCAAGTATTTGAAAAGCATATACGAATAACATATGTTAGTAGTTGTAAAGTTTTTTTATTCATCAAATTGTTCTCTACATGTTCGAAAGATTAAAAAAATGGTGGAACACTGGACACAAATCTAATTTTTAGAGCATAAACACTAATGAATAATGTGTAAACACTAAATTACAATAAGAAAATGTTCAGTAGAAAACACACAAAACAAACATATAATATATTAATTGAGAAGTAAACTCCAATACTCAAATTGAAAATAATAATCCTTAGAATGGAAACATATATCCTTAGAATAAAAACACTTTGATGGAAATGATGTTTATCAAAATGGAAATGTGGATCCTTAAAGTAGAAATGTTGATGTTCAGAGTGGAAATGTTGATCCTTAGAGATGTTAGAAGACACCTTATTAGAGATAAAAACACCAAAGTGTTGTAAAAAAATGTCACTCCCGAGAATGAAAATACTAAAACCTAGATAAGAAATGCCAATTTAATAGTAAATGATAGAAAAGTGAGGAAACAACAAAAATGGTTAGGATTTGAACACAAATAGTTGGAAACCTAAATCCAAATTACCCTAAAACCCATTGAATATCAAAAATAGTTATAAAACTCCTTCAAAATAAGTGAAAAAATGATAGAAATTAAAAGGGGAATGAGTCCCATTAGGAGTGCCATAAATGTACATGTAAAAATCTGGAGTTTATGTTAGAAACCAAGAAATTATGCCAAAATTCCTAGTATAAATCTAACTTAACCTTTGATTGAAAAAGATGAAAGAAAACACAATAAATTTACCTTCACCTACCAAATGAATATCCTCTTTTGTTGTTGTATATTTTATTTCAATGATTGATTTTTAATTTCTCAAGATTTGTACAAGATTTCAACAATGTTTTAACATATTCAAATTCAATATGATTCATGATTTTTATTAACACCAACACTTTGAATTAGGATACAATAGTGGATTTATATATATTTAGATGGGAGGATGGGTGGTCAAGATCATTCTATCAGATTTAAAACTTCTATCTTGGATGGGATTAAATTAGTGAGTTAACTGATTATGTTTCCATTTGGAGACTGAGTTGACTTATTTATTTCTATTTTGTGCAAGAGTGATGAGGAGTTAGTTGATTTTGTTCCTCTTTGTGCAAGAGTTAATTGAGTTGTTTTCTTTTTGGAGATAAAGTGTTGGGATATTAATTAATTTATTTTCAAATGGATATGGAGTGATGGAGTTAAGTGATTTGTTTTAAAATGGAGATGGAGTTAATTGACTACCTTAGATTTTCTTGAATAAGTTTCCCTTTCCAAACTGGATAGTTGATTGAATGTTGACATGTGATTACACAGAGTGGAGGGGTGAGGTTAATTAGTATTTATTTTTTTAATTAAATGTTTACATATTTAATTATTAATTAATTAATTAAAATATGACGATTAATTAATTAATTAATTAATCATGGGATACATGGGGTCATGGTGATTTTTAATTAATTAGTGGGGTGATGTTAGAGTTTTGTGATAATAAGGTGAATTATCTAGGGTTAGTTACAAATTTAAGTAATGATGACACTAGGGTGGTGGAATTAGTGTGTCTACAGGGATAAATTGAGTATATTGAGACATAAGTGATTTTAAGGAACATTTTGAACATTATATGATATTTTGAGACATATTATATGGCTTTAGATTGAGAAGGCTTATTAGATTTATCAGATCAAGGAGACATTCTATGTAACTCTTCTAGATAGGTTATGGGATTCTATATCACATTGAGGTATAAATAGATTATATATGGGGTATGGATGTTGTTCATGCAAACACATTTATATTTATATTTTGTCAACAAATGGGGAAGAATGGTATTATGTAAACACTTTAGATATATATTCCATTTTTAGTGGTTACTAATTTTACATAAAAACCTATTTTGGGGTTCTATTATCACATATGATTTTTTTTGAGGTTCCAACTTTACATAAAAATTTATTTTGGAGTTCTAAAAAATAATTATCATGATATTTGGGGCAATGCACTTAATTTTTTTGAATCACTCAAATTCAAAAAATCCTCCTTCACCAATGATGGTTGAGGCATTGACACACCTCAACACATGAATTTAATAGTTTCATCTTCTCAGGGCTTAATCACCCCATGATATTATCCAAATAAGTTTAATAAGTGGTATCTTGGCTTTCATATTATATGTGTATTCATTCATTAATTTTTTAATTTCAAATAATTTAATGATATAAATTATTTTAAAATTTACAACATTAATGGACATTAATAGATACATGTTTCCTTGTAGGTTTTGCATTGAGTGAATGGGACATTTTGGGCATACCTCTCAACACCAAGTGTGGCTAATCACATGTATTTAAATTTATTCTTATCCCTTTAATATAGAAATTTTAATACTAAAATAAAAGAGGTGAATCTATAGACACCTAAATTTGGTATTAGACAGTTTGAAAACATCAACTTTGACACATTTTGACATATTTATAATTTTCATACACATTTGAATCTTGTGTATACTTTCCCCTATCTATTTTCCCACCTAGTGTTGTGGACAACCCAATTTAACAAATATAAATATGTTGGATCACCCTAATTTATGAAATAACCTTGCAAAATCCTAATTAGACTATATCCATATCTCAGATTACTAATTTTCACTGCTAGGATAATACAATGACATTTAGAATGTTTTAGTTTACTACATGTTCCTATCTCCATTAGTACTATATAGAAAATACTCAACTATTATTTCTCAGACTAGGAAGTTTTCATTAAGTCAACCTAAACATGTTTCATGAGTCAGTCATAGTGGTAAATACCAAATAGTTAGCTATATATAAAATCAATCTTAAGGTTTTACCCATCTTGGGAAGTGATAAACAAATTGATAAATAAATTATCACTCTCTTGAGACATTATATTTTTATTTGATAGGGTAAATAAATCTAGTTTTATAAGGATCCAATAACCACAATGTTTAAAAGTTTAGATCTAAGATAAAAAACAAGCCTATAATGGCCACATTATAGAGGAGGGTCAATAAATTATCCATCTATTGAGACATTATAACCAAGGCATACATATATAAATATACATTAAAATACTATCCCTAGAACCAAGTTTAAATATACATGTAGGTAAAAGTTTCATGTTACCAAGTGTCATAATTCAAACATGACATTGCATTCTATAATGATCAAGATGGTGAACACACACACCTAGGTGGGAGAGATACCTATGATTTGATCCATATTTGGAGTATTAAAACATAATAAACACTTATTAACTCAATATAGAGTGGTTGGGGATTAACTCAATATAGAGTGGTTGGGGATGTCTAACACAAAATATAAACTATTAAACCCCAAATTTTGACTAAGTATCTTGGCTTTTTGGCATAGAATTGACACGATGTGAGAGGACATGGCACATGAAGACCATGGAATGAAACTAGCATGGTGTAGGAAGATTGTGGCATGGAACTAATGAGGTGTGAGAGGACAAAGTCATATAATATAACAAGTGAAAAAATATCCAATCAAATATTGAACAGAACTATGAAGAACCTAAGAGCATAGTACTCAGAACAATAATGCAAGGCTTGGGAAATATGAGGGAAGAAAAAGATGATTAAGGAGTGATTTTAGAGGACAATATAGAATTTAATCATCATGATTTTCACACCAAACCAATAAAATGAGGACATTTAGTAGCAGGGATCTAGCATCAAATAAGAATATAAGGGGTGCAAAGGCCTGGGTCCTTAAGAGAAAACTAGTGAAAGACTACCACGGCTCTCAATCTACTAAGAGATCATTGGTCAATCATCCATTTATCATTTATTATGTAACTATTTTGTGAGGGGAAAAAGGTATAAATACCCCTATGTGGAATCATGTAAGATGATTATTAATGGATAACATATAGTGACTCTATAATATAGAATTATGTACATTACATTAGTTCAGGTGTTGTGTTTTAGATAATTGATAGTTGAGAATTAATAATGGGTTGGCATTGAATAATTTATGGGTTATCATTCATTATGTGATTTATAAAATATGCATTATATGAGTTTACAGAGACAACCCTTTAAACTTCATGGAATTTATCTTCATGTTAATGGTTTTTGTGATTGATGAGTCAAGGTTTACAATCATATATTTATTTTTTTGCATAATTTATAATCAAATATATGAATAAAATCAAGTATATGACTAGTTTTTTACCGAGCAACATAACCTATGGGAATTGGTCACTTGTTGCATGCTTTAGGTGAGAACATAAGACCTTAGTATTGTATGAAAGGCCAGTGCATAAGCTTTTTGGGACTATACTTTAGCACCTAAAGAAAACATGATAGAAGAATAAACCCAAAATTTTGGTTCCATTGCTAGGACCCATAGCACTTCTTGCATAGTAATGGAAGATGCTTTAATGTTTATCCCTTGAAAGTATTGAATAATGGATTATTAAGGTCGAGGATAATTTTGTGGTTCCTTATCTTAAACTAGGAATTTCTACACATGTATGGGTGGAAAAAAATATATACAACTCATTATATGAAACCTTCTTTGTCTAAATCCCTATTCAATTGCATGCTTGGCTCTTTGCTTATACTCAAAGTCAATCACAAAATCTTGGGAGGTGATAAGCTTGTTTGATAGAATGTCATAGGGATTTATCACAACTAGGAATACCATGGACATGGGCTATTAATATATGGTGGAAAGGAGTGTTTAACATCTACATCTAGGAATATGTTATAACCACTTACTCTTGTCTTGAAGAAGCCAAGTTTTAGTTTCTTAGAAAACCATGTGGTCAATTTATTAGACATTTCCCACTAGAACTAAGGAAGTTATTTATTGATTATTGACTCAAAACTCTATTAATAGGGGCTAAATTCATCCTTTAATGAGTGACAAAATTGGAAGGGGAATGTAGAGGTGTTGGTAAAGAATTTTTAGGTTTAGAATCGTAGCCAGTTAGTAGGCATTACAAAAGTAGAAATATGATGAAGCTCAGCATAGAAATGGAATGAGAGAACTTAGAAAGTGCTGTTAGGATTCATAGGGAAATGAAAAGGCACAAGGAGGACACAATCACTTTTGAATTGTGCCCAATGCCAATTTTATCAAATGAAGGAGAAACAAGATAGATAGTAGAAAATGAATAACTACATTTTAACTAACTATGCTCCCTAACCTTAGTGCATACTCATGAATTTAAATTAGATGAATTACTTATACATAACTATGATACAAATAGTATAAAATCAAAAACTAATCCTATAATTGAAATTATAGATGAGTTGATTTTAATTCATACTACATCAACACTTTCTCTTCCTCTTCAAGGGAATTTCATTGCCCAATTTGGTATGCCTAGTGGCGCTATCATTCATAGTGGGTAGAATACATACCCAAGTATTATTAATCAACTAGCTAACACACCCCATGTCATAGGTTTTAACGCTGGAGGCATTAAAGGTGGAATATGAGGTGGCATGGGAGGAAGTGGTAGACTCCCCCTTAAAGGATCAAGATCTAAGGGTTCTCAATAACTAGTAGAACAAACACCACAAATTCTAATTATATATGAAGAAATGATGCTTCATCTACCTGAATATCAGGGCATGGAGAATGTTTTAGAGCATGTTCATAAGTGTGAACTCATTTGGAGGGTGTGAGGCATAACTTATTCTGAGTGAAAGGACACATAATTTACAACCACCTTTTTGGAGAAAGAGCATAAGTGATATAGGAAGTTTGACCCTCAATAAATAATAATTGACTATGATCAGCTCAAGATGACATTTCTTTAGTAATTTGATATTCCTAAATTTGAGTAGCAAATTATTGTCATGCTAAAATATATAAAATAAGAGCTCAATAAGAGTGTACATGAGTATGATGCATGGTTCAAAATAATTTTTTCAAAAATTTCATTTGAAATTAATACTACCCAACATTCTCAATAGTTCATTAGAGGTTTGCTACTTCCCTTTAGATGAATGTTGTCTCAAAAGACCTTTACTAGCCCACACAAAGCTCTGGAAGCTATCCTTCATGTTGAAGCTATTGATAGTGTAGAGTAAAAAATACTCTATGTTTCATTCTAATTTTTAGTTGTGCATTACAAAATTTTGTCCCCGCACACTTTGGTTCGAGATGGTGAAGTTCAAATTCAGAGCTTGGGCTTGATGTTATTTTTGCCTCATTTTTCTCTAAGTGTCAAAGTCAAGCAGAAGCTGCCAAGTGTCATTGGCTGAGGCACCTTTCATAATTTATATAATTTGGTCAGGACATGCCACGTATCTCATAAACTCAATGGAACATGACAAGTGTGGACATCCACATTTCAAATTTCTTTTAAGTGGAAGGTTTCAACAAGCTAAGTATTAGGATTAGGTGGAGGGCACTAAGTGGAAATCATGAAAGGTTTCAATTTGATTTTATAAAAGCAATAAAAGATGCCATGTATCTCAACTAAAGAAAGTGGAAGACACCACATGTCAACCTCTAAATTTTTTTCATTTTGTTTCACTAATATAGTAAAGACTGTGGTGGGTCTCAGGTTTTGTTTCTAAAGTAAGTGGAAGCCACCAAATGTCACTATCTATGTAAATGTGAAATGAGGCCTAATTATTTATATAATATAAATAGAGTGATGTGGAGACCAGGACGTGTCACCTTCCATAGGTTTCTCAAAAGGTGGCTGAAAGTAGTGGAGATCACCACATATCCTTAGTTACGTAAAGCGGAGATTGCCACCTATCCCTATGCCCCTTTTAAAGTTTCTCAAGCAAGAAATGCTATGGGTATTATTTTCTGTTAAGTTGTTAAAGTTTTGAAGAAGTGGATTGTGATAGGTGTCAAAGGTTGAACATTCTTGAGTGAAGATATAGTAAGAGTATAGGTAAAGTGGAGAGCGCTGTGTGTCTTCAGTAAGGTGGCGGAACATGCCAAGTGTCATTCTCTAGTGTCTCCTAAGTAATAAGAAGGTTTTCAAGGAAATGGCCAAGTGTCCTCTTCTATTTAATAGAAGGGAGCATCATGCAATCTGTTTCAGCCAATGAACTGCTGAAAGATAGAGCATTTCAGAATCTAAGAAATATCTTCTATTAGACAATTACAGTTCAGTTAGATTTTAGTTGGGCCATTAGATTGGGAACACGTAGATAATCCAGAGTGAATCTAATGCTATAAAAAGGGGTGCATAGATCACTAGGAGGGGGATCATGAGATACAGAGAGAATTTTTTGAAAGAATTATTGTCAAGAGTTTTAGACTTTATAGAGCTATGATTAGGAATATCATTTGCCTTTGTTCTATTTTCTTGAGTTGGAAAGTTTATGTAACTGTGCATGTTTCTATGCCTCTTATATGACTAGAGAATTAATAAGAAGATTGAATCTTGTGCCTTTGTTGATATTTTTTGTGTCAGTACAAAAGTAGTCTAAGCTGTGAGCCTCTATTTTTATTATTTTCATCTTTTACATTAATCATGCCTTATTTGCTCTTAAATGTAATTGAACCTTACATATAGTTTCATTGTGCTCAAGATTAAGGGTTGAATTACATTTAGGCGCATCACCATAGTTAGATTTTCTTTCTTTGCATTTGTGTTTCTGTTAAAATTCCTATTCCTTTTCCCAGTATACGCTTGATATAAAGAAGAGACTAGCTTCTTAAAAATTTGGAGGTTGTTTCAAGTTGCAAGTCCCAAATTCTTGAAACTTCCCATTATTGGTGTTAGAAATAAAGCATAATTTTAACCATCAATATTTTTTGGCACACTCGATGGGACCATTTCTTGAATTTTATTTCAAGACCGTATGAACCAGAGAGCTATAAGGAGTTAGAGCTGCAGACCAGTAACCAGATCACAATCTACTATAAATCTAGGTATTCTTTTGCCACCTTTGGTAACTAGTCCAAGAAGAAGAGTCAACCAGTTTATACCAATACCAAGAGTAAATATGGGAGCCCCTATACCCCAAGAAATTATGCAAGTTGGAACACTAGTAGTCCTTTGATTCTCCCAATACCACCAGCCACTTGGGACCCTATCCCAGTGAATGCCCTAAAAGCTCTACCCAAATTTAGTGGGTAAGACTTCAAAACACCTAAATAAAATCTACAAGATGTATCAGATGTCTGTAGTTTACATGTTGTCAGACAGCAAAATATGGCCATAAGATTATTAGTAGCTTATTTTAAAGGGAAAGCTCTAGAATGGTATCGGTCTTTGACCCCAAATACAATATCTACATGGGATCAGCTCAGAGATCTTTTCTTTGAAAGATTTGAAGAGAAGGGTGATAAGTCTTCTTTATTACAACAATTAATTACCATCCAAAGGGCACCACAAGAAGGGATGACTGACTTCAATTCTAGATTTAAAAAGACTTGGGAAAGAATCTCTGCTACAGCTAGACCATTACTAGGTATGGCTATAGTGTTTTATCTTAAGGCTTTAAATTTAGACATATCTGTTAGTATTCAGTCACTTGGAGGTCAGACTCTGCCAGAGGCTTATGACTATGTAGTCATAGCTGAAATTAATTTGATAGATGCTAGAAAGTTGTCTCTAAGGCCTCCCATGCCCATGTTTATCGAGATTTCCTTGCCATTACCTCAATAAGCCCCTAAATCCATATCCCCACCTATGTCTATGTACACATATCCTCAATCACCTGCTAAATAAATTGTCCTTGCCCAGTCATCTGAGCTAGATGATATCAAGAATATCTTAAGGACATTTTCTAATGAGCTAATTAATATGAAAAGACAATAGAATACTCATACTAAACCCCAATACCAGGGATATCAAGGAAATAGATTTTCATCATAGCCAAACTAATATTAGGGTCCTCAAAGACAAAATAACCCTTAGCCAACAAACCAATTAGTTGCAGTCCTTACACCTTCACAGACTATTCCTCACAATTCAAATAGGGAGATTGTTCTAGGGCAAAATAATTATGTAGATAACATCAATGCCTAGTGTTTCCCTTGCAATAATGCTCATACGCCTAGAGATTGTCCCATGGGTAATCTAAAACAAAAGGTGGCAGAGCAAAGAAGAATGGATGGACAATTTGCAAGTACTAGTGACAATCAAGTTTACCAATCTTTTGGTATGCAAAATTTAGTCTTAATGGCTTAGATGCAAGGGATGTCTTTGCAACAAGAGGAAGAAATAGCCCTAGAAAATGCTTTGTTCTCATGAGATGAAGATGAAGAATTAGTTTTCTTGAACGAAGCTTCCACTTCCAAGAAACTAGTGGTGCAATCAGATTATTATACTAGATCAAAGAGAAGGATGGTGGAACAACTTGAAGTTGTAAATAATCAAGTCATGGAGAATCCTCCATTTCAAGGACAAAGAAACACAACTGTCAGACAAGAAGTGCCTCATCCAATGTAGAATCAAGTGATTCCTGCACAAATTTAAGAAAAAATGATATATCCTTATTTTCAAAGAACTCAGACTCTAGGACCAATAAATGTGGTCGATCAATTAAAGAAGACTCTAGCACAAGTATCAATATGGGATATATTGGCTATTCTTGAATAGAAGACACTACTACAAGAAGCTCTACAAGGCCAAGCAGTGCCCAAATGTACTATTATCAAAGGACCTACTGAAAAATAAAAGCTCAAAGACACAGTTCTTCTGCAGATAATAACCTTAGTGAACAATGCACTAGAGGTAAGCAAATCCAAACCAGATCCCTTCTATTTAACTTTGATAGTTGGCAAGAAACTGCTGCATAATGCAATGATAGATTCAGGGGCTAGTACTACAGTAATGCCCAAGTAGATAGCTAATGTTTTAAAAATAAAGTATGAACCACTCACTAAAGGAGTCATGCAGCTAGATGGAAAAGTAGTAAAAACAATAGGGAGAATTAAACAACTCCCATTACAATTATATACTTGTCCCAATATAATTATAAATGAAGATGTAGTAGTCATAGATATACCTCCTATTTTTGGCTTATGTTTATCAAGAGACTTTACAACCAAAATAGGAGGATATATGTCACTTGATTGGTCTTAGAACCAAATATGGCTGAAAGATGAAGATATTATCTGAGCCATTATATAAGGATCACATCACCAATGAACCAATTGCAAAGTTAGAGGTAGCTCATGCTATGATGAATAAAGAAGAAAGGGTTTTTGTTGAGGAGTTAGGTGAATGGATTGAACATGATCAAGAAGAGGAAAATGATCATCTATTAGTTATGATGCAAAGTGACCCATATGGAAATTAAGACTCCATTGGTCTGGGTACTTACATCATATTTGAGGAAGATCATAAAATCCCAATTGTTTTAAGGGAAGAAAAGTCAAAAGATACCTCTTTTATCAATCCTCAGGTCTCTCAACATGAATTCCATGTTTTGAGTGAGAAGTCACAAGAGTATGCCTTAATCTTTGATGAAGAAGAGATAATTTCTAACTTTCTTCTTACCTTGCAAGATGATGTGGAAGAGCATGGACATTTCCTTGATCATGATTTGAATGATTTGTTTGAAATCATTAGGTCAGGTTATACTATTTTTCAAGGAGGCTATGAGCTGGTTACAGATGAACAAGACAACATTGAGACTCAATTACATATGCAAAATTATTGCAAACTTTTAGAATTATCCTCTCAAGAGGTTGGTAATTTTGAAGTCATAAAAGAGGATGATCATGTAATAGAACCTGAGTTTGAAGGAGAAGGAGATAAGCTAATAAATGATATATATCAAAGGGATTCTATTGATGAGCAAATAGTCATTAATTTCTTGATAAGACATGCCAGTATCAAGAACTGGCATTCGACAAGCTTCCAAGGACAAGAAGAGTTTATATATGTTGGAAGCATGTTTGACTTAGACTCACTCGAATGCATGCAAATCAACATGGCATACAAAGAGAGTTCTTTGAACATGTAATTAGCAGCTCAAAGTTTTTCAAAATTTTCAAAATTTCTCAATACATTGAATATCTTCCAAATCTTTAGAAATCCCCAAGGTACCTTGCACTGCCACTTGCATAACATGTCTATCTCACTATGACATAAATATTGAGTAAGATTTGCTAACGATTATCCAAGTTTAATGCCATTTTGAGACTTGATAGGTCAATAAATACCTCTTAGCAAGAGTTAAAGCTTACAGTTTCTCAAACATTCTTGCATCTGCCAAAAAATATCCTGCTACTTGCATTTTATTAGCTCCTAGTAAACTTGCTTTACCAAAAGTGTTTCTATTTTGCAAAAGTTCATACCAGTTATCATAGAATAGATATAGAGATGGAGGGAGCATAGTCTTCACAATAAGGAGCTAGGATGTATGAATCCCTTGACAAGTTTCTTGTGAGCAAGTCATATGCTTAAGCTCCCACACAACCATTGAAGACCTATCCACGGACTAGAATCCCTGAAGTTCGTCAAGCAAGTGACCCAGTAAAGATAAAAGATTATGTAGATGGAGTCATGGACCTAATTCTTCAAAGAGCTAGTATCAAAACTCTTAGAGAAGGGTCACATCAAAGGTGTCTTCAGAGGGCCAGAGTGGGGCAATATGAGACATTTTCCATGAGGTTATGGACTTCACAACTGGCACAATTCATTGTCCTAGTTGTGCATTCATGCCTTGACTTGGTTGAATTATGTGCAGACTTGTTCCATGCACCCTCAAACACCATTCAATAGGGTCCATTCATGGTGCAAATCACACCACAGGCTATCAGAGACATGTTAGCCCTATATCATGATAAGATAGCTACATTTCCCATTATTGCTAAAATGTAAAGAATGTGGGAAAACATCAATACCCAGTTGAGGTTCTTACGATCTGAATTACAAATGGGTGATGATGATACTACTGTGCCAACACTACCTATAGTGAGAGCCCAATTCACATAAGCTAGCCAAGATGCATTGTGTATGATGGATTTCATCTTTGGCATGAAAGATGATATGGCAGTCTATGGAGAACAAATGGCTATCTTCTTTAGGCTAAAGACCATCGATAAAACTTAAGAGTATAGGCTTGACTTTTTTGAACAAATTACATACTCCATGGTGGAACAATTGGCCCAGTTCAAATAAAAATGAATTTTTAGGTACTCTTCTTATTTGTTTCACCTCATGATATATCAAAACTCTAATATTTTTTCCCAACATATGAAACTTGATATGTATGACCCAAGTTTTGATTTATAAAGGACCAATCCTGTGTTTTCATGGACACATATTTTGTTAAAAACTAGCGACCCATACAAATTCTGGGAACTATTTGTTACCCCTACTTTTTGTCACCTCAGCCCCAAACCAGTTATGAATAGAATATTTCCAAGTGTTTCAAACCTTTTGGCCAGTTGCCCAATTCCTTGTGATTTATATTTTGGATCCCACCATACAATTATTAGAGTCCATGGTTTTTGTGGGGAACCAATGTTGCTACCTAAGATTTTGACTCTTAGGTTAGCATTCTTATAGGTCACCAGGTAGGTATCTAAAGTAGATAATGAATATGGCTCTGGGAAGAGGAAGAGGAAAATGTATGACCTCCCATGGATGACAACCAACATGGTATTAGAAGCTAGAGATGCTGAAATTGTGCTGCTTATAAAGCTAGCCTTCCTAGGTTTCTTGCTAGTTGAAGACAAATGGGTATATGACCCAAATGGTTCATAGCTTCTTGGATAAGGAATAATAGGGTTGTAATCAAAATTTCACATGAAGGCCACCCTTTTTGGGAAAATAAGAAAAATCCTAAAGAAGATACTCCTGGATTTTATGTTGAATTAATAGATTTGCCCCTTCCACAAAATAGACCCTGGGAAACATTCTATGTTAAGCAAAGGGATTTTGACCCTAAAGTCAGAATGAATTCTAGCTTAAGAAGGGCATTAAAGAATAAATATTGGGATGCTACAAAAATAGAAGCCTATTGGAAATATAGGCAAGAAATTTGTCAAACAACTCATTCTTTTGGGAACGTAGACACATATAAGAGATGGGAAGAACTATGGGATGAGTGCCATCTATCCCCTATATCTAGCCTTGACACAAGAAATTTTCTGACATAGGGTGTAGAGATGGAAGCCAGAGCAAGATCAAGCCAAGAGTCACAGGCCTCAGGGCAAACTGTAGCTACAGTAACTATATTAGTTTGGCCCCAATCTCTCAGCATCATGGAAAAGCAAAAGAGTGTGGTGCCTTCACCACCAAAAGCTTCCTCATTAGCATCAATTATTGAAATTCCCATTTCTCCACAAGCATCACTAATGATAGTAGTAGATGTGGAAGGAAAAGAAACACAGCCAGAAGAAGAGACACCTAAGAAGTGAAAGAGGGTGCAGTTTCAGTTTGATTCAGAAGAGGAGGTAGACCCCCCATAATGCCAATTATAGAGTACTATAATTGCTCCTTAGGTAAGCATTATTCCTTCTCCTTCTCAATCTCTTTTTTCTCCTAATGGCATGATGATTCCATCTAGCCAAATGACATCCCTTGCCACCTCTACCATTCCCATTTCTCACTTCGCTCCATCTATCCCTACTCAAGCTTTAACATTACCTCACTTTTCCCCCTCTATTCTCAAGAAACTTCCCCCTTAGATTACCCATAGCCAACAATTGGATATTCAATATGGTTTGCCATAGGGACATCCTTTTGTGGGTGGACACATTGCCTCTCCTTCTAGCTTCCAAACCCAAGTGGATGCTGCTAGGAAGGCAAGGGAAGCTCAAAGAGAGAAAAAGAGAATCAAGGAAAATAAGGCCTTAGCTACACCTCATTTGTGGTCATAATTTGACTCCATTTGGTAGCAATTGACGGTGACTCATTTGTCACCAAATGTAATAAAGCCAACTAAGTAGATGCAGTTGGAAGACTACATAATGAATGTAGTGGCCATAGATATGTCCCTGTTCAGGCCACAAGACAAAATTGAGCTACTAACTGAATCCACTTTTGTATTTGTTGAAGACTACTTGAAGACATCAAGGAGGTTACATAAGATGGAGGCTGATTTAGCCAAGGAAAAGGCAAACTATAATAGTTTGACCACATAAATCAATAGAAAAGACAATGAGATAGAGAATCTGAATAAATAGTTACAAGATACTATTTCTCTTCAGACTCACTGGGTAGTCTAAGCCCAAAATGATTCCTTAAAAGTAGGGCTAATGTAGGTAAAGGATACAGTGATGACCCTAAGGTGTGAAAAGGTAGCATTACAAGAAAAATGTGAGGAACACCTATTGTAGGTTACTCAATTACAATAGAAGCTGCTAGCTAAATAGAATAATACCATGGCTATACAAGCCCAATTTCAAGCAGAGCAACAAAGAGTAAAACAATTGACACTGGAGCTAGCCAATAGGCCAAAGAATGTTAGAGTGTTAAGTCTAGTGAAAGAGCTCTATGAATCAATGTGGAAGATAATCTCTTCAAAGATTATTTAGCTTAGGCCTTCTCTCACCTTCTTACTAAATGCACATAAATTATGCAAAGAGGTGGAGAATTCAGTTGCAAACACTCTAGCTACAATTTTTGGTAGAGTATTGGACTCTGAAACGTTGCTGCAAAGGCTTTATGATGCAACAAATGGAATGTTGTCAGCATCAGGAATTGAGAATAGAATGGTCACTGCTAAGCGAGTGAATGAGGTTCTCAATTATAATTCTATAACCATTACTTGTAGAGAGCTTCTCGACATAATGAAAGAAGGCATCAATGAAATGAAACAACACATTAAAGACCTAGTACAATTAGGTCTTCTTTCTCTATTTCTTGATGACAACACAGTGCTAATGGTTGTTGAAATTGAACCTTTGTTGTTGGCCAAATAGAATGATTAGACAATTTTTTAGGATTTAAGGGATGATTCATCAGTCCCTAAAGTAGAAGTTGTTTTGATTCCTATTTCCTAGCTCGAATTCAAATTGAAGGCTACAGTTCAGATTTTGTAAAATTTTTCACACAAGGATATTATTAACCTTGATTTAGCCTTCACTGAATTGCAGAATAAGTAGGGGTTATCTAATGATGAATGGTCTACCTATCAAATAACATTGCTAAATTTGTAATTTTGATCTAGCGGGAGTTGTGGTTTCTTTTTAAGTAGGCTCAAAAGTCCTTGGGGTCACCAATAATTGTAGAGTAAAAAATACTCTACGTTTCATTCTGATTTTTAGTTATGCATTGCAAAATTTTGTCCCCACACACTTTGGTTTGAGATGACAAAGTTTACATTCAGAGCTTGGGCTTGATGTTCTTTTTTCCTCATTTTTCTCTAATTGTCAAAGTCAAGCAAAAGCTACAAAGTGTCATCGGCTGAGGCACCTTTCATAATTTCTATAAGTTGGTTAGGATGTGCCACATATCTCATAGTAACTTAGTGGAACACGACAAGTATCAACATCCACATTTCATATCAGCATTCATGTTTCAAATTTCTTTTAAGTGAAAGGTTTCAACAAGATAAGTATTAGGATCAGGTGGAGGCTACCAAGTGGAAATCATGGAAGGTTTCAATTTGCTTTTCTAAAAGTGATAGAAGATGCCATGTATCTCAGCTGAAGAAAGTGGAAGCCACCACATGTCAACCTCTAAATTTTCTTCATTTTGTTTCACTGATATAGTAAAGATTGTGGTGGGTCTCAAGTTTTGTTTCTAAAGCAAGCTAAAGCCACCAAGTGTCACTGTCTGTGTAAATATGAAATGAGGCCCGATTGTTTCTATAATATAAATAGAGTGACGCAGAGACTAACATGTGTCACCTTTTATAGGTTTCTCAAAAGGTGGCTAAAAGCAACAAAGATCACCACATATCCTTCGTTAAATAAAATAGAGATTGCCACATGTCCCTATGCCCCTTTGAAAGTTGCTCAGGTAAGAAATGTTATGGGTCTTATTTTTTGTTAAGTTGTTAAAGTTTCAAAGAAGTGGATTGCGACAGGTGTCAAAGGTGGAACATTCCTGAGTGAAGATATAGTAAGAATATAGGTAAAGTGGAGAGTGCCGTGTGTCTTCGATAAGGTGGTGGAACATGCCAAGTGTCATTCTCTAGTGTCTCCTAAGTAATAAGAAGGTTTTTAAGGAAATGGCCAAGTGTCCTCTTCCATTTAATAGAAGGGAGTGTCTTGCAATTTGTTTCAGGCAATGAACTGCCAAAAGATAGAGCATTTCAGAATCTAAGAAATATATTCTATTAAACACTTACAGTTTGGTTAGATTTCAGTTTGGCCATTAGATTGGGAACACGTAGATAATCTAGAGTGAATTCAATGCTATAAAAAGGGGTGTAGAGATCACCAAGAGGGGGATCATGAGATATAGAGAGAGAATTTTTTGAAAGAATTATTGTCAAGAGTTTTAGACTTTCTAGAGCTGTGACTAGGAATATCATTTGCCTTTGTTCTATTTTCTTGAGTTGGAAAGTTTATGTAACTGTGCATGTTTTTGTGCCTCTTATGTGACTGGATAATTAATAAGAAGATTGAATCCTGTGCCTTTGTTGATATTTTTTGTGTCATTACAAAAGTAGTCTAAGCTATGAGCCTCTGTTTCTATTGTTTTCATCTTTTACATTGATCATGCCTTGTTTTCTCTTAAATGTAATTGAATCTTACATATAGTTTCACTGTGCTTAGGATTAAGGGTCAAATAACATTCAGGCACATTGCCATAGTTAGATTTTCTTTCTTTTCATTTGTGTTTCTGTTAAAATTCCTATCCCTTTTCCTAGTATATGCTTGATATAAAGAAGAGACCAGCTTCTTAAAAATTTGGAGGTTGTTTCAAGTTGCAAGGTCCACATTCTTGAAACTTCCCATTATTGGTGTTAGAAACAAAGTGCAATTTTAACCATCAAAAAATAGCATTGGAACTGGAATCAATCTTTTTATGGAAGATCAAATAGCTTTAATGGTGTCAAAATTAGATAAGATTATTGGATATAATACGTATGACACTCATAATAGTCTTTGGTGTATTGATTATGAGTTTAAAGGTCATAATATAAGCAATTGCCCATGTAAACACATCTACATTATACTAAAGTAGTCATGTGAAATTTGAAACAAAGATCATGATGTACACTCCTTCCCTCTCTTATAATGGAATACACATTCTAAAGTGTTTGAATACTATAAAATATGTGATGCCTACACCCATAACACAAATGATTATTAGCTAACTAGTTATATTCATGAGGCATATGCACCCAATACCCACTAAATCTCTATTTCCAACAATCAAGATAATGGTGGATATCATGGATGAGGCTAATGATGAGGATGAGGAGGTGGTTATTACCTACCAATAACATGTTATAAGTGTGGATCTCAAGATCGCTATCAATGAGATTGTCTAGTATATCCAACATGTGTTTTTTATAAGAAGGAGCATTAGTTGGAAGAATGTCCTAACCTATACACACTTATCACTAAGGAACAAAATGAAAAAGGTGATGGTATGATTCACATTGAGGAACCTTACTGGAGGTTATACTCTAGCATCCCTATAGTTCAACTGGTTAGTATCACTATATGTAATGGTGGATAATCTTAGTCTACATATATTCCTCCTATTGAGAAGATACAATGCAAAGAGCCTCATGTAAGGAAGTATCCTGATGCTCAATAACAAAAAAATGTGCTCTAGGATAATATGATGTTGGTATGGGAACTAAAAGGATAAATTTAGTTTATTAGAGACCAAGAAGGGGTACAACATGTTAATCTAAAAAAGGACATAAAACCTCAAAACATGGAATGAGATGATTTCCAAGAGATTTACAATCATATGTTAGATGAGGATATTGTCCCATAATTGAGTAATTAGCTTAAGAATCAAGTACAAACATTAAATGATTCTCAAACTCAATTGATTTTGCTAATTGAGGGTCATTGATTGAATCATGCTCAGTGACAAGATATTCTTGTTCCTCCTAGCCCTCAAAAGGACAAATAAATATTGATGAATGCTACCATCGATGGTTGGGTGATTTGAGATATCTTGGTTGACACTGGTGTTAAGGTTAATGTCCTTAGAAAGGATGCATGGTGAAAAATGACTAGCCCAACATTACAACCATCACCACACATGCTATTTATGGCTAATAAAAATCATGCTCTACCAATTAGCATTCTTAATAATGCAATGGTTGATATCCTTGGATTACCTTTCAAAGATGATTTTGAAGTTTTTGAGTTAGCTGAGGTAGATGATTTTCCATATCTATTGGGGTGATCTTGGTGCTATGAAAATAATGCAGAATTAAGATTCAAAAAATGCTACATCAATTTTGAGAATACTAATTAACACATTATTATTCCATTAGATCAAACACATAGGCCCCCATACATAGAACCTTTTAATGTAGAATAAGATATTAACCACATCTATAACATCACAACCAAATATAGTGAGCATGATGATACCAATCCTGATGGCATCCTTTAGTTGATGGACACTCAGTCCCTTTCTGATACTACAAGTAATGGTTGTAATTGTTGGGCACATAGTGGCTATGATTTCACTGGTAGAGTGTGTGGTACCATTGGTAGTTATGAGAACATTCCACATCAATATCATTAATACCACATATTTTTTCACCTTGTTATCAGATAAATCATGAGAGGAAAAATTATGAATGCACCATTAGAAATACTTGATGAAGCTCCTTGATTTCATGGTAAAATAGAAGTCCATGACTTCATCCAACAACTTGAAGATTTCTATAATTTTGATAATGATCATATGCATTCATTGGTTCACCTTTTTGATGGCACAACTACAAGGTAGTGGTGAACCCATAATGAGTTACTTATCCATTAGGATCAAGTATGCTCTACTTTGCATCATCGATTTCATCATGAAAATTGAGTCTTGGGTACAATTAGCTATAATAGAGTGTGAGAACCAGAACCACACATAGAATATTGTGAATTCATATAGAGGGCTAAAGAGTCTTTCTTGCTAGAGTACCCATGGATACATGATTTTTATGTAACTTTATAAACTTGGGATAGAGTATGGTATGTTCATGAATAATGACATATGGGTGCCCATTTTTAGCATCTATTGAAAGAAAGCATGAAATTAGTGTTATCTTACTCATATCCAAGAATGTATATGTGTCTCACACTCTAAGTTATATGTGAAGTTGTTATTGGTGACCCTAGTCACATTGATGATCACCTGTGATATATACATAATATCCCAAAATAAGGTTTATCTCTCTCTAATGACCCTTTTGAATAAACCATTCCCATGCTAGACCCTATCTTTGATCAAGAACACCATGAAGAGATTTTCCTAGGCAAGAAAAAACTAGTGTTTTAGGTGGATGAAGGTGAAGGGTCTGACTCACCTGACCCATTGGAAAATAATTTGGATATCCCTAAAGAATATGGTACCTAAAATTTTCATGATATTAGTCCTAATACAAACCATCCATACTCATAAACTCTTCAAACTATCTAATGAAACATCGCCATAAAGGAAGAACCAAAAATAACTACCATAGGTAACTACTAGATTGACACAAAGGTTTCAAAAATATTTAAATTGTTAAAGTAATACCAATATGTATTTCCAAAAATTTATAAAGAGATGAAATGTGTTCATATGTCACTAGGAAAAATGCATATTAAACTGGTTCATGGTGCTTGACCAGTCAGGAAATGACCATATAGAATGAATCCAAATTTACATTCATGAATGAAGAAATTGATAGTATGTTATGCATTAGAGTGATATAAATAATTTGTAAGTCTAAGTGGGTTAGTCCCATGGTCATAATTATAAAAAATATGGGCACATTAGGATTTGCATTGATTATCACATAATGCATTTTACATTACTGATCCCTTCCTAATGCCATACACAAAAGATATATTTGAAGGTGTTGATGGGTGTGTATTTTAAACTTTTTCCGATGGATTATTTGGATACCATTAGGTCTAGATTGCCAAAGAGGATCAACCTAAGATTACATTTAATACCAAATGGGGATATTTCACATACATTGTAATACATTTTGGGTTGAAAAATGCACATACTTTATTTTCCTATATAACCATTAAGGATTTTAAAGACTTCATACATAAATTTGTCCAAGTTTACTTGGATGAATGGATAGCCTATGGCTTGGTAAAGGATCATTAGTCTAATCCATGGCTCATTCTTGAGCATTGTCGAGTACTTAAAATATCACTAAATAAAAATAAATGCCTTTTTCCAATACCATTCAATGTTCTTCTTGGTCATATCATTTGTAAGGATAGACTTTTGGTAGACCCTAAAAAGTTAGCTATCATTATTCATCTCCCAATGCAAACTTATCAATGTGTAGTTTATTCCTTTCTAGTTCATACTAGGTATTATGAAAAAATCATCCAAGAATATACAAAAATTGTCATGCCTTTGGAATAACTCTTGAAACATAAAGAACACTTTATTTAGACCTACTCTTGCCAAGAATCCTTTGAGGCCTTAAAGGCCAAACTAGTCACTGCTCTGATTCTCTAGTTCACAGATCTGAAAAAACCATTCCATGTCCATGTTGATGCCTCTAGATTGGCCTTTGGTGTGGTCCTTGCATAATTAGGTGAAGGTCATATTGATCACCCTATCTATTTTGATAGTAGTAAACTTACTTTAACTAAGAGTTTTTACACCACCATAAAACATGAATCACTTTAAATGGTTTATGCTTTGCAATTTTTTTGAAAATACCTATTAATGACTCCTTTTATATTATATATAAACTGTGAAGCTTTAAAATATTTAGTAAATAAACCTATGTTGCATGGCCAAATCTACCACTAGATAATATTGTTTCAAGAATTTCAATTCTCTGTCATTGTCAAACCAAGAAAAAATAATTGTGGTCCTAACCATCTTTCTCAAATTGATTTCATAGAACCACCACACACCATTGAAGATGAACTAGCTGATGTAAAACTATTTGGGGGTTCTCATGTTCCTAAGAAGTTAGAAGATATTGAAAATTTATTAACTACTAGCTCAATACCTGATTGTTTGACTCCATAAGATAAGAAGCAACTCATCATCTACACCACACCATTTTAAATCATTTGAGGGGACCTCTACAAGCTTGGCTAAGATGAAATTATTTGATGTTGTGTCATTAAACATGACCATTACAGAGTAATCCAATAATTTCATGAAGGTATTAATAGTGGACACTATGTTGTGAAGGCTACTATGAATAAGGTATTTCTATCTAGACTATGGTGGCTTACCCTTTTTCAAGACACAAGAATGAATGTTAGGAAATGTGATATTTGTTAGCACATTAGAAAATTGAATTTCCAAGATGCCATGACATTGCATCCTATTATATCTCAAGAACCATTTGAAAAGTGGGCCATTGATTTTGTTAGCCTCATCACTCTAGCTGGATGATGTACATGTTCCCGTTATGTCATTATAACAACTAATTATCTCATACACTAGGTTGAGGCCATGCTAACAAGGTATGGTGCATCTTTTACTACCACATGCTTCATATGGGAACATATCATGACCCATTTTAGATGACCACTAAGTTTTACTAGTGATTGTGGTACACATTTCCTTAATGAAACTATCTGCATCCGACTTTATGAGTTTATGATTTCCCATCACAAAACAACACCGTATCATCCCTAATAAAATGGCACTACCAAAGCATTCAATAAAATTTTAGGCATAATACTTACAAAGATTTAAAATATTATCCATACTAGTTAGGATGATAGAGTGTCTATGGTACTTTGGGCTTACCAAACAACTTATAAGTGCCTTAACAAGAACACACCATTCAATCTGGCATATGGCATATAAGTAGTTCTTCCAATTGAATTATTGGTTCCATCTATTTGTATTTCATACATTCAATAATTAGATGAATATTCATCATTAAAATGATGTTTAAATGTTTTATTATGGTTAGATGAAGCCCATTTATTTTATCATTGGAGTCAATATGTCGATAAATATTAATAAAAGGCATGGCATGATCAACACATTCATCAAAAGACATTTACCCTTAGAGTGAAAGTATTTCTCTATGAATCCAAGTTCACACACCATTATGGGAAACTTCATATTCACTGGGATAGTCCTTTTTTTGTTCATAAAATTTTCCCTATCAACGCTTTCCATTTACAAATATTTGATGGTTAATTTCTTCCTAGACATTATAATGGTAACCGGCTACAACCTTATTTCTCTACTTAAAAGTATACTTTTTGTAAAAATAAGGCTTATACCATTAGTTTAAGATTTTCTATTTTCAATAAAATTCTACCTTAGTTATGTGCAACATTTCTTTTATAAAAGGTTATTTTATTTTGTACTTGTAATTTCATGGAGGAACAAGACACTCTTTTAGTATGGGGTAAGAGATAATACATGTATTTATGTTAAGTACTATAAGGATGCACATGCAAGTTGAAAAGTGCTAGGATAATAGATTCTTACCAATAGTTTAAATATTTAACAAATTAAACAACTAGCTCCCACTCTAAAGAAAAGCATGGGACAAGATATGTCATTAATATAAAAGGAGTAGTAGCTATAATAAGTGTGCCAACATCATGAAAAGATAATACTGGTAAATGTATTTATGATGAGAAGCAATGGTTGAAGAATGATGGCCATTATAATTGTATTAATTATGAGAAGTGATGGTCAAAAAGAAGGGAGGGTATTCAATGTAAGTTAATCCTTGATCCAATAAAATGGACTTAAGAGATCATTTACACTTTTAACTTTACTTTCATTTAAGTTTTATAGAGATGGATAATGAACTAAGTCTAAGTGATTCTAGAGTAAGTGCAAGCTCAAAGCATCAAATACCCATGTATAGATTTTAAGAAGGACACTAAGTAATCAAGCATGAACTAACCTTAAGGCACAACTTATGATAGAGATAACTGGTATTTGTAGGTTACATAGGTAGACATCTACCATTAGAGGGTGATGAAGTAGGAAAAATTGAGTCATCTACACTGTAAACACATATTCTTTTGGGAACATTGGATGGAAACACCTCAACCTTCAGAATCCTTAAAGGGTGATAAAACCTAAGAAGGACTTAATAAGTGATCCATTACCAACCATAATAGAAGAGGAACTACCACTTTTTTTTGGGGGGGGGAAGCAATACTAATCAAAGAAGAAACACTTGAATAATAAGAGCAATGCATAAAAGGTATAAATTTTAAAATGGTGCACCAGGAAAAGAAAGCATAAAAACCTCCACCCAAACCATTGATGATAAAAGAGATGAAGTACCTAGAAAAGGTGATGTGCATGGAAAATTGGGTGTCAAAATTACCCTCATGTACCATAATTAATTACAACCATCATCAACTAGGGAATGAGGTTGAATTGTAAAATGACCATTGAGTTGAGTACTAGAACACCAAAAATCAATTGGTGTATGACATCAAAATTTTTAATGACTTGGACTCTATAGGGATATTATATTTTTTCAAACTTCCATATTTTAAAAAATTGGTAGAAGCAGTAAAATTTCTACTCTTGTGTGTCCATGAGGACTACATTTATTTTACTGGGTGCAACATGAAGATTACACCTTAGAGAAGAGGAAAGGTGTCAGGACTACAATGCTCTAGCATGGACATGGAATTTGACTTGGAAGATTCAAAATAGATAAAAAAAATTAATGACACTCATGTACTAAAATTAGGACCATGTCATGCACATAAAGAGGTTGTAAGATCTTATCCTCCATGTAGCCATGTGCATCATCATGACTAAGATTGATGGCACTGATCATTAGAAAGAGGTGGATATGGATCACCTCTACATTTACCACTAGGTGATTGAGGGCCTAAAGTATAATTTGGAAATGCATTTTTCCCATAAATAGAGGATGTTGATAGGACCCATCAGATACCAAGCCATAGGTTTCTATGGGGGTATTTTTGTTATTAAAGGTATTTGATAAGATTGGTGTATCAGATTACACCTATAGAAAATTGAAGTGGGTGTACCTACCAAAACACAAGTCCCCTAAAAATCAATAAAAGGAGTTCATGTGCCCCATTAATATCACCCAAAAATACAAAAATAAGAAAAGTCATCATATGATGGCATGAAGGAGGATTTTGGGAATGAATGGTGCACTCCTAAGGACTTGCCCATCCAAGTTGGTGAACAAGCCTAGTTTGCAATAAAATAACATTTATCTCTATCTCATATCAAAATTTCCCTCTATAGAGAGATCTTAACATGGTTAAATCTAAATTATGATTTTATGGCATGATACTTCATAAATTTGATAAAATGGATTTTTTATGCACAACCTCTTACCTTGAAAGTAGACCAAATTAACTTGAAAATTCACACTCTCTAGAAGATGTATGTCTATCCTAGAAAGAAAGCCTATAGGGAGAAGTATGAGACATATAAGGCCAACATCAAGGTTAAAGAGACCATGGTTAGAGAAATTGTGAACAATTTATTTTACATGCTGCATCCCAAGAAGAAATCTTCAAAAGACATAGAGAAGGAAAGGGAAAAACTTCCACCTATACCACATATTGAGAAAAAGAAGTGGGATAGGCATGATGACAAAATAATTTCATGATTAAAACCTTTAAAATGGTAAAGGACTACCCAGACATTGCCTCTTAGAGATTCACCTCCACGGGCTTCTCTACCTAAGGCTTCATCTCCATGGGATTCTCCACCTAAGGCTTCACATCCAAAAGCTTCCCCACCAAAATATTATCCACCAATGGAATCACCACCAAAGGTTTCACCATTAGGGGATATCCTATAAAATATACTAGAGAAAGAACTTGAGGGGTCAATACAAATACACCTTACAAAACTAGTGGAGGAAGAACTTGAAGGCCATAAAGAAGAAACAGAGGAATTTGACTCAAAAAAGACACCATCCCTAGTGCAAGAGGAGGAGACCACCTTTGATGATGCACAATTAGAAATTGGGGGTCTATTTGGAAAAGAGGGGGATGGTTTTGATACTCAATAAATAAGTGGAATGTACATCAGTAGTATTTATTTTGTTATAAATATAAAGGTCAAAATCCTTGAACATGAACCCAACAAAGGAAAGGATTTAGCCATTTCCAAAGTTTAACCACCTTTGATTAATTCATCCAAAAAATTATGCACTTAATATTAGATAAGCATCCTAGATAGGGTTCTCTATTAATGGACCCATTTCCTTTTTCAAGATGTAACCATCAACACAAGGTGGCAAGTGTCCTTTTTGGACATGTACAATGAAAAATGCCATTTTGAGATTCCTCCAAACTAACTAATGTTAGATTCCCAATCACTAGTGATTGCCACTCTAGTATAGGTCAATCCTTAAAATATATTTCCTTTACAAGCTAGCACCACATTTTTGAAAATGGATTTTGAAGTCACATGGCAAAATATACTTTTATATTCTGATGCACATGATGCATAAAAGAAACATGGCTAGGTATTGGTAATGTATGAGAAATAAGTTTCCACTTGAAAGGAACTTCCATAAGGCAAGAAATCAAGTAATAAAGTGAGAAAGTAAGCAAGCAAGCAAGCAAGCAAGCAAGAAGTGGCCATGCTAAAATAAAAATGAAGTAATCCATAGAGGCCAAATTAAAAGATTTAAATTTTTGTAAATATATTTTGGGCCAAGAAACACATTGGTAGATGGAGTACCTTTAGATGGATAAACTATGGATAAATTGGAGACCCTTGTAAATCTCCTATTAAAACACTACAAGGGATAACCCATATTGATAAACAAATCATTATGGGATTCTAAGTAGTTTATCAAGGCCATATAAGTTTGAAAATTCACCCTCAAAATAGTTGGGTAAGTGATCACCATCTTGTATGAGATTTTCAAAAAACTAGCGTGGCCTAATAAAATTTTGGAGGATCAGCTCAATGCAGAGGATTCTCAATGGAAGTAGTTGGTAAATGCTACACTCTTAATAAATGACTAGATTGAGCATGCAAAGGCATTTAAAGATGTTGAATCTATAGAGGAACTAATAAACATGCATAAGAAGAAACTTAATTATAGTTTTATAGTTCTCTAAGGACAAGTTATAGTTGAAATCACTACACTTGAAGAGGTTTAGAAAGATTCTAGTACATCCCTTGACCAATTGGTTAATAAGGCCAATGAATGTCTCAAAAAACTTGAAGAGATGAAAAGGTTAAATGTGGAAATAGAAGAGATAACATCCAAACCACTTAATACCTTGCCATATTGGGATAGTGTCAGGAAGCAGATTGAATAAATTAGGCTTAAATTTTTGATTGAGGTTAAGACCGAGACTTAGTAAGGATAGACTAAGAACATAGTGTGGTTTCATTTTGGACCCAAAATTTTGACTAAATATTTTGGATTTTTAGCATGAAACTAGAATGGTGCAAGAGGAACATAGCATAGGAAGACCATGGTGTAGAACTAACATGGTGCAGGAAGACCATGATGTAGAGACAATGAGGTGTGAAAGGGAAAAGGTGCAGAAGATAATAGGTATGAGAAGACTTGGTCAAAAATAGAACATAACTATTAATAAACCAAGAACATAGGACTTGCAACAATAGTGAAAAGCTTGGGGAACACAAAGGAAGTGGGAGACATTTGAGGATCAATTCTCAATGACCATCTAGATTATTATCATGATGTGTTTTGAACTAGCCCATAAAAAGAAGGACATTTGGAAACAAGGTTCTAGCATCAAATTAGAATATAGGGGGTATGAAGGCTTAGGTCCTTAGGAAAAAACTAATGGAATACTTCCACAACTCTCAGTCTACTAAGATATCATTGGCCAATCACTCATTTATCATTTATTATGTAACTACTTGGTTAGGTAAAAATAAGTATAAATACCCTTGTGTGAAATCATGTAAGGTGACTATTAATGGATAACATATAGTGAATTTATAATATATAATTATGTATATTACAATCAATTCATGTGTTGTGTTTTAAATAATTGATAGTTGAGAATTAATAATTGGTTGGCATTAACTAATTTATGGATTATCATTCATTATGTGATTTATAAAACATGCATTATATGAGTTTGTAGAGATAAACCTTTAAAATTTATGGCATTTGTCTTCATGTTAATGGTTGTTATGATTGATGAGTCTAGGTCTAAAATCATATATTTATTTTTATGTGTAATTTATAATAAGATATATGAATAAGATAAATTTTATGGCTAGTGTGTTACTGAGTAATATAACCCACATGAACTAATCTCTTTCTATGTGACTTGGGTAAGCACACAAGACCTTAGTCTTGAGTGAAAGGATAGTGTACAAGATTTTTGGGGATATAATTTATAGCATAAATAAAATGTGATAAGAGAATAAAATCAACATGAACCCCTATTTCAAGGGTCATATTTTGGTTGAAAATGTGATCAGGGTTTTAAAGGAAGGAAAAAGAAAACATGAATTAACAGAGATGACTTAAGGTGAGAGCAAATGTAACAACTATAGGAATAAGTGAATGTATTTGAGGTTTAATAGACATGAACATGTAATAGGGACATAATATTGGTCACTATAGGGGTCTTAGTTTCATTGATAACATTTGTACAAGGTTTGAGCTCCTATTTCTAGATCTAAGTAGTTACATAGAAAACATATAATATTTTCAAAGGCAGTGATAAATATGATGATAAATAAAATATAAAATTAAGATAAGTACCTTTATTCCATAGTTATTTGTTAATTAATAATTATCTAATGGAAATATCAATCTACCATTTTACATTTATATTTGTGTGATTATTTCCCTAATTTACATAATATAAATATTTCTTATTTTACTCTATTTAGATTACATTAATCACAAGATTTTTTATTTTATGAGGTTAAAAATCATGATTAGGGTCTTGTACCCTTACAAGAACTAATATAAATTGAAATAAAAAAATAAAATAAAATAAATAAAGATCAAGAGCCCCAAGGGATAGAACTACACAATACTGTATTCAGCCAAAAAGATGGTGGTCCAACATGAAAAAGACACCTAGTGTCAGTAAAAAAGAGAAAAATAGACAATAAACATAAAAATAATGGTATGACTCCTTAGATTAATTTTAGATGATAAAATATTGATTTATTTCTTATTTTTACTTTCCTTTTTTGTGAGTCTTTTGGTTCTCTTACTAGGGCCTTGAGCAGGATCTTCAATAAATTTTATCTTCAATGCTTATCAAATTTTTTCCACCACTTTTTATATATTCTTCTTCCCCTATCCCTAATTCTCTTTATCTTTCTTTACCTACTTAATTTTTTTTCTAGGAGTGTCTTCCCTCATTTATCCCACCACTAAAGTGTCCTTCATATTTATTTCAACCTCTCCTGCATGAATATTGACTCCTTCAGGCTAGAAGAACATCAACTTCAACTTGTTTATTTATTTAGTCATCTCAAAGAATATCAAATATTACATGGCCATATTGGTCTTCATATTATCAATTTTATATTTCAATTCCTTTATTTTATTATTGCATGGGGTTTAGGGATCTAGGATTTCTATTTTTTTGATCCTGGCCATTTTTTCCCCAAGCTAGTTATTAGAGTGGGTTTGTCAGAGTCTTCCTCTTCCTAGGATTCAGAGGAGACCTTCTCCTCTTTGGTTTCATAACTTTTGTCACCCCCTTTCTCCATTTATTATTATTTTATATACACACATATGTATTAAATCACTTATTTTCCTTGCATTATCTCTCCCCTCTTGACTATCAAAAATATGAGACCTTAGCATAATAGATCATAGGCATGATTCAACTTAAAATCTATGACTATGGATTTTAGGGATATAAGTAGAAAGAACGTAAGGTTGATTTTGTGACATTTAAAATGGATAATCAATAATAAATGGTTTAAGAATATATAAATGTGATTACCCTCCAAAGTTATGTATATCATAATTTTAAGACATATTTTAGGCCATTTTCTTGGAAACTCTGGTCTGGGATACCCTTTTTATTTTGGGATGATCGGCTTGTCCATTTTGAAGAAAATTTTCATGAGTTCCTCCTTCCATTTATTATCCTTAAAATCCTTCAACCCCTCATAGTCCATGTCTATAAATTCACTGATGATATCCTTTGTGACTATAATCCTAAGTCTTCTCATCCTTACTTCTCTATCCTCCCAACCTCTTGTAAAATATTTTGAAATGGTGAAGTCAGAGTTAAAAATCCATACCATGAAGTTGCTAAATCCCCCATTTATATAGTTTCCACCATACATCAGGATTTTCCTTATCTTTAGAGTATGATATGGGCTCTATCCTATCATGGTCACCCACCATGCATATTTTTATTTTTTCCTTTAGTATATTTTTATAGATTGGAATATTAATGAGTTTTAAATGGGTTGAATTTTATGTAACCAAACCATTATTATTAGAGATAATATCAAATCTCTGACACTTTAATATTATTTTCTTTTCCTTGAAATTATTGTTGACATCCTTATTTGTGGAATTTCCTATTATGAATTGTGTCAATTATTACTTGGTCATGATTAGATTACCCTCTTTTGTAGTGGTAGTGTAATTAACCATGTATTGCCCAATAATCATGGTCACTTGGATCTATAGCTCTTTGGCCTTTGGCCAATGTTGTAAAGAGGAGATGTGGACTCCCATGTTTACCATGATATCTTCAACCTTATTTCCTTCCCTATAAATGTGGGAAATCAAAACGCTCCTAAAATCTTGAAGAATTATTTTTGCATCCTTCATTTTTTTTATAGACCATGATGGATTTTTTTAATCAATAAATAGTTTATGATGTTTAAAAAGTCTCCTTCTACTATAAGGTAGTTAATTCTCAAACTGGCTGCCAATTTTATGCCCCAAAAATGCCATTAAGGATTTATCAACATGGTTAGTTTAAATCTATAGAGGATCCATATAGGCAACCAAGACAACCATATACATCCATGATAATACCTCCTCCTATAGATTAACATGGGTTACCTTTCATAACTCCATCAAATTTCAATTTTAAGCTCAGTCTAAGTGGTTTGGTCCACTTCACCTTTGATCTATCCACCCTCTAAGCCTAGATGGAGTTTAGTGATGAGAGATTCTAGTTGGAGAAGGGGATTAGAGGTAAAGGGAAAGGGTCCTTGTTCTTAGGAGAAAATGTAGACCAATTTTCTTTAATGACATAAAGGATCCTTTAGGTAGTTTTGGTAAGAAATGTTATCTTATTATCAAAAATGCAAGAGTCTATACACTTTCATATACCCCAAAAGATGTGTGGTAGGGTTACATGACAAAAGAAGGTTAGGGGGAAAACCTAGGGGGATTCCATTACATAATGAGATTAAATATATAGTTAGGATTGAACTAAGAAAAGTTAAATTTCTGAAAAAATAATTTAAGAATTTCACAAGAAAATGGGCAATTGAGAAATAGGCGAGAGACTAATTCTTATTTACGATTATAAAAGATGAACCTATTAGGTATGGGAGGTTACTCTTGATCAGATTATCCAAAATAAGGATCTTGTTCTTAGTAGTGAACTAGACAAATATGTTGATATTTGGAATGAAATTCTTAATCCATAGTTTCTACCAATCTATAGCAGCCTCCTCCTGATCTAAATCAGCCAAGTAGGTAGACTTGAATGAGAAGACTCCATTGGTATCTAATGTCTAAATGAGTTCATCTTATTTGGGGAAGAGACTGATGTGGGTGTGTTGGAGATTTTTATTGAGGTCAAGTAAGAGTTGGGATTGTAGCTTGCTTACACCCTCCTTGTGTAGTGGTTTCCAATTCTTAGAACCATTTATCTCCTCCCAATAATCTCTCACCCTTGTGCCAATATTATCTTCAAACACAACACCAAGTTTAGTATACTAGGATTTAGAAGTAAGGGGTAATAATATAGCCATGGTTCCTCCTAGAGATTAGCTTTTTTACCATTGACAACATTCCACTTGATACCCTTTTTGAGGAGGCTTCTATTATTTGAGAGGGTTTTCTAAAAAGTGGATCCATTAATTGGGCCTTTTTATGTAAGGAAACCTTATCCTTCTCTAGACTCAAGATATATATCTTTTATGATCCTGGTCCATTTATTCTCATCTCTTATAACTTTCCATCCTTATTTTTCTATTAGAGCTTGGTTCATCCTTTTCACCCTTATTAAGCCTAAGACTCCTTTTCCTTTAGGAAGACAGGATTCATCCCATGTAATGAGAGGGAATATAAATTTTTCTTCTGCTCCCTTACACAAAAAAATATTTTGGATTTGTTGTTCCACTTCATTGGCTATTTTGATTAGAATGGTGAAGAGGGACATGAAGTAGACTAGAATTATTTAAAGTGAGCCCTTGAAGAGATATATTTTTCCTACTTGAGAAAGGAGTCTACCTTTCCATCCCACAAACTTTTTCTAAATTCTATCAATGAGTGGGTTCCATAATTTAGCTTTGAATTTTACATTAAATAGAGGTAGGCCTAGGTATGAAGACAGTATTTTATTTATTTGTAAACCCAAGATTTTAGACACTTTATTTTAGAGTCTTACTATGATGTTAATGAAGAAGAGGGAGATATTTAAGAGATTGACACATTGTCCAAATATTTCCTCATAGTTCTTGAGGATTTTCTAGAAGATTTTAGCTTCTACTACTAAGGCTTCCCCCATTATTAGAGTATCATCCACAAATTTTTGGTGTGTAATTAGAATGTTATTAGGGTCCAATTTGTTTCCTTTTATTTTACCAGTGGGTTTATATTTTTTAAGCATTCTACTCAAAGTTTCTTCCATTATTATGAAGATGTATGGTGGTAAGGCATCTCCTTAGTGTAGACCCCTATCTATAGGGAAGACTTTTAGGATGCTATTAATGATAAATGAGAACATAGGGGTCAATATGTAAGTAGATATCAGGCCTCTAACCTCTCGGATGAATATGAATCTATCTATAACCTTAACAAGGAATTCCTATGAGACCTTATTGTAAGCTTTGTTCATATCAAGTTTAAGGAACATGCCTTGTATTATTAAATTTATTACTGAGTGGATAACTTCATGATAAATTATGATTCCATCAATGATTTTTCTATTGAACATAAAAGCTCCTTGTTGTTTAGATATGATATTATCCAAGAGAATATTAATTTTTAGTGCTAATTATTTAATGTACATATTTTAGAATGTGGAGTAAAGAAAATGGGTATGAAGTCCTTCAATTAATTTGCTCCCACTATTTTGGGTATTAAGACCAATAATGCATTATTGAAATCCTTTAAGATGGTGCCTGATCAAAATAATTTAGAAACTACTGTAAACACTTCTTGTTGGATTATATCCTAGAACCATTAGAAAAAGAAGGGGGGAAATCCATCTAGTACTAGGGATTTATCCCCTTCCATTGAGAAAACACCCATTAAAATGTCTTTAAAGGATAATGGTTTAATAATATTGGGTTTGTTGACCTAGTTGATCACTCTTGGGAGAAGTTTCAAAACTTGGTCTTCTAGATTCATATTCAGGAGGGACTATAGGAAAGGAGATCCTTGAAATACTTAATAATTTGTTCTTCTTTTTCCTTTTCTTATCTATTGATTGTTCCATCTTATTTAAGGAATCCAAATATTTTATTAGAGTTTTGGTCCTTGGAAGCTAATTATGAAAAAAATTGTATTCCTATCTCCTTTTAGCTAGAGGCATCTCAACTTTTACCACTAAAAGGCTTCCTCATTAGCTTCCAGATTATGGAAAGTGATAAGTAGTTCCTTTTCCTTTGTTTTAAGGTGGATATTTGAGCCCAATTTATTAGTTTCTTAATATTTTGTAGATCATCCTCTATCTTATTATTTTGGATGAATATGTTCCCAAAGATCTCTTTATTCCATGCCTTATGTTTTTGTTTGAAGTTTTTTAATTTCATGGTAAGGATAAATATGTCTAATATTGTAATGGGCTCTTGCCACCATCCTTTTAGATAATATTATATATTAAGGTAAAAGGTCCACATTTTTTTGAATCTAAAGGGGTCATTCTTAATTTTCATCTTTCTCTCTCCTATGAATACTATTAGGTTTTCATCAGACCTAATCCTAAGGAGGGAAATGAGTATGCTACTATATTATATGTCCCAATTCATGGAGACCAAGAAATTATCTAATTTGACTTGGATTAACTTGTCACTTATTCTTATGTTGGACTAGGTATAAGGGTCACATTTTAGTTCCACATCTATAAGCCCTACTTTTGATATGAATTCATTTAAGGTAGTTATGTTTTCATTGATGATTTATAGTCCACATTTTTTCTCCATGGGGGATAATGGTGAATTAAAGTCTCCTCCTATAATCCATTTCCATTCTTCATTATTTTTGTGAAACTCTTCAAGTTCATTCCATATCTATTTCACTCTATTTTTTTAGAGTTTGGAACATAGATGTTGGATAGCATCCACTCCATATTATTAGTGACATCCTTAAAGTGAACCATTATGTGGATTTCACTTTGGATCAAAACAATTCCCTCAATTTATTAAGGGTTACAAAAAACTTCCAGGCCCCATACAACACCTTTAGAACTACTACCAATAAACCTAGCTTTATTTCACACTTTATTAGTACTGAGCAAGATTTTATATTCAAAAATTTTAGTTTCTTGTTAGTAAAAAAATTTGAGGATTATACTTAGAGACTAATTTCATAATCAATCTATGTTTCTTAGGGTTATGAAGCCCCCTAATGTTCCATGAAATTATCTTCATTTTTTTGTATTAGAAAAGAGTCTAAAGGAATTTTAAGTACCCTTTGCCACTTATTTATAATTTTTATTATTTATAGGTTTCAAATTGGTGTACATACTAGGGGTTTTTATTTCTTCTCCCATCTTTGATTTCTTTTTATCTTTCCTAGTGGTGACTTGGGTCTATTGTGATTCATCATTTCCTTTGTTAAATGCATGTTTTTTAGTTGTTGAACAATATCCCTACTTTAGGGATGTGAAATATGTACTTGATTTGATTAGATGATTGGGAGACTTAATCAAAATGGGTGAGATATCATTTGTTGACTTTGCTTCTACCAATATTTTAGGTAAACAATATGGGATAAATAGGTCTAAATGGTGACCACCTTTTGAAATTATAGAGTTTTTTGTGGTTGTGTTAGGAACATCCATTGGTTTCTTATTGTTTGATCCTTCCAATTTATTGTGTTTGGCTTCTCATTTTTTTGGTGTAACAAGGTTGTGGCCTATTACTTGATTATCCTTGTCCACATTTTTCCTTTGGGTTATAATTGGAGAGCTAAGGATTGATGGGGTGGAATTCCTCTCTATAGGATCCTCTGTTTGGGATGTCTGCTCATCATGAATGCTCTAGGGAGCATTTTTAACCCAAATGGGTTTAGTTCGTTAGGGGGTCATTTTATTAATTTTGAATTCTTTAGACAAATGACTTAAAACATTGCAAGTTTTATAAATTTCATAAACTATTTTTTGGATCCAGTCCTTATATTTTGATCATATATTTATGGAGTGAAGGAGGGGTTTATCTATGGGAATAAGCATGATTAGTATGGCTACCACCATTCTTATTATTAAGCTTTTTACGAAATCAAGAGTGATAAGTTGATCGAGACCTTTGGTAATACCCATGTTACTATTGGTATCCAATATTCCAAAGGTAAATCTGATAAGTTTACCCACATGGGGATGTCTTCCCTTTCAGTGATGCTAAGGTTTGTTCCTATTTTTGAATTTTAAATAGAGAGGTTTGACTTACCCATGAACCATGGTCTCCCTATCACAATTTTTTAAAAAATAATATAGATTCATAAAGTTCACAAAGAAAAAGTTTTTAGCCAAAGCTATGATGTCCATTTGACCTTTTGGATTCCATTTTTGGTTTGCCCATTTTCTAAATATGTCAATGTTAGGTTTAATCCCATTGAATTTAGCTAGTAAAGAAATAGCTAGTTGGAAATCCACTTTTCATCTACAACATTTTGAATAACAAGACATACCTCATCATTATCCAAGGTGGGATATAGAGGGGATTCTTCAGTGTTAAAATTCATTTGGCACTTTCCTAGAACCCTATCAGCTCATGAGATTGCCTTTTGGGCTGATTCTTATCTATTTCCCCATGGGGTCCTATATTTAAGTGTCTTGGCTTTAACACTATATCCATTTCACATAAACTTGTCCCCTTTAATTCTCATTTGATCAAATTCAATCCCACTATTGGATATTTAGTTGGTTATTCCATCGAGTTGAGGATTCTATTTTCTAATCCATCACTTCGTATTGAAATATCCTCCACTTATGATGCTAATGATGGTGTCATTTGATAATATCATGAATATAAAATACACTTCTTATAAAACATTATCATGTATTAATCACAAGATAATTAAAAAACTATCATGCACATAGCATATCATGCATTAATCACAAAATAAGTAAAGCACTATCCATCTATTATATTGGCCAACCATATTCACTAGATACACTTATTCAAGATCAAACTACTCAAAACAAGAACATTACATAATCTTAAATAAACCTTCTCTATATCTTAAATAATATATTTTCAATCTCTAAATAGTACCGGTAATGACTAGATAGTTATCATTATTACATGTGTTTGTCTTTGTCAGTAGTATCTAGACACACTCAATGACTATTTTTAAAATTAGAAAGTCTCATTATGTTAACCTAGACATATTTCATGGGTTAGTCATAATAGGAAATAATAAAGAGTACATTATAAATATAAATCAATCCTAA
This sequence comes from Torreya grandis, assembly GCA_037957365.1. Classification (NCBI taxonomy): domain Eukaryota; kingdom Viridiplantae; phylum Streptophyta; class Pinopsida; order Cupressales; family Taxaceae; genus Torreya; species Torreya grandis. The sequence goes on from JARHVA010001130.1 coordinate 1,761,790, forward strand.
GGTTATACTTATCTTGACAAGTCTTAGTAAGCTCGGGAAACCAATTAACACTATTTTGTGACATTATAAAAAATGCATAAAAATATAAAAATCCTTCAAAGGAACAACTCTATAGAAAAGTATAAATACACATAAAATTTAAAGTTTTATGTTTTCTTGTGTCAAAAACCTAATATTTTATTTCATTCTATAATGATCATGATGATATAGAAGTTGAATATAAATAGAAATTAATCCTAAAGTTATAATTATCTTGGAAAGTATTAGTAAGTTTGAGAAATCAATTAACACTCTTTTGAGACATTATAAAAAATGCATAAAAATATAAAAAATCCTTCAAAGAAAAAACTCTATAGACAACCATAAATACACACAAAATTCAAAGTTTCATAGTTTCTTATGTCAAAATCCTAATATTTTATTACATTCTATAATGATCATGATGTTATAGACACACACATAAGTGGGATAACTACACATGGTTTGATCCCTATTTTGAGTATTTGAATGTATAAAATAATCAACCATTCAATATGGAGTTTTTGGGGTTATCTAACCCAAAATACTAACCCACTTTTCAAGGTTCATTTTATGGTCCAAAGTACAACTACTGTTAAGAAAAAAGGAGAAGGAAAACATAGGCCAATGCATAGGTTAAAAAAGTGAGTGCACACATAAGAAACATCTATAAGCATAAATAGATGGGTTTGAGGAATTATAGATCTACATAAATAAAATAACATTACTGGTATATCAAGTACAATATCAACTATTATAAGGGTCACAAATTTATTGACAATATCTAGGTAGGATTTGAGTCAATTTTTTTATTTATAGAGTGACAAAGCATACATAAATCAATTTCAAAAGATGTGATGACTATTGTAAGTGATATAATATTAGGAAAATTCTAACCTCTTTATTTTTGAGTTTTATTTCATCTATGTCCAATATCAATCTATTCCTTTTTTACTTTAGATTTGTATGTTGTTTCTATTTTATACATAATCTAAATTAGTTATAATTTTTCACTATTTTATATCACTTAATACAAAAATAAGTATAACACTTACCTAGGGAAGGATGAAGGGTTTAAAATTACTCTAATTAAATTTCCATCCATAATTAGTTTAGATAATTAACCTTTAAAAAGTGTTAATATCTATAGGCAGTTAAATTGATAATGATATAAATGCAATTATTTGAACATATTGAAATTTGAAATTTGAAAAATTTCATTTAAAATTAAATTTAAAGGAAGCATAGAAAATAAAAAGCTTATTTGATATTTCCAAAAAATTACACCATCATTTTCTCCATCACTAAACATTTTATAGCGTTGAAAACACATCCTTAAACTTTCTCGTGGGAGTCATTATGGCTTGATACACACATTATAGACTTTTGAAAAACTCTTGAAAAATAGCCAAGATGCTTTTTAGGTAGTCACCATCACCCCATCCATTTATTGATCAAGAAGGTAAATACTTTAGCTCATCTTTTATGGTAATGAACACATATTCAATTTTAAAATTACCTTTATAGTTCCCCCTTTCGAGTTGAGGGATGAAAATTCACTTACTAGAATTATTCATCTCAAAAGAAAATATTAAAAACACCATATACAAGGAAAATAATTTAGTCATCACATGTTATTATCTAAAGCATATGTAATTTTAAATATAGCCCTCATATGTTATAAAATAATGTAACATGCTATTTTATATACATAGTGAATCCTTGAATTTGTATTAGTATTTGTAATTTTATATTTTTGTATTAGCATCTAATCAAACTAAAATAGATCATGAAAAAGTCTAATTTTCCAATGGGGGAAACTATTATACCCATATAAAAAACACACCACAAGGTGGGCCCAGATTAAAAAATTATAACATAATTAATAAATATGCCCTTGTAGATGCATGATAAATTCCATGAAAATGTAGGCACTAAAAAAATATAACACAATGCTAGTGACTAAACCCATGTTAGTAACTCAACTTGTGACATGAATTATAAAATAAGATGATCCATTAAGAAGAAGGATGCACACACAAGTAAACACATGCACATAAAAACAAGCATTTATTTTTACTTACTTTATGATTAATGTGATCTAAATGAATTAAAGTTATAAATATCTAGAGTATGTAAAATAGGATAATAATCACACAACCTGAATGAAAAAATGTAGATTGATATTGAACTTAGATAATTAAAATTTGATAAATAATTATGGAATAAAGGTACTTATCTTATTTTTATATTATGTTACTCATTATAATCATCATTTTCCCTAAAAATTATTTGTATTCTCTATAATTTATTGGATTAGGAAATAAGAGCTCAAACCCTATGCGGATGTTATCAACAAAATTGAGACCCTTGCTATGATTGATACTACCTAGGGCCTACTGTTAGTGTTATTTTGACTATGAAATTATGTGATGCCTCAAACTACTATGCCTAGGATTTTAGATGTTTCTTATGCATGTGTTTACCTTCGATCTAGTGTGTTGATTTGTGTTTTCATTCTCCTTACTTTGAAACCATAATATCACTTTTAACCAAAACATGAACCTTAAAAATGGGATTAATATGCTGGGTGGACAACCCAAACCATTCCTCACCAAGTGATTAATCAATACCTTCATTATATTATTCTAAAGAGGGCTCAAAATATAAGTAGTTTTCCAACCTAGATGTGCACACACTATTGTGATTTATCTAGATTATATGTAATGATTGGATTTTAACACTTTTAACCATGGAAATTTAGATCATGTTTGTACTCATACATGGATCTTGGGCTACTTATTTGAGGTATATTCATATATGCATGCATTTGTAATAATTTATTAAAAGAGTTATATACATCTAAATTTGATTACCTCATCCCTCATCACTAATATTACTATTAGTCAACACTAATTTCATATATTTCATCTAATCTCATTTATCTCTTATAATTTTGTCCTAATATCACCCCTTCTAGTCATTTATCTAACATACCCCTTTATTCTTTTTTATCATGCTAACCTTATTCCTACCCCACAAGTCAATTAATCTTTCTTCAATATGTCATTTATCATATAATATTATTCTAACCCCACCTATCCATTAAATTGTAATTTAAAATTCCAATCCCACCTACCCTAGCATATTCCTAGGCTCTCCTACATCCCTAGTACCTAATCACCCCATTTAATCACCTACTAATCATTTTTAAACATACAAAAAGACTCTAGAGGTTTATACCTTTAGCACATTACCTCTTATAGAATCATCCAAGGAATTTTTAATTCCTTGAGTGATTCTCTACCATTAATCTTCATACACACAACTTTGAATTTTGGTCATTGATCTTCCTTCCTCCCTCTCTATAAATAACCAATCTATCCTCCAAGCAAAGGATAATGAGAAAAATACATGAAAAACCAGTCCATAATCTCTTAATAATATTAGTACATTATCAAGATATTCTCCATTACTACAACTTCAAAACATGAGTCTATTGTAATCAATCTTACATCTATAATATTTAGTCTTTTTACTTGAATCTTGTTTGGAACATTTAGATTTTTATAATTTTGGTATGAATGTTTCATTTGTTTTCATTATAGTCTAATGGATCTAAATTCATGAAGTAGATAGTCAATTTGGGTATTTTTGATATAAATTTGAATATCAAATCCATTGTTTAAATTTATCATCTCACATTTGGTGATCATAGTGGGAGCCCTCCTTTAAACTAACCATTGTCTATGAAGAGTGAAAAAATTCAACTTGTAAGTCTAGTTAGGGAGAATTTGGGATCAAAATTTCAAAACATACACCTTTTTAGGTGAAAAGTGATTATTATAGGTAAGAAATGACTATGCTATAGTGATTTTTACTTTGAGAGTTATAATTTTTCCCTTAACCATCACATTAACGACTAGTCATTTGACTAGTTGCCTGATTTGTGAAAAATCACTTATTGATAGTTGTATTATTATAAAATCACTTATTTATAGTTAAAATATTTCAAAATACCCTATTTATAGTTGTAGTATAAAAAAATAACATTTTTATAGTTGTAATATTGAAAAATCACCTATTACTAGTTGTAATTTTGAATTCCATCTATAATTTTGATTATTATAATTACAATTTTGCTTTTAGTAAAAAAATGTCTCTAATTAGGTTATCAAACATTATAATATATTTTTTTATATAATTTTTTACTCTCTAATAACTTGGTTGGTTTCAAGAAATAGGCAATAATTTTGTCAAACTAAAATCATAAGATCTCAAACCTTCAATAAAAATTAGTTTTAGCTAGTTGTAATTTTGATTTATAGTAGCGATTTTGACGTACTTAATTGTGATTTTGTCTAGTGTTATATTTATAAAGTTTCTAATATGTAAGTTGTTTACTATTATCTTTTTAAATATATCTTACTATTTTTTTAGATGGTTGCCTCTGTATCTAACCTCTATTTTCCAAGATCTAGTTGAAAATTGATGTTTTGAAAAATGGCAACTCACTAGTTATGATTTTAAAACAATCTTTATTTAATCCCATTTCAGTAATATAAACTCCTATAAATACATTATTATGATAAAATCATAACCTAAAATCTCAAAAATTTCATTTAATCTCTATATAATTTTTAAATATATTATTTTTTACATAGTTTTCAAAATTGCTTCTAGGCAGTCACGGTTTTGATTTCAAGTCACGATTTTGCTTTTGATAGTCATGATTTTGCCCTAACTACTAGTAGTTTTCCTAACTATTTAGGCAAAATAGCTTGTCTAAATTTTCATTTGTGACATTCTATTTATGATTTTGAGTCCCTATATGTGGTTTTGAATTAACACTAACTTTGTATCTATGGTTTTAATCAATCTAGTAGTGATTTTGCTCTTTATTTTCCTTCAAAAATTGTCTTTCTTAAGTGTATTTTTAGGATCATTTTTGATGAATTTTGAGGTGCTACACCTTGAACTCATAAGAGGAAATACCTATTAACCCCACAAGGGGAATTGACCATTAACCCCACAAGGAGCACTTCCAATTGAACCTGATGGGGGTTGTTACCTGCAGACCCTTGTATCTTGCCCCTCATTCAAGAAAATTATAGTGTAAAACCCATGGTTTTTTCAACATTCTTTTTAAAGACTATTGGACTAAAATTTTCATAGGGGCAAATTCAGTGGTAGTTTTTTCTCACTTGATTATACCTATAAATTTAAACTAACCATTTATCTAGTAGGTCATATTTTGACACATATTTATCTTACGACTTATCTTGTAGGTTACCCCTCAATATTTACAAATTAAAACTACTAATCACTTATTTTGTAGGGTGCCTATTAAATATTTTTAGTATTTTGAAATCCATCATATATATACATTTATATATATGACACTTAATTAATCAATTAATCAACTTTTATTCTTCTTGTTTGTACCTAAGATTTGTATTGATGTATGCTCTCCTCCCTACATCCTAGTGGTGAGACTTAGAAGATCAAAAACCACTAATAAACTTTTCCATTTACTTTTTTAGAAGGAAATGTGATGTTTAAGTGATTCACATGCACTTTCCATAGTCTCAGGGGTTGGTGATTTGGATTTAATCACCATGAATTTAACCACACTTCATGTTCTAAAAAAGTATAAAAATCAAGGACAAATGTTGTTAGGCCAAGTGTTTGTCCCATATAGGTCTTCCATTAAGAGAAAGAGTTAACTCTCTGACCCAAGCATTAGATAACACCCTATACAAATTTAGGCCCCATGTAACTAATGTATATGAGGGATACCCTTAGAGAGCCTATATAGCCTATAATAAGACCTTTGATTGTAACAAAAAAATTGATAGTGGAGTCAGTATTAGCTCCCAAGTGACTGTTAAGTGTAAATAAAGTTGAGGGTTTTGGAGATTCTATAATGGGTCACCAGCCTACAATCTCATCCATAAAGTTGTTAGATAGTGTAGCCAGCAAGTTACACTCCCAAATTAGTTTACTAGTGATAGGATTATGGTTTTATTTATTTGGTGAGTGTTATGTTAGACTAGTATCATTTTTGAGCTAAGTCAGCCTTTTACCCAAGCCTATACACACCTATCGAGGTCTCTTTCACATATAATCTTATTTTATATCCTTGACTCATCATTGTATCATTATTTACATCCTTGTCAATATAATTACACTCATATTTTATTTGTACATTTGTGTACACCCTTTCAAACTTATCTCATCTTTCATATTGTCCTATCTTTCATCACCCCTCTCATCTTAGTTACATCCTAGCTAGTCTCATCCATCTAGCACTAGTCATACCCTTGCTTCATCATTATTCTTAGCCTAATCTAATATTGTGTTATTTCTATCATAGGATTATATATCTAAGACTATTATTAACTAGTCATACCTATCCTTAATCATCCTTACATTACATCTTATAAAAAAAACCTAATCCCTCATCCTAATCATATTTTATATTATTTTGTCCTAGCTATACCATATTGGCTTATTCATATATCTGCATTTTATATAATATTGATCATCCTTCATAACCATCCTTATTTTATTCATCTTATACATTCTCATATTATTTATACTTCATCTTAAATATATTTATTAATCCTACATATCTTACCCCATCATTATCCCCCACCATCATCTTGTCATCTCATCCTTTCTAATCATACTGTCATCACTTAAATACCTTAATCAAGTCTTATCTAACATCACTTATTCACATAACCTTATCACTAATCATCCTTAGTTGCATCCTTGTCCTTTTTATCACCATATCCTTACATCACCTTATCTTGTCTTACTTATTCTTATATTCTTAGTCCAAACCATATTACCCATCATAAAACCCACCTCATCTTAGTCAACACCTTATCATTTGTCTTGACTATGTCTAGCTTAATAACCTTTTCCACCACTTTATCCTTTAAAACTTAGACTAATCATAATCTAACCTATCCTTACCTTATCATTCCCTTGTCTACACTAGTCATCCCATCAAGTCAGTAGTCATACATTAATCCCCATCCACATTGGCAAAAAAATATTTACATATTAGGGTCTTCATCATTAGATTGCTTGTGTCTAATAAAATTTAAGTCATAATCAAAATATTATCAACCAATCAATCAAATTCTATAATCCTATTTGAGTCAATAATTATGGTCTTGATCTAAAATCAACTCCTAGTCCAAATTAGTCTCTTGCGCCAGACTACCCCACTGTAAAATCTTAAAGCTTGTCGTAGCGCACCTAGTCAAATGTAGTCAAAATCATTAAGATCTAGCTCACATCCTTATTTATTCTTATTGATGTGGTATTAACTTATTTAAAATCACATCAAATTAAACATCTAGTCAAAATTGAGTTTAGATCAAAGCTATCCCTTATCTAAAGTTATTCCACACATCCCATCTTCATCCCTTAATATTTACATTCAATCCCCCACACCTATAGATTGGGGCTGGTAACCCACATAATTCATAATTTATCCCATTTTGATCAATGGCATCCAAAATAAATTTGGTCAATACCCTAATTGAGCAATGCCTCTTGGGAAATAGGGATGTACTCCTTTCTTACCTCCTTCAGATGGGTACTCCATGTCCTATAGAATTTGACCCCATCCACCTAACATTACCTCCAATCTGCACCCATTCTTATTAGTCAACTCTTAGTCTTCACAATACTTAGTCCCATTCAAATCCTCCATCCATTGGTCATAACCAATCATATACCCCTTCCTACACTAAAAAAGGGAATCCTATCCTAGCCACCTCATCATCTACTATTTTACCCACCCAATCATGACAAAAATCATATGATCTAAAGTCTAATGCTTTAATGAAGTGAAGAGAGGCCCTATACTCCTTATTATATCCTTAGGATCCCTCTTTACCACAAAAATGATGGTCTATACACCCATATGACATCTTGGTCCCTCAAAACCTAAGCCCTATTGGTATAAATCTAACCAATACTATATATGTCACCAAACCTAAGGATATACCATTAATCGATGTTGTAATTTATAAAACTATGTTCAAGACCTCATTGACTATGGTGAAATCAAAATTAAGAATGAATTAGATGAGTCTACATAGAAGGGTGAATAAGAAGAGGTATCCCAAAATTTCTTTTCTGATCATGATCAAGCCCTTCCATTTCTAAGCCAAGTCAAGACATTGATTCCATATTCCATGGTCCACCTATCTTCAATAAATCATTCATTTATAATGAGTCTATTTCTCATAAACATAGTCTTCCCATTTCTCATGACCATGGACCTATATTTAGTGAATCCATGATCCCTCCATCATCTTCCTCTTACCCATCATATCAAAGACCCCATTTAGAGAGGTTTCTTATAGATAATTAATCTTCTACTAGAAACATTGCATCATGTACATCAGAGTCAACATTGGAGTCAACACAAGTCTTATCTACATGAGGATAATGTTCAACACTAGTATTTGAATCAAATATCTTGTTAGAACCATCATCCTTGATTGATGTTGTATATCATATCCATGCTTACCTTTTTGAGGATACTTATAATATTGATATCAACCAATCATACATCGTATTTTTTGATCCTAGCCAATATGATGAAGTCATAATAAATTTATTAAAAGATGTATCAATTGATGAATCTGATCTTGCCTTAAATATAAGTCCTATACATAGTCTTATTGATCTTTTTATTAATCTTGAGGAGATTTTCTCTGATGTAAAAACTAGGTCTCCTAGGAACCCTTATGAAGACCATATTGCCCAATCACCATGCATTAACCTCATCCAACCATATCCCCCACCTTCATCCATCATAGATCCTTTAATTCCCATCAATGATCATTTAATCACCTCCATATATAAGTATAAATAGGAAAATACATTATTATACCCTTTTTTTAGTAACATAATATGTGCCAAAAATACAAATGTCGAAGACCATATTAAAAAAGTCATAAATGATGATCAAATCACCTTTGATATAAAAAATCACAATCAATAAAATCCAAATCATCAACCTAATCAAAAAGTGTCTTCCCCTAGTGAAACCCTCTTTGAGGCACTAGGGGACCATCAAAATCAAAATAATAATGATCCATCAAATCAAAAATAAATCTCCTCTAGTGAAGCCCAAAGTCAAGCACCAAAGGGAAGTTAAAATATAATAAAATATAAAGATAAAATCCTTGTGAAAAACACTATATGGTTGATGATTCTTCACATTATCAAATTAAAGATGAACTTAGAAGTCAAATTTTTTTGGATCTCTTACAATATTTTTAAAAATGACACCGATCAAACATGGAACATCTAAAATGTCTAATAGTGTATGCGACTACTAGTCCTACCTCCAAATCACCCATCACCCCTACCTATCATGATCTTATCATCCATTCAAGTACTATACATCACCCTAAAATTAAAACCCTAAATCCATCCATTCCACACCTCACAAACCCAAATAACATTATATATTTTAGGGGTAACAAAGACACCTTATCTATATGTTTGGAAGGGTATCAATCAAGAGTTAATTAAGGTCATAACGACATCAATACATCTAGTGTTGACCACATTATCCTAGCAACACATCTACCTAGAATTGTAGTTGGCTAAAGACCATGAAAATGTTTGCATCTTACATCTTACCCACCTATAATAAATTAATATTCCATAAATAAAATCAAAAATTCAAAAAATAAAAAAAATCATTTATCCAATGGTGAAAATTAGTCTTCTAGCACCTTGGGTAGTACGATGATGAAAACCAATTTTTGACATCATGGTAAAATAGTCCATTTTCCACATTCTACCTCAACACTTGGGGGAAAAATCCATCCATTTTTAATCCCATCCATGCCATCCATGTCTATCTTATCCCTTGGTCCATTGCTCCTATCCATCATCTACCATCATATCTTTCATCTTATTATGTCCATCCTTTCTTCTAGTCTTGAGCATCATAAGGGAATAGAATATGTCTTGGGAAATGTTCTAAAATAATATTAACATATCCTCTAATGGAAAATTAGGTATATCCTCCATTCTTCCTTGGTCCTTATCCCATTTTCAACATCACCTGCATCCTTTTGTCATCCTATCCAAAATTACACCCATCCTTATCCTAGTTGATATACTTGGTATTCCATTTTCTAGTAACCCCCTCTATATGGTGTACATTCATATCCCAAAAGACCTAAAAATTGAAATATTCCAAAAACCCTAAAAATTATAAAATCCACAAAATCCCAAAACCTCTAAGTTATCTTATCTTATGTCTTGAGTATCTTAATCATCTTATCCTCTATCCAAAGTTGTCCATCTCATTGTCATCATACCTTGTCTTATTTCCTAATGGTCTTATCATTTTATCATCTTTCCTTGTCTAAATAACCTAGTCGTCTTATCTTCCTTAGCCTTATCCTAATTATATTCCCTAGTCTACTCCAAGTCCATACCTTGTCCAATATCCTATCCTTAATCCAAATTCACATCATGTTCATCATGAATGAATTGATCTAACTCATTACCTGATCACTTATCTCATCAAATCTCATAAGGAAACCAAAAAAGACACCAATTACATGTAAATAAGTATATCATTGCATTTATGTGATGTATATATTTATGTGTCATTTGTATGTCTTTATTTATATTTTTGTCTATATTAACTTATCTATAAATGTTTGCCTATTTATGTCTATTTTATCTTATTTTAGTATTTATTATGGAATAAATCTTTTTATCTAGGGAGAAATGAACAAGGATGCTATGAAGGATAAAAAAAAGATATAATAATGATTTTGGGTTCCCTATGTAGATTTAATAATTTTCCCCTTTTATAATCATGCACTTTAACATAATGTCCTCTTGGTCATACTTATATCATGGGGCATAATTTTTAGTGCTATATTTAACATCAGATTGCTTAGATTATGATGTTCCTTATTACAAAAATAATAGATTACAAATGGATCACACTCATCATTTCTCTTATCTTCTATAATCATCCTAGTTGATTCATTTAATATCTAATGATTAGTCCAAGCCATTTATCATCCCATCCATATCCTTTTATTACTCATTTATCATATCTCTAGTCATCAACATCTAACATCTCATCTCATATCATTTATCATAGTCTTATATCTTCATGTCTAACATCCATCATAATCATATTCCTATAATCCACCTTATCAATTATCATCTATTCTAAAATATATTAGCCTAAGGTATTTTAAGACTATGTAAGCAATTCTTAGTCACATGGTGTGTCTAAGGTTAGCTCAACCACTATCTATTCTTTTCCCATCGTTCATCATCACATATCTCTTATCTCTCATCATCCTAAAGTATTGCATTGATCAAATATTTGATCTATAGTACTAATCATTAATAATAGATTAGTCTATTGATTAATCCCTATCCATTTCATAATCATCTCCCCAATCTTCCCATTCAGTTACCTACACCTATCAATATAGCCAAACAAATCATAACATGCATATTTTCTTCCACTAATTACCCATTATCACTGATTGACCAATTCATCATTTAAAGTTTATGGTTTCCTCCTTCGATTAGGGCATGATTAGGACTGTAAATTTATTATTGTCTCTCAATCCCTTCTATGTGTCATTTCTAGGGGTATCATTGTTATTACTCACATTATGTATAATTTATTTGATGCATTGAAATCTAACTATTCCCCTTTGTCTTTTGGTCATTTGATCATATCATTTATTTTCTCTCATCTCCATCATATAATTATTTTCCTTTAGCTTTGAGATACACTCATTGCTAATTTTATCAATTCAGTATCGTTTTTGGCCTACAGATCTCCCTTTAATGTGTCCTTACTTGGGATATGTGGAAATATCATGGCCTTTATCCTCTTGGTATGTAGCTCTCCCAGACATGTCTAATTTCTTAAGATAAGTCAAAATATTATGACCCTTATCATCTTAATCTAAAAATATCCTTGGCATGTGTTCTTACCTTAGATATGTCAAAAGTTGAGACCTTTAATCATCATCTTATTATGGTTAATTCCCACTTATGATGTGTCAACAACTATAACACTTTCATTTTTTATCCTTGTTCATATGTCTTTGCTAGGGACATCATCAATTTGTATCTCATTACTCACGATGATCTCATCTTATTAATCAAGAATCCAAACCCCTTATCTATTTGTCACATCCCACCCCTAATCTCCTCTTTCAAGTGCCCATCTATCTCATTATTCTCTACATGTCCCCTTTAAGGGAATCATCTCCACTAACATCATTTACTAAAATTCATCATGAGTGTCTTTCTTCTTTGAAATACCATTACTCCTTCCACTTCATCCACTTACAATAACTTTTTAAAGAGGGGTAAAATGTATGCATTTAAATTGGCTCACCTTGTCCCTCATCACTAATATTATTATTAGTTGACACTAAATTCATATATCTCATGTAATCTCATTTATATATTCTAATTTTATCCTAATATCATCCCTTATAGTCATTTATCTAACATCCCCATTTATTCTTTTTCATCATGTTAACCTTATTCCTAACCCACAAGCTAATTAATGTTTCTTTTAATATGTCATTTATCATTTAATATTATTCTAACCCCACCTATCCATTATATTGGAATTTAAAATTCCAATCCCACCTACCCTAGACTATTCCTAGGCTACCCTACATCCCTAGTTCCTAATCACCCCATTTAATCACATACTAATCATGATTAAACATATAAAAATACTCTAGAGGCTTACACCTATAAAAAATTACCTCCTCTATAATCATCCAAGGAATTTTTAATGACTTGAGTGATTCTCCACCATTAATCTTCTTACACCCAAATTTGAATTCTGGCCATTGATTTTCCTTCCTCCCTCTCTATAAATAACCAATCCATACTCCAAAAAATTACTAATGAGAAAACTCCATGAGAAATTAATTCATAATCTCTCAATCATCTTATTCCATTATCAAGCTATTCTCCATTTCTATAACTTTAAAATCTAAGTCTATTTTAAGCAATTTGACATCTATAATCTTTAGTATTTTTTCTTGAATCTTATTTGGAGCATTTAGATTTAGGTTTCTATAATGTTGGTAGGAATGTTTCATTTATTTGTATTTTAGTATAATGGATCTAAATTTATGAATTAGATAGTAAATTTAGGTATTTTTGATATAAATTTGCATATGAAATCATTGTTCAAATTTATCATCTCACAAGAGTGTTAATGGATTTCTCAAGCTTTCAAGTGATTGCCAATATAATAAAAAAGGTGCATATAACCTAAGGATTTATTTGTAATCATAATTTACTTTGATATTTCCAATTATGTCCAATCCATGAAACATGTCTAGCTGACTTAGTGGAGAGACTCCAATTAACAAAGTAGTCATTTAGTGTTCTTAAACACTATTAGTAGAGTCTAATGTCAAATTTCAACTATTTATATATTAGAGGTACTATTATGGGAGTGAAAACTGGTGATGTAAGGTATGGGGACAATCATTTAAGATTTTATAAAGTTATTTCATAGAGGAGGATAATCATAAATATGTATATCTAGTAAATTGGGTTGGAAAAGACAATAGGTGGATAAATAGATAGGAAAAATTGTGTAGAAGAGTCAAATGTGTACATAAATTCTAATTAGGTCAAAGTGTGCCAAATTTAATACTATTTAAATGTCTAATATAAATATTAGGTATTTATGATTCACCCCCCCCTTTAGTATTTGAAATGCTAGGTTTAAAGGATAAATGAAGATATTTGGTACCTATGATTAATCATTCTTAGTGTTGACACATATGCCAAAAATGTCTTATTTTTCCCATGAAAAACTAACAAGGAAACATGTATATATAAATGTACATTCATGATATAAAATATGAAATAATCTAAATCATGAAATTATTAAAAATTGAAAATTTAAGTACTAAATACACCCGAGGGTATGTAAACCAAATTACCACATGTTGAACTTGTTTGGAAAATGCCATGGGGTGAGTATGATTCATGGAGATAAAATAAATAAAACCATGTTTTAAGGATTATAAATTCCTCAATCACCATTAAATAAACATGAGTGATACAAAAACCTCCACTACACTTATTTTAATACCATCATAATTATTTTGTGGAAAACTCAAAATCAGGTTTGTATGTAAAAATGAAACCCAAAAATAGGTTCGTATGTCAAAATAGAACTATAAAATGACCACTAAAGATTTAATATATATCAAAATTACTTATTTAGTACATTATTCCCCATTGATATAAACTATAGAAATAGAAAAGTGTTTACATGGATAAAATTCATGTCCTAATTTTGATCCATTTGTACCTCAAAGCGATATATAATGCCATAATATATCCATCATAAAACCATAAAATATTCCATTTATTCCTAATGATCATGTATAATGCCTCATGTATACCTTAATATTTCCAATTTGTTCCATCTGAATCACACAAACTATGAACTATATGTATGCCATGGTTTATATCTCTAAGATAAACACACTATATGTTCCTCTTTTGATATGAGGGATGAAACTTGTGAATAACTCATATATAAATATAAATTGATGCACTCCATGTATTATATAAAAAATTTATCATTTAAAGTATATATATAACCATGATAAGATATGTCATCACATAAATATTCAATCCTTCAAGAACATATGCAAAATGTAATCCAAGACAATTGGAATACACACATCATGTTAATTAGATATATAAATTATGATGTAGTAATAAGTATCACATTATATTCATGATAAAAATAATGTAATCAAACATAATAAAAGTATGCATGATATAAGTCATGACACTAAAATCCAAAACTTTAATATATATAACCATGCACATGCATACAATATCATGATCATCAATCACACAAACATGTAAGAATTGAATTGAATCTAATATGATAGGGCATGACATGGTGATGACATGGAATAAAGTAACCTATAAAATAATTGACATAGAACATGAAAAGACACAATAAATACTCATAGAATCACATATTATAACATAAATCATTGATAACACAATGTAATTATCATCAACATCAAACACAAATAGAGAAATAAATGTTAGTCCAAATAATCAATCAATGCCATCATCTAGTATAATCAAACAAAATTTATAAAGGAAATAGAACTATATAAAATTTGAGCAATAAAAAGTCATGTGTAATAGTCTAGTATGATCAATGGACTAGCTTAGAAAGATATAACTTGATAATTGCTTAAATATTTACATAGTGTAGGCATGCCCTTAATGTAGAAAGGTAGCCCATGTGTATAAATAATGTCATGCATATATATTACCATGTATAATATATAACCTATATTCTCTTCATTACAATAATGTAAACAATAAAAAATATGTGCTTAGATAATGGATAACTAACTCACCATGTATAATAACAAAGCATGCCATGCATAGGTCTTGATTTTATTATTTTTTAAATATTTGAATATTTTATTTTTTTGAGTTTTAAAATTTTAAACATTTTCCAACTAACCTAATATTCCCTCAATGAGATTCTCACTTGTAGGTCCTAGATTAATATGTGTGAATGTCAAATGTCTTAGGATAAGAGTAACATAAGTATCACTATCCAAAACTAGTAAATGCTCATGTATTATGAAATTATATCCAACATCATCATCATAGTCAACATGATCATGTATACACTATATAGCTATAGTATCCATAATATATTATGGGATTTAGTTTATGTTAGGAGAATATGTTGATGCGTACTATCAAATACACACATAAGATTTGCATAGAACTATCTTAGGATGTGATAGAGTAGGTAATTTTTGTTGAACTCAAAAAAATCATTGATGTAATGGAAACTAAAAAATGTTATTTGAGTAAGATTAATGAAATACATTTAATTTGACTTCATAGGATGAAACTTTACAAGTTATATAATAGGCTATTATGGAGGTGGAGAAGTATATGTATCTGACTGAATATGGTACTCATATGAAATAACTAAAAATTTAACCACTTTATTGATATAGATATTATTAAAGGATAAATGTACTCAATATGGGATTACATGTACCTTATGTATCCATTAATTTACTAATAGCATGTCAAATTCCCTAATATTGGGAAAAAGAAGAACCAAGTAGTAATAGTTTTAGACCCTACCATAAGTGTTAACATAATGCAATCAATATAGTTTTGTTGTTTTTCATCAAAACCCTTTAGTTTAGTAGGCATACCAATCAAATATTTATGTGTGTATCCAAGTCTAGTGACTAATGTCATAGTGAATATGTTTTCAATTGACCTGTTATCCACCATAACATTGTGTATAGGATTTGATTCAATGAAAGCATGTATAAAAAAAGGCACATTGGTAGAATAATAATCAATAATATCTTGGTCATCAAATATGAACTCATGTCATTATACTTGTGTATATTTAAGATTACCAATAAGACCATATATAAGATGAACTCCTTAGATATAGAAGTATAATAGGTCAGACAAGGATGCACATTGTAAGTCATATATACCACAAAATTAGTCTTGGTTTCTTGTTCCACATATTTTGGAAATGGATCCAAAAATACCTTAAGTTTTGCATTAGGTTATGCAACCAAATCATTCATAGGTTTATCAACCTCATTAATATTAATAGTGTTGTACTTAATTAAACATTTTATCTCATGTCTCAAACTATAACATATATTTTTAGAATGTCCTATACATATATGCCAATGCATTGATATCAAACCCTATAGGTTGTGCCTTTGTCATACCAACCTCTATTAGCAGAAGGATAGATATGAGATTTCACTTGAGTAACTTTTGTAATTGATTATGAGGATAATTGTGTAACTTGCATCCTTTGAGAAGAATAAAGGATAGTTCTATTAGTAGGTCATAAAACTGATTTA
Organism: Torreya grandis; assembly: GCA_037957365.1. Taxonomy (NCBI): domain Eukaryota; kingdom Viridiplantae; phylum Streptophyta; class Pinopsida; order Cupressales; family Taxaceae; genus Torreya; species Torreya grandis. The sequence continues at coordinate 1,778,793 of JARHVA010001130.1, forward strand.
ACCATTGTTTTATCCTTATTATTAGTATCATTAGCCTTGGATTGGAAAGTTTTTAAATTTGAAACATACCATTAGATGTTGGGAGGGTTGGTCCTATACTTTAGCTTGATCATGTAAATTAGATTAACTTTATGATATTTAACCATATGATACATGTCATTGAAATATTGAAAGCATTTGAATATAATAAACTCATAGATAGTAAAAAATAAGATTTGCTTAAATAAGTCTTGCATTTTGTTATTAGCCATAGGATTAGTCATTTTTTAGAGCATAGTATTATAATTAAGCACATAATTATTAATGGGATCATTAAGTCCTTACTAAAGTTTTTAGAGTTGAGAATAAGATATCTTATTTCTATTATTGATAAAAAAGTAAATTAGAAATTGTTCAACAAAAATATTGAAAGCATGAATGACTAGAAAGGAAGGTCATAAAACCATTGCAATAAATAGTCCTTAATGATCCTAGGAAAAAAATTGGTTAGTAACTTATCATTATAGGTATAATATAATATTGATAAATGGAAGGCTCTAAGATTTTGTTTTTGATTTACTTTAGCATTATATGATATAAGCTTAGGTGAAAAAATTCTTGTAAGCAAAGGATAAGTGGAAATATCTAGGGCCAAAGGGTTGTTCAATAATGATTTAGAATTTTTTGATGATCCAATCTATAATAACCTTGTTCTATCTATGAAATATTATATTAAATATCAAGAAGATTTTTTATGAGCTATTGATTAGTAGACATAGGATATTGATTAAAAATAGGTGATATCACTTGAGTATCAGTTTTACAAAATTATGTTGCATAGGGATAAACATAGAAACTTGAGGATTAATTAATGTTTCACCACACCAACTATAGCCATCACTTATGTATCCATTATGTTGGGTTCACCAAAATATATGTTAAATTATTTTGGATTTAGGTGAAATTACAAGGAAATATCTACTGAAATTTAGATTGTATAATATAAAGAAGTTACCACACAAATTTGAATGTAAAAGAGAGATTTATTGCACTTACTAAGTATAGAAATGATCGAGATAGAAGGAAATTAGTGGATATTATGATTTGTATTGCTTATTACCAATGCGTAGTCCATTTAATTGATCTATGATATCTCTATAACTACTTGGATCATGAAACATATTATCATAATCTACCAGGACATTGCTAACAAAGACCAAACACTTATGACAATTGGTAATATCCATTATTTTCTAATACTATCCATATGTATTATTCCAATATATAATACCATAGATGCTATGGCTACTTGTATAAATGAATTTTAAGTAATTTCTCAACCTTAGTCATGTGAGTAGATTCTTATTTTTGTCATCCTTTGCCTTGAAATATTAGTTCCAATTTTGACACAATATTGACCTGAAAAAAAGGGTAAAGGATGGTTTGGAAAACCCCATCCACTCATCATTGAGTGATTATGCATTTTGTACATTCCAATACCTTGAAGAGGGTTCATAATTTATGTATTTATCCCACCTATATGTGTGAGAATTCAATTATGTTTCACTAAAATATAATGAAATGATTTTAATTTTAACACTTGAAAACATTAATCTTTGACCTTGCATTAATTTTTATAATTGCATTTTAGGACTGTTCCTTTGAGGGTGTTCAAAATTTGGATGCTTTTGGATAATGTATTAAGGATGTGAAAATAGATTTCTCAATGTTTAAATGGTTTTTAATGTATATCCAAGTGAGTAAACCTTAGGATTGATTTGTATATAAATATGACTATTTGGTATTTTCCTCCATAAATGATATATGAATTTTTTATCCAAGATGAATTTAAAAAATAACCATTTGAAGCTCCTAGATGCTTCCGATAGAGGTGAATACCTAGAGTAAATGATAACATCTGTATATTGGTAGTAATGTCGAGAGAGGAAAAATTATGGATATAGTTCACTCAATATTTTAGAGTGTTATGGCACAAAATAGGGAGATATTAATATAAATGATAACAAACTGGGTTGGCTAAGCCAATAGATAGATAAATGGATAGTGAATAGTATGCATAAGAATCAAATGTGTATGCACAAGTCATGTATGCTAGAGATATGTTAGAATTGATGTTTTCAAGTGTATAATACCACATTTATGTTTCTATAAACACCCCTTTTTATTCTAGTATTGAAAATTATATATTAAAATAATTAAAAAACTACTTCCATACTTGTATATAATTATAGATGTTAAATCTAGATTTTATATGTTAAACTAGTCTTGTAAACTTGGAAAATATCACTCATGGATCAAACTTTTAGTTCATGAAATTATCATTGTAGATACTAAAATTGAATATTTATGGAATCTCAATCTTGTAAATTTGACAAATATCAATAAGGGCTCTACCCTTTAATTCTAGACCTCCTTACTGCCAAAAGACTCACATTCACTATATCACTATGCTTAAATGTTCATCTCTTAGTCCAATGCATATAATTTTCATGACCTAGGTCTCCTAAACTAAACAAAAATATTAAAATATGACATGCATCCTTATTTATTAGATTTATTTCCATACATATTCTCTATCCATTTGGATGTTACCAACCATAGACGGACACTACCATTGACAATAGTGTCTAGATCCTTATATAGTGTCCAGTTACCAAAATTTATCAAAAGTATAAATGTTTCAAAATCTATGGTTAACCTATTTATATTATTGAAGCCTATCATGATATATTTTGAAAAGGTGTGGTTTAAATACAAGTTTAAACATTCTCATTATTTATCTAGAAAATACCAAATAAGCACCTACTAAGGCTTATTCAATCAATTGCATAATTAAGTTATTATTATCTATTCATACCTATTTATTTATTATTCATAGGATTAGTCATATAAAATGTTTGAATTAGTTGAAAAATAGTCTATGATTTATATTTTTTAATTTACATACTAGATCATTGTATTCATCTTCATATAGTATATTACACCCATGTGTATACACAATCCCACACATATGGGATAAATACATAAGTATGAGGCCCACCTTAAAGTATTTGATATGTAGGAAACACTCAATGACATAGAGTTCATTGGGGTTATCTCATCACCATGAACCCACTAACCCATTTAGAAAATAATAATTCTAAAAGTGAAGAGGGGTGAAGAGCTAGGGTTTGATCAAATTACAAATAGTGATAACTTGTATCCTAGATATTAATATATCAATAGAAAATCAATATAAAACCCATCACATTGAAGTTTATTACATAAAAATGTAGTCATTATTTCATACTAGACAACTACATCATAAGAGAACACTAGCATCAATGTCAATGTCAAGATCTAAATATATTGTCTGTAGATATGAAAGTACAATTTATAGAATCTAATAACTAATCCAAAATACTAATCCTACATACTTTCCACCTATTTATAGTCTATAACTACTTACACATAGTAAAACCCAACTAAGTATAATTTCTCTTTGGTATTGTAATTAATTAAACATCTTTTAAATTTATTACTTTCTATATTTAGCATATCTCAGTATTATAATCTAGAATATTCATTTATCTAAGTTTGAAATTAATTGATCTACTATAAATTAGTTTATCAAAATTTTTCTTGAGATATTTATATATTCTTAACTCTACCCACTCATTTAAATTTAGTATTAAACATTTTTAGCAAGGTACAAAGATCTAAGGTGAA